>JAVMKO010000006.1:73992818-75192818 GCA_032164245.1 Sternotherus odoratus | reverse complement strand
AGAGACTGTCTCCACCTCCTGTTTTCCCCAAGCACAAAGTATAGCTTTTGCAGAAGCTGCAGAGATTATGGAAAATGTTAAATTTGTTTCCATATATACTGAGTCCTTCCCATATGTATGACTGTGTTGCATACAGGCTAAAATGTCCTCGTTGAAAAAATGTAGCGAGAGCAAAACAATTCTAAACTTCTAAATGGTTTCATTCTGCAGGGGTTAATACAGATGATTTTTCAAAGATTTCATGAAATATCTTTTCAAAAAATTCAATGAACTAAATTTTTTGATATTGTTTCTTTTCCTTTTTTCCAACTGACAAATGGCATCTGGAGCTTCTCACCTTCCCCTTCATTTCCTGCCCCCTTTTGCCAACCTATAACATTTCAGAAATTGAGAAAGTTTTGAAAAACTGTAGCGAGAAAAAAGGGAAGCCCTGAGAAGGACCCAATTCAAGCAAACTCACAAGTCTTTTTAAATTGGTATTTTTCTATGTGTTAAACTAGTGACGCCTCAGGAGCATTGTCAATTGCTGCACCAAGCTAAACAGTTATGTGAAAGGTTAACAACTTTATACCTGGCATCTCATTAGAATAGATTAGATTATTAAATGTACAATTAAAATGGCAAATGAGGGGTCATTAAAGCTAACTTTGGGGAACAGGTTATAATATTTGTGGGTAGGTTCAGAAATTGCAAATGTTTCAGAAAAGATCCTGAATTTGTTCAACAGAATAGTAGCTCAGGGCTTCTCAACTGATTGAAGACTGGTTTCCTAGCTAACTCATTCAGCAGAGGGAGCACAGTTTTTAATCTCACTCAGAAAGCTTTAAGATTCTTAAAGCATCTAGATACTCTTTTGATGGGCACCAAATAAATGTTTGTAATGATGATACATAATTCATATAGGAGTGGCTATATTTATCCCTGGTGGTATCAGCATAGCTGTGCAAGGGAAAAACATAAGAACATAAGAACGGCCATACTGGGTCAGACCAAAGGTCCATCTAGCCCAGCATCCTGTCTACCGACAGTGGCCAATGCCAGGTGCCCCGGAGTGAGTGAACCTAACAGGTATGATCGAGCGATCTCTCTCCTGCCATCCATCACCCCCCTCTGACAGACAGAGGCTAGGGACACCATTCATTACCCATCCTGGCTAATAGCCATTTATGGACTTAGCCTCCATGAATTTATCCAGCTCTCTTTTAAACCCTGTTATAGTCCTAGCCTTCACAGCCTCCTCAGGTAAGGAGTTCCACAGGTTGACTGTGCACTGTGTGAAGAAGAACTTCCTTTTATTTGTTTTAAACCAGCTGCACGCCAATTTCATTGAGTGGCCCCTAGTTCTTCTATTTTGGGAACAAGTAAATAACTTTTCCTTATTTACTTCCTCCACACCACTCATAATTTTATATACCTCTATCGTATCCCCCCTTAGTCTCCTCTTTTCCAAGCTAAAAAGTCCTAGCCTCTTTAATCTCTCTTCATATGGGACCCGTTCCAAACCCCTAATCATTTTAGTTGCCCTTCTCTGAACCTTTTCTAGTGCCAGTATATCCTTTTTGAGATGAGGAGACCACATTTGTACGCAGTATTCAAGATGTGGGCGCACCATGGATTTGTATAAGGGCAATAAGATATTCTCCGACTTATTCTCTATCCCTTTTTTAATGATTCCTAACATCCTGTTTGCTTTTTTGACTGCCGCTGCACACTGCGTGGATGCCTTCAGAGAACTATCCACAATGACTCCCAGGTCTTTTTCCTGATTGGTTGTAGCTAAATTAGCCCCCATCATATTGTATGTATAGTTGGGGTTATTTTTTCCAATGTGCATTACTTTACATTTATCCACATTAAATTTCATTTGCCATTTTGTTGCCCAATCACTTAGTTTAGTGAGATCTTTTTGAAGTTCTTCACAGTCTGCTTTGGTCCTTACTACTTTGAGCAGTTTAGTATCATCTGCAAACTTTGCCACATCACTGTTTACCCCTTCCTCCAAATCATTTATAAATAAGTTGAATAGGATCGGTCCCAGGACTGACCCTTGGGGAACACCACTAGTTACCCCTCTCCATTCTGAAAAAGTTCCATTTATTCCTACCCTTTGTTCCCTGTCTTTTAACCAGTTTTCAATCCATGAGAAGATCTTCCCTCTTATCCCATGGCAGCTTAATTTACGTAAGAGCCTTTGGTGAGGGACCTTGTCAAAGGCTTTCTGTAAATCTAAGTACACTATGTCCACCGGATCCCCCTTGTCCACATGTTTGCTGACCTCTTCAGCATAACTCCTCTAAGAAAATTATGCCATATCATTTAACGGTGGTAAGATATAAAACCCCAAGTCTGTGAATAAGTTTGGGATTTTTCCCCAGGTTAACAGGGCAAATAATATTACACTCCTGGTCTACAGCTGTACAGTAATTGCATGCATGCGTGGAAAAGAGGGAAATTTGTCTTGTGATTTGCAATACAAATAACTTTTTATCCTTTACATTTAGAGAGTCAGGAAAACAAGGCCCAAAGTTTTCAATTTTGGGCCCTGATCCTGCAGCTGGGGCTATGGAGGCAATATCTTTGTGAGCTCTATTGAACATTCTGGAGTAAGAGGATGGATGGGCCTGTAACTGAACCTCAGTATATCTGGGTTCAATTTATGCCCCTGCTACCAATTTTCTTTGTGTCCTGGGGCAAGTCGCTGCTGTCTCTGATTCAGTTCCCTATCTGTAAAATGGAGAAAATACTTCCTTTCTCCCATCCTGTCTGACTTAGAATCACAGAATAATAGAATGTGAGGGTTGGAAGGGACCTCAAGAGGTCATCTAGTCCAAACCCCTGCTCAATTCCCAACTAAATCATCCCAGCCAGGGCTTTGTCAAGCCTGACCTTAAAAACCTCCAAGGAAGGAGATTCCACCACCTCCCTGGGTAACCCATTTCAGTACTTCACCACCCTCCTGGTGAAATTTGTTTCCTAATATTCAATCTGAGAACAGTCTAGATCCATCCTCTTTGGAACCCCCTTTCTGGTAGTTGAAAGCAGCTATCAAATTCCCCCTCATTCTTCTCTTCTTCGGACTAAACAATCCCATTTGCACACCACTTGATACGTGCTGCCAACTAGACATGAACACTACCTGTTGAGCCCGACAATCTAGCCATGTTTCTATCCACCTTATAGTCCATTCATCAGCCCATACTTCTTTAACTTGCTGTCAAGAATATGGTGGGACATCATATCAAAAGCTTTGCTAAAGTCAAAACTGCTTTCCCCTTATCCACAGAGCCAATTATCTCATCCACTTCTTTCCCCTCATCCACAGAGCCAATTATCTCATCATAGAAGGTAATTAAGTTGGTCAGACATGACTTGCACTTGGTAAATCCATGATGACTGTTCCTGATCACTTTCCTCCCCTTTAAGAGCTTCAGAATTGATTCCTTGAGGACCTGCTCCATGATTTTTCCAGGGGCTGAGGTAAGGCTGACTGGCCTGTAGTTCCCCGGATCCTCCTTCTTCCCTTTTTTAAAGATGGCACTAAATTAGCCTTTTTCCAGTCATCTAGGATGTCCCATGATCACCCTGAGTTTTCAAAGATAATGGCCAATAGCTCTGCAGTCACATCTGCAAACTCCTTTAGCACCCTCAGATGCAGTGCATCCGGCCCCATGGACTTGTGTTTGTCTAGCTTGTCTAAATAGTCCTGAACCACTTCTTTCTCCGCAGAGGGCTGGTGACCTCTTCCTCATACTGTTCTGTGCAGTGCAGTAGTCTGGGAGCTGATCTTGTTCGTGAAGACAGAGGCAAAAAAAGTACATATGCTTTTTTCACATCCTCTGTCACTAGGTTGCATCCCTCATTCAGTAAGGGGCCTCAACTTTCCGTGATTTTCCTCTTATTGCTCACCTAACCCTTCTTGTTACTCTTAACATCTCTTGCTAGCAGCAACTCCAAGTGTGATTTGGCCTTCCTAATTTCATTCCTGCATGTCCGGGCAATATTTTTATACTCCTCTCTGGTCATATTTCCAATCTATCACTTCTTGTAAGATTCTTTTTTGTGTTTAAGATCAGCAAGGATTTCACTGTTAAACCAAGCTGGCTGCCTGCCATATTTACTATTCTTTCTACTCATCGGGATGGTTTGTTCCTGCAACCTCCATAAGGATTCTTTAAAATACAGCCAGCTCTCCTGGACTCTTTTCCCGCTCATGTTATTCTCCCAGGGGACCTTGTTTATTCAGATGGTAAACTTTTACTATGTATTTACACAGCACCAAGCAAAATTTGGCTCTCATCTTCATCTGGGGTCTCATGACTTTAATGTGATACATATAATAATTGGAGTACATGTGGCTCTACAATGGCCTAGAAATCTTTCTGTTTGGATCCAATTTAGGATTGGTATCTTGCTTTAGACTTTTCCATAGTGAAAATTATTATTTGGCCCTCTGTGTAATGAATCCTTTCTCCACCTTATACATTTTTGATTTGTTCTCCAGATATATCATCTATTTATTTTTAAACAGTATTTTTCTATTCAAGTGATCTTGCTTTTCGTTTTACAGGAAGATTTCTCATCAGGATCACACTGAATAATTCACAGTATTGTCCAGGAAGACTCTGGACTGTTATTCCTTTCTTAAGGGCATCATTTTTATTGGGACTTGTAACGGGGTCACCACTCACCCCCGCGGCGCCTCCCGCTGGTTGTCTGGGGAATCAGCTCCTTCAGCGTCCAGAGCGCCCTCCGCAGGTTGATGCCCCGCTCTTTTGCTGGCCCCGTGTCCCTCCGGACCCCGGTGCCCTCCAACAGTGGGTGCTGCACCCCTGCAGTACCCCCTTGGTGTGAGGGTCTCCCCTCCCCAGGGGAACCCTCTACCCCCTATCCCCACCTCGCCTCAGAATGTGCCACTGTCAGTCACCACTTGCCCTCGCTCACTGGGGCGGACTGCAGTATCATGGCTTCTCATCACAGGCAAGGAGGGTTGGCCTGCTGCTGCTATCTCCAGGCCTAGGCTGCCCCCTGCAACCCTGGTAGTTCTGGGTCGGACCTTGTATCAGGCCCGGAGGCCTGGAGCTCGTGGCTAGAGCCCACCCAGCTCCTTCTGCCCTGCCCCAGCTCTGCCCTAACCCAGGTACCTGGCTTCAGCTCCTGAAGCTAGGCCTGTCTCCCTCTGAGTGCAGAGGAGACTGCTTCCCCTCGCTGCCTCCCAGCCCTTATATCCTGGCTGGGAGTGTTTGGGGCGTGGCCGCCCAGCTGGGCCTCATGCCCAATCAGGCCTGGAAAGCCTCCTGGCTCCCAGCTTCAAACCCCCTTCCTGGGCTTTCAAACCCCTTTTGGGGCTTTTCCAAGCCCCTTCTGGTAGGGGGCGGGTGGTCACCCCGCCACAGGACTAGTTACTTTTTTCAGACTATACGTCTGATTTTGCAAGCTGTCTGTATGTGCAGAACTCCTGTTAACTGGCTGTTCCAAATATGGGTGAACTGAGGGGTCAGGTCCCCAAAGAGTCCACTTTCAGCAGGGGAGCCAGCAAAACAGAGATTACTTCTGTCACTGAAATGTAGTTTGTTTTCCTTAAATCGGGGATTTTCAAAGGATCTTATGGGAGCTAGATGGTTAAATCCCACTGGAATTCAATAGGAGTAGAGTGCTTTCTTCCTTTAAAATTCCCAGACTAAAGGTATGTCTACACTTAGAGTGGTGTGTAAAATACAGACACTACACACCCAGTTAGCAGAGATATAAACAGCAGCATAGATGGTGAGGCATGTTTTAGGCAAGTACCATGGCCTAGATGCATGAACCCTTGGGTACATATCCTACGGAGCTCTCTGCATACCCAAGCAATGCCTCCCACATCTACACTGCTAGCAATGTAGAGTCCCACTGCTGCCTCTAAAAAGCATGCCTAGTGCCTGCCCCACCCAATCTCTGGTTGATTCTAGCCTATCCATCAGAATTAGCCTGCCCAAGTTAGGCAAGTCTGCAGGCAAACATAATCCTCCAAACAAAAAACTAGGTCGTAACACTAAGCGTCTTAGTGTCTAATTTTTAGGCATCTACAAAATCTAGGCTGCAGGGAGGCACCTACCTCCATTTAGCAATCGACGAATGGAAGACCCTTTCCTGCAGTCAGGCAGTTTAGATGCCTAAATAATTTCTTGCAGCTGCCTCACTCCGCACATAAATGACCAGAGGAGGAGCAGGAAGAGGAAGCGGTGCCTGTGCCCACCGTATAAATTTTAGCCCAGTGCTTAAGCATTTGTCTTGAATGTGGGAGACCTGGCTTCAGTTCCCTCCTCTGCCACAGAGGGAGAAAGGATTTGAATAGGGAATCTTGCACCACTCAGGAAAGTGCTCTAACCACTGAGCTACGAGATATTCTGATGCAGACTTCCCTTGGTCTCTCCCATTGAAGCTGTTTCACTGTGGATAAATAATGGAAGTGTGACCGGAGCTAGGGGAACTGGGCCCTGAGTCTCTCACCTCCCAGGTGAGTGCCCTAACCACTGGACAACAATCTCTCTCTGTTATTCAGAGATTGAGGGAGTCTCACATTAGCCTATCCCATAAATCAGTTCATAGAGCACTCTCTTTGGCAGGGGACATAAAATTGTTGATACACCATAGCGGCCCCCACTCCATAGAACTAACTTGGGGTGAACGTATCACACAGCTAGTTTGCAAACGAATCGGGTCACCCAACGTGAAGGAGGTCGAAACCCTCACACTCACCACCCTAGTAGGGGTATTTGAGTCAACGGGGCGTGCGGTTTGGATACACGATCCCACTTAAGCCCGGCCCAACTGAGGGAGAGATACTAGCTGAAGGCCTCGGAGACACCCAACTCATTTTACTTAAGGGTGCGGAGAGTCTCAGCACTGCCAGCCTACCATGCCTTCCTTGTGCATCCCCCACAGTGCCCTACTCGCCGATAACAGTGTTCTAGCAGGACCTCTACTGACAGGCGTGCCACTGGCCAGCGCTGCATGGACCGACAACACCGCTGTACAGGGACATGTATTGTACTGAGGGGTTGTGATGGAGTCTCACTTGATCAGCTGTCCTGGTCTACTAGAGAATCCCCATCGCAACCCCTCTGCATGTCCCTGGGGCTCCCCGCGCTGATTGGAGTGTGAGTTTCCTCTCTGCCTATGTTTAAGTAAATTGTCATTTCTACCTCTTACAGAAGACAGTGTTGTTCTTTCCTTGGCACCTGCACATTATGCTCGGATCTGCCCAATCCCAATTCCTTTCCAGTACACTTACCCTCCATCATATCTACCTCTCCTCCCAGTTTAGGGTAATCTGCAAATTTGCTGAGGGTGCAATCCATCCCATCATCCAGATCATTAATATGTGGCCCATAATGGTGAATTGGTTGAGAACCACTGCGTTACACAGAGACTCCATCAAATAACAACATTGTGTCTGATTTAATAAAAAAGAATTGGAGAACAGTTATCAAATACGAGGGCCCAAAAATATAAGATATTCCCTTCCCACCTACAATTCTGCATTCATGAACACGAATAGGAGCGGACATGACTGTGATTGTTTCCAATGGGAAAACTGCTACATTTTCCAATGACATACTTCACTGTTTGATACTCTGGTATGTCACCATTCATTGGAACATACATCATAATGATGTAACAGCTCCACAAGACACAGATTTTCTTTCTGCTTTAAATAATCTGGTAGGTCCCAGCTGATAAACTGTAACAATGAGCCAATATAACTAAAGATTCGTGATGGGTGAAACTCCTGTTCATGAACCAACTACAAATGTCAATAGTAGGAGTTTAGCCCATCTCAAGATGTTATATGATTCAGCTTTGAAATTATTAAAGTGAAAGAAATCTTTTTTATATAATTATCAAAGAATCGGTTTTAAAACTATTTGCCTAGTTTCAAAAATAATCGGTCAAATTCTGATCTCATCTTTAGGGTCCTGTATAAATAATCACACAAATATCCATAATATTTTTATATAAATCCCTGTGCTACATAAAACCACTATAGTGACATTTTTTAGCTACCATTCAGCTCCTCAGGCTGCCAGCATGAAATTTTGACTCTTTCCTCCATGTCTGCAAGGATTTCAATGTTTTCCTTACAAATGTAGTTTTGATGTGTAACTGTGCTTCTGCAGCCACTGAACTCTATCATATGTGTCCATGCAGAACTGTGGGCATAAAACCGCAACCACAAACAGGATGGTTCGCATGAAGCGCCCAGTCAAAATCAGGCCTTATCCAATTGCAATTGCATAGTGTGTAAACTCAAACATGAGAAAGAAAGGTCCAGGGACATCTTCAGTTATGGTTAATGGAAGTCAGGGGAGAGGCTCTACTGGGCATCATTTTGGTAAAGACATTTGGAGGAAGTCCAGAAGAAGGCAGAGGCAGTTGGACACCTACTATTGCACTACTATTACCCAGAAGAATTCCAGCCAATGCAGAAATCCTCCATGGAATGTAAACCTTACTGGACAAGCTGCCAGGAAAGATGAACATATGACCTTAAATAAAATGCCCACAAGAACAGCTGGAATAATTGTCTTTCTTTAGTTAGTTTTTACAGAGAAATTGAAAAGCACAGAAGTTCTTCGTAATACTATGGTAGGAGCTTAGCCAGGTATTGCATGTCTGGAAGGAAGAAGGATCTGGTGAGTACTTTGTCAATTGCTGTTTACTATCATACCATGAAGAGTAGAAGTTTCATACTATGAAAAACAGAAATATTTTTAGACTATTAAAACATGTCATTTTGATGGCTAAGTGCATAGGAAGAGATGTAGCAAAGTGATCAGGACTTAAGGAAGGAATCAGTGTACAGAACAGAAGATCTGGTTTACTAGCTTTCTGATAGGTAGGACTAGGATATTATACATGCATATACATTTTTTACTGCCATTGACACTTTTCAGTTGTTTTTCAGTTAGATGCTTACCTTCTATCATACCAGTTTCTGTTTAGCAAAGCATTATCCTTCATCGTCACATGTAGAGAGACAGGTATGTGGTTCTAAGTGTCACATGAATCACAATCCTTCATTTGACTGCAACACTTTTAGGCATACTATTAAAAAATGTCAAATAAGGAAACCTTTCATTTGACATTTATCTGAACAGCCATAATGTAGCTGTACATAAATGTCAAATGAGAATATATGAAACTGTATACCTATCTGTATAAATATCAAAGGAAAGGTGTTTTCCTCTGATATTTAGGGTGCTGACTGGGTGATGGTCAAAGGAGGTGCTGTCCCCTCAAAGGTTAATGGAGAAGATGGGTGGAATGATTGCTGAGATCTGGAGAAATAGACATTGATGGCGTGCAGGCTTTGGTAGCTGATAGCAGCTCTAGTTAGTAGTTTTCAGACAGAATCTTCCCAAGGCATCTTTTACCCTCAGCCCACACAACACTATATTCCTCCCCCCTCCCCAAATGTTAGCTGTACATGACAGCTGGTGTTTAGTATTTTTGTTTGTTTGGCTTTACCCTAGTTGTGAAGAAATATGCCACTTTTAGCTGCTAAAAAAAATCATTTTCGTTTCTCTCCCACACCCAAATTTGCTCAGATCTCCATCATGAGGAATGATGTAATTTTGCGTGCGCACACACACACACGCACATTTTTGTTTGTCAGAAAGTCAGTAATTGTTGGTAGAGCTGTATGGAAAATACTCATGGCTCGTAAAAATTGGGGGTGGGAGGGAAGGGATGTTTTTCTAGGTTCAGACTAAAGAGAAGACAGTACTTTACACACTGAAGGAGTGTGCCCTACTCAAGATTGTGGCTATATGCCATAATCTAGCTCTATGATGGATGTGTGCACTTTATTTGCAGTTGCCCCAATTATGCCTTACTTTGAAAATTTGTCTCTAGAGGCAGAGTATATTCAGGAGCTCATTTCGTAGCAAGGAAACACAATGGTCATCGCATTCAACACTTAAGACCATCACTAATTGTAGTGCATGGTCATTTTCCAAAAGGTTGTGAAAGTACAAATTGACAAGGGAAATATTTATATATATATATATATATATATATATATATATATATATATATACACACAGTAAATCTCACCATTTCAAGAACTAATAGAACCTGAAACTCCCACAGAAGTCTATGGGCATTTGTAATTTGTAGCCACTTAGTTACTGTCCCTTATCACTTTATAGTCCAAACTGGAATTTAGCTACAGAATAAGTATGGCATAGCGCACAGCTTCGCCAAGTAGCTTGGCATACAGAGGACTGTACAGATTTCCTCCTTTATTAGGTGTCTTTCATTCGTGGTCTTTTATGCTTCAATGTTGAATTTTTGTTTAATTGTGAATAATGGTGTATGGACTCAACTAGTATTCTTCCACCAATCTCCACCATAATATATAGTCTACTTATTTCTTTATATGGCTAAACCACCCTGAACACGCCTGATCCCGTCTGATCTCAGAAGCTAAGCAGGGTCGGGCCTGGCTAGTAGTTGGATGGGAGAGCTCCTGGGAATACCAGGTGCTGTAGGCTTAGCATGGGCATGGGGCTAGCAACTCCACCCTGTAAGGGAACTGATTACTACTGAAACACCGACACCAGTTGGTGCCCCATACCCCGGCTGGGGGGTGACGGGAGAAGAGAGAGACTTATTTCTTTAAAAAAAACAACCACACACCTAGAGAATCACTTATCATATGATTCCATCATTAGCTTTCCTGATGCTTTATGTGTTGCCTATTATTAAAACAAGAACTGTGTTATCTCCATGTCCTGTACAGCACTGTGTGCAATTAGTCCTCAGTAAATAATCATAAGATCTGTCTATTCATCTACAGAGATACAGTGTCATATTCTGCTATGTTATCTTGCTCTCCCACCAGGTGTAGCCAATTCAACTTTTTCTATTCTACTTTGTACAATGTCTTATACGTTCTCTGCAAACATGGTAAGATGTGTGAAATGAACAAAGTATGTGTGTATAAGTGTGCTGGGAAGAGTGTTGATGTTGAATCTGAAGATAAAGCTAAGGAAGCATATGATGTGTGAAACATATGGCCCTGCATATGTATGAAGTTTGGATGAGAATACATTTCACAAAATAGTAATGTATTTTTATTTTTGAGTGAAGGGGGTGATGAGGCAAAGAGGGCCAGAAATTCACACTAAAAACAAGAAGTGGAATCTCCTTCCTCTTGTCTGCTTGACTTTCTCCCTTGAGGGAAAAAGGTACTTAAATATCTTTATAACCTGTATTATTAGAATGTGTGTTCCTTCATGATCTCATTTAGAAGCACGTGTTCTGTTTGGAATAAATAAGTGTATATAAATATTTCTATATACTGAACTGCAGTAGACTCTCATTTTCTGCACTAATGTGGTTCAGTGAGCATTTGCTTTAGTGGGGAACAGGGCAGGTGACATTATACTGACTGCAGGCCAATGGAGAAAACAGCTGGTAACCTCAACCTTGATTCCTAACACAGGGCTAGAAAACAGGCTCTTTGCACATCCTCTGTTTGGATACATCTCCCCTTGGAGGTGATGGCACTGAGTTTGTCTCTGCCAAGCTCTCATTGGTCTCACTGTGGTCTCAGCAGAACAGAAAGAAAAGACACAAGAAAAAAGGAATGTGGTGGTATTAAACAGAATTAAATGGCTTTTTAAATGGCTGTCAATCTGGTCTCCTCCTCAGAGTGGTGATTCTGTGCTCCTCACAACATTAAGGCTAGGCGTAGAAAATGAGTGTACTGTGGCCACTGCTGGCTTCTGAGAAGAGAGGTGTGTCCCCTCCTCCATTCCGGCCTGAACTTCATTGGTAGGGATCTATTCAATGGGAACTACTCAGGCCCCAAAGAGGTGTTGGGATGTAAGAGTACATACTGCAGCAGATCTCCTAGCCCTCCCCACTTGCTCAACCCATCCATACTCTTTTCCAAACAGAAAATTCCTACAAGCCAGTCTTCTTTTTACAATATTTATCTTTAAACATTTAATTAGGTTTAAAGGTCATAAGGCTTGAAGGTCCACTGTGTAGTTCATCCTCCTTAGCTAATTTTCTCCTGTTTTCACCTTACAGCATCAGCGTTGCAACTACTTATTCATACTCAGTAAACAACAGAACAGGTCATGCTACTGCTCCCTGTGCAGCAAGCCTGCATATTTTAAGCTGCTATGGGGTTTGTTTCAGGCTTTCAGGGCACACTTAGATTTGGGCTTCTCTTGGATCTCACCTGGTCACCTGAATTACAAGCTTTCAGACCAAAGTAGCGTCTAACTTTCAGTGCTTCAACTTGAGAATGCCCACTTTTAGATACTTACAAGAGTCAACTCGCAGCTGGTGAAAATTGGTGTCATTTCATCCAGTGCAATTGATCTAGGCTAATTTCCATCAGCTGAAGATGTGGCCTCAGCAAGTACCCCTGTTTGAACATTTTCCCCTGGACACCCACAAACTGAGGCACCCATAATTAGAGGTCACTTCTGAAAATGTTCACCTTCATAATTTAGTTCTGTGTTGTAATGGTAACAAGATCAGTGAAACATGAAACTACATACCTGCCTGTTTATACTAAATGAGCCAGATTCTCCACTGTCATAAATTGGCATAGCTCCACTGAATTCAATGAAACAACACTGATTAACAGTAGCTCAGGATCCGGCCCAATATGTTCTCCAAGGAACAGGCATAGAAACATGGCAACTACATCGTTCCTGAAGAGAATGGCCACTTTCTGTCATTGTTACTCACTGGAAACAAAATGTACAATTAATTAAAGCTGTTCAGCAAATATATATATACAAACAGGGTTTGGAAAAGGTTCAAGTGTAAGTGAAAGTGATGATAGAATATAATCAAGCCACAGAGCAGATATTATTTTGTGCTGTTCAGCACAGTAATTTCATTCAGATATTGTGACTAATGGACTGAAGCATACTTGTTAAATTGATCATGGTTGGTACTGCAGGCCCTAACATAGTTTTTAATCTTCTCCATCTAATTAATCCAAAAGAAGGTCATGGAATAGGCAAGAAATCTGAATTATCAGCTCTAAGACTGGCAATGGATTTATCTGAAATTTTACCAGGATGCAAAATATTTTTGTTGTTCATTTGTTTTCTCCCCCCATAAAATTTTAAATTTCGTGCTCTAAATTTAATTTAGAACTGAACTAACCACTATGGGGGTGTCTCTAAAACCAAAGTCTTGCTTTTTTGAGGCTATGTTACTTGTTTTTAAAATAGACATTGATTTGTAGCAGAGATGTGTTCTAGCTGCAAAATAGTCAATAGCAATGGTCAAAGCTTCAGATGTACCTTTTGCTTTGACCATTTAAAAAAGAAAAAACCCATTTGCAAATTTTGGATCCAAATCAATAGATGGGTTTTTAACACTGCCCCATTCAGAGTAGTACATTCTTGATCCACATATCCAAGCAGTATCTAAATCTTGCCCTTTCTTTTTACTTAACATCTCAAAGATCTGGCTTTTCCTCTATGATTCCACACAGCCTTTTTCTCTCTGGCCTTACCTATTGCAACTTTGTCCCCCTAAAGTCCATGAAGAATGTTGCTGATAAAGTCACCTTTCTGTCTTGTCACTCAAACATTATCACTGATCTTTTTCAGCACTTCCACCGATTCTCCCTTTACTCTCAAGAGAAAACATAAGCTTTTTGTCTTTACCTTTAAGCCCTATCTGCTCTTGTAACTTACTTTGACAGCAAACACCCACCATTTGCTTTACTAACATTCCCACCCAACCATTAGATTCACCTTCAAACAATCACAAACTTTCTAACACATGGAAGAAACTCCCTAAAAAAATTATACAGCTACTACCTTGCCCTCTTTCAAATCCATTCTGATTTGAAGAACTCACCTCTGCCATGATGCCTACAAAACCCAGCCTTCTTACTGTGGTTAGACAGGTTATGGCTTCACTTTTTCTTCCTATTTCCTTACAGTTATTAACTCCCCCCATGCTTGCCATTCCCCCACCCCCTGCCTTTGTTCCCAGTTCAAAAAACATCCCCCTCCCCACCAAGTTAACAAAACTATGGCACTCGTTCCCATGGTTATTTGCTTGAGCAGGAGGCACTAGTGTAAAGTAAATAAGTAATAATGATAGCAATAAATATTTTACATGTAAAATAGATTCATATGCTAAATATTATTTACATTACACACAGAATAGGCAACATAATTATATGAGCTCTGATTTTTCAATTAACTAAATTGCAAATGTGTCTGCTGTACTAAAGTAAAATGAACTCAATTTGGGCAAGTTCTCTTCTCATTTACAGTGTAAAAGTAGAGAGATTAAATTGTCTTTAGTGGAGTCACTTCAGATTGACACTATTGGTAACTGAGACCAGAATGGCTCAGCTACTGTTGGCTAAAATAAAAAGGACAATTGGGTGTACAGTAAATGCAATATTCTCTCCAGGCTGTAAAATGCACTCAATGCAGTTATCTAAACTATAAAGCCCTCCTGTGTTCCTATAATACAGTATGTTCTAATTTTAGAATAACGATTTCCTGCGTTTTTGTAGTGATTAAGATAATTTTGCTGGTATATTATTGATAAACTGTCAGTACTAAAAGAGAACTTGATTTCAAAATAAGAACTTGATTTCAAATAATTTATCACAGTCAACTACAAAAAGTAAAGAGTTGAAACTGCTTGTGGGAAGATGTGTCACTTTTTGGTCATTTGATTCCAATTATGCTATGCACATGTACACGCAGAACATTTCTAATATCAAGCTGTCACTATTACTGCACGTCACTTTTGTTGGTTTTAGAAACACTATTACAGAAAATGAATTGCATCAACCTTTCTTTCTCTCTTCTTATTTTAAAGACAACCTATGAAGTTCCTGATAGAGTTGAGGTGGAGCAATAAGCACAGATTTTTCGGAGTCTTCCACAGACACGTAAGTCATCTGGTTCATCCGTGGGTGGTCTTTGACTTATTCTGTTGGCTTTGTTATAGACTCACTAACACATCCAACATGATTAGATAGATTCACAGTATGGTCTTTACAGAATATCATGCAACCATGTCTTTTACAACAAGCAATTATGAACCATCTTCAGGGCACTGATTTATTTCTCATTGCCCTATCAATGTAATGACCTTATGATTTATGCTGATTATGGGAGGCTCTCTGTGGCAAGCAAAGTAATTATCCATCAATCTTAAATTCATTAAAAGAAGAAAATGTTTATTTTCTGTCTACATAATAAGCTTTGTCAGTTTTAATGTCATGACACCCACATACACTAAAGATATATGTACTGACTCCTAATACCACGGAGAATGCCAGTTGCGAACTCAGTCTGGCAACAGACGTTGCTCCTAATATGGGGACATTTAGAATAATACAATGAAGATGTTTAGCCTTGTCACGGGAGGGTCACACAGTATTCTGCAACAAGAGTACGGATGAAATTTATGGCCTCATCCCAGGGTCCTCAGGAGAAAGCACTGATCTGGCACTAGGTACTGTAAAGACTTCAGGATTGGGCCCTTGAATGTGAATGGGTTTCATAATGGCACTCACTAAGAGAAATCTGAATTGAGTTCCGATATTCACCAGATGAAAATACTGTGCCTCATTCTTGTTCTTGTGGAAAGTTTCAGACAGACAATCTAGCCATGTGTGGGGTTTTCCTTAATGATAAGGCTCTGCATAAAAATAGGAATATCTTTAAAATTCAAAGACCAAAGCAGAAGTGAAGCCCTGAGGAGTAAAGCTGCATAGCTGCACCCTGAATGCATCCAAGCTTCATTCCTGATGCTCCCAGCTGTGGTTTTCATAGATCAAAAACATACCTGTGTCCCAAGCTAAGCACAGTGGTTGAAATGTATCCTGTGTAGTGACCTCTGCACCTTAGACTCCACAGTAGAGCAGCCATGTGGAGGAACTCTGTAGTCTCTATGCTTCCTTGAAGATGAGTCTCCAGACCAGGCCTACATGGATGACAGCAATGGAAGAGTCCAAGGCCATGGGACTGATGATTATAATGGTCTAATGGTTCTGGCACCCAACCCGAAAGGTACAGATATGCTGCTGCAACTATACCATCTTATAGTTTGCAGTAGCAGTTGGTGGGTATGATGGTGAGGGGAGATTGTACCCTAGCCAAGATCATGAACTGAATTTTGAACCCAAACCTCCTTGCACTTTACCCACAAAATTGCTTATTAGACTGTCAGCAGGAGAAGTGAATTTCATCAATTCTTTATTTTGCTTTAAAGTTTACCTTCAGGTCTTTCTGAAAAGTAAAATATTCAGACTATTCTAATACAAATACTTATTACTTTTCTGGCCTACCACAAAAATGTTGGCATGTGAATACATCCCCCCCACTCCTTACCGTGAAGATAAAAACTACTTTGGTAGTACTTTTCCTCCTTAGAATTTCAATATTTTTTACAATCAGTTGCTTTTATTTTAAAATGAAATGGAACCCATTTTCCTGATCCAGCATCCCGTGAATTTTCAGGGAAGGACTAGGAAATGAAATTGGGATTTAGATCTACGTTTTAAGGTGGCTCCATAACTCTATAACCGGCAAAACTAAAATCATAGATCTGCACACTTGGGAAGCCACACAACCCAGCTCTGAATGTTTTAACACAGGCACACATAGGGCCAGGTGCTTAGCTGGGGCAAATTGATTTCAATGGAGCTATGACAGCTTGCAACAGCTGAGGCTTTGGCCCATTTACTGGAATATTGTATTTTTTTCAGCTACGTGAGAAAAATAATAAAAGAACTCCACTAACTACCAGGTCTGAGTCTCCTGCCCCTTACACCAGTTCTATATCAGCACAACATCAGTGACTTTGATAGAATGATCCCTTATGCAATACTAGAGGCATTGAGATTAGACTCAGGCTTGGAATGGCAGATACATTTTATGCTGTGAGAAAAAAGCACTTTTTTCCTGCCATGCCAAGTGTAGTCTCTCGCTATTGTATCATTTAAACTGTTGTCAGCCAGATAAATGGAGCTTGTTGTAGTATCCACATAGGCATACTTAACTTTCGTTTCATGGATCTACATCAGCAAATTACCACATCCCCTGAACCAGCCCATCTGTGTTGGCCTGCACATTGGGAGAACAGCAAAGACACTGCCCATTTCCACCCCTCTTTACCTATCTGCTCCAGGAGCTGAATAAGTGAGAGCCTGGACTCAAGGTTTGAGTAGACCAGGGAGTAGTATGGAGGGTTGGTTTTGTTTTTGTTTTTTACTATACAGGCATGTAGTCTGATCCCCAGGCTAACTCTAAGAAAGGATTGTAATAGTAATCGAATATTAATAGAATAGTAATAGAAATAGTTATAGCTTTTCATACAGACCCAGGGGAAATAATGGAATGGCTGGTACAGGACTCAATAAATAAAAGAGTTAAATGATAACAATAGAATGTAGGTGCTGTCAAACAAATATTGTATAATTTGTATGAGTTTTCAGTTTGTTATTGATGTAATATCCTTAGACTTCTATTAGGTGTTAGTTTTTGAATCAGAAAGTTGTTTAGTACTAAATCAAATACTGTGAAAAAATCAATATGACATATATTAAAGGGATTAAAAACTGGCTGACAGATCTCAAAACACAGCTGTAAATGGGAAACCACCAGTGAATGAGAATGTTTCTAATGGGGGGTCAAGGCCTTGGTTCTCAGCACAACACTATTCACAATTTGTTTAACCAGTGATCTGAAGGAAAATATAAAGTCAGTATTGATAAAGTTTGCAGTTTGACATGAAGATTAGTGGAGTGGTAAGCAACAGGGGGACAGGGAACTTAGGTTACATCTACACTGAGCTAGGGGTGTGGTTTATATACACATACCCACAGTAGCTCAGTGAGAGCTGGTGAGAGTAGCTGAAGTAGCACAGGCAGTGGAGACATGACTTAGATATACTCATGGGTTTCAATCAGGTTTGTACTCAGCATGACTAAACTCTGCTGCTGTTGTTTGTGCTTCCAGGGCTAGACTATTTATAACAGCCCCGGCTGTCATCCAGAGCTCATCTCAAGTATGTTTATGTGAGCTGGGAAATCACACTCTTACCTGAAAATATAGACATAGCCTTATACAGAGATATCTGGATTTCTTGGTAAGCGAGATCATTCAAACATGCATTTTAATATAGACAAACGTAAGGAACAAAGTATGTATTTACAGGATTGGGGACTGTGTCCTTTAAAGCAATGACTCTGAAAAGGATTTTGGGGTCATGATAGATATCCTATGAATATGACTCCCTGTGTGATGCTTGGCTAAGAGATCTAATTCAATCCTTAAGTAAGCAGAAGAATATCAAATAGGACTAAAGAGGTGATCATATCTCTGTATACAGTATTGGTGAGGTCGCTACTACATTACTGTGTCCAGTGCTGGTGTTCACTCTCAGAAAATTATGGAGGAGATAGAGAAGAAAAGAGCCAGAAGGATGATTCCAGAATTGGAAAACATGTGTTCCAATGAGAGATTTAAGGACCTAACTCTGTTTATCTTATTGAAGATAAAGTTAAGGGGAGACTTGATCCAGGTTTCTAAGTACCCTCACAGAAAAGTATCGTATCAGAGCACTTTTTAATCCGGAATAACATAATCTAATGGTTGGAAGCTGAAGCTAGCCATTCTACCATGTTGTGTGGAAATGCAACCAAACAACCTCAACCCTGCTTTGTAGTGACAACATGAAGGGAAAAAATTGAAAACAGAACCTAATGATTTTTTAAATGAATCTAGGATCACAAACACTAAAATGCCTTAACCATATTGTATAGCATCACTACTGACAGAGTTAGGGTGGTTTGGGTCTTGAGCTGTGCCTTTCTTTGAAGTGTAACCTTAATCCTGAATTTCATGTCACTTGCTGGAGGATTTTCTGTACTTTAAAGTCCTTAAAGCAAGATTTGAGGACTTCAATAGCTCAGATATGGGTGAGGTATATTTCAGGAATGGGTGGGTAAAATTCTGTGGCCTACGTGTGCAGGAGGTCAGGCTAAATGATCATAATGGTCCCTTCTTACCGTAAAGTCTCTGAGTCTATGTGTTTGCAATGTTTGAATTTGGAATAATGACAATATCCTAGTAGTATTTTTGCCCTTAAATTAGTGCTATATGTGCTCAACCTAATTCTATTTTAACATAGATTTTTTGTGTAAAAATATATGAAGGCATTGAATTTCATTGCATTTTGGACTGGTATATTTTATATCTAATCTATCCATCTCTATTTTCGCCTGTACTTCAAGGGATTTCCTGCCCACCGGATGAATAACAGTCCCTGTATAAAAGTTCCTTCTTAAAGGACAAATTTATATTTATATTTTCAAGGATACCTGGATTACTCGCTCTCTTTTCTCACATACCTGCCCCCTGTTTAATTTAGGTATTTCTAGGGAACACATCACTGGAATCTCTCTCTCTCTCTTACAGACACAATTTTTCATGCCATAAGGTTTATTATAAAACAAATCTTTGCCCTGAAGTTTTTTCCTAGTGCTATGATTCACTCAGACCTCCTGTACAGTACATAGGCTTATGCTGCTTCTCCCACTCTCTTAATCATATGCCAGTGTACAAGACCTAAAAATGGGTTGTTTTTGTAGGGGTACCACAGAGATAAAGGAAAACACAAGGAAATATAAAAAAATATGCCTGATATCTGCACAGTGAATCACTAGTTATTTTTATAAGAGAAACAGAGTTGATTGGAAACGAAGTTACGCACACTCACACACACACTTCATGATTATATGAACAGTTCATGTTCTTTCCAACATATATTGTGGTGGGAGGCAAATATATATATATATATATATGTATATGTACTTGCCAGGTGATACGCACCACTCCCTTGCAAAGAACCAGGAAATCAGAACTGAGAAAATGATGGAAAGGAAGGATCTCTCTTTTTTTCCTTTTAGTTTTGTTATTTTATATCTAGCACAGTATCTTATTTTGATCAGAAATGATGCTTCAAAGTATTTGATCATTAAGAATATAGGAATGTTTGATTGTGTTGAAAATGTCAGGGCCTTTGGAAATAGAACATGGGAAGCAGATGTTTGTTAATTAAGGTTACAGTGTAATTAAACCAATGGGACTGATATCACTTATATGTCATTACTTAAGAAACAGCTGTTCCTCCTATCTCCCGCTCCACTGAGAGGATCATATACATTTTCCGCCCCCATAACACTACCTTCCTGTCAGTATAAGTTTTATCTTTCTGGTAAATTGGTTAGCAATGTAGGAGGGGTCACTAAAAACATTATTGTAAATTTAAAGGGAACTCCCCCAATGCTTACATGCCTTCAGGTAAATAAAGGTACTTGTGCTCCTCTAATATATATATGCTCAAAACTTTGAACTTGGCTGACTTTTAAAGGGATGTTTTGCCTGAATAAATCAAAAGCATAGCACTATTTTAAAAAATAGCCCCATAGTTACAATATAGATAGAATACAATCATTTTAGGTAGGAAACTCACCATGACCAAACCAAGAGGGTTATTGAGGATTGCCTGTATATCTGTCATGTTGGCCTTAGCACTCTGTTCTCCTGAGCAGGCAGAGTTGAAATATACAACATTTTTGCCTTCTGCATAAGTCATGGGATAGCAAGGGCTTGTACGTATCAATCTGTTTGCCTCCTCACAGGCACAAAGCATACTGGATGTTTATGGCTGTGAACCTAAACAAAATGTCTTAATTTTAAGTCTGTGAGTCTTGTCAGTGGTATTAAGAAAATGTGGGAATGTATACATAAAGTAATTATTTGTAATGAAGTTTAATTGCCTGGAAATTCTGTGACTTTATCAAGACATACATATTCAAACCAGTGTCCCATCAAATCCATTTTCCTGGCTCTGACAGTGGTCAGTATCAAATGCCATGCAGGATAGGTGCAAGACACTATGTAGCCGAATTTGGGAGAGAGGGGAGAGATCTGTCCTCTCTCTGGACCCATGCCCGTAATGCCTCAAGACGCCTAGGGAAGAGGATCGGCTGCCAATGGAAGTGGTGCGAGGAGCGCTGTGAGCTGGGAATACTAGTGCCGCGCATAAAGACCCCCACACCATCATCCCCCCGACTGCCAGAACGATTCTGGAAAGGACCCTGAAAGACACCATCTGCTTCTACTACACCGAGAACCTCAAGTGGAAGCCAGACCAGGGCAAAGTGTTTGAGCTGTCCAGCAAGTGGGACACCAGCAACCACTTCCTCCATGGGGGCAGCTTCACCAGGTTCGCCGACTGGCGGTTCATCCACCGGTCCTGATTCAACTGTGTTCCCCTCAACGGAGCCATCCGCCATGGCAACCTGGACAAGCGCTGCAGGAAGTGTGGCTATGCCAACGGGACCTTGCCCCATGTCCTGTTTGGATACAAGCTGCACTCTGGAGCCTGGCAGCACCGCCACAATGCCATCCAGAACCGGCTGGTTAATGCCATCCCACCATCCCTGGGGAAGATTTCTGTCAACTCCACCATCCCCGGGACAGACAGCCAACTGCGACCCAACATCATTGTGACCAACATAGAGATGAAGAAGGTCCTCATAGTGGATGTCACGGTGCCATTTGAAAACCGGTCACCGGCCTTCCACGAGGTCCGAGCATGGAAGGCGTTGAAGTACACCTCGGTGGCCGACACCCTGAGAGCGCAGGGCTATGAGGTGCAGCTCCACTCTCTGATTGTAGGAGCCCTAGGCACATGGGACCCCCACAATGAGCCGGTACTGAGAGCATGTGGTGTCGGTCGGCGCTACACCCGGCTCATGAGGCACCTCGTGGTGTCTGATGCCATCAGGTGGTCCAGAGACATATACATTGAACATATCACAGGACATCGCCAGTACCAAGTCGAGTAGCTGAGACTGCCGACCAGGGAAACAACCCCCCCTCCTTCCCTGACAAACAGAGGGATGCACCCCACCCGTGTACTTATCGCCTACACCACCACTGACTTGGACTCTCGCTACACCCCATGGATGGCCTACCCGAACACACCTATACATTGACGCTTTAAAAAACTCCCACACCCCAAACTGGATCTATGTTGGATATGTAATATGCATGTACCTTGTAAACCCTGTACCTGTTACCTACAATTGCCCATAACCCCAGCCTGACTCCAGATGTCCAGTACCTTACTCCTCAATTTGTGTATGTTTTCATTTTTAACATTAGCTTTAATAAAAAATTTTAACCCTGGAACAATCTATGCATAGGAAAAGTTTCTTCCCAATCACTTTATAGTAAAGGTTATTTTAAACCCTGAAGCATGAGGGTTACTTAATGTTGATTCTTAAATTTTTACAACATTTCCCTACTTCTGGAAATAAAGTAAATAGTCCCAATATTTTCAGTCTCTTTTTGTGAGATATTTCCATATGCCTAACCGTTCTCATTGCTCATTTCTGCATATACTCTATATCTTTTTTACCTTGTGGAGTTCCCCCTGGCTCCTCGCTGTCACAATATACCACTTTAACTTAATGCAACTAATTAGCTTTAATACATTTTCTACATAAATGGGGCCACTGTTGAAATGTGTTCTATTGTGAAACAGCTGGGGTGAAATCCTGTTTCTACAGAAGTCAACGACAAGCCTCCCATTCACTTCAATGGGGTCAGAATTCCAACCTAGTACTAAGGAAACTCAATTTATTTAAGCCTGCGGATTGTTCAGTACAAAATTTGGTTTTACCTGAGTTCAAAGACACTTCCCACCCCCAACCGCCCATCAGCAAGGTAGTCGTCTTTCTATCTATTTACCTGATAAAGCCATCTACAGTATTTAGAATCAAATCAGATAATGCAAAATAGGAGGTTAAAGTACAGCTGAGTTGAGCTGATGTGTAGTGACTTTCTGTATATGCAGCACTTACGCAAGTCATCCAAATTGAACTATTGTAACAGTTTGCTATTTTATTGCAGTGTGAAATTTGTTAATATGAAAACTTTGGTATTTAATTTTAATAGCTGGATGATGACATTTCAAGACTGAAGTAAAACCTTTTCATCAGGAAAACCTGTATCATTTCTGATGTATTTTACAAACAAACCTTCCCCATTTTGATGGTTATGGCAGCATGGGCTTGGAACACAAGTACATAGCCCGACTTCTGGGCAAGTTTGTACAGCCTAAATGTACTAAATGCTCAAGGTGAGAGGTAACAGTTGTATCTATACAAGCAGATTTACCAGCGAACTTTTACCGTTAGGTCCAAGCATGAGGTTGTGCAGCTGTGAAAGGGGGCAGAATCTGGCTCTGAGCGAGAGAGCTTATTTTCATGATAACATTTCATGTGTAAATCCTTTGAATTTGCAAGTACAATCTGTACTCGTGGCTCATTAGCTCATACTATATACTCTGCCAAATTGCCAATTATAATGCTAAAAAAAAAACCTCAAGCAAATTCTAGAGAATAATGACATGCATAACAATATTTTAATGCCAAGTAGTTTAGCATTAGTTGTACCCATAAGAGATAAAAGGCAAAATCTAGTGCAGGGAGGTCATGAGTTTGACAGGTTTTTACTATAGGCCAAAATATGTTAAATGGTTACCTTACACTGTGAACAGTCCCATTTATTTCAAGGAACTACTCAGGGAATAAGGATAGTACTACTTAGCATGACTAAGGCATGGCAGAAACCGCCGCTCAGGAGAAAGGACTTGTGTCCTTATTTCACAGCAGTTAATTGTATGGGAAACATGATGAGACACTTCAATCAGCCATAATGCCTGCTCCTGTAATCAATGTGGAACTGAATCATATCCATTCTGGGACAGCCTCTACTTTTGGTTGTCCAAATTGAGACACCTAAGCTCTGATTTTCAAAGGTCTTGAGGTGCCTCCATTCCCTGCATATTCTTTATTGGCTCAAGCTCGTAAGAAGCGGAATGCCCTCAAAACCCATTTAAATTAAAGGGAATTGAAGGCATTCATCAACGTGCAAGACCAAACTCTAAATAAACCACTTAAATATGGTAGTCTAGGACATGCTAATGCTCTTGTGAAACTCAGCTGCAAAGTTCCCATTGACTTCAATGTTCATGATCCAGCCCTTAGATCTTAGATTTAGGTTTGATTAAAAATCAGAGAAGGGGGAAGGTGTAGGAGGTTTCACAGATCCCAATAGGAATAAAAATGTTTATGTTTCAATGAAAGTAGGCATTTAGTATTCCCTTGAAATATTGGCAACCAAAACACAACAGCGGTTTCCTATTGTAGTTCATGAGGGACCTTTGCTACACAAATGTACAAAACTCATCCACACAAATGTGCTCACCATACTGATGCAAGTAGTTCTGTTTAAGTCATTGTTCAAATTGCACTTGCAATTTCCTGAGAACAGGGAAGATGGCAAGACAAGGAGGCCAGATCCTCAGCTAGTGTACATTTACATGGTTCCACTGACATTAATAGAACTACGCTTATTTAGACCTGTCAAGGATCTGACCCAAATATTTTTTTCTGCTAGGGTCTGATCCAAAGCCAGTTGAACTCAATGAAAGACTGGTGGGAACCAGAAAAAAAAAGAGCTATGCAAATACTAAAGACAGAGAGAAGTTTTCCAAATCTTCTCAAACAAAATCAAGGGTTTGGGTAGGATTTAGTTCAAGTGTAGTGTGAAGAATTGGATCAGTTCTATTTTATCCAAAGCAGTCCACTCTTCTTTAGGGATCCAACTGTGGACCCTTACTCATGCAAATAATTTCAAATGTGAGTCTCTATCTTTGTTCCAATAACTGCATTCTTATGGAGGGGGGAGCACAAAGAAAAAGGGAGGGGCAACTAAATGACCTAATTCTCAGATATTTTGAATGGAGTAGGAAGACAGAAAACTGTAAACCATATGAAAGAATTTCAGAGTGCTGTATAAGAGTAATAGTGTAGTATGAAACTTTCCCCCTGAAATCACAATAGAAAGCTATACATACATATATATATATATATACTTTCATATATATATGAAAGTGTTTGTGTGTTTTCCCCATGGATATTAAGTATCCTAGAGCGTTGCCACAGTAAACTAACTTTTATTATCATCAGCATAAATAAGAACATATTTTAAAAATTGTATACTGTACCTTCTCAGCTCCTAAGTTATAATATACATTGGAGAAATGAAAGGATCTTTTTTCATCCTTTTTTCTGATGATTTCCAAAGTAGAAAAATGTGACTGTTTATTTGTGCCTGGAAATTCAAGCCATGTTATGTATTAAGTGATGTACAGTAATCAACTATTAAAGTGGTGGAGAAAAAGAGATGTATTACTGACTCATAGGAAATGCTCTCTAATGTGAAAACAGATCGTCACACCTTTCTGTCTAATTGCTATGCTAGCTGAATGCTTGAATTCTTGTTGTATTTGTTATGAATATAGCCATGGTAAGTGATAGAGGCAGGGAGGTGATACAAAATTGAAATTGGGTGCTGGTGGAAGTTATGGAAAGACTCATAGCACGGGTTAGATTCGAGCATATTGTGGTGCAGAGGAGTACTCTGCACATATTTCAACTCTGCCAATACAATGACACCTTGACCTGTGTCCTTGTTGCTCTTTGTTGAGGCTTCTATTAATCTCACCAAACTGCGTGGTGGTTTTTGGATGCAGAGAACTATCTAAACAGAATTAGGATGAAACAGCCAAACTCACTTCGGAATGTGGTATTAATCAGAATATAGTCTCTGGGATGAGAGGCTTGTGCATTAAACAATAATACTTTCAACTTCTCTAGCACCGTCCATTGATGGAACTCAAAGAACTCTGCCTGCAATAGTCAGTTAAGCAATGTAGGACTCCTGTGAAATGCTAGTATTACCCTCATTTTATACACAGGGAAACTGAATTTTAGGGTAATGTCTACACTTAAGCACTATATCAGCGCAGCTATGCCACTGTAGGGTTTTAAATATAAACACTTCTTATGCCAACAGGGGGGTTCACCTATTGGCGTAGGTAATCAATCCATCACCCCAAGAGGTGGTAGCTAGGTCAACAGAAGAATTCTTCTGTCAATTTAGTACAGTCTAATGGGGATATAGGTCAGTTTAACAATGCCACTTGGGGGGGGGGGATTTTTCACATTCCAAATGGACGTAGTTAAATGGACCTAATTTTCCAATGTAGACTAGGCCATAGTCTCAGGGAATTATGCATGTTTTTCATTTTGATTATTATGCCAAATACCAGATACCATATGCTGGTAAAATGAATGGCACTTTGCGCTTGACATTTTACATACTAGGTTTTCAATTATTTACGTTATGATCAATTTTCCAATTCCTATAGCAGCTGTTTTTTGTTTTGTTCCATTGTTTTTTAAATCTCATGAAATCTCTGCTTCTACTCTTTATCATGAAAAGCATCTTTATGTTTGGACAGCTCTCTGAAGTTCATCACTGATGGAACAGTAACTAAACCATACAAATGTTGGAATTTCAATATATAGGAAAAGATGAAAGATGGAAAAAGAATAGAGAATAGGTCAGTGAAAAACCAAAGAATTAACAAAAAGGGTCAAATTACATGAAGTTAAAACTGAAAGACATCAAAGAGTGAAAAGCCAATTGATAAAATAAAGGGATGACAGAAGATGATTAGGGAAAGTACTATAACAAGAAGGAGATAATGGTTTGTAACTGGAAAGAGAATTGTAAAGAACTAGAAATAAATGGGTGAAATAGAATTAAATGAACTATAATGAGAACTGAAAACATAATACACAGTAATGCAGAGAAAGATAAACCTATCATATTACCCAAAGGTGCTCTATGAGCCCAGACAAATGACTGGTTATTTTAACTTTCAGCGTGGATGCTTTGGAACCATTATTTCAAGATGTGAAGAGAAATTCTGCTGATGTGAAAATAAATTGGAAAAGAAACGCTCTGGAATATTAAACTAGGGCAAGGTTATTTTGTTATTATACAAAAGAAATTCCTTGCTTGGTTGCACAGTGTAAAAGCTGGCAGTTGTCTGCAAGGATTTACAAATTGCAGTATTACACAATGTGAGAGGAGACCTGAGAAATCTAAAGAGCTTTTTTTGGATTGTGAAGAGAAAGTCACCAATTCTACTAGGGTTCCCTCTCTTACATTTAGCAGCAGATGGGGAAAAGGAAAATGTAGTTATATGACAGCTGTTAGTTATTGAGCTCCACAATGCAGGCAGTCACTATTACTAAATGATGGTACTAGAGATTGTTTCTAAAAAGTAATACAATAAGCTGCATATCCACAGGGAGCATTGCATTATTTCTTCAAGCCTCAGCCCCTAGTGAACCAGGAGCAAAGGATGAAGCCCAGATTCCAACCATGGATTCCTACATGGTAGTAAGTTGTATCTGCTTCAAATAAATAAATGGAACAGTGCGTCTCTTTTCTAAATTATGCGATCCTTCTCTAAATTCCATAGAACTGCTTGCAATGAATAATCTCATCACCTCTTGCCTTGACTAACTTCTCTTCATTAGCCTGTTTGGTAGGCATTGTGTATATATAGAGAGGAAGGATGATTTAGTGGTTATGCCACTAGCCTAGGACTTGAGAATCCTGGGTTCAAGTTCTTGTTCTACTATGCTGAAGTGCATTCACCCTTCAATTAACGTACCTGTAAACATAAGACCTTCCTAAGACAAAAGCAGAATGTAAACCCTGCCCTAGAGATTTTCTGACTATTGTTTTCAGCAGGTTTGTGGGGGCAGACAGGGAGCGAGGAGACAGAACACAAAGAAAGGGAGAAGGGATGAGAAAGAGAAACAGCTGAAAGTATAGTGGCTATCCCTGGAAGAAACCGCTCAGAAGAATATTTTGGGCTGGGGTGCAGGCTGAAAAAAGTATTTTTGAGGCTGTGAGCAAAAGAAGCTGTTTCCTGCTATTTGATTTCTTTTGCATTCAGAGACACAGAACTTAGGTATTTCTTTGATGCAATTTTGTTTATTTACAAAGAATATAAAACCACCATATTTTACTCCCAACTTGAACACCCACAGGGCCCAAACTTTGACTAGCCACTCAGGTCAAAAGGGGCTACAGTACAGTTTATGATGCAAAGTACTTCATTTAGGAAGGAACAATCAGCTGCACACATACAACATGGGAAATACTGCCTAGGAAGGAGAACAGAGGACAGGGATCTGGGGGCCATAGTGGACCACATGCTAAATATGAATCAACAGTATAACACTGTTGCAAAAAGGCAAACCTCATTCTGGGATACATAAGCAGGAGTGTTGTAAGCAAGACCCGAGAAATAATTCTTCCACTCTACTCCACACTGATTACACCTCAACTGGAGTATTGTGTCCAGTTCTGGGCATCATATTTCAGGAAAGATGTGGACAAACCGGAGAAAGTCCAGAGAAGAGAGAAGAACAACACAAATGATTAAAGGTCTAGAAAACGTGATCTATGAAGGAAGACTGAAAAAAATGGGTTTGTTTAGTCTGGAAAAGAGAAGACAGAAGGGGCACAATAACAGTTTTCCAGTACATAAAAGGTTTTTACAAAGAGGAGGGAGAAAAATTGTTCTTAACTTCTGAGGATAGGTCAAGAAGCAATAGGCTTAAATTACAGTAAAGGCGGCCTAGGTTAGACATTCGGAAAAATTTCTTAGCTGTCAGGGTGGTTAAGCACTGGAATAAATTGCCATTGTGGAATCTTCATCATTGGAGATTTTTAAGAGCAGGTTAGACAAATACCTGTACCTGCCAGGGATGGTTTAGATCAGTGTCTAGATGGTCTGGATCAGTGTCAGGGATGGTCTAGATCCTGGGAAGACTCCAGGGCCCTGCGGGGCCCTCTGAGAAACTCTCCCCCTTCCTCCCAGGCATGCCTCCATCACTCAGGGGACAAGCTTACCTGTCCTGGTCCCTGCTACTCCTGGAAGTGGTGGGCATGTCCCTGTGTCCCATGTGGGGGGCAGGAGGTCTCCACACACTGCCCCTACCCCAAGCGCCAACTCTGCAGCTCCCATTGGCTGTTTTCCCCCCGCCACCTGGGAGCCACAGCCAGATGGATGTGCCAGTTGCTTTCAGGAGTGTCCCGAGGTTGGCGCCGCACCCCTTGTCCCCTCCCACAGCCCTTACCCCTTCCTACATCCCAGCCCCCTGCCCCAGTCTGGTGAAAGTGAGTGAGGATTGGGGATAGGGACTGACGGTGGGAGGGGGGATGGAGTCAGTGGGGCCTCAGAGAAGGGGCAGGGCAGGGGCAGGGAAGGGAGCAAGGCAAGGGGTGAGTGGGCTTGGAGGTCGCCAAAAAAAATAAATCAAAATGGGGGTCCTCAGGTTGCTAAAGTTTGAGAACCACTGGTCTAGATCATACTTAGTCCTGCCACAAATGCAGGGGACTGGACTAGATGACCTCTTGAGGACCCTTTCAATTCTTTGATTCTATGGATTAACCATTTGCTCTGCAAACCAAACAAGAAAGAAGGCAGCAAAGCAATTTATGGAAGTATATTCTTAAGTGGAAACAGCAACTTAGACCTGGATGCATCATTGTGATAAGGAGCATCACAACACCTAACTTTAGGCTCCTAGAAAATTCCTGTCTATCACAAAGCCTGAGTTATGCACCTATGCTCTCTGTACAATGAATCAGGACAGATAGACACCTTAGATTGAGATTCATAGAAGCCAGCACACCATGCAGGGAACTACCTAAGCTAGCCTAATGTGAGATAACTGAGTGTCACGAGATGGATGTGTGCACCTCTCAAAGAGATAGGCATCTAAGACCTGGCTGCAAGGACGTTTATCAATTTAAGAGGGTTCTGAGAAAAGCCATGAGAATGATTAAAGGATTGGAAAAAATGCCTGCATGAAAAATCTCTTTAGCTTACCCAAAAAAAGGTTAAGAGGTGACATGATTATAGTTTATAAAGGTCTACATGGCAAAGTGAAATTTGATAATAGAGTACTCCACTCTAGCAATTGGCAGCCAGAGACCCTCTTTGTATGTAGAAGCCGATGCTCTTTTTGCAAGAAGGTGGGAAGGATGGGAGGGAAAGAGACAGAGGAGCAGAAGGACTGGTCTCCCAGGGTGTCACATGTCTTGGATGAGTGCTCTAACCAGCAGGTGATAGAGGCAGTCTCGTGTTCTCTTGCTCCCAGATAACTAATTATCTATCCAGAGTGCAGTACCTTGAATAAGACAGACTGAGGAGGCTGCATCTACACTGGGAGCTAGGAGTGTGATTCCTAGCTTACATAGACATAACCATTATAGCTCTCATTGAGCTCACATGCTAAACATAGAATTGTAGCTGTAGTAGCAAGGGAAGTGTTTAGCAACTGCAAGGGCTAGCCACCCTCAGGACATACCCATGGGTCCAGGCAGGCTTATACTCAGAACAGCCAATCCATGCTTTTGCTCACTTCTGCCTATACTACCATAGCTACTCCTGTACTCCTGTTTTTATTCCGCTAGCTCAATGAGAGCTGGTGTGAGTATCCTACATGAGCTGGGAATCACTGCTTTAGCTTCACGTACAGATGTAGCTTGGGGGATACTCCACATTGGAATTTCCCATAGCAAAATAGTTAAAACACTCACCTTTTCCCACTTAGGCAGAGGGGAGACTTGAACTGGGGATCCCCCAAATGACCAAACTGCCAGCCTACAATTATTTATTATTACAATTATTTATTATTAAAATCACCATAATGCCTACAAACCCTTATCATGTACCAGGATCCCATTGTGCTAAGTGTTGTACAAACACCGCACAAAAAAACCAAAACAACCCAAAGCAGTTCCTGCCCCAAAAACTTACAATCTAAATATGAGTTAACCTCAAACAACATGAACCCCGTACATTCCACTGATTCATTGTCATTGTGCCAGGGTTAGTACTAAGGAAAGGGTTTGCAAAGCACACTGCACTTCTGCAGTTATTCTTCTATGATATATTTTGTATATGGGTTTAACAGGGCAGCATAACTCATTCAACTAAAAGGAAAGAAGAACTCTGTGGCACATCACAGTGGTACTAAATGGGACTGTTTCTTCTTTCATAATGTTATCAGTGGGCACCATGAACATTCTAGTATGACTCTTAAAATCAGTTTCTCACACAGAGAAGAATCAGAAAGGTAGCCGTGTTAGTCTGGAATAGCAGAGGAAACAAAATCTTGTGGCACCTTAAAGACTAACTATAAAGTTTTGAAGCATGAGCTTTCGTGGGCTAATACCCACTTCGTCGGATGCAAGCAGTGGAAATGTTTAGAGGCAGGTCTGGGAAAGTAGGTAAGAACCAGGTGGGAGGTGAAAAGGTTAGTCCAAATAAGCTGAACCAGTTTGAATGGTTGGCTCATTACAGACATTGTTTCTCCTCTCTCCATGTTCACACACCCCATTCAAATGCTAGAAGAATAATCCACACTCCCTGATCGGAGATAACAAACTGGTTCAGCTTATTTGGACTAACCTTTTCACCTCCCACCTGGTTCTTACCTACTTTCCCAGACCTGCCTCTAAACATTTCCACTGCTTGCATCCGACGAAGTGGGTATTAGCCCACGAAAGCTCATGCTTCAAAACTTTATAGTTAGTCTTTAAGGTGCCACAAGATTTTGTTCACACAGAGAAGTGAGCAAACAAAAGAATGTTCTTCCATTCCTGGAACTAAGGTCACCTTGAACCTCACTCAGAGAAGATGGATAATGGAATTTCTATGTTTTTAAGTTACCAGGCATCTGGAGAATTACTGCTATGGAGCCAATGAATGAACAGTCAATAGAAGAAAAAATACTAGAAAACTATCAATGGTGCAACAACAAAAGATATACTGGCCAAATTCACCCAACTGTTTTGAATAGAAGATACCTGATAGTCTTATGTCTGATCAGGCTAGTCACCAGTTTTGAAAACTTTACATGATAGCAGAGGCCTAGGTGGATAGAGAGAGGATGTTGTCTAAATGCTGTAAGTGGGCGTTAAATAAATTCTAAAGCACTTCATCACCACCAATAACAAGTAAGAAATGTTCTGAAACCTTTGCTCATTGGGGATCTACAGGTGAGTAGAAAGCCTATGTTGGTTTTGGCTTCACATGTTCGGTGGCAAAATTCAAAGGATTATCCTCTGGATGGTGTGAGACTTGTTCATCACTGGTCTAGCACTAATTAACATAAATTTGATTGCTTGCAGCTATTGTGTGTGCTTTATTTTTCTGAGTGGATTACTTTTGTTACTGTGAATGTTCTGGAAGCTTGGTTCTAATGTACAGTTTTCATCACATCTGGATGGTTTCACTCACTACACCTTTGGTTTAGGTTTCAGAACGTGTAAACTTTGTGATGTTTCAAGATTACAATATTTGTGATAGAATTATTTGCACTTATGTTAAACTGAAATGCTTTGGATTTAAATTCTTTATTGAACTCTTTAAAGGTTTGCATAATTTAGAAAGTTTTTTCTCTGTAGTATGGAAGTGAAAGAAGTACAGCATGAGCTGAGAAAGAAGAGTTGAAAAAAGACTTTTCAACAGTTACTTGGAATAATCATCTGATTATTCCTTCATTTACATACAGAATTTATGAAGCAGCCTGATTAATTTATCAATTTAAGAGGGTTCTGAGAAAAGCCATGAGGATGATTAAAGGATTGGAAAAAATGCCTTCATGAAAAATCTGTTTAGCTTACCCAAAAAAAGGTTAAGAGGTGACATGATTATAGTTTATGAAGGTCTACATGGCAAAGTGAAATTTGATAATAGAGTACTCCACTCTAGCAGACAAATGTAGGGCAGATTTCAATGGCTGGAAGATGAAGCTAGACACAGTCTGACTAGAAATAAAGTGTAATTTTTCAACAGTGATGATAATTAACCATTGGAACAGTTTATCAAAGGTTGTGGTGGGTTCTCCATCACTGGAAATTTTAAAATCAAGATTGGATGTTTTTATACAAGATAAGCTCCAGTTCAAATGGCAATCAATTCAGGGAAGTCCTATGGCCTATGTTATACTGGAGATCAGACTAGCTGATCCTTTCTGGTTTTTATAATATATGAATTATGAGTTTGGGGATGAGAAGAGTCACAGGATTCAGGAAATGGAGAATTCTAGTTACAGTCAAGCTAAGTTAAGAGTTTCTATATTTAAGGAGCTGGGAATTGTCATAACAATGTATCAGGATTTAACTGTGGTAATTAAAAGTTTCACTTTCTTGAGACTTGGAATGGAATTATTGTCTTCCCTTGTTAATGCTGGGAGTTTACACCAGCTTTTGTGAAGATATTGTATGTGTTCGAGATGAAATGTCTTGGTCTGTAGTTTATTTTCAATTTTTCTTCATTAATAGAGTTCAAGTTTAAAGTACAATATTCCGTGGGGACAGTTACTCCAAGTTGATGGAGGGAAAGGAATGATTTTGAGAGACTCACCCAATTCTGATTTTTATAAATCTGGGCATGAAATATGTTAGATTCCCAGTGAAACCTGTACAAAACAAACATTTAATATTTCCACCTTGGCAAAAGATATTGTTAATCAATGTAGTATTGAACAGCATAGGAAACTGAGTGGACTGTCTGATCATTGTGTAATTTATCTATTATATCTGAAATGTTTTTAATAGGACAATATAAACAACAGAAGTAGACTAAAAGAACAGGAAATCAAAAGTGTTTTATAGAAGGGACACATACCAGTGTAAGCTCTGATAGAATCTAAGAGGAAGGACTAAAAAAACCTCAGGAAAAAGTTAATGAGATGAGAAATTGACATTAAAACTAAACAATGAAAATGTGAATACAGAGACTAGGACACAATCTCTGAGCAAAATGTTTTAAAATTCAAATGGGAGATAGAGAAATAATCCCAACAAGAGTACCGTAATTTAAAGCACAAAAGATGATAGTATTATTGAATATAAGTGTCTGGTCCTTACAGAACAATTCCCTACAAAGCGATTGCAGAAAGACAGTTTGGTTTGTTACTGATTCTGACACAGTGGAAAAACCTCTTGCTTATTAGGTTATAAACACTGCATATGCTTATCACTATTGTTCTAAATGAAGAAATGCTGGCTTTGTGAGAATACCATATAGAATTAGTCCTACTTTTTCTATCAGGAAAGCTATTGCCAATTCTTATAGTGGTTTTCTCAACCTGTAGTAAAATGGATTAATGCAAAACGGACATTTAAAATGAAAGAGGGCTTTCTTTTGATCAAAATCTGAATATTTCCCAGAACAGAACCAGTTCAGTGTGATTCCTGAAGGACTCTCTCTCCTCTAATCTTCACCAGGAAAGCAGCAAAGTCATGGGAAAAAATAGTTTGGAAGTCCCCAACTGTTATGGAGATGGAAGTGGTTAACATTCTTCTCCCTAAGAGCTGGCAAAACCCACTCCATTTCCCTTGGTATCCTGCGGATGTGTAGAGCATAAAAGCACGGGTGACAGGCAATGGCTCCACAGTTTCCTCCAAACAGCTTAGGAGGGTCACATTATGTTCCCAATAGATTCTAAACCTCATATTTTCCCTAAATGCCACAAGTCTTTACCCTTCAGAGGGACCTTTCCCTCACAAAGTAAACCTTACAACATATTTTCAAAGGATGAAGCTATGTGGTTCATGGTTTCCCCCCCTGTTTTGGAGCACAGTTTGTAAGTTTTACAAACCTAGGTTCTAGCCAGGCAGAATGAAAACCTGAGCAATGATTACCAATGACACTATGTTACACGTAAGTTTTGTCAGAAGATGCCAATTATGAAACCAAAATATTTAAATCTGATTTTATTAGGAGGGGTCACATTATTTCCATGGGCTAAGCATATGCATGCTCTCAAGCATGCTCAACCTCAAAGTTCAATACAGTGCCAGAATAGACAGTGGCATGCAGATACAGTTGTGCCTCATGGTGGGGGTTGTGATGGGTCTGATACAGAGACCCCCTTGGGACTGTTACCTGATGTGCTTAGACTACCTCTGAGGCTGTTTTCTCTGTCAGTTTGAGCCTCCAAAACCCTGCCTTGTTGAGCAAACTCCAGGAAGCCCCTTGCCAATCTGTGTAGGCCTGGCATCTCCCTGCTGCAGCATTTCAGACCTGTTTGCAATCACCCCTGGGAGACGGCCCTGGATCTGCTCTAAATCTCTCTGCCCTCTTGATTAAGTCTACCCCGTTACAACATCTCAAATGGTTTTCACCAGGTATACAATAATCATACCTGGCAGCTGCCTAGGGGCTGCCAAAGAATGTAAGGGGGGTATTGTCTGATCCCAAAACATTCTCTATTTGCCATGACAACTCATATCATCTGGTCCCAACTCATGCCACCACTGAGGTCCAGCTGTGAACCTCAAGATGAATTGACTGATCAGTGCAAATTTCTGTGCCTGCAGATCCAAACACTGGCCCTCATGATGCAGTTTTTGCACCTTTGGGCATGTTTCGCCATCTAGACCAACTAAAACCTGCCTCACCACTGAGCTGCCATTCCCCTGTGGGCCAGATGAACAATATTCTATTCCAAGATGTGTTGTGAATGTAATCCCTCCAATCCTGCATGAACGGAGAATCCCACTTCACCAGGGAAACTTCAACAATCTGCATACTTTGATATCACCATGAACTGAAATTTGCATTTCCAAGGTAACTCCTCTTTCTGTGAGGAAAGAGTTGCCTGGCATCAGAACCTCTACACAAGGCAAGTCTTTACTGCTGTGACTGGGCCAATTTCAGTACTACACGAATGCGTGGAGGCTATGATTCACCGTGCCATCCCTTAATCAATTTTTGGACACTGGGTCAGGGGGTCACAATCCTCCCTCCATTGCAAATCCCTAAACTCTAAGAGTCTATCTAAATCTTCCCTTGTTGATTCTTTTTATCCCTCAGAGAAACCACCCCGCAGAGAGCCTATCTAAAACCCTGGTGTTAGGGAAGGGGCTGTGAGCTGGCATGAGATGGTAGTGGGATGTGGGAAAACAACCAAGTTAATTGCTGGTACCTCCCTGTGATGGGGTACATTTCTCTGATAAACCAAATTTGGAAATGAACTTTTGGAGAAAGACATCCCCCTGCAGAAGTTGAATGAGGTTTGAATCCTCAATGTCTAGTACAGTGTGAAGACAACCTCCTTTCCCCACCCTCTCAAACTTTGTACGAGGGCACGGCAGTGGGACCAGCTGTAGAGGGGTGGAGATCAGACTTCTCCCAGGTTGAAGTGATTAACAGAGGACCATGACCTTCCTGGTACAAACTATTGCCAGAGAGTTCCAAGGTGAGTTCAGCTAATAAAGTTGTGGCCTCTCGTCTTTCTTCCCATGTGTCCAAATCAATGACACCTGGAGCTCCTGGGAAGTGCTCCCTCTCCACCACCTTTTCTACAGTGGGCAGCAAGCTCCCCTCTGCCAGCCCAGCCAACTCTACTGGTCTCTTTGGGAAGTGCAAGAACTGAAATTTCACCTGCCTTCTGTGCAGAGGTGCCAAGGAGGAGATAAAAACTCCTTGTTCTCACCTCTGTTTGTGCTCTTGTGCCTGGCCCAGGCTTGCCCCTGACAAACTTTCAGGAGTACATGTATATATGAAGTTAATAAATAGACTGCCAGTATTATATGAGCCATTAGATATAAAACATCTAACAGTGTGTATTAAGCTATGCACATATCTATCGTCATCAGAGACCACTTGGGCTTTGCTCTCATGGTTACCATGATATCATCACAATCCCTCTGAGTGGCTAACACTGTCTTTCTCACCATGTACATCAATTATTAATGCCTGTTCAGAATGCATCACCCACAAATTCATTCTCAGTTTTCTCTCCTATATATCTTAGAGAATTTCCAGTAGAGATGTGCTGGCAGTAAAAATACCTGTTTGCAGATGTCCAAAGAAAAGTACCTGACTCTCCCGGATTAGCTGGCCTGCTAATTACCCTCGGCAATTGAATTGGATGTGAATCACTGGAAGAGTGCTAAGCAAGGCAGGTGGGAAATATTTATATAGACTAGACAACTAACTGTTGCTGGTGCCAGAACAAACAGGTGCAGATTTTATTGATGCAACAAACACGAAAACTAAACCAAACAAACACTCAGTTTACAGGGTATATTTCTGTACCACAAACATAGCCTTTGAAAAGTAAAATAAAAGATGTTCTGTTTTCATGGAGGAGGAACCCTCATTATTAGTGATGCACACACTCTAACATTAGAGCCTAAACTCATGGGGTTCTTCTCAGCTCATCAGATGGACCCTCCCCACCCCAAAGATGTTTTAGCCTCCTAAATACATTATTCAATATATGCTGACAGGTTTTACTCCTTGTTGCCTTTTTCTCCATATAACTCTATCCCACCCCCATCTCACCTAGCAGTTATACAGGTTCTACCTATAACATGTAGCTGTATGGCCAAAGGAGAAAGGTATCTCTGCAGTGCCATTCAACACAGCCATAGGTTGCTATTGCCACCATATTGCATTACCAGCTGGCTACTGCTAAACTAGTTAGAAATTGTTATTTCAGCCAGTCTTGTGGTTCTTTCTCCCTGATCACCTGCAAGACAATTTCCCCATTCCTTCTCCCAGATTCCTATCAACAAAACCTTTGATTTCCAAAGGAGCCTGTAGTCACCCCTCTCACTTCCACAGTGTCCCTTAGTGTCCAAATGGAGTGTTGCAGGTGTTCTCTCAATCTAGTTTCCCCTTCAGATGCTCTGGTGTCACACAGTTCTTGGACTCTTCCACTACTGGTGTTCATTACTTGACCTCTTGAGCTGGAGGAGAGCAGTGGAACTCAAGCCCGCTCTCCCCTTCGGGTTCTTGCTGAGGGATCCTGTTTTAGCAGATAAGGATGGCTCCACACCTTTCCTGATTTCTCCTACATTCCTCCTACTTTTTGATAGCTCCATTGGGGCTCTGTAGTTGGCTATCCCCACTTGGATCTGTGGTTTCTTCTAGCTTCTCCCTACCTAGCTATAGAGGTGCTTTCTCAAAGCCCAGTCTCTCCCAGCCCTTCTCTGCAGCAGCTAGGCTGTATTGTGAGCAGTCCTTTTTGTCTCATAACTTTAAAATGATGAATATCTCCTTCCTCTAGACAGGAGTTCATCCACAACCCTCTCTCTGGGGCTGGGAGTTGTATCTCAGACCTCTTGCCTTATGATAGCGTGTCTTCCCCTCCTTCAAACAGGAGCTTCATCTCAGCCTTCTTCCTGTAACTGGGGCTTGGGTTGTTCTTGGGTCTCAGCTCTCTTGCTTTGGAAGAGTCAGCTACAAAGCTTTTGCCAGCTCCCTTCAGTTGAACACCTGATCCAACAAACCTTCCAAGCTAGAGGGGTCAGCAAGCCATCCCTCTCCTATCAGCATCTGTTTGCTGTGAGCAAGAAGGAAGCTTTTATGCTAATCCCCTTCTCTCAAGTCCTCCCCCATTGATTGGGTGAGAGGGAAGCCTTACCTTGCCCCATCTGCAAGGCTGTCAGGATTCCTTCTCCTAGCACCATTCATTCTCGGGATTTTTAGGTTTCTCAATATCTATTGGACCTTTCCAAACCCTTAAAAGGCTATGCCAGGCAATGGGGTGGGCTAACCCCTAGGCACTATTAACTTCCATGGCAGACTACCCCCATCACAGAGGTTAAGGGAATTAAAAGCCCAACCTCCATTGAAATAAGAGTTGGGCACTTAATCACCATAAGCGCCATTGAGGAGTCCCAGCCTTAAATCTCACCACCTTTTTGCTGCCAAGAAAATTTCTCTTTCAGCTCACTATTTCCTAAGGGCTCAGAGAAATAATCTATTTATCCCTTAACCTAACTGTTTGCTCCATGTAGGTCAACATGACACATTTGTTTGTTAATCTTGTTTTCCAAAACAGAAATGTACTATAGCAGAAAGTGACAACAGCTATATGAATTCTGAAGAGTAAGTAAACTACCAAGAAACAGAGGTTCCAATAAATTGCATTTTAAATGATATACAGAAAATTTAATTTTAACTTCAGCTGATTTGTAAAATCAAGTATTTGTTTCAGGTGTTTCACCTGTGCCATGTGATTTAGTTATGCCAAATATTTTATAATAAATAACCATCAAATATTAAAAGAATATTCTAAGATTTTTGCCTAAATTCATCTTTCAAAATTAAGAGGGGGAGGGAAGGGATGTGAATGAGGTATTTTCCACAATTCACCTGTTTTATTAAAATGATCTTTTGTTTAGGACGAGAACAAAGATAAAGCAATCCATGGATTTTCCTTCACCATTCCCCCTTAAAATGCTCTTCCATAATGTCACACATTACCTTACTTATATTTTAGATGATCCTGTACATTTACAGAAACAAACAGCTGTATTTGAGCAACTTTTGGGTAAATCTTGATTAAAATAATGTTCAAATGTGTCTCTCCGAATGGTGATGTCTTCTAAGAAATGACAAAATAACATTTGAATGATATTGCATGGAATGATATTAATAATAGCAGTGTTGCCAGCTCTTGTGATTTTGTCATGTGTCTCACATGACACCTGGTGTTTTTCTTAAAGCTCCACTCCCCAGATTCCTGTGATGAGGGAAGAATCTCAGCCTTGATTTTAAAAAGGTAAGTTTCTAGCCCTCATGGTAAGAAAAGCCATGAGGGCTAGAATTTAAATGGTAATTTAAAGAAAAAGCTTTAAAAGTGCACCCTGAAGGCTCAGAAACTAGGAGACAAATGCAATAAACCCAACATTTATTATTTTGCAACAATCTCATGATTTTTGAGGCATGAGTTATGATTTTTGAATGTTTGGGGTTGGCAATATTATAATAGGTATTACTGTCAATTTAATTTACTCTGATGATCATGCTAGTAATCATGAACATAGTTACAGTTCTTACAGAGATATCTGCAAACCTGGAGTCTTATATTTCCATCTGTCCTATAGCAAAGGATATCTACTCTATAGAACTCAATAGTGTTCAGTTAAATTCACACCACAGGGAATGTAGGGCTTTCAAGCTCCAGGTCTATATTATGTCATTTGTTTTATTTGGAATATCAAAACTCTGCATCCGACGAAGTGGGTATTAGCCCACGAAAGCTCATGCTTCAAAACTTTATAGTTAGTCTTTAAGGTGCCACAGGACTCTTTGCTACCTCTGCTATTCCAGACTAACACGGCTACCTCTCTGATTCAAAACTCTGCAAGATACTCAGCTCCCTCAGCTATCAGTGAAACTAACGGCACTGTTAGAGAGACTCTCAAGTGCCTTCCAACATCTTGATAGAGCCCAAAGTATTTTCAGAGTAATTATTTCTTTTCCTTCTTATTCTTCCTTACTGCCGCTGCCTCAGTTGTCACTGCCTCCAGAAATATCTGCAAGTTAATCAAAAGACTCTCATTTCTTTTCAAGGTCATGTGGAGAGCTGACCCCACCAGGAATCTTAGTGACAACTTATTTTTTAAGAGCTCACCTATCTGAGGTTACTGATGATTTTTTTTAAAATCAGTAGTGCATGAATCTGAATCTCATCCAGAATGCCTGTCATCTTTGGAAACTCATTTCCACCTAAGTTATACTAACAACAGCTCCTGAACCTCTAGGTTTTGTGTTTTTTTCCTTTTCCTACTCTTTCCTGTAGACTAAATATTTTACAAAATTAAACCTAATCCCTATATTCTGTTGATCTCTCAATAGTCCATTTTAGTTGTTATGAGAAGCAATATGTTTGGCTTTATTATCCTAAAGTTATTACCATCCAGCTTTTGTTGTTTTTGTTTAATCTACCATTTAGTACATTTCCTGAACAACTGCATAAAAATCCCCATAAGAAAAATCCACATTACAGAGTAAGCAATCAGCACGCATCAGTGGTCTTTTAAAAATCTTAGTCACTCATTAAATATGGAATAAATGTTCTTTCATATCTAGGTGCTTTATTAGGAAGCATATTTCTGGATGAAATCTTTAAGTTTTATACATGATACATTCCATTCATACCAGCTCCTGTGTCATATCAAAAATGCAAATTGGGGAAATGATTATTATACCTCTAATATTTGTAGGCAAAACAGAGAACCTGTAGCTTTGCATAATACGCCTTCATTTTCTTGTTTGCATAATTAACGCTATGCAAGGGGCTCCTTTGTTTTCCTTCCTCAGCTAGTTACTATGACAATAGCAATTGTTCTGAGAGCAAGAAGCTATTGGCACGAGTGCGTTATTCAGTGTAGAATTATTACGGAATAATCAGACTCAAAGTTGCAATGAGTATGAAGAATAGTAATTCTGATACTATCCTAAGCAGTTTTTTTCCGATGTTAAATCCACAGAAACATTTGGAAAGATGTGAATTAATGTTAAAAATCATCTGGTTTGACTCATTTATTAAACTGTCAAGAAGAATCAGGCTGATCTTTCTTTCTGAGTTAACACATAAAATACTTGTTACCTGTATGATGAATGGGAGTATATCCTTATACATCAATTACCTGCCATCAGCAGCAGTAGCATTTAGCCAGAACGTTAGGTGAAGGCATTTACAACCCTTTGTAACTGCTTGTTAGCTGCTCTTCAAATGCCCTTTTGGACTTACTCTGTCCTTTTCTTATGGCTGTCAAAGCAATGAAATCTGTGTCCTCTAAGTAGAGAATTTTGGTTAAGGTTTTTGAACCATTCCTACATGTGAATGCCCTTAAGTATGTGCCTAACTTTCAGCATGTGAGTAATCCCACCTATTTAAACGGGACATGTCCAAAGTTATGTGTATACTTACATGCCTTGTTGAATCAGGGACTCAGGGAATATGCTGTTAAATTACCACCTGTGAATGCAGCATATAACCAGATTGTGAATTTATTTTCTTTTGCTTCTTGCTGTCAAAGTGGGCCAAAGCCCCAGATGCCTTAAAGGAAGAACCATAAGTGGCAATAAACCTCTTCTTAAATTAAAATTTAGGCCAAGATTATCAAAAAGGGAGGGAACCTAAAGTTGGGTTCCACGTCCATATTTAGGAGTCCATTGTTTTCAGTTGGAGCTGTTAGGAGCTCAGTATGTTTGAATATCAGGCCACTTACTCAAGTGCAAAATAGGAGTTTATGAGCATAATTTTAACAATCTTGAATGAGTTTAGAATAAAAGTCTCATTATTTTGCCTCTTGTACAGCATTGAGTGATTGATAATGCATAGTAATAAATAGCCTATGTGGTCACATAATCTGATTATTCTTCCTTTCCTGAGCCCTGTCAGTTGGAGAGAGAATGGAGGTATTCCTCTCCCCTCCCCTTGCAGTGAAATCTGGGAGGCATCAGCACTGGCCATGGCTGGAACGGGGGCACTGAGCAAGGGCTCTGATGTGACCCCAAGCATTTCTCTCTCTTTCTCTCTCAGGTACTTGGATGGCTGGTTCTTGCTCACATGGTCAGAGTCTAACTAGTCACCATATGTGGTGTCAGAAAGGAATTTGTCCTCTGGTCAGATTGGCGGTGATCTTGGGATTTTTTGCCTTCCTCTGCAGCACATGGGTGCAGGTCACTTGCCAGGATTATCTGGGTATATCTTACTTAATCATTTCCCTGCCATTGCAGGGGCCTTGAGCACTGGTGCACCTTGATCCTGCCTATTCTCTGCCTATCTAACACCATAGTGTAGTCTCCTGTGGGCTGTAATTCTTGGTTGTTGGGTTTGGAGTGGGTGTTGGTGGTCTATGATAATTGGGAGGTCAAACTAGATAATCTGGTGGTAATTCTATGACCTATCCTTCAACTATTTGTTATGCTTGCTTGCTGTAGTCAGGGAGTAAGCTCTTCAGGAGTGTCTTCTCTCTGTGTTTGCTGAGTGCACAGCATCCTGATGACTCTATCCCGATTGGAGCCTTTTGGAATAAATAGTAATGATATGGAATTATGTGGGAGTCTAAGGCTTCTAAGGATTCTATTCCCAATATAGCCACTGACCTGCTGTGTGAGCTGTACTAGTCAGTTTATCTCTCTACATCTGTTTCTGTCTCAACCTTTGTCTAGCCTATTTGGTCTTGCTCTTCTTTTCTATTCATGCTCTTGCTCTGTGTCTGTATAGCACCTTGCACAATGAGTCCGTCTCAGTTGGGGTCTCCATGCATTCCTATAATGTAAATAAGGCTAATGGTTTAAAAGGATCATTTACTATCTTTGTTTTGCATGTATAGAACATACTGTATGCAGCATACCTGTATAATTTGGCATTTTAATAAGTACAGTCTTTATATTACATATCAAGATATTTGTTAAAACTTGATCTCTAGGTTAGAAAGAAAATGCCAAGTGAAAACTTACATATATAACTCCTTAATAGGAGTAAGGATTTCTTCACAATCTTTTGGTGATAAATAACTCATCCTATATATTCACTACAGCACTCAGCAAATCTTTTTTAGAAATTATATTGCATAATTAGCAAACAGCATTAGGAAATTCAGTGAAGTTTATAAAATATTTAAAATAATTACATGTGATTATGAGATTAGTTCCTAAAGCACAGAGCAAAATCATAAAGTTACTGCATGAGTCATTCGAACACTAAATCCCAGTTTTCTGTATCAGTTTTTAGTTGTTCACTGGTTACAAGTTTTTATTACATATGGGGAATAAAAATATCATTAGTTAGGTGGCAGAATAATGCAGTGTTTGCATCTTCACTTCTTTGTTAGACTTGGGTTCACTCGGACATCAGCTGGGGACTAGGAGGCTAGCAATGTTGTCCAAGTGACCCATCCAGAAGAAGATTTTGTCCATCTCTCTTACAGGGCACATAAATGCTCTCTCAAAAGCAGCATTAGTGTACATGCAGTTGTGCTTTCTGTGTCCTACAGGGGCTAAGCACCCCAAGGTTCTAGTGAGCATGATCTTGAAAGGTGATCTGCTGCTTCAACTCCTACTGAAGTGAGTGGCAGGTGGAGAGTGCAAAGAGCCTCACAAAAGATGCTCAGCAACTAAAAGGATCATGCTCGCTCAGTTTCTCTTTCCTTCTCTCTGTCAAGGTACCGCCCGAACTGTGTCTAACCGTTGCCAAGCTGTGTTCACTCGGCTTCAGGAATTAAATGATTCTGTCACTTTCACTCTCTATTTTCTTCTTTACCATCTGATTCATTCTGAATTTTCTCCATTTACTACAGGGTTCTACTTCTCAGAGCCACTCTCTAGCAGACTTGCTTTCCCATCTTGTCTTGTCCTTTCCTTTCCAGGCTATATCTTTCTGCTTCCAGCCCTTCCTATCTCCAGATTGTCCCTTTCCTCAGCATGCCTTTCCTCTTCTCTCCCACTTCCAGGCTCCTTTTTTTCACCAAGCTATGTCATATCTAGACACCCCTGCTTATTTTAAGTTCCACTGATACCCCCAATCCTGTTAATTAACTGTCAAACCATTTGCTATTTCAGTATTCCCACTATATCCCCCGATACTGTTTATATATTCCAGATTAAGCCTGCTACTATTACCATTGTAGTTAATGGGAATGTTGCCATAGACCAGTGGTTCTCAAACTTTTTCTATTGGTGACTCCTTTCGGACACCAGGCCTCTAAGCGCGACCCCCCCCTTAGGGGTCGGGCTTGGGGGCGGGGCAGGGGCGGGGCTGGAGGGGGGGTGCCAGCAGCCCCCTGGGGCAGGGGCTGAACTGGGGGGGTGTGGGTGTAGGGGTGCCAGCCCCCGGGGCAGGGGTTGGGCTCAGGGGAGGGTGCCAGCAACCCCCCGGGACAGGGGACAGGGCCCAGGGTGCTGCCGGCAGCCCGCCACAGCAGGGCCTGGGGCTTGGGTCACTGCCGGCAGCCTGCCGCAGCAGGGGCCAGGTCCGGGGCTCTGGGCGCCACCGGCAGCCCACCGCTCCATGGCCCGGGTCTGGGGTCTGGCCCACCGCAGCAGAGACCAAGGCCCAGAGCACTGCCAGAAGCCCGCTGCGGCAGGGTCTGGGTCTGGGTCTGGGTCTCGGGGCACCGCCAGTTGCCTGTCACGGCAGGGTCTGGGTCTGGGTCTCGGGGCACTGCCGGCAGCCCGCCGCGGCAGGGGCCAGGTCTGGAGCTCCGCCGGCAGCCCACTGTGGGCAGGGCCGGGTCTGGGGTTCGGGGTGCCACCGGCAGGGGTCGGGGCTGGCTGCTGGCAGCAGGGGCTCGCGACCCCCACATAATCAGGTCGCAACCCCGTGAGGGGTCCCGACCCCCACTTTGAGAACCAATGCCATAGACAAAGGCAGCAAGCCCAGAAACCACAGTTTAAGTGGTTGTTCACACACACATTCATACACAGACTTTAAGGCCAGAGGGACAATTCTGACCATCTAGTCTGGCCACCTGCATGATACACACCATAGAATGCGAGGAATACTTGTAGCACCTTAGAGACTAACTAGTTTATTTCAGCATAAGCTTTCCTGAACCTGACACCATAGAATGTTACCCAGTAAGCAAGCCTATAACTTCTATTTGGGCTAAATTCAGCTACTCCCTTTTATTCAATTGATATTATGAGCACAGCTTGTACAATGAAACTCTAACCACAAAATCTTCACTTTCAGATTTAGACTCGAGGCCTGATTCTCCATTGACTCCCATCTTATGAGGTCAAACCAAACTTTCAATGAAACTCAGAAAAAAATTGGTTAACTTTTTGAGGTTTGTGTTTTTCATTTTCAGTGCCTCTCCACTTTCAGCTGTGGATGGCAGTAGAAGTAACAAAATGTTGCTCTTGCTATTAAGTATTTCCAAGAAGCACTGCAACTCTCACGAGAGACTTCCTTTTTATGAGATCTCCTGATAAACAAGACATTGCATATTTATCTGGACCAAATGCCACCCACTCAGTGTTTGGAAAGAGAGGTAGGCCAATGCCGAGTGCTTTGGGAAATTTCACTTAGTCTACTAATTTAGTAATCCTTGTTTTGGATACATATTTGCAATTAATCTCTTAGCTGGTGCCACTAGTCTTTTTATAGTTATTAAATTCAGCTCCTGAAACCTTCTAAGGCCTTTGCACTTGTATTACTTAATAAAGTAGAGTTGAATCTTAAGTATCTCTTGAGTTTTCTGTATGTGTCTTTTGTATCTTCTGTAAATACATCTCTTTTTCATTGCATATTCACTATGCTAATATTGCTGTATGGTGACCAGTGAAGCCAAATAAGGACCTGATTTGTTCTATGATTCTTGTCTCTGCAGTCTTACAGCAATTTTATGTTTATCTGGTCATTAGCTTGATGCTACAGTAGCAAATGAAATGGGTGAACTCTGAGAAAATGTTTTAATTTTTTTTGCTATAAAACTGCAGACTATTATCTATGACTATTACTACTGAGGCTCCATAACTAGACAACATTGTTATACTGCATGATGATGTGAGCAATTGCCTAACAAAGTTGGACTCCTAGTAAAAAATGAACAAATCCGCTTCCCATTAAAATGAATTAACATTGTGTCTCTCATTTCTAATGGATATACAAGCAAATTGGTCTGAACTGAGCACCACCTACAACTCCACTGTTTCTACCACCATTGACTCATTGGGTAGGTTGGAGGAATATTTAGGATGCAAGTTCCTCCCTCCTTCTCCATGACTTTATTTATGTTTATCTAGTGAACAGCTTCATTAGTCCTTCTTTTACATTTTTCAATTTCTAGGTATCTTTGATGACTGGTTTTCATGGCTTTCCTTTTGCATAGACACAAACAAGAATAATGATCTTGTCTACTTTTGGTAACGCTCTTAATAGTGGTGCTGATTCATCCCAGAAGGGATTGTGTTGCTTGCATGTGCCTGTGGGGAAAAGCTACACTTATATCCAGCCCTACTCTAAAGTAGTGGCTAGAGTATTTTCCAGAACCTGCCATTTATCTTAGTCTAAGTGTACAAGTGCAGCAGAAAAGTGATGCCCTTACTACATTATTTCCCTCAATAAGAAATTGACATTTTCTCCTGTTTAGTATCAGTCCATACAATTGAGTTATTTGCAGTGCTTTAATTAACCTGTGCATCATGTGATTCTACCCTACAAAATATAGACACACAATATCTATCCCTGACAGATAACCTAGAGGGATACTTTAATTTTCAAATGTGTCAGCAAGGAGCCAGGAAAACCATCTCCTATAGCTTAGAATAGGTCAATCACTATTTCTGCTCATTTGGGTGTCTGGGAATGTTCCTTTTTCACATTCAGAACGAGACCCCTGTTTTTCCCCTGTGATCCGAATGAGTTATGCAGTACCCCATCTTTATTTACAAAGTGTTGTCCCACCACCAGAGTCAAGCTATACACATGGCTTATCAGCCTAGTTGGCTTCTTCCACAAACACAGCAGCCCTCTGCCAGAAGACTGACCATTTCCCTGGCCATTCCGCTTGCCTTCTGGCCTCCTCCCAGCCTTTATAGCCCTTAGGCCCTCAGGTCAGCAGGTGCAGCCAATCCACAGGCCAGGCATCAAGCTTTTCTGCAGCCCCAATCTATTTCCCCTGATTGAGGCTGCCTGAGCAGGGCTAATTAGGTGCCTTTGCAGCAGCACCTGGCTACAAGCAACCTCAGGAATCATAGCTTGCCCCCCTGCCTAACCACTGTACGATGACATCTGAATCATAGACAGATCCCAGATATTATTTTAGAACATCTATATTTCAACACAAAGCTGTGTAGGCACATGTAATGTAAAGGGAAACAAGGTACTAAAAGAGATAGGAACTCTTCGTAACATTTACTGTAGATTCTGATCAATTAAGTGATTTTCAAGTTTTGTTCATTTCTCACAAGTACTTTATTTCCCCTGGCAGTCACACACTCAGGGGCAGACAGTGCAACCTAGTGATTGGAGGAGGAGTCTGGCCGGGTGGTCCAGCAAAATCAGAGGGCAGACCCAGTGGCATGGTCAAGAGGCAACCCCAGGGTTGAAGTTAGCAGTCAGGAGCCAGAACAGAACTGAAGGGCGAGCCAGAGCTGTGATCAGGAGATGAGCCAGACGTTAGGTATTAGGAATTTAGAGGTAGGCAGGGACTAGAGTTAGAGTGGAGCAGGCAAGGGATGGAGCAAGTGCTGGCCAAGAAGCAAGTCTGGCTCAGCTGCAGGCATGGAACACATTGAACATCTACTATGGTGCTGTTGTGTCAGGGCTTAAACAGCAATGTCTTGTGTCTTCTAACCATCAGGGAGCAGGGTCACTTATTAAGGGTTTATTGTGCCAAGTCGAGCTCATTGAGTTGGTAGGCAACCAAGCCCAGATGTAGCTGAGTTCCTGACAGAGGCCAGAGCTGCTGCAAGATCAAGCTGTCTGTGCTGGGAAATAACAAATAAGGTCAGGACTGAGACCTGCCTTTATGACACTTCCTAGGGCTATCTGCGTGCACACTGAGTACACGTGGAGAGTGAAGGTAACCTTCATAGCTCTACTCACCACCCATCTATGAGGGAGGGGAAGGAGTAGGCAGGTAGTTAGCATGGAGAGAGAAGTTGTTTTAGGCCAGTAGCAGAAATACATAATTGCTAGAAAAAACAAGAGGAAATTGTGACTCTTTCCTCTCTGCTGCCAGGGCAGTGCAACTATCTGCTGCCCTCTGCTCAGCACATAACGACTATGTTTTTACGGCTAGATTGTAACAATACAGAGTCTCTCCCTCTTTTCCTTAGAACCTCTTGAACAGATTTCACTGATATACTTTTAGTTGCTCTTTTTTCTGCTGTTCTGATTACTTTGGAATAGGAGGAAGTTTATAATAGGGATTTGATAGAGTGATAACATCTGCTTTTTCCATGGTGGTACTTAGTGTTTGATAAAGTAGATCTCTGCTTGGAAAGGGCAGCAGTCTACAAGACAGCAGTGTAATCTACTTGGGTGTGAGGATTAGAAAATGTATTGTGCTGTGAACCTAATGAGCAGGCAGTCATTTTAGGAGGACTTGGTGACGTCAAATATGGTCTTTTGAAGGTCAGCAATTGAGACTTATCTGCATTTTTAGAAATATAGAGAAGCACGGAAGTCCTTTGATCTGCATAATATGCCCCATAAATTATGTTGACCTTTGCAAATAATTAATTTTAAAACACAATATTGTTTTGGTAACTTACATCAGGGAAACAGAGATCCATGATGCAGCAGGGGGCTACCGCCATACTTTACTGTGTTCTAATTATTTACAAATCAATAGCTACAGTGCAAAGTACATTTGTCTAACTAGGTTGTTAAAAAAGGCACACACATGAACTTCCTTAAATCTGGGTTCCCTGATACAGAGTATATAAAATCAAAGCTTTATTTTAAAAAATGCTTAGAGCTTTGTGGATAAGACATTTCTGTGCTTCTCTAAAATGAACTTTTGATGAGAGGGGGATTTCAAAGACAGGTTTAAGCTTTCAAAACTTTATCAAATAGAAACCACTTAGGACACCAGCAGTATTTCATAGATATATTATTATTGTGATAGGAGCATGTGAAGTTTTGAACTTCCCAGCGCCAGCAATATAACTTACAAGCAAATTTGAGAGGGTGCAATGGAGTAAGAAAAGAAACTATATATTGGATTAAAAAATGGGCCTAAAGCCAGTAAGGATTGTGGATAATAGAAGTGGTATGTCCCCATTTCTGAGCACAAGTAAGAAAGCTAAGGAGGAGATACATCAGATATGGAGAAGACAAGAGGGATTGTCTCTTATATAGTCACATCCCCTAAAGAGCATGAGTGAGAGGACAACAGAGTAAAGGGGATAGTGGAGGAAATGAGAAATAAAGGGCGGGACGGGGATAAGAAACAGGGATACTTAGAGGAGAGAAAGAATAAATATCAGGGGAAGAAGAAGCGGGAGAGCTCAGCTAGTCAGGATAAGTCTGTTGGAGAGCTGGGTTTTCTTGGTTCCAAGGAGGATTATGGCTTGTTTTTGAGGGGTGCTTTACATAAAAGGAGACACAAGGGGTGCAGTTGATTCAATTTTTATTCGATGTACAGGATGCAGCCTTAACAGATGATCAGAGTGAGAATTCTGCTTAAGTAAAGGTTATCCTAAAATGCAATGCTGAATCATATCCAGCTTTCACTTAATTATCACACAAAGAAAACTGTCTGCTGTGGCAGAATTCCAGTTCAGACCAGGCAAGAATAGCCTGTTAGGGGCAGAAGACACATGTTGGTATATAAACTTCTCTAGTTCACAGAGGGAAAAGGTTATGTTTTGCTACTACTATTGATCTTCTTCACATCGTCTTGGCAGTGCCTTCTGTCTGTGACTCATGCGTCACATAAATCCATATTAAAAAGATGCTCTACAAAACACGTTTATAAAATGGTCCAGTCTGATTGATGATGATGGGCAATCACTCGTTACCAAGTATGATCATCTTCCATGGGAGTTATGGGTCCTCAGGTGGCTAATAAGGTGAATCCTTGAACCACACATTCTATGTCAATGAGGGCAGATGTTTTCAGACTCAGCAGGAGGCTGTTGACCATGACTGGAAGACAGTCTCTCCTTCCTTCTGGCTCTTGTCCTCTTCAGCTTGTCAGTGAGCAAGTTCAAAATGCAGGGGACCATCAGGTAGGACTTCATTCCATTTTAAGTGATCCAGGGCCAGTGTCTCCCAAGTGTCAATGTCAATATTAAACTTTTTAGGTTGTCCTTCAGTAAGTCTTTATAAGTCTGATTTCGTGTTAAAGAAGACACAAAAACTATGTGGCGATTATAAGGTCCTGATTAAGCAAAGCTCTTAAACTCATGCATAGACGTTTTACATGTGTAAAGTTAGTTCATTTCAATGGATTCATTCATGTGCTTGAAATTAAGCATATGCTTAAGTGCTTTCCTGGACTGAGGCCTAACTCTGTTTGCAAAACAAAGTCACCGGGTACTGGTTCAGACAGATTACAATATTATGAAGTATCAGTCCCTCAGCTATTTCTATCTTCCTGATCGTTGAAACAACCCAGCATGCATTCTGCTGATGACATCACAAATATCGTTCCCTGATTCTGGAAATGTTGGCAAAAGTTTCTGGCTCATTCTTAAACCAAGTCACATTCCATAGTCTAGAGAAGAAAGATCTGGAACTCAGGAGATATAGATTCAATTCCCTACTTTGCCATATACTTCCTGTGTGATCTGGGGCAAATCACTTATCCCATTTTACAGAGAGGCTAATAGCACTGATACCACACAGATGTGGTGAGAATAAAAACATTAAATACTGTGAGGTGCTCTGATGCTACAATAGTGGGGAGGAATACATAGATACTCTCTTTTCTAAAAGCTTTTTTAATATAATTATATCAGAGATTCTCATGTTAAAAAAGACTTTGTATTCTAAAATAATGTATGGTGCCAAGTGCCATACATCAGAGAAATAGAATGAGGGAAACTGAGAAAAAGAAGAATGGCATATCCATCCACATATTACAATTTATCATTGACCATAATAGACGGCGATATAGCAGATGGAATATCAATGTAATTTTGAATAGATCTTGATTCTACAAACACTTAAACATGTGAGTAATTGTATTCATATGGATCGTCCCATTGAGTTCAATGGGGCAACTTACAAATGTCAAGTTTCTCACATGGCATAAGTATTTAAAAAGTAGAGGCAAGGATTAAGGCCTAGGGATTAAGGGAAAACAGACAAGATGATGCCAAAGCTTTATTTTATATTACTGCATAAAGTTTACTTTAAATCAACAGCCAGCTGGAGTGGCATGAAAAATAGGAGAAAATGGATTTTCTAATCTTGTTCAATGTACAGAGACAGAACCTGCAAACCTTGGAAGGTTCTCTAATTATCCCTCTGAAAGGGCTTTAACTGGACTGTGTTTATTGTTGTTTAGCATTAAAAAAATCATTTATTGATCATGATTTTCTCTATTAAGAGCACTAAATTCTTCCATGTCACAGATTTTAAACTAAACAAATATGCATATGATATAGCATAGATTTAAAGTTATGCAAAATTAAAATTTCTATTATCTAAAAATGAATGTCATTTAAAAATATAAAATCTGATCAGTTGTTTTTCTTATCACACAGGGCTTTAGGGTTTAAAATAATTTAATAAAGATTTCAGATGAAGCTGAAATAGTTGGTGACTCATAGGTCAACAGTGGGAGGTAGGTGAGAGAAGGGAAAGCCTAAAGCAGTTAAGGTTTTAATGAGACTCTCAGAGCCAGTTTTCAATTCAGAACATTATTAGTTATTATTTCTCCTGTTATTTTAACCAATAGCCCATGTAAAAATCCAATCTCTTTTCTAGACTTTTATTCAGTCAAATTTATTTTTTTCCTCTTAGAATTTCTGAATAGCACACAGGTTATATCAAAGTTTTGAAAAACTGCAAGGTTAGAAAATAAGAATAGGTTATTATCCATAAGATTACTCTGAAACTGGAAAGGTTTAAAGGGAAAAAAACAGATGCATTTATCAATGCCGATTCTTAAAAAGAGTTATAAGTACATGTAAAAATACTACTGAATGACTGCAAGATTAAAGGTACATGCAGTATAAAGCAAGATATATTTATTTAGAATTTAACTTGTCAAGAGGATCTAGCATTTGACATGTTTACCAAGAGGTTGAACAATTTCCCAAGGACATTCAAGTGAGCACATTAGCTATTTTTATTTTGAGAATGCCATCTACCTCAGCTTGGCTGACATTATACTGTGCATGAGTGGACATTCAGACACTCACAGGGACAGAGATGCTCACTGAAGGAGGATCGGAATATTATACAGAAGGTTCTGGGTGACCTTGAAGACTGAAGTGAAAGAAATGGGGTGAAATTCAATAGTACAAAGTGCAAGGTCATTCACGTAGGGTCTAATAATAAGAGTTTCTGCTCTAAGGTGGGGAGTCATCAATTAGAAGTGATGACAGAGAGGGGACACAGGGGTGTGTGGATCGATCAAAGGATGTCTATGACAATGTGATGAGGCTGTGAAAAAAGGCAAATATCATCCTAGGACATATTAGGTAAGTCATTTCCCGTAGAGATAGAGAAGTATTAATGCCATTGTACAAGGTATTGGTAAGACCTTATCTTAATTCTGGTCATCCCGTGTTCAAGAAAGACAAATTTAAACTGGAACAGGTGCAAAGAAGAGCAATTAGCATGATCAGGGGAATGGAGGGCCTGTTTTATGAGACTGGAAGAGTTTGGCTTGTTTGGTCTCACAAAAAGAAGGCTGAGAAGGGAAATTATCTCTATAAATACATTAGGGAGGGGAATACACTAGGGGAGGGTGAAGAGCTATTTAAGCTAAAAGATAATGCTGGCCCAAGAACAAATGGATATAAACTGGCCATGAACAAACTGAGGCTGGAAATCAGAAGAAGATTTCTATCCACCAAAGAGGTGACTTTGTGGAACAGCCTGCCAATAGGAGTTGTAGGGCCAAAACATTTAGTTAGTTTTAAGAGATAACGGGACAAATTTATGATTGCAAATTGTATAACAGGGTTGCTTGTAGGGAGGACAGAGCTCTATCCTTTTACCTTCACAGAGTTAAGGGTGGGAGCTAGGGGCATAGAAAGTTCATGGACCATTAGGGGCAACTCTATTGCAGCTAACCAGCCTTGAGAGTCAGGTGGATTCCTCCCACCTTTCCCCTCTGCACAGAGCTTTGTGGCCTAAGGTTTTCCCCAACACACACTATCTTTGTATAACTGAAATTTTCTCCAAGTTGGATGCTATTTACTAAATGGCAGATAATCATTTATCAACAGAACTGTGCTACCTGTTCCATAAATTACACAGTTTGGGCCATAACTGACAATAGAATATCCCTAAACACATTATTTTATTCTTCCTGATTGATCAGCTATTCCATTGATTTGGGAGGCTCACAATATTAAACTGATAGCTTGTTAACTGGCTTGTAATGTCTATTGATGCTAGATGAAGCATTTAGGACCTAATCCTGTGAGGTGCTGAGTTGCTCAACTCCTGTTAAAGGTCTGAATCCTGCAAGGTGCTTAACTCTGGGAGACCCGCAGCTCCCACATGATCAAGTCTTAAATGAATTCAGAAAGGCTTGGATTTCAAAGTAACAGAGCCTAATTCTAACCTTACTAACATCAGTGGTATAATTCCACTGATCTCAATGGAATTGCTCATGTTTTATATCAGTGTGAGAAGAGACTCGAGCCCATTTGATTCTGTCTAAACACAAGAGTATGGGAAAATCTCAAGCCTTCCTATGCTGCCCCTTTAATATCTACTGTACCTTATATGCAGACCCTGAATACAAATGTTAATGAACTTCATATTTTAAAGCTGCTAAGGCTGAAAACCAGGCTTGGTCAATTAGAGTGACCCAGAGGCTATACCTGCCATTGGCATCAGTTTAATATCCTTTGTGCACAATATTTAATAAAGACCTTAGAGGCAGCAAAAATAATTTTCTAATGCTTGATTTTCTTCTTTTTCAGTAGAGCTTGCACTCATCATTTTAAAGTATGTGCTTCAACTAGGCCTGCTCATTAGCTGTATACACACACAAACTCCCCCGTTTTCCAGGAGAGGCCAGGGGACTTAGAAAGGCCTGGATTTCATGAACCAAATCCATAGCCTGATTTTGTATATACTAATCTATGATCACACAATATATCCTGGTAGATATAGGTAATACCAGATTATCTCCATTTACTTCAGTCAAATTACACCTGATTTATGGCATTACTTGATAATATTCAACCAATTATACATGCAAGTCCACTATCAAAAGCACAGGGATCCAATGAGGCCCACACTGAAATCAAAAGCAACACTCCTGTTGTCCTCAGCAAGAGTAGCACTGAAACCTAGGTATGCATCTCATGTAATATCATGCTGTATAAGAGTGTGTAAATATCTATGGCAATTTTTGTGTATCTCCACCATTTTCTTTGTAAATACTGTCAAACTCTTTTATATCCTAAATTGGTGTCAATAGTACTTTCAGCATCTGGATACTAGTATGAGTCAGCAGAACACCTCTGCATTGTGTTGGGTCCTAGAACTTGACACAAGATTGAGTTAACAGTAGATCATAGAATCATAAATATGTAGGGATGGAGGAAATCTGAAGAGGCTACCTCACACATACATATGCCCCCATTCCCACCTCCACCGAGTCAGGCTGCATCTCTGTTCAATCTAATACCTGTTAAAGTCACAAAATGGTTGAGAGAAAGAAAACTGAAGAAATCCTAATTACAGCATTTAACTTCTAGACCGAGCTTTGACACAGGAGGAGATGGCCGGATAGCCTCTTTTGCTCCCTATCAGCATCGGTTATCATTTCAAATGGTGGAAATGGCTACTGACAAGAGCAGCAAGAGTGGAATTCTTTCTCATTGCTAGTGAAGCAGCAGCACTCTAGGATATATTAAAAATTATCCAACTCCTGGAGACTAAAATTAACCCTTAAACCGCCCAAGAGACTATTCACGATCAGCCCCTAAAACTGTTTTGATGCAAATTGTTAAAAAACATTTGGAAATAAGAATATCAGCCAGTCAATCTCATTCTAAATATGGGGAGGTTAGTATTAATCATAAAATATCCTTATTATAAAATTGCCTAACATGTCACTGGAGTCCACTTTGGGTTATTAATTTGTATAATAAAAAGATGAGATTGATTGTTCTTTTAATTTGCTAGTGCAAAACACCAGTAGCGTGTGCTGCTAATTTGGGGTTTTGATTTAGCACTTCTGTTGCCTCACTGTATGTAACATCACCTAACTTAATTTAGAGAAGGAGAATTTCTATATATAAACCAACGTGGCAATTTTAGACATTTTTAATTAGTGATAGCTCCCACAACATTGATTACATTCGGCTTTGGCTCATTGATTGCAGAATTTTTTTAATCTCTAAAATTTCCATGAGCTAAAGAGATTATTCATTTAATATCTTGTCCTTCTACTTTTTCCTCTAAAATATTCTTATTTTAATGGCAACCAAAACTTCTGTTTTTTGCTTTTCCATTCACTGTACCATGGTCTGGCAATTCAAAAATTTTCTCTCCGTACCCTCTTCCCTCCTTCCTCCCTTCCCCCAATTGTCCTAAAATGTATAGACCTGCTCCCTGAAGTCTTTGTTCAGTTTTTAGTCACTCAAGCAGAACTCCCAGATATATCACTGGTAGTTGTGGGTTGGAAATTTTGCCTGAATAAGTACTGAATAAAAACTAACTACAGCTGGCATTGTCTAAAGCACTCAGAGTTGGCCTAACTCTTCGCCCAATGATGCCAACACTTTGCTCATTAGTCTGCAGTTCTGTTTCTCTTCTTTTCCTTCATGACCAGTTCTGTCTTTCCATATTTATCTATTTAAAAAACCTCAGTTAAAAGAAAATTTTATAAGTTGAAAAACTGAAGTGCCCAAAAGTTAATTTTTATAAACCTTAATTCTGCCCCCATGTTCTTCCAAACAGTGCACTGAATGAGGCAAAGGTTCTCTGACCAGGTAATTAAAGGCTTTATCAAAGTGCACAAAGGTGGCCAATTTCACAGACAGGGTTGCCAGCCTTCCAGGATTGTCCTTGAGCCTCCAGGAATCGAATACTAATCTTTAATTAAAGATTATGTCATGTGATGAAACCTCCAGGAATACATCCCACCAAAACTGGCAACCCTATTCACAGGCAAAGAAAATACCTCCTTCTCTGCCCCAAGTGCTTTTTCCCTGTAGAATTTCTAAGCTCTGCAGCAAACATTGGAAGCATTCAAGTGTCGCAAACAAAAACAAACCCACACAGAGGTGTCAAGAATCTTTATAATGTAAAGTGTACAGCAACCTAAATATAGAAATTGCTACCTGTGCCTCCTATAATTAATGTGATGTCAAAACTGATAGTCAAATTATTTGTTGTGAATCATATCCATTGCAAATTTTTACATCATCATTGGCTAACTCTTCATGAATTATTATTTTTACTATCACTCAATTGTTGACTAAAAGTATGAAAAAATAGGACTTCCTACTGCTTTCAGATGACCAAGGGAAATATCCTATCCCTCCTTCATATAAAATCAGCTTCTTTCCTTAAAGTTTTCAAATATGGAACATCGCATACTATTCCTGATGGAGGAAATTCATTTACCCCATTGTAGAAGACATGACATGCATAGAGCCTTATGTGCCAGTTAAGTTTTCCACGCTAGGGTGAATTTCACCCTAAAGTTGAGCATCTATCACAAAGAATTAAATCCCCAAAATGAAGAGGGTGCAAGTCTATTTCTTTTTGAACTCTTGGTTTTCTTCTGGATTCCTATTATAATTTGGGCCCCATTGACTTGACAATTCTTTGACTATGTGGAATTTACTTCTTGGTGCAGAATTGTGCTTCATGGTTTTAGCTTTCATTTTACACAAATGTTTCTAGCACTTGTGATCTGATGCAGGGACATCAGCTAACGTCTGCAGAAAGCCTGACACACTAGCTGAAAATGGTGTCAAATGTCCTGTCCATCTTAATCAAGCCCCACATAGTTCCTTTCCACAGCTACAGAATTTGGCCATTTCCCAGAAGACAAAATTCAGCAATTTTGCTGAGGAATTTGCCATTTTGCTACAGCCAGGAGCCCCACATTTTGTTTTGGTTCTTCCTACCCTGACAGGATCTGCCTGCAGCTGACTCTGGTTGGCCACTATTCTCCACAAGAGGGAATTAATCATATCACAGTACACCATCTTCAGGCTACTCCATGAAACCAGGCAACAAGGAGTTTGGGAACCTAGAAGTTTGGCCATCCAGCTTGTAGCCAGGGAAGGAAGAATTGTAGCGTGGTGAACCATCCATGAAAATAATCTTCAAAACCCATAGCAATGATTATTTTAAACCAATGTTTTTTTTTCGTGTGGAGATTTGTTTCTGTTTAGAGTGGGATGATATGGGAATTTGAGTGGTAGCTGGTGGAGGGGAGGAGCAATAGTTGATAGAATACATTAACATAACTGTAGAGTTTAAGAGCTGCTACCACAGAATTTGCCATGAAGCGTTCACTGCCATGATTAGCATGATTCAAACCACCGATCAGTAGGGAAATGCACGTTTGCTAACATACTAATAGAGGGTCAGCGCATTGGGTGAACTTCTTGATTCCCTGTTGCTCCTAACTACAGAGTGGGTGGAGGAGGAGTCTGGCAGGAAGCAGATGCAGTTCCCCAAATCTCGGTCACCTGGCCCCTACTGTAGGAAAGGAAATCTTTAACTTATATTGCTGGAGGGAAGCATTCTGCTAGCAAAGAATCAGGTGAAATGGAGCTTTACTCCAGGACAGCTCCTCCCCTTCTCTTGCCTTCTTGGAATGCCCCTCCCATGATACACTCCCTTCCTCCCTTGCACCAGGAGCAGCCCAGAAAGTGGCAGATTTGGACAATGGAGCTGGCAATGGAGGTAGGCCGAGTCCCAATTCCTTTGCAGGCTCCTTCTGGTGTGTTGCAGTTACATGCTCCCCCATAATCAGGCTAGGAGAAAAGACAAACTATATTCTCTCTTTGGATAACCTGAACACTATTTTTTAAGGGCGGGCCTTACACCAGGGGAGACTCTTACAAACCGTGAACAAACGAACTCCAAATCTGTCATATTATTATGTCTTCCCATGCCCCACACATGTCTTTTCCTCCATCTTTTAGTTTCTAAACATAGTGGGACAGATCCAAAGCTGGTGCAAATCAGGATAGTTCCAATGGCTTCCGTAGGGCCAGTCTAACTTACACCAGCCCATAAAATGTAAATTAGGAAATACTGATTCTTTTCTTTTCCAAACATTTCAGATGAGGTCTTTCATTTGTACTCTTCAGAGTATTAAGATACAAAGCCTTTTCCCTACACAGTGTATCTTCACCTGAGGCCATCCGTCTACTTCATGGTTGCTGACAATGTCACACTCAATGTGATAGCTGATGGTTTTATTATTTTCTTAGTAGCCTGTACTATTCTGTTTTGTTTAGCCCTATGGAGCAGACATCTCCAACCACTCTAGACTTTGATCTTTTCTGCTGTGAAACTTTTCTTAAAAGGTTATTTCAGTAAGTGAAGAGGAGCTGTTGCAGTTCATAACATTGTGTATTTCTCAATACAAGGGTATTTTGATGTGGTCAGCTAGGACAACTACTCAAGACCTATCTGTGAATTGTAATGTAACACTTCATGGAATATCACTTGTCAAAGCAGGGTATTTCACAAAGACCATAGTATCTGACAATAGGTAATGCCTAATATGTGAAGACACTTCTAAATCTAAAAACTTTAAAAGTATTACTTTCAAAAGCAATGAGAAAACATAGTAGTGCCTATCAACAAGTGACCCAAGACCAACCTAGGCAGTATATTTTCAAATTGATAAAAAACTGGAGTCCTTATTCTATACTCATTTGCAACAATGTCTATATTAGAAACTGGGGCATAGGCAGTCAAACCTATTGGTCGGAGCTGGAGTCAACGTCAAGAGTCAAGACAAAGATCGGAGCTGAAGTCAGCATTGGGACTGATAGACAATGGTCAAGAGTAGAGTGGAAACACAGGAACCAGAGACAAGACAAAGAGCACGTCAGGAACAGAAGGAAAGGGCAGGACCGAACCCAGAACAGGATGGGAGAAGAAAAGGAACTATCGTTGGATGCAGAATGCAGGAGATAGGCAAGAGCAGGGTCCAATGCAGTATCAACAGGGTCAGCACAGCTGCTCAAACAACCCACCCACCTCTGTTCCTGGTTTATATAGTGCGTGCGAGCCAATCAGATCACCACATCGTTTGAGTGTTCTGATAGTCATGCCTGTGGGGCCTGACCTTCTAGGATTGGTGAGGTTCTACTTCATCTATCTCCCTTGGTGGTGACCTTTGGGTGTTAGAGACCCAGCATCCCCATAGCACGGTGGTTCTAGACCCAACAACACTGTGCCCTTATATCCTTGCAGTATACTAAGAGAATCCCTAGTGAAGTTCCACTGATGTAAAATTGGTGAGAGTGAGCTAAGGATTAGGCCCTTGGAGCTTAGTATCTACCAATTCTTTTTGAGAATCTTTTCATTGGTGATTACTTCTGTAAATTCCTTTATCCAACTAGTACTGTTCCTTAATATAAAAAACAGACAATCTCTAATGTATTGCCATAGGATCTGTACTGTATTTGCAATTTTCTTACTCTGATGCAGAGTTTCACTGCAGAGCTTTCAAAACCAAAGATTCCCATTCCTGACTCTTTCACTCCATCTTAACTGTCGTTTACTAGTCCTAGACTAGACTTTGATTTGCTGAGTTATCCTACTCTTACTGAATATTGAATTCCTGCTCATTTCTGAGCATCCTTTTCTTCTGACAAGAAGGCTGATTAGAGCATAGAAGTTTGGAAACCCCTGAACTGCCACCTATTCTATCCTTTAAAAACATTCCATTATATGATCAACAAACAAATTATCTGAGCTCCTTGTTTTCCAAGAATCCTAAAGAGAGCCACAATGACTTAAAGCCTAAACTTTAACCCTTAGAGTGTCTCCGTCATGTTTGTTAGGTCATAGTTTTTCAATGCAGTTATTTTTAATCAACATAACCAAACCATTGTGTTCCCTAAGGTTTCCTGTTTATCTGGATGACATCCCATCAGCCTTTATAAAAGATCCTGACATACCTGCAGTGGGGGGGACTACATATCCTAAAAAATGTCAGAGAAATGAACATTGCACCACGTTAAGGTATGAATAAAGAATACCCAAAGATTGCTTTGTTGTCTGAGCAAAGGAAGGGAAAAGGCCAATTCCCAAGAACATCAGGGCCCCCCAGAGTGCCTAGCTGCAGGCAGGAGAATCTCTCTGTCTCCTGCTGCTGCCTGCACTTATCATAGGCAGCAGCTTAACTTGCTGCATGAGGAGATTGCAGCCTGCACTCTAACAGAAATGAGAGTACGGTATGTCTGCATCACCATAGAGTGCTCAGCAAGGCAGTGTGAATCTACACTGCACCAGCTTGCTGCACAGCAGAAGTCCCAGAGTGAAGCTTAGACCAATCCTTCATTCTTTACGGACCTATAACTCCTCCTGACCTAAGTGAGGATTTTGGCTGTGCAAGAACATCAGAGTCAGTCAGTGTTTGACATAACAACAACGTAGTCCATGGAGAATCTGCTTTTGTTTTCTTCCTCCAGAATCATTTTGGTGCAATATTCTGACAGCAAATTATCGAAGCAAAGAGATAAAGGTCATATCTTCAGGTGATATAAATGGATACAGCTCCATTGTAGTCATTCTAGACCCATTCACACTGAAGAATTTGGACCATCATGTTTTGATTTAAGTGCTTAACATTTTTCTCTACTGACTTGATTGGAAGATTGTCCCCTGATCATAAACTGGCAAATTTGAGGGATGTCATTTTATTTTAAAAATAGGAATATTATTCACTACCAGGATTTTCCAGTCTTGGTCAGCTAAGTCTAACTATAATACTATACAAAGCTACAGATGATACTTACAGTATGATTTAAAGCCAGTTTCCTTCTCTCTCCATGCCTCATCATTCACTTACACACAGAGCACCAAAATAAAATTTAAAAAATCCCTAATGCTCTTCAACTTCACTTTCTCCTGATCAACAGAGAAAAGAATCACTGGCTCTACCAGTCATCGCAAACACTCCTTCTGGTCCTATATTACACTAGGTTTTATAGCTATTGCTATACATTGTGATATATTGGATTTGCCCCATTTCTTAGGATTCTGCAAAAATCTTTGCCAGTGATTCTAACTATGATAACTCCCTACCATCTCATTTGCAAAAGCTCTAGCATTTACTTGCAACCTTCTCTTCAGCTCCAGATGAATCCTGAACATGCAGCACTGACATAAATTATGCTTCTGAGGTGTGGGAGGAATGCTAAAATGAAAAAGTGAGGGAGACAGGGAAAATATCATTATGCTGCTGAAGCCAAAGCATGATGTACAGAATGACATAGTGACTGCGTCATGATCCTTTTTTTAAAATCAGAACTGCTCTCAGCACTTTCCCAGAGATTCAAACTCTGGCAAATATACACATATTGTAATTTCAGTAACACTTCCTTACAAATGCAAGCTTACTGGTGTCTTAGAAAGCAGAGAGTTTGTTCATTGCTTTGGAGTGAAAGAAAGTCTAATGATTTAAACAAGGAAAAGAGTATTTGATCAATCCAAAAGTATAATTCCAGCTCTGATGCTGGCTATATATGCCTGAGCAAGTCCCTTAAATGGGCTGCCTCTGTTTCCCAGTGTGCAAAATGGGGATAATACTTAATTGCCAACTCACAGGACTTTTTGTGTGGGTTGTAAAACACTTTGAATATGAAGAGTCACATTGTCAAATGGCCACCTGAACCCAGCTTCCGGAAGTACACCAATAGTTATTTGTGTTCACATTTTTGGTAAGCGCAAGTCACTAGCAAGTACAAATAGTAAAATTTATGGTTAATCCTATCCGATTTGTAGAGGTAATAAGGTACTTGGATGCCTAGATTGTATCTGCACCCTCAAGAGAGTTCACTTGGAAAATCCAAGATGCAATATTAGAGACTGTTTTTGAACAGGTAGTTTACAAAGGACTTGACACTGCAGTCCTATTCATGAGTCATCCCACTGACATCTGCAATTATAGTGACCACACAGTGATCCACTCCTAAGGCACCACAAGGCTAAACTATTCTATCTATCTATGTCCACTCACGATGCTGATTCTGAAGTTTCAGCTCATGCAGAACACAACTGCCTCAGATATGGTGAAATGGGTTTTCAGTAACCTCTCACTACCCTGTTTCCCCGAAAGTAAGACATCCCCCGAAAATAAGACGTACTTCCAGTTTTGCCTCTCGCTGTAATATAATGTAATGTAATTTTGGGAGCAAAAATTAATATAAGACACTGTCTTATTTTCGGGGAAACACGGTATATCGGAACACTTTGTCTGGTTGGGAGCTGACGGCTGAAATGCCTGAAGCGGACTGTGTTTAGCTGCTTGTTAGCCAGTGTGGTGCTACAGAAGCTCTTTTGATAATGGTTCGGTGAATCTAATTAAAGAATAAGCCACCATGTTTGTGGGATTGCCTGCCCTATTCCTTGAAATCTGCCCTGAGTGTGGCATTCTCACTGTGGTCTATCCCAGGCATCAAAGCTGGAACAGACTGGCAAGAACATGTTACATATGCACTGCTCGCTGGCTATTACTTCATTTCCAAGTGAAATCCTGGCCCCATTAAAGTCAATGGTAAAAAGTCTGTTGACTTTCATAGGGGTCCAGATTTCACATGTTCAGTTTACCATCTACAAAGCCCTAATTAGTCCAAGTCCCATTTTCCTCATCCTCATTATTGGTTTATACCAGTGCTATCCACAACATGCCATGTATTGTCCACACATTGAGTTCCCCAGAAACGCTTGGTCTGGCTGTCCCATGGGTAGAACTCACAGGAACCAGGGGCAGTATCTTTAATGACAACGTTTGCTAGGAAATGTTTACAAAGTGAAGTCTAGAGGTTTCATGCCACTCTATGCCTTCAAGATAGCCAAGGGACATGTAATGACTAGTATGTTACCACAGAGCATGGGTTTATAATTCTAGCAGTAAAACTACTCTTGGACCTATTGACTTTTCAAAACATGATTTTTTTAAAAATCATTGCAATAAGAGTGTTTTAGCTAACACTATGGCTGGAATGTATAAAATAAATCTCTAAAGCTGCATATCAACAGTAGCACTGTTCAAAACACTTATCAATTATTCAGCAACAAATGATTCTTATTCATAACGATAAACCAAAGTTAGAAAAGAACAGGAAGGTAACACTATTTACTCAGGACTGAACTTAATGAGGAATCAAGAACGTTGCTCTGGAAATGTTAAACACTGAACATTTATTCTCTTGGGGTGAAGTTTACCCCTGTGCACAATGCTTATGCTCCAGGCAAATTTCACCCTTTGTGTATCTATATGAACAAGATCATATTCAATAAGTACTGTAATAGAGCCTCAGTGTATGGAAAAAACTTAACCAATGTAAGGACATTATTTTACTTCAATATATTTCATCATCCAACTTTATTTTAATGACTAAGCTTCAGGGATACCCCTCCCAGAGGTCTCTGGTACTCCTGTGCTTCCAAGTTTCAGCTGGGCTGCTACCCTAAGCTCCTTCAGGGACCCACCATAGATGCTGACCAAGCTGGTATGACTTTCCCTTCCAAGGATGGAGCCTGTTTCTGTCCAACCCCCAACTGCCCATTAGCAGTCCTTTACAGGCCAAATGCAGTCCAGCACTCTTTAATTGGCTGGATTGGGCTCACCTGCTCTTGTCCAGGGGCTCTGGGTTTAGTCTATCCTTAGGGACCTGCTACTTTGTGACAAGGGGATTTAGAAATATGCATGCAAGTCGGATTTGTCACACGTCAGGGTTGTATTGAACGCAGGAAAGAAAAGAGATTGAATCGGTCAGAGAGTCTCATGTTCACCTGCTTCTATAGCCAGCAGAGCGAGCACGTCCTCCCGCTATCGGTCCTGTGGCATTGTTTGCTTGAGTGCGGGGGAAAAAAAAACAAGACATACAAGAAACTGAAACATTTGAGAGAGCAATCAAACTAAGTGGGGTGTCACTTCAAAGAGGAGATGATGATAGGTTGTGCAGAAGATCTGGGATGACTTGATTGCTAAGGATGCAGTTTATCACTCAACAGGCTTTTCTTCCTACTTGAGTAAAATGAACCAAAGCATCTACTTACACTGAAACAATACAGTGACCTTATGACACTGCATTTTATCAACTTATTGTCTCTCTCTTCAATTATCTTACGGAAGGCTCTTCTGTACAAGCTTCTACAAAGATATAAAGCCGTAATTCCCTCAGATGTAGAAATTGAAAGCTATTCCAGGCAGGTCCAAAGAGAATTTGATAAAGATAATTCTCTAATCAAAGTCTTTGACAGATATGACAACAGTGGTTGTGAAAACTGCAGAAAGACAGCTCCAGATAGGAGCTAGGGTTGTATGCAAGAAACACCAGGTGAATGGTGGAGACCCTGTTCTTCCATGAAAATAATTTTCTAAACATGTCATCAACAGTCAATTGTAAAATTCCTCTGTGAATATATGGTTCAAAATGCACTTGCAAGTGTAGGAGCAAACCTAAAACAAACATTCCTTTGTGGAGTCTTTTCCAATGGTGAATTAGCAAAGTCCATCAGCAGTCAGGGTGTTGAAGAAGTTTGAGACTAGTACGGTACTAAAGAAGAAGTAGCTACAAGGATATTTCTGCATACCATATGTGCCAATATGGCTTTTAGGCATCTTGGTGTCAAGAGACCCATAGTAATTACCTGATACAAATGTTTTGATCCTTCCTTTCCACTTCTTTCCAAAAATGGACCACACAGATAACATGTGGATTAAAACAGGCACTGTTATAAGCACAATGTGCATGCAATGTGTGATGCACTCACTTCTGACTTCCGCAACATACTTCCTGCTGCATAGTCATTAACAGGATGTAACCTTGTAACCCATATTTAGTACTGGGAAGAAAAAAAATCTATGCTTAATGTTATCAAAAGAAAAAGAACTTACTCCTTCGCAGATCCTGCCAAATTGGGAGCATGACAGACAAGCCATAATTTCTGCAGCAAGAAAGTTGGTAGCAGTGTTGTATGACCAGAGCAAAAATGAAAGAGACCCACAGAGACCTGAATTGCTTGCACCTCAATCTAGCCATCAAAAAGGACAAGTCACTAGGCTAACTCCCATTATGTGAGGGCAGTTTTTAAAAGCATGTCAAAAAAAACCACTTTGGCAAACAAAGATTTGGATGTTTTGGCACATAGGGAAACTAGATACAGTAGACTCTCGATTATCCAGAATTGGGTTAACCAGGATTTGGATTAACCAGGACGTCAAAAAAGATAATACACATAACTCGCAGGGCTGGCTTTGGCTTTGTTGCCGCCCCAAGCGCACACAAAAAAACCTCCCAGAGCGCAGGGCAGCCAGTGAACCAACACCCCCTCTCCCTGGAGCAGGGTGGCTGGTGAACCAACCCCCGCTCCCTATATTTCCTATGGATGGTGATTATCCAGGATTTTATTAACCAGGATTATTTTTTTCCCTATCATCCTGGATAATTGAGAGTCTACTGTATTGGATCTCCATCGTAATACAGATGGAAAAATGTGGATGATGAATTACTTCTTATATTCTTCAAGGGCCCAATGGCAACTGAGCTTCTACATGACCTTATTTGTGCCTGTACCACTAGGGGTCACTGCAAAATCAACAATGTCCATAGTCAGAACAAACTTCCCTGCACAGAACTGTGTACATGCCAATGAAGACTGTGATAACCCAAGCACTCTTGACAGAGATCATAATGATGAACAACATGATAATGATGTTGACTAGAAATGTCACAAGCACTGTTACATTTCACTGATACTTGCACCAATTATTAGAATTTGTTTTACCCTTTAGAGTTTTGTTGTTTTGAGGCTTTGAGGTCTAAAGAAATCCAATGTTATGTCTTGTAATAATACATAGAGTAATTAAACAAACAGAAATTAATGCAAATATTTGAAGTGATCATTTTAACATGCTGTTTCTATGGTAACAGCACCACTTGACTTCATACCTATCTTAAAGTAGACATAATACACTTTCAAATAATGTGTATGTGTGTGTGTGTGTTACTTTCTGCTGGTGTCATTCTCCTGCACAACCAGGTCAGTGTACTGCTTGAGCTCCTCTTTCCAGGGGTCCCTCACTGAGCTGGATTTGTATCTGCAAAATCTTGGGCTCTGGGAGTTTTCTGCTAGTCCTATGGTTCACACTCTCAGCTGCTACACTTCAGAGAATTCACAATTCAGGCACTGCCACTAGGTTTCCCTCACAAAGAGTGAAGCTGAATACAGGTTAAGTTGAACAAGTGGAACTTTATTAAACCCTTTGCACTGCTCTGTCCATGTGGCTGAGTTTCTTTCAGCCTAACTTCATCATTACCTGTTGCCCTCATGTCTCAGCCATAACAGTCCCTCCAGGGAATGAAGGCTCTGTCTGACTCCAGATCCACTGATCATTATCTAGTCAGCTCCCTCTCCACAGGAAGCCACTGCCCATCTTGCCTGTTTAGCCCCCTGGGAGTTTCCTTAGCCCATAGCTATTCTTCCTTCACAGCAAGACCCTGCTGCTGGCCCTCCCCAGCTTACTCCCATAGGGATCCGCTGCTATCCCTATCGTAATTGTTGGAGAACCTCTACCAGCTCCTACGAATCATTCTAGCTCTCCCCCTTACAAAGACAGGAGCTTCCCTTTCTCCTGCTTCCTTCTTTCTAATAGCCCTTGCTCCTGGCCCACAATCACATAACCAGGCAGCAAAGTTCAGACCTTGTACTTGAATACTCCAAAGACCAAGCGTACCCTGTGCCAGGCCTGAATAGAGAATTCCTCCTATGCCAATTCAGCGCCTAATCTTGTGAAAGCCTAGGTGCCCTCAACTACCAATTGGCCAGATTGTGTTCTCATTTGAGTCAGTGATGTTGTTTCAAGGGAGTGGTACCATTTGTTTCTGGAACTGGAGTAAAGCTGGTCCTTAATACTTAATATCTGCTTTCCTGCTTCTGATTTCAAAAATAGCTGATTTCATTTTAGTTAACATTTATTTTCATTAGAAATTTTCAGCCTTTTTTTCCATTAGCATGATTAAAGGTCAATCAATTCCTATCACTTGCCTCAAAATTGCTCTCCACTCCCACCAATAATCTGATCAAAACTATATCCTGGTGTTCTGCTATTCGCTTTATATTTGTATTGGGTCAACACTCACAGGCAGCAATCAGTATTGGGTACACATTATTTTAGGCTCCCACCCAAGGAGTTTACAGGCTAGGACGGCACACAAGATATAAATGATGGAGAAGGGACTATCATCAAATAAATAAAGTGTAATATATAAAACACCACAAAAACCCAATCATTCAAAAATCATGAGACAGGTCCCTAAAAACTATGAGATTGGACTAACACACATGAAATTAAAAAAAACTAATTTCACAAATTTGGGATTCTTCTGATTTGCCTGTGGGTTTTTTAACCTATCATGTTCACGTTTTCAAGCTTTTCTTGTCACCTATTAAAGCTATAAACTATTTTTTAAAAACAAAATGGGTATTTACATATCACATGACTTTAGGAGCTGGGGCTTTCTGAAAAAACACCAAATATAACAAGAATCACGATATAACTGCAAGTTTCAGCAGCACTGTGAAAGGATAAAAACACTTCACCTCTACTCAATTGCCCTTAATCTATTCTTTCTTGTAGGCATCATGGAACAAATAGGTCTTGTGGAGAGATCTGGAAGAGAAGATGACCTTTGCCTTACAGATAAATTCTGCCAATATGATCCAGATCTTAGAAGCAGTGTACCAAAAAAATGGTTGAGGAGAAGCAGATAAATGAATGGCAACTACTACCATTGCCATGATAAAGACCCCAGAAGAACAGTTCAGCCATATAGGATAGTGTAACAGACACATTAAATGCCTTCATACCTATGGCTGTTTTGAGCTGCCACTAGGGGACAAGGAGCAAGAAGGTAAAAGTCTGTTTAAACTGGAAATAAAACATCCTGCATTCATGCTGGGTCTCTGCAGTAGCCACTCCTGACAGTTTGCTGTGCTCTGAGAAGAGAAGAGGATTCACCTTTGTTGCAAATGGTGAACGGAAAAAACCAAAAGAACATTTATTCCTATGGCACATCTTTGGAAAAGAAAGTGACAAAAATTCCAGCTTGTCACTTAATAGGAGATTGATGACTACAAGCCAATTAATTAGAAAAAGAAGATTTAGTGAAGAATCAGAGAGGTAACCGTGTTAGTCTGGAATAGCAGAGGTAACAAAGAGTCCTGTGGCACCTTAAAGACTAACTAAAGTATTGAAGCATAAGCTTTCGTGGGCTAATACCCACTTCGTCAGATGCAAGCTTGCCCGCGAAAGCTTATGCTTCAATACTTTAGTTAGTCTTTAAGGTGCCACAGGACTCTGTTACCAAGATTTAGTGAAACTCACTAGAAACTTTTCCACCACACACAGTCCCTTAAAGCAGGTGGAATGGACCTGGGAGCCTGATCTCCAGCCTGAGCAGCAACATCACAGAAATATCTATGTATCTATTTTAAAAGTGCAAGTGAGACTTTCAGGCCTGGCCTACAGTAGCAGGGAGGGTCGACCTAAGATATGCAACTTCAGCTATGTGACTAGTTTAGCTGAAGTCGATACATCTTAGGTCGACTTACCCACCGTCCTCATGGCGTCAGCGGTCAACAATGGGATCCCCCGTCGACTCTGCCTTGTGTCTTTCGGCAAGCTAGAGTTCCGGAGTTGACAGGAGTGCCTCTAGGGATCGATTTATCACATCTTGACAAGACGTGATAAATCAATCCCCAATAAATCAATCTCAACGCGTAGATCCAGCCGGTAGTGTAGACAAGGCCTCACTAGTGCAAGTCTGTGGACCCAGGCTGGAAGACTCACTCCCAGATGCAGTGTGGACATGCCTTCAGGAGTTTAGTCATCAGTGGACACAAGAACTGCTGAAGCATGAAAAGCATTTGGTTATTCTTTGAATCAGTTACTTGTTAAGTTATTGAAAGTAGCTTGAAAAATAAAGATTGGTTGTGTCTGTTTCAAACAATCAGCAGTCTCCAAAAGGCTATACAGCTAGGTATTAGAACTGGTGGCTGGTAACTCGAGAACAAGCCTTGCCTAGGAAGCATCAGACCTCCAGTCGAATTTTGTGGACAGCGAATAATAGATCTCACACTAGCATGTGGACTTTGGGGTGGTGATCTGAACTGAAAACAGATGGTAGACCCACATCACAATCCTTGCTTACTCAGGCAGAACTCATCAAATGGGAATTTTGCCTGAATAGAATGCGAGTATCATGCCCCTGTGCACGGTGAGTCCATTACTGCTCTCAGATAAAATATTCCATCCAGCAGGTGGGATGCTGTTTAGCAGGAAATACTGTAGCCTTCACAGCATGTCATGTACAGTCCTGAGAGTTAATTACACTTGGGTGTAATATCGACTCTGTACAAGCGTAATTGCACTAAAAAAAGTCAGATTGGCAAAATTAAAAATCGGCATGCTGATAATAGTAAGAATCTGGAAGGATAAATTTGAACCATACTTCACCCAGTAAATATTTGCACACAATAAATACTAATTTTCATACATGTAGAAGACAGTCAACAACTGATTTTTATTTGGTTTTTACATAACTCAGAGACTCTATCTATATGCCACTTTCTTCCTAGTTGTACCTTTGTGACAGAGTATGCGACAATTTACTTTTTAAACTAACATTTCATAAACAGATACAATTATGGGCATATTTTTTTACTTAAGAACATTTAGCCTGACTACGGTAGTTGGATGTTTTACACTAAGGGGTTTGAAGGATTACAATCATGGAACTAGGACTGTATGCACAGTATGTGTGTATGAGGGAGGAAAGAAATATTTCATAAGATCCTTTAACAAATACCCCTTTTCAGTCACTTACAATAATTAGCATTCCTTGTCTACTGGGAAAAGCACTAATTGGACATATTGTCTGTCACTGTGCTGTGTCACAAAGTGGAAAATCCCCAACTAAAGGTTGCTGAAGCGCCAGTCCCAGGTAGGTGGCATTAGATGATTCACAAAAGACAACCATCTCTGCAGATTAATAATTTTTTATTTTGTTCGGACTTTGCTAATTTATTTTGACCTCATCCTCGGAAAGTTAATAAATGTCATTTACTTCATTAAAAAACAAAGTTCTGATGCTGCTGTAATCAGTAATCCAAGTCCAGTTAGAGCAAAAAGAGATTCCTCCCCTAATGGACTCTGCTTAGAGCTATGAACACTTACAAAGTACAGCGGAGTAAAAGCAATGTATTCTGACTACACTGTTCTTCTACTGATGGGGAAATTATACACATTACATACAAAAATACATTAAAAGAATGTTTAAGTTGCAAAGTCAAGCACTCAGAAGTTAGAAAATGCCAGATTTATGATTGCCCATTCAGTCTTAGTTCTGCCCCCATGTGCATCCATCTCGTACACTGAATAAGAAATGTAGAAAAATAGCCTGTGATTACATAAGTAGAGACTGTTCCATATGTCAGATGCACAAAGGGAGAGAACTAAGGATGAACAGGCAATCATCATGCTGGCACTTCCTAATTTTTGAGTGTTTGACTCTGCAACCTAAACAACCATTATTGGTGTTTTTGTATGTTGTTTCTTTGTTTTTTGCTCAGGGTTTTTTTTTTTTTTTTAAAGGAAATAGATGAAACCAAATTTTATTATTTGAAACTGTAATAACTTCTGCCCCATATCATGCATCATCTCAAATCCTGCTGCTCTGTATCTTCAGAACCACACTACAGACAAACTACATTAACTGGCAGAAAGAGAAGGCTGTTATACCAGAGGAGCCTCTGTATCCAGGTGCTGGAGCTCATCTTGATTGCTCTCTATGACTCTCCCACATGCGAGCTGGGAGAAATCCCAAATGTTCGGTATCTCCAGAGAAGGAAATTGTTGCTGGGGCCAGGAGTGACTGGGGAGGACCTAGCCTCTTCCTCTCTTTCTCCCCTGCCTCTCAATCAGGGAGCTGAGAGAGCTCTGGCCTTGTACAGTATCCCTGAGGTGGAATGGTCTAATAGGGTGGTTTATGGGGAAGAATCTTACAGTCCCATCCCCATGTGCATTGATACACCCTTTAACTGCATGATCACATACTATTTATACACAAGGCCCCAACCTCTTTCAATGTATAGGAAGGACCTGCTCTGAGAATGAATCTGGATTCTATAGTTAATTAGGCTATTCTCTGAAGGACCACTGCCACATACATGGTGGAAGATAAGAACATTAGTAAGGCCCTACTGGGTCAGATCAAAGGTCTATCTAGCCCAGTATCCTGTCTTCCAACTGTGGCCAGTGCCTGGTACCCCAAAGGGAATAAACAGAACAGGTAATTATCAAGTGATCCATCCCGTCGCTCATTCCCAGCTTCTGGCAAATAGAGGCTAGGGACACTATTCCTGGATCTATCCTCCATTAATTTATCTAGTTCGGCATTTCGCAAACCGGGGGTCGCGACCCCTTGGGGGGTTGCCGGCCGCCTTCCGAAGGGTCACTAGCTCCTTGCGCTGCCAAAAAGCCACCGACTTGATCACTTCCGCATTCAGTGGCTTTTGGTGGATATGCCAAGCTATTTCGGGATCACTTGGCATGTCCACTGAAAATAGCCGCCAAATGCGCAACTAATCAATTTGGCGGCTTTTCAGCGGACATAGAAGGGTCCGCCGCGCCGAGGAAGAAAGGAAAAAGGGGTCATGGTTCTCAGTAGTTTGAGAACCGCTGATCTAGTTCTTTTTTTAACCCTGTTATGGTCTTGCCCTTCACAAGATCCTCTGGGAAGGAGTTCCACAGGTTGACAGTGCATTGTGTGAAAGAAATAGTCCCTTTTGTTTTTAAACCTGCTGCCTATTAATTTCATTTAGTGACCCCTAGTTCTTGTGTTATGAAAAGTAGTAAACACTTCCTTATCTACTTTCTCTACACCAGTCATGATTTTATAGACCTCAATCATATCTCCTCTTAGCCATCTCTTTTCCCAAGCTGAAATCACCCTGAGCATTTCACAGGCACTATCACCATCCTGATCAGGTAGTCAGTAATATATCCCTATTGCTATATTCTTATTATTAGAGCATGAAATTTCTATCCATAGAGATTTTATCATACAGTTTGATTTATTTACGATTTTTACTTCATTTGATTCTACTCTTTCTTTCACATATAGTGCCACTTCCCCGCCAGAACAACTTGTTCTGTCCTTCTCATATATTTTGTACCCTGGTTTCACTGTCTACCATTGATTATCCTCATTCCACCAGTTTTCTGTGCTGCCTATTATATCAATATCCTCCTTTAATACAAGGCACTCTACTTCTCCCATTTTATTATTTAGACTTCTAGCACTGGTATATAAGCACTTTAAAAACTTGTCTCCTTTTATCTGTCTGCCATTACACAATGTAACTGAATTGGGCTCTTTTATTTGGCTGTTTCTGATCAGACGCTGCCTATATTTTATCATTATCCATCCTCTCATCTTCACTAGGACATAGAGATTCTCTCTTAATAGATCCTCCCTTGAGGGATGTCTGAACCATGTGCTCCTCTGAACCTGTCAGCTTTCCCCAAGCCCTTAGTTTAAAAAGGTCGTAGAGAAGTTCTTAATGTTAGAAGGTATGTAGTGAATCGGGCTTGATGGGAAAGGATGGGAGACACAGTTAAGGATGTGGAATACCACCTTGAAGAACTGGATTCTATCCCAGAGTTCCTGGGTGATGCTCGGCAAGTGACTTGAACCAAACCTTTCACAGGTGGCCACAAGGTGTGTGTGCCTCATATTCCTGTTGTCCAGCATGAAATACCTGGTTTTGCTTTGCAGAAGCGCCAAGTGCTCACAGCTGAGTTCTGTATTCAGTGCAGGGTTGTGGTGTGTAAAGAGAGTTTTTAAAAAAAAAGTTAAGTGAGACCAAGAGGGGGAAAAAAACAAACACATTAAACCAAAATTTTTCAAAGTGACAACTGTCATTTTGTTTTGAAAATGGTTTTAAATATTTTTTGTGGAAAAAAAACAAGAAAATGAAAAATTTTGAACAAAATTATAGGCTGTTTTATTTTGAATTTTTTCATTACACTACTCCCCCCAAAAGCAAGCAAAATCTCAACCAGCTCTAGTGGTTCCTTGGTAAGTAGCAATTATATAGCGGACATCAGTGGTGTCTAACCTGTTCAGCCTCCTGGCTGAGCATATACTGGAGGTTCAGTTGCGTGAAACCTCATTGAAGCTGGTGGGTGTAACAGCCACCTTTCATTCAGTATAAATATGAAAAGAAATGAAGCTGAACAGATAAACAATAGCAGAGGGATTGCCCAAACCACAGGCAATATGCAGGGCTGAACTAGTTGAGCCATGTTTTCCCTGGGATCTAGGTACTGTTTGATGGAACTCTGCATGTGTGTGTTTTACATACATGTGTTTTGCATGTGAGAGCAAGAGAAGCAGCAGAAACTCCACAAAGCACACAGAGAAGGCAGCACAGACGCCCGGGAGGCTGCCAAATGAGCACCTGTACTCATAATATGATCCTGAAAAAAAGCTAAGATGACTTTTGGGTAGAGTGCTACTAGAAAGAGGCTTGAAACACAGCAAAGAAACTGTCTCCTGCTGCTTGATTCCTAACCTGCTCAGGAAATAGGATTTCCTGGACATTGAATGCTGGCAAAGAGCTTAGGTTAAAACAATTAAGGGACACAAGCAACATTTAGAAGCATGATCAGTTGTATTCCTTTTTTTTGTTGCTCATAAAGGGCAAAGGAAGCAGGAGCCACCTACTATTCTCCTGGTTTGGAGAAGTCCACATATGATCACTAAAGAACAGGGGACAGCAGGTGCAAGTTAGGTCATGCCCCATATCTTCTCTAACCTAGACTGCGGAAGAGAATCAAGAAGGCAAGACTGATCATTGGTTCTCAGTGTCTCTTCTGTTTTCCCCCACGTCAGCCGCCCTGAATGGCTCTGCGGGTGTGGGAAGCCTCTGATAGGCTCTTTCTTGGCTCAGCCAGTTAGGAGTTTTTATCTTGCTCTTCCTGTGACTCCCACAGCCAAGCAGGTAAACTGATTATGGAGCAGCCATAACCACTCTTCCCTTCCTCCTTCACAATGCAGCAGGCAACTATTAGGTGCTCCTTACTGCTTCCTTGTAGCAATGGAACTGATCCAAACAATTCAGTTTAAAAGTTGCAGGGCCCACGCAACTCAGGAACACATTGATTTCTTAACAGAGTTGCCCTTGAAGGCCATAGACCTTGAGAGTTACACATTCCTTTAGTTTAGCTAGATCTAATGTAAATAATTTTCCACAATAAATGTCTGTGGGATACAGATAACTTTGGGACTACAATTAGGAGCATTTGAGAGGTATGTCTCTCACTTATGCTGGTGAGAATCAGAAGTAATCTGTTTGACTTCAGTGGTGTTGCACTCATGTGTAAGTGAGTGAGTGTTGCTTGACATTATTAATTGGGATAGAAAAAATATCCTTTCACTTCAGTGTAACAGTTTGGTCACAGAGTCCACTCTCTGAGTTGCTCTTAGAGATTAGCTCCTTTGAGGTGCTGAGTCCTCTTATGGCACTCTCCACCTGTCTCTGCAAGTCCAGATGCTTCTTTTTCCCAACTTGGCCCTCCGTCCAGAGCATCATGCATGTTTTCCCCTTCTGGGGTATCAAAGTCTTTGGGACAAACTGTACCAGGAAATCCACTCTCTCCACTCTGTGCCACTTCCCCAATGGCTGATAGCGGAATCCAGGCTCACTCTCAACTTTGAGTTCCAGCTCAGGGATGTCTAAATCAACAGCCAAGGTCTGTTCCATTCTGGACTTTACTGCCTTTCTCCTGTGTCTTTCCTAATCTCCTGACTCTGCAGCTTTGCCAGCCCCTCACAGGAGCTAAATGTAGGCTACTTTGGCTCTCCTCAGGTGGGCTCCCTCATTATTTAATAAGGAGATTACTTATATTACCTGATTCCCCTTAGCTTGGCCAGTCTGGTTAATTGGCCCCCATCTTAGGCTACATTAACCCCACCAGGGCAAGCATGGGGTGAACACCAGATCACACGTTCTTAACTGTGTCCCCCGGTTCCCCATCAAAGTTGCTTTCTTTTTGGATAAAAAACTTTGTCTTCTTTCTTGGCAGTTTATGTACACATACAGTTAGAAACATTCTGTTTGCCAAGAGTGCTTCACGCGCATAAAGCGTTTTTAATGGATTTTAAAAATGTAAATATAGAACAATATCAGTAAGAAAAAGAGTTATTAAATATGAATAGGTGTGCTTTTACTTCCCTTCTCAAGGGTGCTCCTTATACATCCTTAAAGGTCAGTTCTCAGACCTTAAAAATAAACAAGGTAATATTCCCCACAATAGAAAAGACATTGAAGCACATCCACTCATTTACTAGGCAGTATTTACCATAATCTGAGATGGAGGGGAAGATAGACAATAGCAAGCTTTTAGTGGAGCTGGATTGCCAGTTTGGTAGCAGAAGAATTGTTTCCATGACTTGGCCTTTTAGATCAATTTTCTATCAATGAGAAAAAAGTATCAGAGCTGTTGTGTGCTGTTATAGTGTCGTGAGATTCACATTTATAAAGTTTCTTGTGTAGGGGGGCTCCATAAAGTTAAAGAATAGCCTAGAGAGTCTAGTCTTTGTGTAGCAAAGTGAATAGTGCAGTCCCTACAATGCCTATTTAAGAAAAGAATAACAATTTCTTGACCAGCTGAAGGTGAGAGATGGTGCTTCTGACCACCTCTGCTATCTGATGATCAGGAGTGAAGAGGAGTCTAGTAAAACCTTCAGATTGTGAACCATTGGACAATATAGTCGTACCTTCAAGTCTGTAACAGGTATAGTGTCTGCCCATTCCTAAATATGCTTTTCTGCTAATAAACATCACTTGCAATTTATCCAGACTGAGTCTAAAACAGACTTGGCTTTGGTCCTGGGTCCCTAACTTCACTATACAAGGAGAGAGCAAAGAAGCAGTTTAATCTGGGCCTGAAAAAAATGAGATTCAGAAGCCTCTTCTACTCTAGGAATTTACTTCGGAATAGCTATGTAGCTATATCTCTCAGGAGTGTGAAAAATGCCTGTCTTTGAAATACCTACAGCTCCTGAGAACTGGCCGCTGTTCAGCTTGAAATCGTGCTCCTTGCTTCTATAAACTATCCATAACTATTAATCACAAACCAAATCAGACATGACAGCCATCTCCATTTCTTGGTCTTCATGGTTTTTTCTGCCCCTAGAAAGCATTTAACTGTGCATGGAGGCAAGAAAGGAAAACACATTTTGATACCACCTGTGTGTATAACCTCTAGGGCAAAATTAGGATTAAAAACCTAGAAAATAGAATTTCCCAATACCCTGCCTTTATATTTCTCCAGCCCAAGAAGATTTACTGACTGGGACTGTGAAGACAAAGTTAATTTATTTCCCACTTTTAAGATGACAGCCCGAGGAGGGGGAAAAATTCAAAGGAGTTATAAGAATACCTTTATGAGCATGACTCACATAATAAAGCGAATAGGGGACTGAGCAAAAAATCACTAACAAAAGACCTGATCCAGTGGAGTCCTGAGTTCCCTCAACTCCCATGAGCTTCAACAAGAATTGAGGGAGCTCCACACTTTGCAAGTTTGGCTCCAAGAGGCAATTCCATTAGAGAACCAAGCAGCACTGTAACCAGAACAAACAGATAGCAGAGTAATAATTATTCACTTGCTCTAATTGGCATCCTCTTTTTAGGAGAAAGAAGATCTATTTTGCTAATGTAAATGGTAAATGTGTACATTAAAAATTATTGGTATCGGTCAGCCCCTGGGCTTCTCTTGTTATACTCTTGAGAGAAAAGGTCTTCCTGGGATTCTTAGAGATGTTCCAAAAAGGCTTGGGGAAAAAAATCTAAATTATTTTTTTAAAGTGTAGGGACTGTCGTAGGTGCAAGAATTGGTAAGGTAATTCCCTACTGAACATTGCTTCCCCATAGTGAACATACACTATTGGGGCAGTTAGATCAAACTATTATAGTAGTATCATTGTCCTTAGCTCCTGTAGATTATTTGGCCACTTCCGAATATTAGAGCAGTTAAATTTATATTCCTTTTATTCTGTTATAAACTGGCATATGTATCATGTGTTACATCTGTGATGTTGCATAATAATAATAATTCATAATTTCAAACAAATGAAGTCTCAGATTTGATCTATGCATTAGTGTCAAAAGGTATCAGAGATCATCACGCAGAAGCAAATTTACTATCTTTTGTTGACATGTTAAAACAGTCATGTCAGTAGAACTCATTCCATAAAACAATTTAGCTTTTTTTCATATTGAATGTGCCCATTTCTTGGAGAAACAGGACTTCGTTCTAATATCTTTTAAGCTGATTGAAATAAGTTTGTCTACACAGTGCATTAGTGTGCACCAGCTGTGGTGTAAATTCTAATGTCGTGCACGGTCTGTGTGGATGCTGCTGGTAGATACTAAACTTCCCTTTCGGCACATTGATTCAGTCCCATCAGTTCCTTCACTAATGGTAATGGAAGCAGGAAAGTGTTTGTTTTGTTGTGTGCCTGAACTCTTGGTAATGTGTTTCTGTAACTCTCCCTATGCCGATTCCTTTGCAAATAAACACAGGATGGATTCTGACAGAAGGTACTTTAGTGATTTAGATCTTATTGTGACCATTGTTAGAGCTGAATGGTGACAGCTATTGTGAAAAGGGATAATTTGGGAGAGGATTGATAGTTAAAAAATTGTTTTTATGGAAAAGAAAATAGAAAGCTGTATCACTGAGCAGTTTCCAGGAGAAAGGCCAATTTTTATTGAAAAGTCTGTTAGAATTTCATCTTTTGGGTTGAGTTTCAAGTATTGTGGTGGACATTTTTGTTTAAAAAGTGTTACAGTTGGATTGGTTGGTATTTATACCAATAATATTGCAAAAAAATAGTGCTGAAGTTAGTTCAGTTTCCCTGGGAGACGCCTATGGACCAGATCCTCAACTCCCACAACACAAAGGAATCAGAAAGATGATGTAACAGGGTAGTTCATGAGTAATATCTCCACACCACTTCTATTACATTTGATTTTGAAGGAGAGGGGTGTAATTTTAGTTGGTTTTGGTTATGGATTCATTAGGTAACACTTGGCCTTTCCATTAATTGCATGTCACGGAGTAATGATTTTAAATCACCTATCAAGATTCAGTTGTACTACTTATTTTCTGTACTGAAGTAGTATCTAGAAGCTCTAGTGATGGACCGGGATCCTGTTCTGCTAGATGCTGTACAAACACAGAACAAAAAGACCAAAAAAACCTAAGCTTATACTGCTTGACACAGGAAAGACACTAACCATAAATGTAAAATCCCAAACCAGCATGTACCAGTGCACTATTACTTGAGACAAGCAAGAGATTCATCTCCCTGAAACTCTTTCCCATCTCATTCACACAACATGTCAGACATGGATTGAGTCCCAAAGTGACTTCAGCACCCAGGGTTATTTTTGTTTTCCCACATTGTAGGGTGGAGGTGAGCCCCACTGCATTTCCTCTTAGATGATTTACACAAGAGAGATCAAAGTAAATAAAAGGTCTATGAGGAACGGACCTAAGACCATGTAATGAAATGTGGCTACGGACAGCAAGGTTCAAACCCACATCCTTCTACACCGAACGCACAAGTCCATACCACAACGATCTAAAGAATTCCTGTTGTTGAAATAAAGTAGCAAGAGGGTTGTAATAGCTGCTGGAGTTAACTGCTGGAGTAGTCCTGATCACATACACCGTGCCAGTGTATTATTTGCATGCACATACATCATATTTAGACTATCCAGTATTGATTTTCCTTTGCTTCCATTGATCCTGCTTCCACAGAAATCAGTGGGAGTTTTGACCTCAGTAGTAACAGGAATAGTGGCCTGGATGCATAGTGGATGGGCTAGAAATTAAAGGCCTAATTCCAAAAGGCACTGAGAGTGGCTGAGCACTGGGAACTCTCAATAAAGTCCTGACTTCAACAGGAGATGAGGTCACTCATCACTGCACCTGGTTGAAAACAGGTTTGTGAAAGTGTCACTGATTTTTGTTGGCTTGTTTTTCACCAAACTGTCACAATTTAGAAAAAAAATGAACCAGCACAGCTCAGCATTTCTGAGTCATCCTGTCCCTTACAGATTGGGGTCCTACCGCATGGAATTTAAGCATATATCTACACTGCAGCTGAGAGCAAACCTCCCAGCCCGAGCTGACAGACTTACACCAGCTCCGCTCAAGCAAGTGTACTAAAAGTAGCAGTGTGGGTGATGTGGGCACTGGCAGCAGCTCAGGCTTGCCTCCATAGCTCAGACCTAGGAGGTTCGAAGAGGTTTGAGTCTGGGTGGCTAACCTGAGCTGCATTCAGCCCTTCCTCCCCACGCGGCTATTTTTAGTGAGCCCTACTAACACGATTCTGTCTACCTGGGCTAGGAGGCCTGCTGCCAGATGCAGTGTAGACACCCTATAGAGGCTAGACTCCTGGATTCTTCCACTGGCACGGGCACTTATTCACAAGTGACCTGATCCTGTTGCAAATGAAAATCAATAGCAAAGTTCCTTTCACTCCAATGAGAGCAGGGTTTGATGTTGTGTGACTCTGTACAAGTCCCCGAGGGTCTAATTTTATGAGATCCTGATCATTCTCCACCCTTTAGAAATGAAAGGATATTGAGACTGTGCCACAGCTCGGCAGTCGAACTCCTACTCTCTCCTCACCTCAGTTTACCAATTTATAAATGGTTACAGCTCCTTTTGAGATGTTCTAGGACTTAATGTTTGTACAGTGCATTAAGGGCCTCAGCTTTAAACAGTCAAAGAAGTGGAAATGATCATTAAAAAGTGTTTTAGCTTTCCTGTGTTTATTGATCTATACATTGCTATTTACAACTCTGGTGGAGGACCCGTTCCTGCAGTTAATGGGGCTACTTGCATGAATAAGGATAACCCATATGAGTAAAGGTTGCAGAATTGGGCCTTCTGTACATTTTAATTTAATCTTTCTTTCTTTAATATTAAGAACAGCTTATTTTTAATTACCAGCGCACCCTCCTTCAGGCATTTCCAGTGAGAGCAATCTAGCACCTTCATTTTAATTTACTAATTAGTTCTCCTTGAAATTATATATAAACAAAGGCAACTGTAAAATTATAGTAGGTTTGTACAGTTTAGTTCTGAAAGAAACTGAACTCCTTTTTAAGGCTTTAAATCCAGTTCAGTCCATCCACAAAAAGGCTGGAGTATGGCAAAACAGATGTAAGGGATCGTATACATTAAGGAACTTTGCGGCGTGGCTGCCAATTCACTTTGTTCTCATCAGTTGAATCATACGGACAGTGAGAAAGATGCAGCACATGATGTACTCAGAGATCGCATACAAACTGCTTAAACCACAGCTTCTGATCCTCCCACAATGAGATATTTTTACCACTTTTAATGAAGCTGAGGCAGGTGTTTACAGCAATAATGCATGTCCATCTAAAGTTGGAACTTTGGTACAGACAAAAAATAGCTGTGCTTGACGCATTAAACCATGACATACTGTATGTACTGTAATTAAAATACACTACTCCCTGAATATCTTATAGAAGAGGAAACACAAAAAGCTATAAAGATGCATATCGATTTGTGGAAAGCTACAAACTATTCTGAGAAGTGTTAAATTTGCTGAGTGGAATAAAATGGTCTAGCATACTTTTTAGCCTTTAAAAGATGCCTCTGTCTTTCTTTCTAGGTGCAGTTTTTTGAAGGAAAAAGATTATTTTCCACCTCTCTTGGTGTTGGGAGGCTCCTGAATTAATTTGGGTCTTTTAAAAATGTGAAGTAAGTGTGCTAAAGGAATGCAGCTTGTCAATCATCAGTACTTTTCTCAATATCCACCCACTGACTTCCTCCTCCTACTTGCAGGCTCTCGAGATATCTTGCTCTAAAACTATGTTTCTCTTAAGAGCTCCAGTGTTCAAATGGTATCATCAACAATCACTGGGACATGTCTAATAAAACAGACCAGCACAGTGTGAATGGACTAGAGGGCATAATGCTGTTTATTCATTTTGTATCTATGTAGTTTTCTTCTAAAAACTCTTCCTGAAGTGTGCACATTTTCAGAAACACCAATACTAAATAATAGCACTCTTTCTCTTATACGGCACTTATCTGGAGAGCCTGGTGCATTTTATAAAGGAGGAGACTTATCATTAGAACAACATACAATGTATAGAAAATACTCTATTAAAGAAATAAGTGCTTTTTAAAAATATCTTTGTTGCAAGTGCTTGCTAATTCTTTTTAAATCAAGGTTCAGGTTCAGTAGCCTGCAAATTGAAAATTAACAAAGTGTTCTACATTCACAAAGGCACGTAGGTGCCTAACTGCCACTCTAGGTCCTAAATTGAACATTTAGGCACCAGTGGCATTCACAAAACCCCTCTCAGCAGCAGTCTGACCAATTTCAGAATGAAGTGCCATGGATTATCCACTGCTAACATAAATGGAATGTAGTGAGCCTCCAGTGTTCCCCGTGAATGAAGTTACCCATGTGAAGAGGAAGTGACCTGGAGGAAATAGGCAGTTGGTGTGCGAAACTCATGGAAGCAAAAAGAACGAGGAGTACTTGTGGCACTTTAGAGACTAACCAACTTATTTGGGCATACACTTTTGTGGGCTAGAACCCACTTCATCAGATGCATCCATTCTTTTTCCGGATACAGACTAACACGGCTACTACTCTATAACCTGTCATGGAAGCAACCAACCTAAAATGGAAGGATGAAGGGGTAATTATACCAATGGCAATTCCCCAAGAGTCGGGATCCTGTGTAGCAGAACCAATGAAAAAAAGCCTCTGGACTCAGATACTATTGTCAGACAAATGTAAAACTTTCTAATCCCATGTATAATAGGAAATGATGTTTGTTGTAAATGAACTGCAATAATCCAAGTGATAACATTTGATGATGGATACAGAAATTAAATAAAGTACAGCTCTATCTACTGATTTTTCCCACAGAGATGAGATTTTCATGTTAGTTTCACACTAAGCCTAAATAGATGTACAAGTGCCAAATGATGCCATGGCTTTTTGTTGGTTCTTTTTTAGCTAATCCCCCCCCCCCCTTTACAGGGCTCACTTCCACTAAGAACTTGGAAATTCTGAACCTTTGGACTGCCTGGACTAGATTTGTCATTATATTCTAGCCTTTTCGTGCCACCTGCATGTTGCAAAGGGGCCGGAAACATGCCCAATGGAAAATTCCTCCAATATGGGAGAGCTCTCAGCTAGCAAAAAAATGATATATCTTGGCTCTGGAGCAGCAGGCATAGCAGGGTGGCACTACAGTGCACTGTGTTCCAGATATTCTCAGCTGCCACACAGTCCCTTAGGTAATTTAGCAAGCTGGTGGTACTTAGAACAGCCCCAAGCTGTGCTAACCTCTTCCGGGGCTCAGGGTGGCATAGATACAGCCTTTTAGAATCAGGAAGCCACAAGCACTCCTCATAACACTCCTCATAAGCTTGGTGGTACAGAGAATCTGGGCCACTCACTGCCTGGAACCCTTCCAAAAAGAGCAGCCCTTGTTACTTGCACAGTTGGGAAGAGGCTTCAGACACTAAACCCATAGTGTATCTAGGGATCCACAGAGGCCCTGTTTCCCCTCGCTAAGTCCCTGCTTCTCCTGGCTCCCTCCATCTCTCACTCAGCACAGATCCTATGGTCCTCCTTAAAGTCCTCCTTAAAGAGGGGAGTCTTTCAGAGGGAGAAGTTTAGTATATTATTGCTGAAAGGATCAGTAATGATTTTCCCACGAACATCCCAGAGGTTTTTTAGATGCTGCCTCCCAGCCCACCCAGTCCATGTGGAGGTGGCACTCTATGTATCTGTGATCCCTAGAATAGACCCCACTAGATCCCAGTCCTCTGCTCATGGACAAAAGGAGAAGATATGGTGCTAGGTCATTATATACTCATTGAACATGTAGGTTCAATGCTGTTATGTAATAACATGTAGGTTATTATGCTGGCCTACAGCAGCCCACTGCTACTCCAGCCCTGACCGGCTCCTCAGCCAGTGCTGCACATATGCACAATGACTTCCCAATGCAAACTGTTCGCATTGTGCTTGGGATGTAATTGACATTATAAAACTCATTTGACTTGTAAAACTCATTTGACTTCAATTAGATTTAAACCCAGGTCAGGAGCGGTGAAAGGCTAGCTAGCAACTTAAACCTCGGCCCCACTTAACTACCTGGCTGTCCCTCAGCGGAGATATATTTTTAAATTGCTTTTAATTATATTTAAACTAAAATAAATAAAATATATGTTCCTGTAAATGAGTGCAAGTTTTGCCAACTAAATCCAGGTCTATTTTAAAGGGAAAAAATCTTTAGCTCCCACCAACTGCTTGCTGGTCAATACCGACTCTTTTCCCACTAAAAGCAATTCTAGCCATTCATGCTCTTGGCTTTCCCCGTATCATTTAGCTGTATGTCCCTCTTGTTAATATTTAAAGCTTTTTTCCCATATGCGTTTGGACCAAAATACAAAACTTAACTTTTCCATTTAAATAAAACCTTGTTAAAAATCCTCATGTGCTTTGAATTAGGAGGGAACTTTAGTAACATCACTGTTCACACTCACACAACCCCCAACAAAGCTCTTAAAGCAACATCACACAGGATATTAATTTTTAAAAGGGTTAGCATGGAAAAAAGATGCCTTTTCACCACCATCCAATTATTTATAGATTTTTGAAGCATTCTGTAGAATTTTGTAGCATTTTGTAAGCCTGTAAGCTATTTGAAGCTTAAGGTAAGCAGGATTTGGCCCAGGACACTGAAGTTAACAAAAAAACAGTTTTACTAGTGTACCACTATGAGCAAATAAATGATACCTCTAATCCTGCCATCCTTGCACCTGTACAGATCGGACTGCAAGACTGAAGTAAATCAACATGTGTATATAGAGCAGGGGTGGGCAAACTACAGCCTGCAGGCCACATCTGGCCCAAGGGCTAATTCTGTCCTGCCCCCCGAGCTCCCAGATGGATAGGCTAGCTCCTCTCCCTCTCCCTGTCCCCCCAGTCTCAGTGTGCTGCATGACAGGCTCTGGGCCAGATACGCTGTTCTAAGCAGTGTGGTAAGGGTGCTGGGGTGGGGGGTTGGATAAGGGCCAGATAGGTGCCAGAGGCGTGGGGTTGGATGGGGGTCAGGGGGCTGATTAGGGCCAGGGGGGTCTCTGGAGGGGGAGGTCAGGGAACAAGGAGCAGGGGCGCTTAGATAGGGGGTGGGGTCTTGATGGGGGTGGTTAGGGGCAGGGGTCTCTGGAGGGAGTAGTCCAGGGATAAGGAGCAGGGGGGGTTGGATGGATCAGGGATTCTGAAGGTGGGCAGTCAGGGGGCAGGAAGTGGGAAGGGATTGGCTAGGGGGCGGGGGCCAGGCTGTTTGGGGAGGCACCGCCTTCCCTACCCGGCCCTCCATACAATTTTGAACCCTGATGTGGCCCTCGGGCCAAAAAGTTTGCCCGCCCCTGGTATAGAGAATACTATGATGGAATGCTGCAATATAAAGGTTTTACCTATAAGAATTTGGATTGTGAACGTTACCTATCTGTTGCTTTTCCAGATGTGCTGTTTCTTGGTCGTGCAGAAAAATGTCTCCAGCAAGCAGGAGCAAAGGTGTGAACTTTCCTCTCCACTGTAATGTACAACAAGCATTCAGGAGGCCAGCTAGTTAGAAAGGAAGCTCAGTACAGACTGAGTCAGCTAAGACTTCTGGAAACCTCTACTTCACTCTAGGCATGCTCACAGGCTTTAACTCAGGTAATAGCACAGAGCATATCTCATTAGCATTGCCTCTGTTTCACAAATCACTTAATACCTACATTTACATACGGTATCCCATTCACTAGAGAACGTTATGTCTGCTCACAAAATTTCATTTACCTCAAGGAAGTAGGATGTTAATATCCTAGTGGTGACTATTTAAATGCAATTTCTCTCCTTTTTTTGTTTTATTTAAAATAATAAAACCAATAAAAACACAAGAAAATGAAATGCAAAATTGCCATTAATGCAAAAGTAAGAATACATAATTAAACACAAAAATGTTTGTGAATGCAAAAGTTAAGTTTAACATTGACTCACCTGTATTGCACAAACTCTACTGGGGGTAGGGAGTTGCTATAATTAAGTTTACAGCACTTCCTTTCTTATAGTGACTTTTATGGTCTCATAATTTCCTGAAACATTCTCCTTTCTGGATGCCATTTTCTGCATTTGGCTTGCAAATATTTTCCTTGAAAATGTGTAAAATTTGTTTGTGTATTTTTGAGTTATGCAAATATGTAAATCACCTCCCTCCCTACCAAGGTTGGTAGAGCTACCCCATTCTATCTGCATGTTTACTGTTTATAAATTATTGTGAACCTTGAATGAAGTAAGATAATGGATCATATCTGAAAATTCATGTGAGAATATATGTCAACGCATTCATGTAAAATTATCTATATCAACATAACTATTTAAATTAATCCCCCCCAAACCCTCAAATTTTAATTCTCACACAGTCTAATTCGTTCAATCCAGTTCTAGCAAAGTTTGATTCCAGTTGGAGTTTTATCTGAGGCAAGACAAAAGGGTTTATTTGGGGTTTGCAATTTCCCCAGATTGCTATTACATTAATTTACCTTAATTCTCCCACCCATCAAAAATTCTGAAAATTCTCATACTGACTTAACTATTTCCTTCACCTTAAATTTCAACTGTAAATTTAATGAAAATATCTATTGTGTAATGGAACTAAAATTTCATACTGAGAATATATAGCTTGTCACTCTCTTTTTGTGAGGTTCAAGAATAGCAGCTGTGTTAGTCTGTATCCGTAAAGAAAGCGAGGAATACTTGTAGGACCTCAGAGACTAACTAGTTTATTTCAGCATAAGCTTTCGTGAGCTATAGCTCACTTCATCAGATGCATAGAATGGAACAGAAGTAAAATGCATTTATGTGTGTATAAATGCATTTTAATTCTGTTCCATTCTATGCATCCGATGAAGTGAGCTATAGCTCACGAAAGCTTATGCTGAAATAAACTAGTTAGTCTCTAAGGTCCTACAAGTATTCCTCGCTTTCTCTTTTTGTAGTTAGTTTGTTTGTTTTCAAAAGGCTTTTCTTCCCAGTAACAATACCACCAAATCTGTTCTCTAAATAAATATTTAATGGTATAAAAGTTGAGTACTCTGCTGCAGAACAACAAATTTTGAAATGCCAATCAATTCAGCCAGTTCTAAAAGGTTACTCATCTGCAGTTTTAACATCATTTAAATATTTTCCATCAATGCAAAGAGTCAGCCATAAAAAATCAACCTAAAAAGCCATTTAGTTACCTTTTCTAATGCTTCCTAGATTCCTATAGTTCTTACTGTACAGCTGATACTGATATCTAACTTGAAAGAGTCCCTAATTTCTAGAAAAACTGCTAAAATTTAATGTATGGGAATCCATAATTTCATTCGATCAGTCAACTCTGTCATTCCCAACTATGCCAAATTTTTGGTATGAAAATCCCACAAGTTATTCTAGTAATCACTATTTCAGAAATAAGATCAATAATAGGGGACTAACTACCTCAACAGATTTTTAATAAGAATTAGAATCTTTAACCTTTAGATTGCAGATTCTGATCAGTCCCAGTGCATTATAATGATCATGAGTCATTAGTTTCTGATGACTGGGAGCCATGACTTAAGGTACAATAAGATACAATATGATGAAGACAACAAAGAGTCCCTCATTTGGAAAGAGCATCACATGCATACTCCACATGTAAACAAGGGTAGAACTCTTAGTCACAATAGAATTGAGAGATTTTATTAATTTTACACTGTAAAAACATCAAAAAAAACCTCAGCTTTGAAAAGAAGCTTATTGGACTGAGAGAAGCCTAAAGTATTTCCTGATTTATTTAATATTTTTCTTTCTACTTCCTTGAAGAGAAAAATGAATGGTATTGACCTATCCTCAAATTAGTGGCTGAAAAATCCACATATATATTAGCTCCAATTATTGTTTTGCTTGTCTGCCATGGGAGCACCATTATAGTATATATGGTAAATGGTATTAAACAGCTGAACCAATATGGATAATGTTTTCAAGGTAATTATGCTACCAATTGGTAGATCATATTACTAATACTCATGCTCAACATATTGAGAGTAACGGAAATAAATATAAAGAAAATGAGGAGTACTTGTGGCACCTTAGAGACTAACCAATTTATTTCAGCATAAGCTTTCATGGACTATACCACACTTCATTGGATGCATAGAAACTTATGGTGAAATAAATTGGTTAGTCTCTAAGGTGCCACAAGTACTCCTCATTTTCTTTACAGATACAGACCAATATGGCTGCTAATCTTAAACCTGGAAATAAATATGTGCAACAAAATTTGAGTATGTGAGGTAATATGTCTTTAAAAAAGTAACTGCAGGCCATTGAGTGGATGTGTTACCTTGCACACTTTCAAACAAGGAATTTTTGAACAGTTAAGGATACAAGAAAGACAAAACAATAAATATATTTTATATTATATACACACAACCAACCTCTATTGACTTATAAATACATTTGCATGGATGGTTGCAAAATTTGTGTCCCTTTGAATTAATGAGAATTTTATTTTTCCATGTTGACACCTATGAATCTGTAGTGTGACTGATCTCATGGTACTGTAAATCTGAGGTGACTCTCTGTAAACAATGGATTCAGTTTAAAATAAATTTAACATCAGAAACTACCCGTGTGATGTAATTAAAAGAGGATTATGCCTCCAATGGGGAGTAAGCAGCAGGAGCTGCAAAAACAACAAGCCCTTGTTGCATCTGAGGAAGTGGGGGGGTTTACCCATGGAAAGCTCATGCCCAAATAAATCTGTTAGTCTTTAAGGTGCCACTGGACTCCTTGTTGTTTCTGTGGATACAGACTAACACGGCTACCCCCTGATACTTGACAGCAGGAGCTGATGATTTTGGGGACTTTTGCTGTCATGCAAATGAGCGAAGAAGAAAAGAGGTGTAAATAAACAAAATAAGCTAGAGAGCCAAATTCCATCCTCTTAAGACACGTGTATACTTCCTTTGACTTCAGTGAGGCTGTAGAAGTGTAAACAAGAAAATAATTTGGATCTGGGTTCCATTAAAGAGACAATCCATTCACTAACATTCCCTCTTTGATTTTCAACATGGATCTGTAAAAAGAAACTTCCCTGTGACCCAGAGAAACACCATATTGCAAATGAAAGTTATTCTCATTTGGAATGGAAAGAAAATTATATCTACATTTCCCTTTCTGCCATCTTCCTTAGTACTTGATGATTACCTGTTCCTTCTCTTTGGGGCACCTCGCATTGCTACTCTCGGAAGACAAGATACTGGGGTAAACGAACCTTTGGTCTGACCCAGTAAGGCCGTTCTTAGCTGTCTGCACTGGAGAGGAGTTCTTACTCCCCATTTATTAAAAATACAAAGCAATAATTGAGGCTAGTTTTGATCTGACTATTGTAAATCAGGTGTAACTCTGCTAAAGTCACTATAACAGTGCAAAACCAATTTTAATGAGATCAAAATTAAAACAATTAAGAAACATAATAGATGAAATTCTAACCCTAATTAAAGTTAATGGCAGTTTTGCTATTGACATCAATAGGGCCAGGATTTCACCCAATGAACTTGATCAATAAAGATTAAGACACAAAAGTCAATAACTCTAAGGCTGAAAACTTTGCTGAACAGAATAAGGTAGGGCTTTTTTCTGAGTGTATTCCATTCATCTTTATTTATATTCTCTTAATGTCTTAAAGAATTTCTAAATTGCATCATAAAAGTTTTATATGCATAATATTTTATCCCTACTTTAAAAATATTTCAATGCAGTTTCTTTCTATTTCATTGTAAATTTTTATGACAAATATTTATTTTCTTGGAGATTTCCATTTATCTTTTAAAATATTTTAACTCTGTGACAATAACAACAAATATGTGAAAAATAAAATCAAGAGATCTCATGAATAAAAACATGTACATTGTTTTTCTTTATACCTAACACAGGTGAGAAGTTACTGGCCAGCCATAATTTGAGTTCAATATTGATTATATAAATACTTTGTAGGACAGAGTACTATGATGCAAATTTTGTGCTGGCATAATATTCCAGCATGTTTCTGTAGACCACTAATTAGAATTTATGAAAATGATACAGAATTGAAAAATGTTAGGTGTACCAGGTGTTTACAAGAATAATATATGCTTTAAGAATGGAAGAAAGAGGGACTTCAACGTGCCGTATAATCCAAAAAATGTGGATTTATGTAATTGTGTAAATTATTTACAAGGCCTGATTTTCCTGTCACTTATTTTGTTGTAAATAAGGAATAACTCCACTAATGTAGTTGAGAGAAGTAAAAATGGTATAAGAGATCAGAATCTGGTCCACACTGTTCAGTTTTCAAATATACGCACACCACGGAAATAACAGGTATAACTTTGAGAATTATATGATGAGATGGACTTGAAGTGGAACATCAAATATAACATTTCCTTGAATCTTACTTGTGTGTCTGGAGACCTTTCAGATTCAGATCCCCAGATCCAAACCTTATGTCATGGCTGTTATTCCAAGATAGATCCAAAATCAGAAGGGGTCTATTATCTTGATCCAGTTTGGAGATGAAGCAACTTGGAAGCAATCTCAGTAGAACAGCAAGCACTGTGAGATTTCCATCATTTTAAGCCAAAATGTCACAGAAACTGCTCAGGAGATTTTAATTGTGTTTTATCTAACAAGCTACTCAAGGTCTCTTTCATCTTTCAATAAAAATTTCAAGTCCTCCCCGAAATCTAATCCAGATTCCTATTGGTCCATCTTTAATTAAGTAATGATGCTCTAAAGAACTCTGGACATTTAGCTTTATATCATTTCAAGAGAGCTAGACATTTTCTTATCTGAACCTTGGAAAAGAAAAAATGTCATATGCCCCTGAATTTCACTACATGACAAGTTAAGGGTTATTACAGTGAAAGCAGAGTGTTGGATGTGGTTATTAATTGGATGCTTGTCAGTTGGAAGGTGACAAACTTTACATTTTAAAGCTAAGAAATTAAGACTTTCTGAAGGAAAATGGAGTAATTAATCACATTATCTTTCGTCACTTGGACAAGGAAAGAGCAGAGTTCAGAGTAAAGTAGGCTGAAAATAGTAATGAAGTTCATTCTGAGTTGACGATATACAGCATGTGTAATAACCCAGATTTAGAATATAAATATAATTGTGCTTTAGTTTATTGCCTCTACTGTCTATCAAATTCACATAATCTATTAGGGATTATGTGGTAGGAATCTCTCTCCCTACTAAAAAAAATTAAGCCAATTACCTAGAATATACAGCATTCTACTACCTATACTTTGATAGCACAATCGAAAAGCACAGTTTAATATCACATCATCAAATAAGTTATAGGGACTTAGATTCAGGGAAGTAAAGAAATTTCTCCCCTACCATGCTGGTTTATTGGCCCAAATCCTCAACCGTGGCTAAGGATTACACAACACAGGTTAGGATGAGGAATTGCAAAAGTATCTTTAAGCCTCCTTTGAGCTTCCTTAAACTTAGAGGTGCTGTTCCCTGAGTCCAGGTCTACACTAAAGGTTTGGTCGACTCAGCTACATCACTCAGAGATGTGAAAAATCCACCCCCATGAGCAACGTAGTTAAATCGACCTATTTCACAGTGTAAAAAGTGTTTGGTCAATGAAAGAATTCTTCCATCGATATAGCTACTACCTCTTAACTACCCCTCCCATTGCTGTACTGAATGGCTACACTGAAGCACTATTATGACTCAGCTGCTGTGCTGAAGCTGTCCTGCTGTAGCAGTTTACATGTAGACATAGACTAAGACAATCCATTGTCAAAAATTAGAGCAGTCCTGGGCTGCTTTAAATGACACACAGTCAACAGCACTAAGAGCTCAGCACAGAAAAGCTTGGCCATAGAACCCTTCCTCCATTCCATCCCCAGAGTGACAGTGGTGGCTCTCCTTTTGCTGGGGTGATGCTACCATAGCTAGTCATGAAGGCTTCTGGGCCACTTTGTGCCAATACTACAGCAGAAGACAATCCAAATGCAGATAGGAGTCGGGATCATTATCTGTGAAAATTTCTGTGGCAAAGTTAGAAGTTGAAAATTGCTGAGATGACAGTCATGAAAATGAAGTCCCTCTAGTTTTCTGTTATGTATCACAATAGATATCATAGTTATATCACCATAGATATTTAATAACACATGGCAAATTGCCATAAAACTCCAGATCACCTTTTCATTGTTCAAGGACCCCATAATGTGTCGATTACCACCCAATATCCTTGCCGTCATGATGATTCAAGGTGCACTCTGGATGTGGACAGTGTCTTGCAGGTTGAACAGACAGGGTTCAGTAAAAGAGGCAGCACCCGTGACCAAGTCCTGGCCTTGACCACTTTTGTTAAAAAATGTTTTCAACACAATCTAAAGACAGGAGCCATTTTCTTGGATTTGACCGCCTCCTATGACACAGTTTGGCACAGAGGCCTTTTGTTTAAACTCTATTGAGTTACGGTCAAATTGGTCTAACCATCCAAACAATGGGGTAGACATCATGAGGGCTCGCTCTTTGAGAAACAGTCAGGAGAAACCCTGTCTGAAGCAATAGGAGGCTTCACACCTGGACCCTGAAACAAAGAAAATGACTGAACAATTTTGAAAAAGCTTCCTGTTTGAATGTGAAGGTCTCTCCTTTATCTATTAGGACACTTTCACTGACAAGGAGGAAGCACAGATATGACCAGGATGGGTCACAGGAGAATATGAACTTGCTAAGAGCAGGTGGGTTGATTCAGTCCTTTTCTTGTAACTTAAGAAAAAAGCCCCGTTTGTTTAATCTTATGCATCAGTACAAGCTAAGCTAAGTGTATGCAGTCAGTTGGCTGTATAAAAATAATTTGTCACTAATGCAGTGTTCCAAATCTTAAATCAAAATACTTCATAAGAAGGTTGTTGATCAATATCATTGCTCATGGATTCCAGAAGGTGCCCCAACCAACCAAGAGGGGTCTGCACTGTAATAAGCGGTTATTATAAACAGGGTAGTGTAACCCTGTCCCAATAGAAAAGTGGAAAAAATATGAGATTCCACCCCCCCAACAGGCAAGGGGAAGAGGCCAGACACCTAAAGGGCACTCAGAGAATAGAGCAGAATAGAAGTACAGCTAGCCCCATAACTCTGACTCTGACACAGCCCCAGTATTTTAGAAAACAATCACGTCACCTGAGAAGTGCAATGGATTTAGCTCCTTTTTAAAAATCTGAATTTACCAAGGTGAAAGATACCAAACTGGAAGTTGACCTTGACCATTTATTCACAGGAGATGATAATACATAAAAGCTGTTGTATGACATGGAGACTTGTGCAATTGAAACTGCCTAAGATCACCAAATCATTTCACTAAGAGACCACATAGTCATCACACAGCAATAACTTTTGGGCACTATTCCAAACTAGGATGGATTTCAAGTGGTGATCTAAAGATTACATCTTTCATATATCATTGACTTCAAGCCATCCACTCCCCTAGTTTAACTACTCTTTTAACAGATGCAAAGCCTTATTTTACTTTTTAACATTTATGGCATATTACGTTGAATCATTTTAGTAATTTCCAGTTGTTTGGTGGGATGCCTAGAATCCCCTAGAAGGTGAGCACCAAATAAATTGTTTCATATCCATAAGTTTATGGTATAGCCCAATATAAAACCAAATGTTCTATTAGCTAATGTAACTGAACATTCTCGAACAGCTCACAGCTGTTTTGAAGTGCAAATATTCCTGAAATAGATACATGGTTTGGAAAACTCATAGTGCTACATGGCCTTCACACTCATAATCTCACCTGGGTGAATTAGCTCTTCTGTTAGTGCCGAGATACAATACAGAATGTTTGAGACTATTGAATGAGTCACAGCCTGCCAGAGGACTCTTAACCCCCTTGGTGCTTTTTCGTTTCTCTAGTTACTCGGTTACTTTGGGCCTGATCCTATTCTCACTTACACTGATTCTATACCAGTTTAATCCTATTGACGTCAGGGGAGAAAGAAAATAAGGATATGTATTTATTTTTTTCATACTAAAATAGGTAACAAGTTTTATGTATGGTTAAGGTAGAGGATATGGAAGCTTTTAAGTCTGGTTCTTCTTCTGCCTGAGCAACAAACAGCACTGGCTTTTATGCTACTGACCATACCTATTTTTCTGACTTTTTACTCATTTTCCAAGAGGTGTGCAACACTTTTGTTCAGCATTCACGGTCATGGGCGCTGTTCTGCTCTGGGGGCACTTATCCATGGTTGCTGTTCTGCTCTGGGGTATAACTCTTGGTTGTAGCATTGTTGCATGCACTGATCACATATTTGTTTTCACAGTCATTTCCTTACCAGCTCCCATGAATGGAAGAACTTTTATGACATTTCTATCACCTGTCATTGGTCTCATTTGACTTTAATTTGCCCCCCTCCCTACTTGACTGCTGTTGGTTGTACATTGTTTATCTGCACAGTTTTTGGAGCAACACATTTTTTTTGTGCACTTTGTAGAGGAGCCGGATATAGCCCATTTAAAAAGAGAGAGACAAATGGGCCTGTCTCATTCAGAGCAAAAGTAGCATTCTCCCGTTGAAATCTGGAGAGAAAAAATGTTAAGATTATGAAGAGTGCAAGGGAAAAAACAAATCAGACTTCAGTTCCCCCAATGAAACTTTACACGCACTAATTACTTCTGCTCACTCTTGTGGCAAGTATCACTAAATGGTACTTTTTTCATATGGTCTTATAATTTCTGCTTCCTATGGTATGTCAGTACTACGCCACACTGCGGACTATGGGGTATGAATTGCAGAATGCACCAAACTGCTGCACATTGGGTACCTTTTAGTTCATGCCAGCAGCATCCGCACGCAACACTTTAGCGTGCTCTGCAATTTACACACAACCTGTAATCTTCACAGTGTAGACAAACCCTTGGTGTACAAGCATGATTTTAGTCTTGAAAGAAATGCTTGTTTGTTGTTGGCACATTTTTTATTGGGAGCTGTAGCAAACAGCATAAAAAAATTTCCCCTCTGTCTTAACCTCTCCTATTAAAGTTAATTATTGAGGCAGAGATGCTCTCTGGAAACTGACTTTGGTGGTTGAGCTGAGATCCCCTGAAAGTGATGATTGCCTGTAAGCTATCCATGAGCATATCAGTTTGAGGACTGTGTATATGGAAATAAAATAAAATGCACCAAACATCATGTCACAGATTTCTCCATCAGCAGGAAGCAGACCTACAAAAGCTCCAACGTCTGCTACCACAACAATAAGGCAACATATACAATCACTTGTGCCCAATGATTATCCATTTACCTGCCTTAAAACTATTTTTTTGTCAATTTCTGCAAAGTGTGTGTGTACAAGTGGGGTTTTATGTGCAAAATCAATAACTTCTGGATGCAAGTGAGTGCCAACAATTGTGAATTCAAATAAATGTCTACATAAGTGGAGACCCTTTTTGAAGATGAGGCCCCAATTATTATTAAAGAGGGCAATGGTGATACCAATAATGTAGGAGAGTAGAAGATAGTGGAATAAAGCATGGCAATGCTAAAATTGTCTATATTAAGAACAGTCAAATCAGTATCTGCAAGAAAATGAAAATGTTCTCCTAGCACTAGCTATTCTAAGAAACACAAGCAAAGCAATTTAAAGCAAATCTATTATCTAATAAACATACAGACATTTTGCCAAGAATAACAAATCCAGAAATATCCAATAAGCCGCTTAACTGTTTATAGATGGTAAAAGCTATTTGGAGGGAGAGGCATCGGTCTGCATCCTCGTCTGCTTTACACTGGTTTATGAGGATATAACTCCAGTGACTTCAGCAAAATAGTACTCCTAATCTCCACCTGCATGGAGAAGAATCAGGTGTTTAGTTTGAGTTGGTTGCTATTGTTCTGTTTGGTATTGCAGGCATTAATTATTTTATGTATGTGTATCTACAATGAAAAATAAGGTCAATTTTAAATAAACCTGAATATATACATAATACCACATTTGTTATGTTCTTTTTTGCTTCACAGCACTGAAACTGTATTCCTTCCTTTCATTGATGTAAGGGTTATAGCATGGTTGCAAACCCACCTGGAGTCTTCAGAAATCCAAGATTAATCTTTAATTAAAGATTGTCATGTGATAACACCTCCAGGAATACGTCCAACCAAAATTGGCAACCCTGCCTTATAGAGATTATACAGTCAGTAAAATATTTTCTCTTTCCTTTCGGGGGTTGGACTAGATGATCTCCAGAGGTCCCTTCCAACCCTAATATTCTATGATTCTCTGACTCTTATGGATTTTCCCCAAACATCTATGCAGAAACAAAGAAAAGCTATGCAAGTGTTTTAAAGATTTTTAAAATGGCATTCAATTTTAAGCAAAGGTGCTGAGAAAGAAAAAGAAGGTTTCTTATTCAACATCACATAACTTCAAGGTTATAGATTTATTTTAAACATCAGAAAGTTCCCAGGTTGGTTCTGGAGATGGCTACTGGGATATGGGAAGAATGGAAGCCAGATTAGGGCTCTGAAAACCTTTTCAGGAAACTCAGCCTAGACACTATGTACTTTCTGAAACTGTGGGTTGCAGAAAATTATAAACATGGAACAATCTCAAAGCTTGAGCCTGAGTGTGAAGTTTGATGCACTTCATTCAAACAGCTCTACTGAAATACAGCTGAAAACAACATGTGAGACAACTGAAGAATCTCTCTGCCATTATAAACTGGCCACAGATCATCTGTGAATTTTCTCTATCTGGATACAAAGATCTTTCGCTGCACTTCATTCCTCTCCCCCCACAAACCTTTGGCCTTTCCTAATTCTCACAAGAGCCTCTCATTCGGTCCTCCATCTTTCTGAAAATCCTAGCTCTCCTCTTCTCCCCAACACTCACCACCCTTGTTCCCCTTCATCTCCTACTTGTCTTCAATACCACACTTCTCTCCCACTGCTCCCAAACAGTCTCATTCTCCCTTGTCTTCCCTACACTCCCTCAAAACCTCCTGTGACAGGGCAGTCTCCTCTCCCACCCTGGGGTTCCTCAAGAACAATCTTGGATACCTCTTGCTTGTCAAGCCCGTGGTGAATTTTATTAATGTTACCACCACCGAGTCCCCATTGCAATCCTCATGCAGCACATCTAACTACAGTATCCTTCAACCCTCAGCCCTTTCTCCGGGAAGCAAGTCCTGATATAACCTTAACTACAGTTTGTTATTGTGCAAACTATAATAATTAGACCTAAGCCAGGCAAGTACTGCTGTATACACATTTGTGAGCTCTACCACGAACATGGAATAGCCATTACATGGATTCCCTTGGGGATTACATTAAGAGTACCTGGGCCTCAGTACATGAGCTGTTTAGTTACAATTTTCTCTTTTTCATAACAGGGCAGGCAACTGTGTGTTAAGATCATTAGAGAACATTATGGTTGAGAAGTCACTGTGAAAAATGAAAAAGATCCTTGCTCCGTGACATAAGGGTAGAATGGGAATCTCTAAATTTCAATCTATAAGCAACACAGATATTAAAATCCCTTTAGAGAGACGTAGGTGTTGGCAAACAGTTTGGCTCTGAATGCAAACACCCCCGCACCTCATGAATTTGTATTCTGAGCCAAAAAAGCCATAGGAGTATAAATAAGTGTTCAGCTGACTAGTGGGTTTTGAAACCATTTTGCATGCTTGCTCCAAACACTCTCCTTACTAAAATATTTTGTAGGTATCTTCATTCGAGATAATAAAAACCTGCCTGAGATTTGTTATTCTTTTAAATTAGGTACATATTAAACTCTCTAAAAAACAACAAATTCCTTAGGAAAGAATAAACAGTAAATAAGTGACAAAGGCATTTTCTTTTCTTTCTAACTTGCTCTAAAATTAAGATCATTTACCAGTCCAAATAATTGTCCTTGATCAAACAGAGAAGTGAATGCAACATATTCAGCATCAGATTCAAATACCCAAGGAAGTTTGCATGTTTACTTTTTTATTTAATATATACATATACAGGAGCCACATACTCCTCTCCTCCTGGATTAATTCGACTGATCTCAGTAGAGTTATTCCTGGTTGGCACAGTGTAAATGAGAGGAAAATCAGACCCACTGGGGTAACACTAGTGCAGATCTGAGGTATGAGAGAAGAACGGAGACCTACTGCCTTCAATTGAGTTAAAACTGGTCTACGCCAATGTCAGTGAAATCAGAATTAGCCCTATTTTGTTTATTGTGGTGCATGCTGAAATGATGTTCAGAATATCTCATTCTAACTGGATGAAACTAAAAGAAGATGTAACTAAAACCTCCAGGAGAAAATAAATCCATATCCTTTGTAATAAACAAAAGCTTGTGTCTGCACTACTAAGCAATTGTTAAACAAGCTTCTTTTTTTAAGGAGTCTGCCTACGCAGCTTCCTGGGCAGGTAGTGTTGGTCCAACCCATGCCCTTGGGACATTTCAGCCACCCTAATTGGTTGATGACTCATGTTTTCTTTCTCCACCTCTCCCCATGTTCCTGTAAATACAATAGTTCCAGGAAAAAATATATTTGCTGGGAACCTTGTTGCAAGTGTGTGCATGTCAATATCCAGAGTGTTAGAAAAGAAGATGAAAGAACAAATAAAAAGGCATTGCATTGAGATCAGATAGTCCAGTTATAGGAAAACATCTTGACCTTTTATCATGCTGAAGCCATCTCTCTCTCTCCTTGCTCTGGAACTAGTCTCATTTAGTTAAACAAAATCCATGAAGGAGACTAAAAATAAGGAATAAAATACAAAGGATTCCAAAGGAAATTAGAAAAGGGTAAAACATGAGTAATGAGAATACAATGTGGCCCTTATTTAGTATATCATATACCATACAACTCTGATGTCAAGAAGACTGTTAGTGAAATAAAGGTATTACTCTGCATCCAGGAAGTACAAAATCTGGTCCCAAATGAATTGTAGGTGGTGTTGAATGAGTCTATCAACTTTGTGGGTCCATGCAGGGATACAACGGGTGGGAGAAGCGATATCTTTACTTGCCAACTTTATCCTCCCTTTGTCAGAGAACTTTGTCAGGTAGTGTCTATAAGAGTTACAGAAGAGCCAGCTTCTAATCACAGTTACTCTATTGAAGTCAACGGTAATATTCCCGATTTACAACATTGATTTGAGTCTGATCAAAATGTCTCCATTTTAGACCAATTTTCCATCATTATAAACAATGAAAGTGAAGACTGAGAAATGTCTTGACTGTGCCACTTTCAGCATGTTGCACAGCACCTTACTCCTCAAGTATTCCCATTGAAATCAAGTTACTACTCAACATTAGCAAGAATGGCAAAATTTGTTCTTTTGTGTCCTCGAACAATAAGTGATTGTCCAGATGAAAATTAATTATATTTTTGTCACAATAAAAATAATATTCTATAAAACTAGTTAAAGTGTTCCTTATAATTACTGGGCCAACTCCTCTGTCATAATTCCACTGACTTTAACTGGGCTACAATTAATAAAAATAGAAGAACTAGGCAATTGTTAACACTTTGGGTTTGCTAAACTCCCGTTATGTGTCGGAGTACTATATACTACCCTGTTATGTTTGAAAGATTCTGGTGGCAAGTCATCTTAATTTTTTCTCCCTCACTGTGCAAAGGTTGCATGCCATGAAATGACAAATTTTGTGAAGCCATAATTGCTCATAATACTTTGGGGTTCTTTCAAATCCATAAAATGGTCAGAAACAAGGGCCAAATAACTTTTCTATTCTGAACTCATTTACCTGCAGGTCAACTGCATTGATTTCTGCTTCTCCTAAGTAGACAGCAAGCCCAGTGGGCCACACTGTGCTCTCACCGACACTGGTGTAAATATGGAGTAACTCCACTAAAGTTACTGGAACCTATTAAGCGGTGAAGATTCATGGACCATCTGGTCTAATAATATTCAGTGAATCAATGGAGTTACACTAGATTAACAATCAAAATTGAGGCAGAATTTGATTCTCTAGGACTGATTTCTGACAGTAACTCCTTTGAAATCAGTGGAGTTACATCTATGTAAAATAGTACCAATGACAGCAGAATTTGTCTCTGATGCTTTAACGGACCCATACACAAAACAATGTAAGTAGGACAGTGAAACTATGCAGTAACACATCAGCTATGCCTAACTAGTATGAGTGGAGGATACAGAGAACATCACACAGTAACCTTGCTGGATGTTCCATTAAAAAATGAAAGCCAGTGACAGCAAAATACATGAGTGCCTCTTTCCCTCTGACTTTGACCTTTCTGTTGAGACAGGAGCTCTGGTCATAATGAAACCCCTTTTTCTCAATTGACAGAAGTAATATCTACAAATGGCAATTTTCATTAAATTGTAAATTGGCCTGAAAGCTACTGAGATACCAGTTTTCTCAAGTTGAAATCTCTCAACTGCCTTTGGACTATCTATGAAACTTCAACAGCTTCACTTCCACAGATGGGATGTGTACAAATGAGAGATGCTCTGGAATGCGTCTGTGCCAAGCTAATTTGACAGAAAAGGGGTTTGTTTAGAAATTTCTTATTGATATATTGATCATGAATATTCAAAATTTGAGCAGCGTTGCTTCATTGCACCTGGTCAGGGGGGCATAATATTGCTTCTATTCCCAGATTAGATGAGTTTGCTAACATTTACAATTCAAAAGCTTGCTTGCTTGCTAACTAAACATTGAACTATGGCAAACGCTTAACATATTTGACTTTGCAATTTACTTTCTGCATGCATTTGCGACAATACAGTTTGATTGTTTGAATGTTCTCAAAAAGTGAACATAAGACCAAGGAAAACAAGTGTGGCCAATGTTAATTTGTTTAAAAATCCAAACCAATATTTATGGAAAATATTTTGCTTGATTTACCTAGCTCCAAATGTGCTGTTACATTTTGGTGGTCAGATTCCCAGCTGGTATACATTAGCATAGCCAGTTCAGTGTAGCTATGCCAACTTTCACCAGCCACGGATCTGGTCCGTGGTGTGTATGTGTTTTTAGAAAGACCAGATGGTCTCTCTGCACTGTGGGGTATACACGAATTTAGAATGCTGGATTTGATCGGTACTATATCAAGGGGGTATCTGGTAAAATCCATGTGTGTGTGTTTGTGTGTGTTGGCAACATGTTCATACAACGTTTTGTTAAATACAATTACTGCGTCAAAACTCGGTGGTTTTACTTCACCAGGGGTTGTAAGAAAGTTCCGTTCGTTTCAGTTACCGTAGATTTGTAATCACAAGTTTTGCTTTGTGTTCAAAATTCCAAAATCTCACATATGAAATTCCATCAAGTCTGTCATTTAGCACATTTTCACATCACAACAGAGTGGGAAAAAATGTTAATGTTTTTGATACATAAATTATGACAAGTTTGCTTCAAACTGGGGTCAGTCTAAAGGACTGTTAACGTTGGTGAACTTTTCAGCTGCTATAAATTAGTATAGCTCCATCAAAGTATATAGAGCTATATCATTTTACATCAGCTAAGATCCTCCACATCCAATAATGAGATAACCCTCCAGAGGGAGACATCTCCATCTGTTTACTATGCTCATTTATTAGTTTGATTGTGTTTGAAGAACCTTACCTTGAGAAGTAAAATAAATGTCCCAAAGAGGATTCAGATTCTGCATGTGTTGGCTAAATGATTTTTTTTAATATGAAAGAAATATTTACAGACTCAGCCATTTGTTAGGACCTGGGACACGCCCACTTTATTTAAGAGTAGTTTTGCTCTATCATAAGGAAAAATACAGTATTAAAGTAATTGTATACAGCTGCAGAGAGATGCTGGATGTAGGTATTGAGCCAAATTCAATGGGGACATAAGCGGGGATGTAAATTGGTCAGAAAATGGGTAAAAATAAAATGATAACGTTGTGTAGGAATAAATGCGTGGTGGAGGACAACATGTTGTGATATTGCTACTGCCATCTGCTAGCGACACAGCTCTAAACTGCAAGTGGAGGTTGCCTGGGAGATATATTGAGTCAGAGGATCTGGCTGGTGTCCTGACCTCATCTTCTCTCTAGCCAGCCATATCTACACTGTGGGCTGAGCCAGCCAGTTCTGTTACCATTTCATTTGGACTTTTGCCAATGTGTGGCTCTCAACAGAGAAAGTCAGTGAGACCTGAACAATGAATGTGATCTCATAGGTGTATATTTGAGACAGACTCCTTAGAACCAGGTGTAACTGCAAGTCCCAAAGTGCAGATGGAAGTGTAATGTATAGTTTGAACATCATACATTCAAAAGGAGAGCCTTTAAAAGAACCTTTGCTGTGTGTTAAGTGTGTTTGCATCAGCTTATAATGAAAACATAAGAACATAAGATGGCCATACTGGGTCAGACCAAAGGTCCATGCAGCCCAGTATCCTGTCTACCGACAGTGGCCAATGCCAGGTGCCCTGGAGCGAGTTAACCTAACAGGTAATGATCAAGTGATCTATCTCCTGCCATCCATCACCATCCTCTGAGAAACACCATTCCTTACCTCCATGAATTTATCTAGTTCTCTTTTAAACCGGATACAGTCCTAACCTTCAAATCCTCCTCAGGCAAGGAGTTCCACAGGTTGACTGTGCGCTGTGTGAAGAACTTCCTTTTATTTGTTTTAAACTTGTTGCCCATTAATTTCATTTGGTGGCCCCTAGTTCTTATATTATGGGAACAAGTAAATAACTTCCTTATTCACTTTCTCCACACAGCTCATAATTTTATATACCTCCCTCATATCCCCCCTTAGTCTCCTCTTTTCCAAGCTGAAAAGTCCTAACCTCTTTAATCTCTTCTCATATGGGACCTGTTCCAAACCCTTAATCATTTTACTTGCCCTTCTCTGAACCTTTTCTAATACCAGTATACCTTTTTTGAGATGAGACCACATCTGTACGCAGTATTCAAGATGTGGGTGCACCATCGATTTATATAAGAGCAATAAGATATTTTCCATCTTATTCTCTATCCTTCTATTAGAGCTGGTCAAAACAAAATTTGATGGAACAGGTTTCTGTTGGAAGATGCAGTTTCATTAAAACTGAAACATTTCAGGGGAATGTGGCAATTTTGAGGAAATATTTCTGATGGGAAAAAGTAAAAATGAATTGTTTCAACTTACTCATTTCATTTTCATATTGTCAAAATGTTATGACAAGTTTAAAACATTTCATTTTGACTATCATTTAGATTTATCTAATTTCTATTTTGATATTACATTATAATATTATGTTTATTATATATAATATATAATGTTTTAATAAAATATAAGTATAATATAAATCAATATTATCAAAAAGAAATATTTTGACATCATCTAACAAAATATTTCAATGGTCCAAATCAAACAAAATGTTGGAACTTGACAGATTGGGAATGATGCTGGTTTTAATTTCCAAATTTCCCACAGAACAAAAATTCCAATGTTGGATTCTCTCCAGTTACAGTAGCAGTGTCCCCTCTCAGTTAGCACATCACAGTCAGCTGGTGTGCAAGACAATTCCAGTTCATGCTGATGCTCCAGCGACACAAGCAGAAAAGAGAAAGAAAAAAGTAATTACAGGCTTGGATAGCAAGAGAATTTATTCCAAATCCATTCGATAGGGTGGGATCTGAGTTACTACAGAGAATTTTCCTAGGTGTCTGGCTGGTGAGTCTTGCCCACATACTTAGGGTTCAGATGATCGCCATATTTGGAGTCGGGGAGGAATTTTCCTCCAGGGAAGATTGACAGGGTCCCTGAGGGGTTTTTGCCTTCCTCTGCAGCATGGGGCCCTGGTCACTTGCTGGAGGATTCTCTGCACCTTGAAGTATTTATATCATGATTTGAGGACTTCAGTAGCTCAGACATAGGTGAGGGGTTGATTGCAGGAGTGGGTGGGTGAGATTCTGTGGCCTGCATGTGCAGAAGGTCAGACTAGATGATCATAATAATCTCTTCTGACCTTAAAGTCTATAAGTCTAGAAGGAGCCATAATACATTTTTAAAAATTAACTGTTCCACAGATTAATAGTAAGTGAAAGTTTAGGTTGTTCAAATCACTCTGAAGCTGTTGCCTCAAATTTCTCTTCTGGATTTTCTCTCCAAATGTATTAATTTTATCACAGCAAATAAATGTTTATACAGTAGCATCTTAACATCTTGACACCTGGAGTCAAGATATCTGATATGAAACATGTCTGAAATAATGTACCTGCTTGCATTCAGGAGTTAGAAGCTGGCAGGAAAGTGGAAACAGCATAGCATGGTAGGAGGTGAAAGGGGTACACTCTGATTTCTCAATGACTGCTGTAGTTACCATACGTGCAATTTCAGAATAAGTTCATTGACTTTAATGGAGCAACTATGGAGTTATACCCATGTAACTCAGATTGAAGGGGTCATAAATGCATATCATTCTTTGGGGCAGTGACCATCCTTGCTTTCTGTGTTTATGCAACACCTGGACTATGGTAATAATAGTCAATAATGTTTAATAATAAATTAATGTTTCAGAGAATCAAATCAGCAATCAATATCAGGTGAACTTTCTCATACCTTTAGATGCTTAAAAGAAAACTATAGAGCTTTTGAATACATGATCCTAACTTCAAATATATTTGAGGACATGTGTAGGAATATATAGTTTTGGGGGGTGGGGAGAAGCGTAAGCCAAGAATATCCTGGTGACAGATTAAATTCTCAACCCTTGTGAGACTCCCTTTAAGGCTGTGGTTACATAAATCATTTATATCAATCTGAAATTATGAGTCTTATGACTGACATCTGTAGTAATACATAGTAAGGTACATTATAGTATAAGATCCCCTGGCAAGGAGCTTAATGAAAACAAGACAATCCAAACCATATTGCTTATATCTATGGGGCACTCATGTCCCAAATTCCTCCTACATCTTGCATGTTTAGTAGCCACCAATTCGTCTCGCACTAACTAGGGGGCACCATTACAATATATTCACATAATCTAATGGGTAGGAGGAAAAAGCACTAATGATCTAGATGGTATTGCAATCATGAGTATTACCACTGGCAATGATTTATAAAGAATAATTACATTGCCTGGGACAGAAACACTAATTTATAGATGGAAAGCTGGCTAAAAGAGTAAACAAAATAAATAACAGTCTCAAGTTAGGTGTCTATTGGGTTACTGGTGGACTGATGTTTGGTCCAGTCTCATACAACATCTTTCATTAATGAGCTGACACAGTGTAAACATCAAGCTAATGAAATTTAGACTACACTAATGGCTCATGGCTTTGGTGCTGACATATTGGAGTGACGCTACAAATGTCTTACAATACCATAAGGAGGGAAAACCGGGAGAAATTGCAAATAACAGTTCAGACAGTAAACCAAAGAGGGCAATGATAAGATTTGAAATGTGAACAGAAAATAATGAATAGATATTCATCTTGTAAAAATGCAAATTAATGTACGTGGGGAATAATGATACAGAGCACATACATTTCAGGTGAAAACCTGGAAAGCAGTTATACTCCCAAACTGTGGTTGATAAAGGACAGCAAATGAAATATGTGTTTGCATTTCAGTATGTCAGCAAAATCAGCCAAAGCCATTTTCGGTTGCATTTGCAGAGGTGTCACATCCAAGAGAAAGGAGGGAAAAGAATAGATCGCTCTCTACCCAGCTCTGGACCCCAATTACAGTCTACAAATATTTGAAGGATGTAAACATGAAGACAGGGGAATTATTTAGGAAGATACAAAGGGGTATAACTGGAAATTAAGAAAGGTAACCTAGGCTGATATCAGGTAAATCTGTATGCATGTGGAAGCAAATAGGCTGTGAAATAGTCTCATAAGTGCAGTGGCGGAAGCCAGTTGGGACATTTAAGCTAGTTTTGACAAAACAAAGAAATGTACTGTAAGGTGATAGGCTGGTTGGCCAAGTGGATCTTTTCCCCCTTCCTCTGACTTGCATGAGTCCATGATCTCAGATGCCTAGCCCAACTTCCCTGCCTCTGTGCAGGAGGACTTGTGATTCCTCATCTGCTTTGGTAACTTCTATCATCTTCAGATAGGGTAATTACACATTTTCATTGTAGCAACACTTAATACAGTATAAGCCATGGGCTGATAGACACATTGTCATATTGCCAAACATTGTAACAAGATATGCGGTATCTCTATAATTTAATACCTCTAAAAGCAAGCAAGAATGAGCAGCATTATGGTTCAGAGAAAAATACAAGAGAAATTATATTTTAAGTATGAAAATGAGAAACAAATTGTCTGCCCCTGAACTATGTTTAACAAATTCCTTTTTGTAATGTAGATATTGTAGTACTGTGCTCCGTTTTACTTCAGCACCATCGTTATAAGAATAAACAAACTGAAACCTCATAAATGCTTTTAATCTCTTATATTTAGCATCAAAGACTTTGACTGAACATTACCAGAAAAAAAGCTTTAAAATATTTGCCCTTTTTCCCAATGTATTTTGCATCTCCAGAGTTGTACTTTATTTAGCCTACCACATTGGTATTAATTTTCCGTGCTGCAAGTTGGAATGTCAGTGTACATTAACACCTGATCTATAAAGGGAATGCTGAGATCTCACTGGAAGTATTAGTCACTGCACCTTGGGAATGTAGTTGTGTGTTTCCGTTGTTGGCTCAAACGTCTGAGATGCACATGCCTTGATTTTTAATGAAACATGTACAACATCAAATTCATTACCAATAACCCTGAAAACAGAAAAATCAGAAACTTTCCTTAAATTATTTAGCAATTCCCAGACCTCCTCACTACTTTTATTAGGCTGAGAGGTAGGGAACATTCTACCAAGAAATATGTAATTCCCTGGAGCATGCAGTCATTTCCTCCTGGTGAGTGGGAGGCTGGTCTCTATTTTTACTCATGGTATTTTCAGTATTTAGCAACTGACAAGGTCGTTTACCTAGAGTCTTGCATAGGTGCTTAGCTAAGAGTTAAACTCACAACCATGAATGAGTTGAATTCACAACCCTGTAAGAAGATCCCTATGTTGTGTCCTTTGGGCTGCTTATTTACCAAACCTCCCAACCAGATCTTTTCTTAGATCTCACCCATAATTTCCTGATTACTCCAGTGGGTCCTTTCTAACAATCCATTCCAGATACTCTCCTGGTTATTAATTAATCTCCTAACTGTTTCTAGCTTTTCCAGTATTGTGTGATGTTGGCCTTGCTCTCCCAGCTGCTCTCTCTTTCACACGATCTCACCAGAGTACACTGGCCCTCTGTGATGTTAACATAACCCTACAGACTACACCCCCAGTTCTAATAGCTCTCTTCATCTTTCCCATGTCGCTTTCTCACAGCCAATCCCTTCACCCCCTGGCCCAACTAGATGCTCTCCAGTCCTGCTCTTTACTGTCCTGTTTTTCTCTCCACATTGAGGGAAAGGGAGAATTGTTATGAGCTTCTGCTGTGCAGATCTGTCTATACAGTGTAAGGCAATATTATTTTGGGTTTATACCCCAAAGGAGGTGTGCACCCACTCAGAGCTTCTATATGTGTTTATTTGCAGCTGGATGTATCCCTACCTCTGTGTGTGTGCTGGAGAAAAAGGCTTGAGGGCCTGGCACAGCTAAAGCAGCATGAGGAAACCCAGGCTGGCAGAATGGGCAGAACTAGTGGGACCCATTCCGTTAAGTGGCACGCCAGATGGGGGAGGGGGAAAATAATCTGTAACAGCTATAGCAGTTCAGCTCTATCACTAAACCATTGATCAAAATTGTAATTATCATAAATATTAGTTAACTTACAGAACTGTACACAATTCAAACAATATGATGTCAAGAAGTGCAATAGAATCATCTGTGAGTATATAAATCGAAATGGATAGAGGAGAAAAAAAATAATTAAAGGTGGGGAGAACAAAAGACGAAAGAAGAAAGATTGCAACATTAGATACAGTTGCCATGGAAATAAAGGAGCCACAACTATCTTTTCTTTTTTGTTTTCAAATGATTTTTTTCTATTTTGACACCTTGGGTCAAATCCTCAGCTAGTGTAAAGTCAAAGGAACTATGCCAAATTATACCATAGAGTTTAATTAAAAAATTCATAGAGTTTAAAGCTAGATGGGATAATTAGATTACCTAGTTTGAGCTTCTGTATATCACAGGCCACTAATTTTTACCTAGTTCTCTGTATTGAGCCTAGTATCTACTAGTTTCTGATAAAAGTGAAACTTATGTTTGACTATGGCATAACTTCGAGAAAGGCATCCAGTCTTGATCTGAAGATATCAACAGATGGTGAATCTATCACCTTGTTTGATTGGTCCCATGGTCAAAATGTGAAGCTTACTTCTCATTAGAAATTATAACTTCAGCTTCCACTCACTGTTATTGTTATACCTTCTCTTGCTTCACTGAAGAGCCCTTTAGTACCCTGTATTTTCCCCCACTAAGATACTTATCCACTGTAATCAAGTCACCTCTCAATCTTTTTTGATAAGCTAGATAAACATATTGAGCTCATTAAGCCTCTCACTATAAGGCATTTTCTCCAGCCCTCAAATAATTTGTATGACTCTTGCCTTTATACCAGCAGAGGATCTGTCCCATTGTTATGAAGATTCTGATTTTATGATTCATACAATTTAGGATGTTTCCTCAATTAAAATGATCTAATACATACACTTTATAAACCTTGCAATACAATTAACATTAGTACAATGTAGATGTTAAAAAATGGAACATTCAAAGTCAGGAAATGCAGCTGTAAGGTTGCCCTAGAATATACTTGAAATGGTCCTTTGTATTATAAAATATGAAAAGATAAGCTACTACCAAATAAAAATATGTAAAGCAGATAATTAACAAGTTGGGAAGAATATACTTTGGACACTAAACTGCTATTAGACAATCACTCAGTCCAAATCCAATTTTTGTTTAGCTGATTGCTGTAGTCTACATCTGTTGCTTTTTGATGGTGCATGTGGTTGGAGTGTAAGAAACCTCCAGATACAGTTATCATATCACATGACATATGTTTTAGGTTTCATACCGATCTCAACATTCTGTGTCCTGGGAATAGATCTATCATTTCCAAACAAAAAAAACCCCCAAAACCTGTATCTTCTCATTTTAAGTATGCTAAACTAAACTAAATATATACAGTACAGTAAACCCTCGATTTTGCGGACCTCGATTTAACGGACTTCGGATTTAACGGACAAAATTTCTGGTCCATATGTCATATGTGAAAATTAACACCCTGTTAATTTTAAAATGCTTTTAACCAAGATTTGCTTATAATTAAATTAACAGGTTAATTTTTGTTATTAATTCACTGTTACAGTAGACTCCCGATTATCCGGGCATGGGTTAACCGGGCTGCGGATTAACCGGGATGTCTAAACGGGTCAGTAGGGGAAGCCCCAAAGCGGCGGCGGGCTCAGCCTTAGCCTGCCGCTGCTTTGGGGCTTCTCCCACTGGCCCCTTACGAGCTGGGGTCTCAGCCTGCTTCCAGCCTGGGTGTAGGGAACCCAGGCTGGCAGCGGGAGCGGAGACCCCAGATGGCAGGAGCCTGGGGGGGAAACCCCAAAGCGGCGGCAGTCTGAGCGCTTCCTGCTAGCCAGGGTCTGAGCTCCTGCTGCCAGCCTGGACCTCCTACACCCAGGCTAGCAGGGGAGCTGACTGGGGCAGGTGGTGGGACCACCACCATCCTCCCCCACCCCCAGGGTGGCTGGTGAACCTCCCCCCTCCCCCCCCAGTAGACGCGTGATTACCTGGGATTTTATTAACCGGGATTAAGGTTTTCCCGATCATCCCGGATAATCGAGAGTCTACTGTATAGAAAACTTTTCTGTGAAATTAAACTTTTCATACCTACTTAATTTTAATTACACAAACGTGTCTACATAAGTAAAAACAGTTTAACTAATTTGTCAATTTTTTAACATACGCATTCAGAAAACCTACTTTATTATATAACGGACTTTCGGCTTTAATGGACACCCCCTCGCCCGAATTAGTCCGTTATATCGAGGTTTTACTGTACTAAGATAAATAGGGATTTACAGCTTGGAGAATATTTAGCACAGAGCCTGGGGAATCAGTCTTGCAGTTCCTGTTATTGTTTACAGACTTTTTTTTGTCTAATTCTTCAAACACTGTACTAGAACAATTTAAACATGACAAAAAAAAGTTTTCAGGAGGTCATACATTATCTAGTGTTCTTAGATTATACACATTTCACATTTAGTATATTTATTTAAAATTTGTAAATGTTCACACACACACACACAATTGTTCTCTCAGAACCTTAGCACTGACTCTTAAATCCCTTTTGGCTACTATATAAGGTTTCAGAGTAGCAGCCATGTTAGACTATATCTGTGAAAAGAACCGGAGTACTTGTGGCACCTTAGAGACTAACAAATTTATTTCAGCATAAGCTTTCGTAGGCTATAGCCCACTTCATTGGACGCATAGAATGAACACACACACACACACACAGACGGCTTGGTTAGACTGGCGCTTTGCGGCGCAAAACCCCTCTTGTAGCGCTATAATTTTTATAGGGAACACACTTCAAAGGGAGATTTTGTGCAATGACTCCCTGTTTAAAGTGCAAGTGTTAAACCTCCTTTTCCAGAGGAATAAGCCTTTTTGCGCTAACGCTAGAGCGCAAGGGTGGGAATGTGAACACTCATTATGCTATAAGGGAATCAACAAGCCATTTAAGGCAAATGACGTCAACATTGTTTTGAAAAAGGGGGGGAAGAATCAGGAAGTAGCTGATCAGTTTCTCTCTTAAAACTCACAGCCCATAAGCACTGGAAATGCTGACTGATTGAGCTGTGTGAGTGCACTGCAGAGCCTGGTCAGTTTCCTAGACACTGACAGCCTCAAATTGTCTCATTGCAAAGAAGAGGAGTAAGGGGGGGGAACAGGGAAAGTGTAGGCAAAGTAGGCTGCACCCAGCTGAATGCTGGGATACCTGCCCTATCCCACAACTGATACTGCCGTCAGAAGCGGGACAAATGTATACAGTATTTTGCGCTACAAGGTTTCAGTTTGTACGATCTGTAGCGCAATACCTATTGTGCTACGTTGGGAAGCGCTATAAATAAACACGCAAAAATCTTCAATCTAACCATACTGAGAGAGAGAGAGAGAGAGAGAGAGAGAGAGAGAGAGAGAGAGAGAGAGAGAGAGAGAGAGAGAGAGAATATGTAAAGGTGGAAGTTGTCATACCAATTCTATGAGGCTAGATAATTTAGATGGGCTATTATCAGCAGAAGAAAAAAAACTTTTGTAGTGATAATCACAAGATATCAGATAGTTGACAAGAAGGTGTGAAGATACTTAACAGATTCAATTAGTGTAATTTCCCAGTCTGTTTAACCCTAATTTGATAGTGTTCAATTTGCAAATTAATTCCAGTTCAGCAGCTTCTCATTGGAGTTTGTTTTTGAAGTTTTTCTGTTTAAAAATTGTAGAATAACTATCATATGAAAACTATAAAGATAACTAAAGTATTGAAGCATAAGCTTTCGAGGGCTAGTACCCACTTCGTCGGATGCATGCAGTGGAAGTATCCAGTACCTCTCTGATTCATTATAAAGATGCAGTATCTCTGTTATACTAGGAAAGTGAATAAGGACGGAATACCAGAGTCTTACCTATCTACTTGACAAGGCCAAATATAGAATTCAATATATAACAGACTCAGAATAAGGGACAACAAAACTGTAATAATGCAGAACACTTTAAAGGCTGTGGGATTCATTCCTTTTAACGTAAATGGCTCTTTCTGTAATCTTAATTTAATTATTATTTTTAGGTAAACAATTTTCAACAATAAAGTGAAGGAGGCACCAAATTAGTATGGAACATTGGTAACCTTGGGAATAAAATTAGTTACACTCTTGGAAGTGAGGGGAGTTTGAGAAGTATGTGTGGAGTCTGTTATTCAGACTACACTTTGTAGTAGGAGACAGATCAGATTTTTGGGCTGACAGTAGCTTTGTGGATAAGATACATTGTTGATTTTAGACTACAGATAAGGATAAGATATGAGATGTTGGAGTTTTCCATTAACGGGCAGCTTAAGTGGATTTCAGTCTACATTTGTAGTCAGTAAGGCCTTATGTACTAGATCTGTATTTACAGCATATGAATCTGCAGTTTCCTCTGGATAAAATATTTTGAAAAGTGGTTTGATGTCATGAGACTAAGCTTGGATATTGTTTGTGAACATTTGATTATTATTTTTTGCCAAAATTTTAAACACTCATACATTTAAACATCTCTCCAACTCAGACAGCAAGATGGACTTTCTTCAAGCAAGGAACAAATCAAATAAACTAAAATCTTCCCTATTCTATTATGCAGAATCTGCCTTTAAATTTTCAGGCTAAAAGGAGGTTTCTTGCTGATGCTACAGGAACACTAAGAATAGGGCTCATAATGGGTCCCTGGCTGCAACTTAAACTATGGAGTCACCGCAGGCAGCTTCATAATCTATTTTTATACTGCATCTTCACTGCATTTTGTACAGGAGGTCAGAGTAGAGGAAGCTAGCCAATTGATGGTGATAGCCAGAGGCAGATACATGAACCACTAACAGCTTTATTGTCTTCAAGAGAAAGAATTGAATGGCTATTCTATGGCTGTATTGCAGGGGGGGGGGGGGGGGAGTATTTATCTGTCACGAACATAAAATAAGGTTGATGTTCCCTAACCTGGCTACCAGCTGTCACAGGCTAGCTGCAAATCTACCAAGCAAAGAAATGGATAGATGCACCTATAGATAGATGCAGCAAGTTTATAGGTGTTTAGCTATATTGCAAACTGTTGTTGAAATAGCTTTAACAGGATACTACACATCTGGATTCCTATGTCACACTCATCAGGATCCAATTATGCTGTCCTTGTTTGTGATAATAGTATCTTATTACACAAAGAGTCCTGTTGACATCAGTGTTGTAAGCCACTTTCAAATGACTAAGGATGTCAATTTCTGCCTGTGGCCCGCACTCAGCATTCATTATGGAAAAACATTTGAAGCACGTGTTGATTTATTTTAAGACTATACAGATGAGCCCCTGCAAATTCTCATGGCTTAAGTTGTTCTAAAGGTTAGTTATCATTTTTAAATGTTTGCAACATTTTAGTCTGAATTTTTCGAGCTTCAGCTTCCAAATGTTGGATCTTGTTACGCCTTTGACTTCCAAATTAAAGAGCCCTCTATTATCAGAAATCTTTCCATGCAAGTGTAACCCACACCCCTCCTGGGTGTGGTGCTCTGTCCCCTGTAGTGGCACCAAAACCACTAAGATTAATGAGTCTGCTACAGCCTTAGCTAACAACCATGTGGCTTTTAGTTCATGCAGTAAAGGCTCAAACACGAAGATCCCAGAGGGTCCAGGTTTTATCCTGTTCACCAAAACTGGGGTCTGTCAGCATTACAATTAGGGGCTTATCTGTTATATCACCTGGGAAGTCTCTGCAGGTCATGATGTACTTCCTCAGGTAGGGGATGTATGTAACCCACACATCCTGGATGTGCTGCTGTGTCTCCTCTAGTGGCATTGAGACCACTTGGAGATTAATGAGCTTTTGCTCCCACAGCCTCACTGCATTGCACTGTGAGCTCATATTCAGCTGGTTATCTACCATGATCCCCAAATCCTTTTCTGAGTTTTTCTTTCCAAAATACAGTGCCACATACTGTAAATGCAATCTACATTTTTAGTTCTTAGACATAGGACCTAGCATTTGGCTATATTAAAATGTATGTTGAACAAGTGAGCCCAGCTTACCATGGTTTGCGTCATGGCAGAACTTAATAGTTTACTAAGTTATGGATGCAGTATCTAATTGGCTGGCTAAAGAGCTGTGCTTGCAGATCCACTGCTGCCTATCAGGCTAGAATCAGTCCCACCTAAAAGTAATGTGTTCCAGTAACAAATACACCCCTGCCAGGTGTAAACCATTCAGTCTAGTACTGCTCTAGTACCATCATATGGGTAGCTGCTATGAATGAAAGGCTGGCTGCTAATGATGTCACAGCAACAGTTTGTGTGGCTAGTAGGAGCCATAAAGGTTTCTGAATTTATAAGACTAGGACCCACAGGAAGTCCCTTTTGTTCTTGTCTGAATGAGGAACAGATCTGTCATCCAGGCTTACTGCAGCCTGTGTCTGACAGGGTGAACCAGTCACCTCTAGGATAGTACCACCTCAAGGGCATTCTGAGGAATATCCCAGACAACCACCACCCTTCCTAGAGTTGCACACCATCACACTCTGTGGTCTGCAGGGCCCCCTCTCATGCTAGGAACCACCACTGCCTCTTCATGAGTAGGCCCTCTAGCCAGATCACCAAATGGTTTCCCCTTTCAGAACTAGAAAGCCTCTTCTATAAACAGGCTCAAGCAGGTCTCATATTCATTGTCTCAAAGAACTACTCCCTCAGTGGCTGGCAGGAGAATCTAGGCCCCTCCCCTACTCTGGGTTCCAGCTCAGGGACCCTTTAGTCAACAGTCAATGTTTGTTCCTCTCCACACCTTGCTGCATTTCCTGAGCCCTTGCTGCATTTCCTGGCTCACTCTTCCTTCTATAGATCTACCAGCTTCACCATTCCCTCCTACCAGGAAGCAACTGCAGGTAACCAGTCCCTGTAACCCCCAAACTCATCTCCCAAGGAATAACTACAAACTTTCCAGAAGCCCTTTGGGCTTCCAATTTCCTGTCTTTATAGTCCCAGACCAGCTAATGCCTCCTCAGCTGGACTTCCTCATTCAATCAGGGGATTGCTTAGCCATCTGATTCACTTCAGCTATGACCTGTTGGGTTAATTAACTCCCTTCTAGTCTGCCCTAACCCTCTCAGGGAAAGTGCAGGCTGAATACCCCCATCACACTGTGAATATGGGTACTTTTCTTGATGACACAACACAGGAGAAGAGAGGGATTCATGGTCCCTTGTCCTCAGTCATTTTTCATCCCAGTGTATTTGGCTTACAATTCAGAGGGTGTCTGGAACCCAAATATTTAAATTGCTAAATCTGTATTATCATCATGGGCTGAAGGGCTCTCATTTCCTGTGTCCTTATAGCATAGTGCTACCATAACAAGAGGGAAGGGAAATCTAAGGGACTAATGAGTGATGAGGAGAAATGTGCCCTTTGTTTTCATGTTAGCTGAATTTATTGTCAGAATGGAATCCCCATGCTCATATGGAAGAATTTTCTCTCACTTTCTTCTGCATTCTTGTCCTCTGAAACACTGAGGAAAACCTATCACTTAAATTCACTGACTGGGGCTTGTGCAATCCTGTCAGAACCAGTTATTAGCTGTACCTTAACTTTATTTTGCACATATACCTGCCTTACTCATCAGAGTACTATTGTCAGTGACATTTGCCTTCCAGTATAATTTCTTTGAAAAAAAACAGAGCCAGCGCAGCTCAATCCAGCTCAGAAAGATCTTTTCCTTCTTCAGAACTTCTACCAAAATCAAAATATACTAACATGACTCATTCATTTTATAACAGGTATTGAAGATGAACCTTGAGGAGCTTCTGTTGCTACTTCACACAGAAAACTTTGAACATTGCCATTTAAAAAAGAATTGGTTCTTGGTCATGTAATGTTTTCTATGTGTCTCTCATTTGACTTTTTAGATTAAAGGATATTTGTATGAAAGTGGGAACTTCCTTTAACAGTGGGTCTCTCATAAAAAATCATAATCACTTCCACAGCAAGAAAAAAACATGCAACACAATTTTACACTTATATAGGGCCAACTCCAGGAACTCAGCCTAAGTAGCAGGCTGTACACTAATCATCTCTGGAAGAGAAAGGATAGAATCCTACACTCCCCCCCCTTTAAGGAACACTTCAGGCCTCTAACCCCACATCCTGTGCCACCTCCCCAGCTGGGTTGCCCATAACTCTGGGTGCTGCTACATAGAGAGCCCCCAGAGGGCTGGGATTCATGCATTAATTTACCCTCTCTTCATCCAGCTCTCTCCTCCTTTGTGCAGAGCTATAGCACCGATTCCACTGTCAGTGGGAACACTACACCTGTGAAGCCAGAAGCTGGATTTGCCTCTTTAATGTAAGGGCATCAAAGCAGTTTATGAACAAAACTTAAGCAAGGCTAACAAAATACATAAGCAGTATCCCCCATTTACAGATGAGAATATTGTGGCACAGAGAAAGTGAGTGAAAGGTTACTCACTGAAACAACTGCAGAAGAGGGGATAGAACTCAGGTCTCTGAAAGCTCCCTATTCTTTAACCAGTAGAGTGCACTATAGGGCAAAATAGAAGAAATAAGTGCAGGAGTGTTTTGATTTTTGACAAACAGCTGTGTGACGTCTGAAATGTTTGTGATTACACTTACGTGTAAGAATGAACACACTCCATGTGTTCTTTGAGAGTTTCAGTACAGGACAATATGTGTACAACAGCCACCGACTGGAACTGACATAGTAAAGATCTCTTATTCCTTCTTTTGGGGCACACAGTCCAGATTTGAATCTAGCAGGCAGAACCAGAGGGACCTCATTTCACTTCATCTGCCTATCAGATGAGATGCAGTGATGGATTACTGTTACCAACTATTACAGAAACTCCTAGTGGTCCCAACCAAGACCAGACCACCATTGTGCTATGAGCCGTACAAACACATAATGAGACAAGGCTTGTCAACACTGGCACTTTACAGCACTGCACCTTTCTCACTCGGGGGTGTTCCACACTTCCAGCACTGGTAGCTATTCCCTTTGTGGGGGGTGTTTTTTTCTCCCAGCACTCTGCTGCAACTACACAAGGCACATTAAAGTGTTGCCGCAGCAGCATTTTAATGTTGCCAGTGTAGACTAGCCTACAGTCTGCGGCCCAAATAATTTACAATCTAGCTAGACAAGTCAGATAAAAGATGGTAGGGAAAATGTTATTTCCTTTTAGAGATGAGGAACTGGAACACAGTGTGTCTTGGTCGAACAAGACAACCATTTTTCACTAATGGGAATTCCCTCTTCTGAAACTGTCAGGGTTAATTCACAGTGAACTCTTTGTTCCTAGTGAAAACTGCATAAGTCTGTTCATAATAGATGTAAAATATTTCATAACCATTCTTCATCCAAATCTACTGACCAGCACAAAAGCATTGGCTAGAAAATAGCAGAACATAATTCCCTTGAAACATGATAAACCTGTACCATAACCACATGTAACTGCATTCTTATTACACTTTTAAAGTATTTTTGTTTGTTATTGTTTTCTTATTTATTTGTTAAAAAATCCAGAACAGAATGTAAAATATTTTAAATTAAAAAGGTAATTTTTGTCTATTAAAAAGTCCAACTTTTTTATACTAGTTTACTTAAAACCACACAACACTGTTTTTACACTACAAAATACACTACAAAAAACTGGTCAATGAAGAAAAAGATTTAACACAGAAAGATTCATAGTGGAAGAGAAAATGTGGGAACCTGATAAAATGATCCAGTATTCCCAGTATGTAATAGAGAACGAGAGCAAAGAACAAAAAAAAGAAACTTATTTTTGGAGCTCAGAAAGCACTAGGTAAAGCCATTTTGAATAGGCAATTCAGTTTTGTGCAATGCAGACATAACTAATGAAGGAGGTAAAGAGGGAACAAAACAGGCTGCAAAACATGAAGGACGTGAATGAGGTGATTCAATAGAAAAATAAACAACCAGCTTCATATCTGTGTGTTTAGAATGGTTATCTTGTTGGATGATATGGTGAATGTTGATGAAGAAAATGTCTTTGATGTCTTATCGAAGGACTGTGCTTGCACATTAATACACCAGAGCTTCTGACAGAAGAGTCTTCAGTATTTCTTTTCTACTAACTTCCTTTAAACATCTCCTGGCCTTGGTCACTGTCACAACAAAACTTGTAAAGAGCCTTTCACAGGTACAAATGTTTGTTTGCAACTTTGCTCACCCCTTTCAACCTCTTCCTTCAACCACATTAACTGCTGAATAAAATGACATTCTCCTCTGAGCACAAGCAAAGGGGGTAAAAGTACAGCCAAGAGAGAAGTTTCAAACAGAGATGAGACTATTCTCAGAACAAATTAATACCTCTTAAGTCCAGACATGAACCAAACTCCCATTCACATCAGACTTTTGCAGGTTACGCAGATCTCTAAACTCCAGGAAAGCACAGATGTAGGTATGAACATGCACCAGTCTGCAGGTGCACATAGAATCATAGAACTAGAAGGGACCTTAAGAGGTCATCTAGTCCAGTCCCCTGCCCTCAAGGTATCCCTAACACGTTTGTCCAATATGCTCTTAAAAATCCCCAATGATGGAAATTCCACAACTTCCCTGGGCAATTTATTCCAGTGCGTAATAATTCTGACAACTAGGAAGTTCTTCCTAATGTCCAACCTAAGCTGCCCTTGTTGCAACTTAAGCCCATTGCTTCTTGTCCTATCCCTTCACTCAGCCTAAACTCACTCCTTCCTAGACAGTCATTTCCCATTTTGTATGTGCCTCTTTGTAAAACTTTTTTCGGCCCACCACTGCTTTAATATTTGTGGAAGGAAAACATGCATGAGTTACAGACATAGGGTATGTCAACACTGCACTCATGGGGTATGATCGCAGCTCATGTAGGCATACCTGCCTGAGATTGAATCTGGCTAGCTCAGGCATAAGTAGCTGTGAAGCCATAGTAGCATGGGCCTCAGTGAAGGCTGTACATTACTTGAGTGGTTAGCTCACTGGAAGCCATTGCTGCTGCAGCTTCACTGGTCCAGTACCTTAGATTAAATGTAGATTTATTTAGATAGATTAAACCAGTTTAGGCATGTCCACACGATCTGCAATCAGACCCCATGATTGCACTGTAGCCATACTGATAATCAACAGGTCCATTTTTAGATGACTATCTGTGGGGGGGGGGGGATTCCACTATTAGCTCATCTCTATCATTTACATTTTAATTCCTTACAATGAGGTTTGCATTGTGAGACAGTAATTAAATATTTTTCTGAATCAGGGTCATGGCAAAAGAGAGTTGGGAAATCTGTTTCATCTGGTTGCCTATTCCTGTTCTAAAACTAAAAGCTAAAAAAGACAAACCAACAAAAAGCTAGGAGGTAATGCCAATCCAACAGAACAGACTGTACATAAGCTCTCAATGCAACACTCTAATTTCTACCTGGAAATATAAAGAGGGAAATATCCAATAGGAGCAGGGAGGTGGTATTATTTATATATATGACATTAATGAGATTGTTGCTGGAATGTTGCATCCAGCTCTGGTGGCCACACTTCAATAAGACAGTTGAAAAATTGTAAGAGTTCAGACAAGAGCTATAGTTATAATTCAATGTCTGGATAAATGTCTTATATTAAGACACATAAGAAGCAAAATCTAATTAGTTTATCAAAGAGAAGGCTGAGAGGTGATTTGATTGCAGTCTACAGGAACCTGCATAGTGATATGCAGACAGCTCTTTAGCAGACAAAGACGTAACAGAATCCAAGGTCTGGAAGCTGACACTAAACAGTTTAAGACTAGAAATAAGATGCACATTTTTAACAGTGATTGCAGCAACCTACCCAGATGTGGTGGATTCCCATAAGTTGATGTTTTAAATCAAAATTGGTTATCTTTCTAAAATATAGGCTGTAGCTCAAACAGAGGCTAAGGACTTGATGTAGGAATTACTTGGTGAAATTCTCTGGCCTGTGTTGTGTGATTGTCATGGTTTCTTCTGGCATTAAAAAACTAAGACAGTCTGATAACAAGAGATCCTTTCTGGTCTCCAGGAATAATTTTAAAACACCTGGTTCCATATTTCTACTTTTATGAGCTCCTTAGAGGCAGATGGGGGCTTTGAGTGTTAGATTTGCAATATCTTGGGACACCAGGCTCAACTCCAAGGATTTCAAAATAATCCTTTGTCCTTCCAAAGTAGATAAACTAAGTGCTATGCAGGTTACTGTGTCACTGTCTATTGGATGGGACCTTAAAAACTGAAGTCTTATCTGGTATGTATGGGCATTAAAGACCCCATCATATTTTATGTAAAAGTAGGAATTTCCTCCATCTCTAGTGTTGTGCTGGCTAGTTGCAATTCTCCAGTTAGAAGCTGCTGCATTTTATTAGTGCTGTAGATATAGAAATTGAAAAGTGTTTTACGACCTTTGAAGATTAAACATTTGTTATTACAATGAAATACTATATATGTGCATTTAGTACTTTATTCTGAAAAGGATAAGTAGGTATTACTGTTATTAAAGGAATAAAGTAGCTGGACCATGCATATGTGAGCGAGAGGGGACATATTGCCTCTTAGAGGCACATGGGGGGTGATACATGCTTGTCTCAGGTCACTGGGTGGGGGCTCAAGCCGGTTTTGCATTTTGTTATAGAAATGGAACCCCTAGATACTGAATCTGGCCGTTGTTGCTACCAAATCTGACGTGCAGAAGGGTTACACATATTATATGAGATGATTTGATTGAACAGTGTCCAGTGCCTTAAACAAACATATTTAGGCATCATGTTATTCTTTGCCTATCTTTGGCAAGTATCTCCTGTTCATTAAACTTTTTGTAAACACGTCTGCTGCCCAGAAGCTTAGATAAAAGTACAAGCAGTTCCATCAGATTTGTTACCTTATATATCTCTTCTTATGTTATAAATGACGTCTTTAAATATCTCTGCCATAGTCCTGTTCGCCTTAAAATGTCTTTGCTAAGTATGTGTTACTCTTCTTTTCTGTTTATATAAGGGGTGCTTTTTCATTCATTGTGCTGGCTCCATTAACAAAAAAATAATAATATTCTAAAAACATTAACAATCTCTTGCATGCTTTCTGCTGCCACAGCTTCATCCTGATACATCCATGTGTCATCTGCAACACACTCTGAAAATAATGGCACAACCAGTCAAAATATTTACATATTTCCTCGTGAAATATTTCACACAAAGATTTAGCAGGCATCAGTAAGCTATGATGAGTATGTTCATTTATCTTAAGAAAAATACTTTGAGAAAATGTCCTGGCATACAAAAAGTAAGAAATCTAAGTGACATCTCTGCTTATGGAATGCAGTGGTGTAACTAGTTGGCCATCCTTTCTTTTTTCCCTTATAGAGGAAGGTTGGTTCAAGATTAAACTATTCTCAATTAAACTGAAATATGGGGCCAGATCCTCAGCAGGTGTAAAAGAGTTTAGCTCCATTGAAGTCAACAACTGAACTTTTGAAATTCACTATATTTCAAATTGATGGTGCCCTTTCAAGTATGACTCACAATGGGTTTGCTCATACTTCTACTGGCACGAACAGGAGAAGGAAAGAGTCCAATAGTCCTCCGAGGTAAGTATTTTTGATTAAAATATGGCACAAATAGGTTAATGAAGATGTCAGGAAACCAGTGGCAGAACTGGACACATAGCTATGGGTTACTAGCTCCCAGCTTCCCGCTGCTCTTATCATCCAATGATCCAGGAAACACACTGAAGTCAAAGGTTTGGTTCATATCTCCGTTCAAAGTCCACTGAAGTAGGTAGACTGACACCAGTGATGCATGAGGATGAATATATGAGCTTTTAGTTAGAAATACACATTTAAAATTTTTGCCTCCTGTTTGACCCAAAGGAACTCTGCAGTTAGAAATATCTACTTTCTAAGTGCTGGACACTCTCAACTGTCATTAAAGTTAATGTGAATTAAGGGCATTTGAACACCTGTCAATATCAGGCTCTGTCACAGTTTATCAAGGTCATTTAGTCCTATGAAACATAGAGAATACCCATGCCATCAAAGTTGGTGTATAAAGATTAAGGAAAACTGATTACAGCCAAATGAGATGTCTGACAAAAGTAGACAAGGAAGATGACCAGCCCAGAAAATTAATCAGCATATAAATTAAAGTTGTTTCCTATAAAAATGCGGTATAGGAAGTACTGCCATCAATATGCTGGGATTCTAAAACATTGTGCTAGACAAGGGTTCTCAAACTTTTGTACTGGTGACCCTTTCACATAGCAAGCCTCTGAGTGTGACCCTGCCTTATACATTAAAATCACTTTTTAATCTATTTAACACCATTATAAATGCTGGAGGCAAAGCAGCCTTTGGTGTGGAGGCTGACAGCTTGCAACCCTGCATGTAGTATCCTCACGATCCCCTGAGGGGTCCCGACCCCCAGTTTGCGAACCCCTGTGCTAGAAGAATACTAGTATGATATAACAGAATTTGTGAACTGCAAGGTTAGATCGAGAAACCCCAGAACCATTTTGAATTCCTTAAAATCTTTTAATTTTTATTTTTTAGCACCTATCACACTTTTGGAGGAAGCAGCGAGGCAAATCACTGCTACTCAGTATTGAGAAACAGATCTGATCTGTAAAATTCATATCTGGAGGTGGATTTGGAGTGAACTTCTTAGCAAGTGTAGATCAGCACAGCTCTGCTGAAGTCAATGAAACTGACTTAGGGCAGCTGACCCTTTCATCTTCCAAAGTTCAGTTGTCTGGAGCTATAGTATTCATTTAGCCCGCTTTAGAGATAACATCTGGATCTGTATCCTGATTAATTGACACGGAAGCTTTTTAAATCAGAGCACCAAGACTTGAGATAGAGGTATATAAATTTGACCGTTATTGATCATCTCTGCACCAAATAAGTATTCCCTGCATCATTACACAGAGAGATCTTGAATGGGGAAAGAAACTTGAATGCAAAGGGAAGGAAAAATTTTAATTAAGAATGAATATTCTTAATTTTGCCTATAAACCCAACATTTATTCACTTCTTCCTTGACTAAAAAGTTCCATGCTCTAGGAAAGTTCCACATTCTTGGAAAGTTTACTCACACAGCTTAAAACTTCTTATCTTCACACTTCACCCATCTTTTTCTCTACCAGTTTACAAGTCACATATTTAAAGCAATCTGTTTTCAGATTCCTTTAAATTAACATGATTGCATTCTTCAGGTATTCACACAGACAAACATTTGGAGAATGTATAATGTGAGTTCACTATTGAAGAATTTATGTTATTACATTACATACAAATGCTTTATTGCTGTACCATATAATAAATCTAACATTATTAAGAGAGAGAGGGTAGCAGTTTGATTCCCCACTTTGCCAGAAGATTGCTGTGTGATTGTGGAGAAGTCACTTAGTCCCTCTGTGCTTCAGGAGTATTATTGTGCGGATAAATACATTAAGGATTGCGAGGTATGGTAAGGGGGCCATATGTACCTAAAATAGATAGTAGAAGAGAGAACCAGAAACTAAAGTGATTGTAAAAGCAAACTGGTTTCTCTTCTAATATTAGCACCAATTACACAGTAGGTTTGTACAGGTGGTTGATATATGTAACCAGACTGGATCCAACATCAGAATTTTCAAAAAGCATTTTCCGCTTTGTAGATTTATAATCCACTAAAAGGAAAACAAACATTAGACAGACTCTTTATTATATTGGTTTTCTTTGGGATTTATTAAATTATAAATACTGTGTGTCAGAGGGGTTACCCCCCAGCCTCTATGCTCCTGAGTACAAAGGCTGGGCCTCTTCTATGCCAGACCAACAAGTCCTTTTCCCCCCACACCCCCACCTTGCCAGTTGGGGTTCTTGGGGTCACCAATCGCTGCCACCAATCGGGTATACTTCCAAAACCCCCGATCTTCCCCTAACCCTGACTTTGTACTCCCTCCCTGGGTTTTAAAGTCAGACACCTGACTGCTTCCCTTCACCCTGACCAGCTGAAGGCAGACTTCCCTTAACCCTGTCTCTCTTAACCTGAGAGCCAGACCCTAACTTTGTACCCCTTCCTGGGATTCAAAGTCAGATACCTGGAGGCTGCTTTCTGTCCTTCACCCTCCCCGGCTGAAGGCAGACTTCCCCCACCCCTGTCTCTCTGTACCTGAGAGGCAGACACCTGGAGACTGCTTCCTCCCTCCCCCGTCTAACCTGATGGTAAGGAGAGACAGTCTTCACACTCCAGCTAGGCCCCTAGCTGCCCTGGTTCCTATTCCCTTCCCTTCCCCCTTCCCAGACTGGAAGCAGAGAAAAACCCTAAGGGAAATAAACCAGACGGTTTTATAACTAGAAAATTTAATAAAGAAAAAGGTTAAAGCAGAAATACAGACACTTTACATTTGGGGTTCCCCACTTTGGTCTGAAAAGGAAAGAACACCCCAAAAGGCACAGCTTAATAGAAAAATCAAATGGTAATATTCACATTAGCTAAGTAGAAGTATCAGAAAAGGGTAGAGCCATCTTTATAGCCAAAGATGGTCTACAACCCTTGCCAGCTACCTTGGCAAGCCTCCTGCCTCATGTGCAGCAAAGATGGATCTCTCCTGGCCCTTGCCTCCTCCCTGGAGACCAGCCAAGATGGAACTGACTGTTTTGCTCCTCCCTTCTTCATGGGCTCGAGGCTCCTCCTCCCCCATGGCAGGGAAACTCCTACGTTACCTGTCTCAGATAACAAGCCCCACCCAGGCAAGGCACACTGTGTTAGATAACATAGTCCAGCCCAGGCAAGGCACCCTTCACACTTATAACACTGTGCAATCAGATTGTTATATTGACCAAACCTGATATCACTCCAGACATGTCTGGATGAAGAGTCCAGTAAATGTTACACATCAGTTGGAAATGTGTGAATAATACAAACAATTTTCCATGAGCAATCATACATATTTTAAATGCATTCATCTCACCCACGTTTGCTTTTTTTTTTTTTTTTTGGGGGGGGGGGGTTTCCAGGAACGTGGAATGATCAAGTTTTATTGGCAAAAATGTTCATGGAAAATAAATTTCAAAGTCTCTTGCACAGAAATTGAGTTTAAATCACAAAAAGTGCTAGCCATTCATGGATCAGAAACAATGGCATGCAACTTATCCATCCAATCACAACTAACCAAGAGAGCTCAAATTTCAGAATGCACAATCCATAGAGTAAAAAGTGTCAAAAGAAAGTAGCACAATAAATTGAACTAAAGAATAAAGAGGAGCGGGGAGCCGAGGAGAGGAAGAGCTCTAGAGCTGCTGGAGGTCACCAGGCGAGCGGCCCAGTCATTGATCTGAGGCAGCAGGGGAGGGGGAGAGAGGGGGAGAGGCTCTGGCTGCCGGAAGGCCCGAGATGAGCAGCTCAATCCGGCCCGGCCACCCTGTCAGCCACACCACACTCTGCATGGGGAGGGAAATCCTGGACCTTTTTAGTGTTTTACAGATCCCCCACCCCCGACGCTATTTATAACCCAAAAAGCCGGACATGTCAGGAGAATCCGGACATATGGTAACCTTATAAATCATTCTCCTTATCGCCCTCCTCTTTATAAAAAATCTTTTACATACTTGAAGACTGCTATCATGTCCCTCCTCAGTCTACTGTTCTTCAGACTAAACAAATCAAGTTATTTAGTCCGTCTCCGTGGATCATGTTTTCCAGACTTTCAATCATCACTGTTGCTCTCCTCTGGACTTTCTACAATTTGTCCATTTCTTTCCCCAAGTGTGGTGCCCAGAACTGTCACAGTAGTCCAGCTAAGGCATTATTTGTGCTGAGTAGAGTGGAAGAATTATTTTTCATGTCTTGCTTACCACACTCCTGCTAATGTATCCCAGAACAATGTTCACTTTTTTTGCAACAGTATTGCATTATTGGCTCATATTTAGTTTTTGATCCACTATAATCTCTATATCCTTTTCTGCAGTACAGTAAAACCTCCATTTAACGGACTAATTCGGGTGAGGGGGTGTCCGTTAAATCAAAAAGTCCGTTATTTAATAATAAAAAACCCCACAGAGCTGTTGGAGCAGCAGCCCGCTCGCCACAGGGTCGGGGCGGCAGCTCCGCAGCCCGCCCACTGCCGGGACCCGGGCGGGAGCCGGGAGCCGTCAGCCAGCCCGCCCGCAGGTGGGAGCCTGGGAACTGGCAGACCTGGGTCCCGGGGACCCGGGAACCGGCAGCCCGCCCGCTGGCGGGACTCGGGCGGGAGCCGGGAACCGGCAGCCCACCCGCTGGCGGGACTCGGGTGGGAGCCGGGAGCTGGCAGCCAGCCCCCGAGAAATGGATTTTGGATGCATCAGACTTGCTCAGAAATTTTGTCCGTTGCATCCGAAGTCCGTTAAATCGAGGTCCGTTAAATCGAGGGTTTACTGTACTCCTTTCCAGGCAGTCATTTCCCATTTTGTATTTGTGCAATTGATTATTCCTTCCTAAGTATAGTACTTTGCATTTATCCTTACTGAATTTTGTCCAGTTTATTTTGGACCATTTCTCTAATTTATCCATATCATTTTGAATTCTAATCTTGTCATCCACAGTGCTTGCCACCCCTCCCAGCTTGGTATCATCCACAAACTTTATCCCATTACCCAAATCATTTCTGAAGATATTTAACAAAACCAGACCTAGAACAGATCCCTGCAGGATGCCACTTGATATGCCCTTCCTGCTTGACAGTGAACCATTGATGACTATTTTGAATATGCTTTTCCAACTAGTTGTGCACAACTTTATAGTAGGTTTATCTAGGATATATCTCCTTAGTCTGCCTATGAGAAGGCCATATGAGACAATATCAAAAGCCTTCCTAAAGTCAAGATATATCACATCTTCTGCTTCTCCCTCACCACAAGGCTTGTTACCCTGTCAAGGAAGGATATTAGGTTGTTTTGACATGATTTGATCTTGACAAGTCCATGTTGACTGTTACTTATCTTATCTACTATTTGCTTACAGATTGCTTTTTGATTATTAGCTCCACTATGTTTCTGGGTATCAAGATTAAGTTAACTGGTCTATAATTCCATGAGTTGTCCTTATTCCGTTTTTTATAGCTACGTACTATATTTGCCCTTTTCCAGTCCTCTGGGATCTTTTCTGTCCTCTAGGAGTTCTCAAAGATAATTGCTAATGGCTCAGAGATCTCTTAAAATGGTTCCTTAAATGTTCTAATATTCTGGGATTCAGAGCAAGCATTTCTTTCAATTTATGAAATATGTATTCTCTTCTCACACTGTTTTGTATATCAGGAGTAACTCTAGTGAAGTCAATGGTTTTACACCCAGGTAAAATGAATGCAAGCAAGTTCAGAAACAAGCATGTGGCTTCTAGGCTCTGAGGGTTTTAAAGATAAAAGGATAAGATTGTGCCAATGCCTATACTCTGGCTCAGTGCTGGTGCAACAGGACACTACACAGAAAGCACCATACACTTTCCTCCTACTCCCATGCCATTGTAGTTCTGCTGGCTGATGTGGAGACAAGGCAGGACTACGGCCCTACCCTCAATCCAATCCTCCATACATGCTTTGAAGAGCTAATCTTGCCGTCTGTCCCAGTTGCCTAAGGTCATGAGAACCTGAGAAGTGAGGACCAGGATTATACTTCGCTCTTGCACTCAGATAAAGATAGGGGAAGGAGAAAAAGAAATTTCCTTCCACCCTCACCCATTTGGGTCAAGGCACTATCTAGCCCAAAAGCTAAGAGTCTGTAAAGAGCATCAGAATAATTTCACTTGATCAAAATAATATGCCATATGTTTTTCCTTGCTGGGGGTTGGGGGGTGATGATGGTCCAGTGCCTCACTCCTATACTGGTTTGACTTCAGGAGTCTCAGAACATTTCATGAGTCTATTAAGCTTTACTAAGATATTTACTCTTCCTTACCTATTAAAAGAATAGCTCTCCCCTTAACCTTTCCTTCTATTTACCTGACATTCTCTTACAATAAAGCACCTCAGTGCTAGTCATGAACAAATGTCGCTTTAACATTTTCCACTGCCAACCTTTATGACTTACTATAGATGTTTGACAGCGTGTTACTTAAACATTTCCTCTCAACACTTTCTCTTTCAAAAACACCAGCACATTACCTCAGAGCTAAAGGGATACAACTTTAAGGAATTGCTCTTTGCCTAAGTTCATGGCCTCTTTCTTTTAAAAAGATGTTTTTGGCAATGTACTGGTTTGCTCATACTCTGGAAATAACTAAGGAGTACCGATAAAACTAAGTGTATCATTACACTGCTCTGGCGGCTCACCTAAACACAAGTGTTAGCAGAGTTACTGTGATAAGTCTTTAAAAAGGGGTTCAGTGGTGCTTACCTTCCTTGTTCAGCTTGCATATAGAGAAGTAAAAAATTATGCTTTAAAAACCAAACAGGATATTAAGGTCAACATGGGCCAGTGCCCAAGTGAAGAAAAGCTTTTCTTGCGGGCTTATCTTTTTCCCTTTGAAGTTTCATGTTGTATAAAGTAGCTGTTAATGAAACAAAGAATTTGGGCATGTCTAGACCATTTGCGGTGATGTGAGCCACCTTCAGTTTTATTTTCATTATTTCCTTCCCTGATCTGTTTTAGTTTTTGAAAGTTTCCATACAGATGTTTAGGAAATGAGTAATGCTAGGCTCATGTTGTGACAAATATTGCAAGCACATGAACATCTTTGGGAGGACATACTGGCTTATGTTTGTGTATCTCTGTGGGCCAGGAATTGTATGTATGACTGTGTTCTACTCCATGGGGGAGGATTACCACATCTCCTTCAGTAGGGGGGTGGCTACAGTGAATCACTCACATTGTCAGCACTTCCAGAGAGGTATCACCTGGGAAGGTTCACTTATACTGGTTCACACTGGGTTTCCAGGGACAAGAAAAACAAAGGAAGGGCTCTTGGCTTAAAAATTCTGCTTTTAATTTGACTCAGAGCCTTCTTTTTCATCCACAAACAGTCAGGACCTCCTTTCCAAGAGCCCCAATCCTCACAGAAGGATTGGAAAGATGTTGGGCTACCAGCGCCCTATGAGATTGATGAATGACCTCTGGTAAGCTTTCAGCACACATATAGGAACATTTGTTCATTTTTTTATGTATTTCCTGTAATGCTTTTTGCTTTAAGCATAAAGCTGAATGCTTAGAAAGTGCTTTCTGGGAACTTGTATTTGGTGTCAACATGCTGTTCATAAGCATTGGAGATAAAGCAATGCCCAGATACTGACCTTTTGGGCAGGGCTGATTTACTGGGAAAATTGCATTGTAAGGCAGGGAAATGTGCAGCTTTAAAACCCAGGCTGGTGGGAGAGAGACACAGATCTTCACCCAAGAGAGGTGACAGCTGGGAGCCTTAAACCATAAAGGGGTGATCTTGAAGGGAAATACCAGTGCAGTTACCCTGAATCTGTGACAATATGCCATTCATTTTGTGCTGGTAAAAAATGCTGCATTGGCAGCATTAAAAACTGACATCTAGTTCAAATAAAATAATCATCATTTTGCTTTAGTGCATTTGGTGTTCATGAAAAGTATCAGCCCTGGAATTTGAAGCCCTCCATATATCCATAGAACAGACACTAATTGGAAGCAGCAACGCAGGTTCTCCTCACTGCCCTAGCAAAATTTGCTTCAAATTTGATCTTGATAGGACTGCCTCTTGTTCATACTGAATGAATATTCACACTAGGGACCTCTTTGCTAACATGGCTAACAATGGAGCCAATTAGTGTTATCGACCATGATAGGATCTGCGACATGGACACCAATGATTAGACAGTAAACTGAGACCATCAACTCATTTTATACAAAACATTGCAGACAGCACTAAGAAGTGGTGATTCCATAGTAAAAGATGCCAGAAATTATCATGGTCTTGAAACCAGTCAGAGCATTGGCTATCTTCCTGGTAGATCCCTCCTGGACAGCAGGGATCCAGACAGCTGCTTTAGAAGCCACAGAGATTTCTGTTTCAAATGGCACTGTCAGGAAATACACCTGCAGTAACAGGGAGGAACCTGGAGCAATCCAATGAATCTGCAGAATGCAGGATGGAGAAAGGAATTTTTGAATGAAGTCTTTTTGTAAAGGCAGGCATTGTGACAGATCCAGTCACAGCCTCATACCACACAACTTATCATAAAACACAATTAGGATCAATAGTTCTCACCATACAATATACCAAAAGATACACTGCCAGAGAGTGGATACACTCAGACCTAAAAAAAATAGCAATATTGTGAAATCTGGACTCATAGTTTTACTCACTCAAGTAGTCTTACAGGAGCCAATGGAGTAACTACTCAGCAATGTCAGGAAGAAAGTTGCAATCTGGCCCACAATTTTTTAAAACTCAATATTCCATGTACTCACATACTCCTGATTTCAGTTTACATTTTCATAAAGAATATCTCAGGAAATGATTTAAACATATGACACTAAGGATATCCATCCAACCTGTTGTTGACACTTGCCCTGCTCATGTTTAATACCTGGATTGTACAGAAAGTATAAATACATTCAATATTGATATGAAGAAAATGTTTGGCTCTCTATCAAAATGTGCTTACCTCCTTTTTTTACTATCCCATTTTTGCAATGGTAAGTAACTTTGAGTAAATTTAGTGTACTGTACTATACTATTTTATATTTTGTACTCCATTAGAATGTATGGAAAACCTGGGAGACATAACTGAAAGACATCTAATCCTGTTTGGGGCCATATGAAAGAACCTCATGATGCTGCATTAGTCATTATTTTGCCATCTATATATTTTATATTTGGTCATAGATGACACCTATCTGAGTCTGTCCAATGCAAAAATTGCCACAAATAAGGAACTTTACATGCGGCCTGAAACGTCTCATTATGATTTATTAGTACTCCTGATTCAATATTTATAGTTAGTCTGTCTTGCTCTACTGTTCATTACAACTGTTTTAAAATATATTTGTAGGAGTCTTTTGGGGCCCAATCCTATTCTCGTGGTAGTTCATGGCAAATCTCCTACTCAGTTCTAGGATCAAGACTATACTAAAAGTAAGCAAACAATGTTAAAAGCGTAACTTTAAAAAATAGATTTCTCCCTCTATCATTCTCCCAATCTTTTTTCCTTTGGCCTAGAGTATTTCTTTGCTTAGGCTGGTTTTTTTTTAATGTTGATAAAACTATCATGAAGTAAAAGGAACCTCCCTGAATCATCCCACAGATTTATATACTCTGTCATTCTTGCCTTCCTCCTCCACTCCCTCTTCCTCTCCATCTGTTCCATGAGCAACACATTTGAGAAGCATTTTCATGACAGGGATCATTTTCAAACACACTCTATTTAAAGATCATTTTCCCTTTCATATATCCCTCCTTCCATTCTCCCCTCCCCCCAACTTTTTTTACCAAAGCTATTTTGGGTGGAAGCAAGGCTTGCTTTCTCATTGTCCATTTTAAGAGTAGTATTACATATTATGAAACAAGTGCTGTCAGTATGCCCTACAAGTTTAGAGGAAGACAGTCTCTTTCCTAAGGAACTTAACATCTAAATCCAAAGGAGGCAGAGACAACATAGTTAACATACAAGAAACACAGATCTGAGGTGCCATCTCAAAGCAGTGAATAGTTCTAAACAATCAGTCTTTGATGGGGTGACAGGATACATTATCCCTCTGGATTTGTGAGACCCTGAAGGTGGTCGAAGTTTGGCTTCATGCGTGTGGTCCCAACCGAACTCTTTATTTCCTTAAAAGGAAGGAGAAACTGACAGGGAAGATATCAAGTGTGCAGAGCACATGCAGCTGAACTCAATAACGTATCAGGCCCAGGTACTTAGGCAGAGAAAATTGAGAAGGAAGCCAGAAGGTGTGATCAGCTATGGTGAAAAACAAGCTAAGGATGGTGAGTAAACTCCAAAAGGCGATAATATTTTATTTTAAACTTTGAACTATTTTTATACCCTGAGAAAGGAAGAGACATTTTGTCAGACAGCTCTTTATAAAGAAGGAAGGAGGATTGTCCTCTCATTAAGGCAGTGGACTCGGCTCAGGAGACCTAAGCTCACTGTCTTGCTCTGCCACAGATTTCCTAGGTGACCATGGGAAAATCCATTAATCTGTAATGTAGGCTTATCTTAGTTCCCATTTTTCTGCTTGTATGCAAGGAAAAATGGGTCTTTAGGTTGAATTTGTATAAAAAGTGGATAAACGTTAGTAAAGTAGGCTTGGGAGATTGTTCCATGAATAGGGGGCAGCATGGAAGAAGTCAGACAGATAAAGAAAGAAAACAAGGGAGCATAGTAGTAGTAAATATTATGGGAGTGCCCAAAGCCCCCAGTTAGGATTGGGGGACCCCACCTTGCTGGGTTCTGTATAGTGACAAAAGAAACCGTTCCCTAACTGGAACAGCTTGGCATAGAGACTACTGTTAAGGATGGCATAAAGAAATGGAAGGGAACTGAGACAAGGAAAAAGAGCTGAAATGCAGGCTGCGACAGAGATGTGCAGGGATTTGAACATGAGGAAAAGAAGCTTCATACGATGTTCAAGGAATAGTCAAGGGATTTAGACTTTAAGGCCAGAAGGTACAACTACGCTCATCTAGTCTGACCTCCTGCATAACAGAGGCCATAAAATTAATTATTATACATTAGTATTAGAAGGGAGAGACATGATCAAAAGAATCAAGGCTTGTATTTCTCCTTAGGCCTAACAGTATCTTTTTGGACTGTCTTTTATTTCATGTTATTAGAACACAGACCAATAGTAGATAAAATTAACGTGGAATGTTGAGATTATGTACAGTACACTGGAAAGGGTGAAACTTTTAATCAGAAATTAAATCAATATTTCACCAGGCAGGTTTTATTCTTAGCAAGTCATTCGGATGCTAGTTGTCAGACTTCCAGACGTAAAACATAACATTTGAGAGCAAAGTAGAAAAGGGCACTGGTCCTGTGAGTCCTTGCCAATTAACCAAAAAAAAGCAGCATCCTAACTTGTCCTTCAGAGCATGCGGGGGTGGTAAACGTGAGCTCTTTCATCAAGATGTCAAGTCTGGTTCCACCAATGAGCTTGGGTGACTAGAAAGCGATTAATGTTTACAGTTGCAAAATTAAACATTTATTTATTGTTATTTGGAAGGAGCTAGACCACAAATTAAAACACGCAAACAAAAAAACACTGTTAGCCCTACTGATATTTATGCAACATATCTTGACTGAGAGAAGGAAATATGCTGTAGGCACATGACTTGAAAGATATATATATATATATATATGGCCAGGTTCTGTTCTGGAATGCTTGCAATGGGATGTTTTCATATTTCAAATGGAGCTCCATACTACAACTGGTTGGGAATTTTCAAATAAATTTATTTAAGTGGAAATGCCAATTCATTGAAGCCAAAACTGTTCTTAGGAAAGAGTCAGGGTCAATGAATTTTTGAAAAAAAAGTTTTGAAGTTGTCAAATCATTGTTTTTGAAACAAAAAAGAGATGTTTTTCTTTTTTAAACCAACTTTTCATTTCAAAATGTATGCTAAGAATACTAAAAAAAAAAAAAAAAGTTACATGGTCAAAATTGAAATGAAACACTTATTATCCCAAACCAATACATTTGTGGGATTTTCAGTTCATGAAAATTTGAGATTTGAAGTTTTGATCCCAAGTTAGGATGGGAAAAATTTTCATTCTCAATTTTTTTTTACAGAATGGGAAACCTATTTTCTGCCTAACTCTACTCCACGTGCACATCTAAGTGTAACATTTTCTGAATCTGAATCCTTCCCTTACTGGCAGATGTCACATGAACAAGGCTCTGCCATCTTCATCTATCCTGGGATGCTCTTTGCATTTCTTCTGAGTTAAATCCCATACATTTGCCCTCTCAAAGTACTGTTCAATGGAGGAATTCTTTCAGTTGTCCCCTTTTACCTATTCCTCCAGCTGCCCAATGGCATGCCTGATGTTCTGACTTCATGTCCCTGATATTTCCATTTTCTTTTCTGAATAATTTTGGAGATAAGAAGTTGTTGAACTTTCTGATCAATCTCAAGATTTGTTATGAATGCACTCCATTTAATATCTAAAATTTTCTTAAGGCATTTTCTTTTTCAGGGATTTGGACATCTGTCTTTATCTTTGGTAGATTTCAAAACCATATATTAAGGTGGAAATAACAATTGAGTTGAAGATTCATAGCTTTGTCTATTCAAATACCAAATCTTGTTTAAGCTGGTGACTGCAGCTGCCACCCTCCCAGCTTGTAACATGATTTCCTCCTGGACATTCCCAGTGGCTTGCACTTTACTGCCAGTGTATATGAACTGACTCGCCTCTTGTAGTCCTTTGCCTTCTTGGTGCTGGAGTTGGGCACTACTGGGGTGCTCATTAAATTTGTTATTTTTATAACTGATTATTAACCCCATTATTTTTGTGATGCTGGACAGTCATTCATTTTTCCATTTAGCTGTCACTTAGAACATCTCTGTCATTAGCAAAATGTAGATCTTTAAAACCCCATATCTACTCAAAACAGGGCCTACATTTGGGAACCTCCTGGTGATCCTGGGTTGAGTTTCAAGATTATAACAAAATACCAAGCAGACAAGTTCCACGTCATTTCGGATTTCATTGTGAACATTTCATACAGCTGGATTTACAAGACCCCTATCTTCCTGACCACTGTTTTCATTGTTTTGCTTACATCATCTAATATACTGTTTCCACTATGATAAAGAAACTATCTTCACCATCACAGACTTTCACTTAGGTTTAAGATTCATAATGGCTGAATAGCTTGAAACAGTTCTCTTCTATTTAGCTTATATTTCCCACCAGAGTGGAACTATCTAATTAGAAACATCAATACAGGATAATTATTTTATCAAAACTGGTTGAAACATTTCACAAAGGTAGAAATATTGGTAACATTTATCATTTAATTTATTTTCAGACACCAAAAATCCCTTATTAATTCATCCTACTCTTGTGAATTTCCTAAGTGCAATGAAGCCCCAGCTAGACTAAACAAAACATGCTCATCATTGGGAATCAGGGGAGGAGTCAAGAGGGAAAGGATATAGTTCACAGAATAAATCTTGTATCCCCTATTGAGTCTTTATTAATAGATTTAGCCAAGTAGGGAACACAGTACTTGACTCCAGGTGTTCTCAAAGATAAGACTAATCAAATCACATGCTTCTATGTACACATTATTCACTTGCAGGGCTCAGAAAGAAACATTCTTCCCTTCCTACAACATCAGCACTGCACCATTAATTAGGTGCCAGACTAAATCCTGGACCCTGTGTGTGTCTTTAGACATCTAATACCTTTAAAAATCTGCCTTTTAAACACTTGAGAGACTACACTTACCAGTAGATTGGCATGCAGTGTCAATTTAGCGTGTTTAGCTAAATCGATGGAAGAGCACCATCCCATCAATTTGTGTACTCCACCTCCCCGAGAAGCATAAGGGAAGTCAATGGAGATGCTCTTCCATCATCACAGCACAGTGTAGGCATCACAGTAAGTGGATCTAACTACAGTGACTTTGTTACATTATTCACGTAACTGAAGTTGTGAAACTTAGATCAATTTAGCATGGTAAGTGTACACCAGTATCACTTCAAATTGCTTTACTCATTTCTGAAAATGGAAGTGAGGTGCATTTGAAAATATTACTGACAGTATCCCCTTATTCCACACTGTGGGACTCCTAATGTGGATGGATGATCTTGTGGTTAAGGTGCTAGGCTAAGATTCAGAAATTCTGGGTTCAATTCCCAGCTTTTCTGAAGACTTCCTATATGACTTTGGGAGAGTTATTTAGCTTCTTTTAACTCAGTTCCCAATCTGTAAAATGGTGATAAAACTTTCAGTCTCCCATGTCTTGTCTCTTTAATTTGTAAGCTCTTTGGGACAAGAACTGTTGATTACTATGGGTCCCAGATCTCCACTGGAATGTCTATGTGATAGTGGAATACAAGTAGTAGTAATTTCCCATGAAAAACTTGGGAAGGATGCTAAGATTCAGGACACATGGAAAAGTTTGCTATTTGCAAGTGGCTGAGAAAATCCTCCTGCAATAGGAAATTTGCAGCCTTTATACATTATCTGTATTCATTCTAACCCCTGGAAAATCTACTTAACTTTTAGGTAATGAATGGGAACCCTAATACTCATGGAATTTTACATTCTTGAATTAAACCAGAAAAAATGCTATTTTACAGCCATAGCTTCCAAGAAATATATACTGCCCGACAAATCTACCAGGATGACATAACACTGCCAGTTTTAAATATCATTTGAAAAAGACATTACAAAAATATCTCATGAACAAAAGAAAAAAATGTGTTTTTGAAACATAGGGCCCTTTAACACTGAGTAAGCTTCTGTAAACTGAAGTCTTTAACAGGTATAGTTTTCAGTATGGGTCAGGAAAATTCATTCATCAGAATTATGGGAGATTAAAATTTTAATGTTCCTATAATATTTATAGGGAAAAATGTCAGCAGTATGAAATGGATTTAAATCATATTCATTAATTATTAAGCATTTCTCTACATTTCTTGAGTGAATTTTTTAATGGAATGAAATCTCCTCAACTGCAGTAACGTCACTGCTGTCTATTTATAGTTAAGTTGTCTTTGGGTATGGAAGTGCCTTTTCATGTTGGTATCAAAGCAGGTTTTCCCTTTGTAGCAAGATTTCTAATCTTAAATTAAAGTAATCCAGTACTTGGTGAACGAAAGAGATAGAACTGAGAATACCTATTGAATGTAATAGGATGCCAGGCATACATTTCCAATACTATTGTTAAAACAAAGTCAATATTTGGGAGGGGGATCCCCTAAAGGGATAATATACTCTTTATATTTATATTTTTAAAGGTCTTATTGAGATCAGGAGAAATGGTGCCATGGGGTTTCTTCTTTTCCTTTGAGTTATTTCCCTTAGGCCAATACCATTCAGCACTTCCCAGGTCAAAGTCCTGAATGGGGCTGCATGAAATTATCCTTCCTTTACATTCAAGAAAGACCTCAATCACTCACCAATCCCAATCCTAATGCTCAGTGTTAGTTTTGTACATTTACCTAGTACATTAAATCCTGTCTCTGAAATTTCTTTTAAAATATTAACAAGAAATGGTGATCCAAAAAATGAAGGACATTCACCTTTCCTGAACAGTACAGAGGTCCTGAAGCAATGACAATTGAAGACAATCAAAAAATGTCCAAAGACTCCATTGGGCATTGGATTGAACCCAGATTTTCCAGCAGTTTCATAGGGTCACTGCTATATGTGCAGTGTTTAAAGGCATATATGTTTGCATGTATAATACCTTCATCTGTACTTGGATAGTGGGTAATTCCCTGTGGAAATAGGCGGTGAAAAGTATAGTAGACTTACAACACAAATCATTTTCCTTACTTACAACTTATCTTGAAGTTAAGAATTAATTTTGTAAAAAACTTTCTCTTGTTTTTGTTTTATATATATATAAGGAAGAGTACTTGAGGAAGAAGAGGGAATAATTAAGGAGGAAGTTGAATGTGACTGTGACTGAAAAACATAATTATAGCACCACTGAGGTACTAGCAGGAAAATCCCTTCGGTCTGTGGCCTTTTTAGATACAAATATAATAAATGTTCTTAACGTAGCAGTGTAAATAATTTTCTCTTTAAAATTCCCTATTTGTTTGGGCTGGTCAGCTTTGGGTCTGCAGAAGCTGCCAATCACTAATTTTCCAATTACGTTCTTAAGGTTAAGGATATTCAATGGGACAACTCATGTCAACTAAAGCTTGTGTGTTAAATCTTTGCAACACTGAGGTCTTATTACATACATCAGACTACAAATTTAGTAGTCCTTTCAAAGTGCACCCACATATATTCTGCCCAGGTACCATGGGACTCGCTAGTCCTAAAGAAACTCATGACACTCCATCATGCCTGCTGAGGCTGAAGGCGGTCCAGAAGAAAGCTATTCAGCACCAAGAAATCCACTGCAGTCAGAAATGGATGCTGAAATTTATGGATCAAATAGAGAATCATCACCAGTAATACATACTAACATTTTACTAGTACCAGTTTTGTCATCATCCAATTTATCCACCATTTTCAGCTTCACTGAATTAGTTACAGAAGGAGGTGGTGTCTGTTTCATTGTTTCTGTGTCCACATCAAAAAGTAAAGTCCAAAGGAATCATAGCCACACGTTTGCCACAGGGGGTCCATTAAACCAGTTCCAGCATTTGGGCTGAAAATGTTACTGCTAGGAATAGAAGGAATGAAGTGGGAATGTTGATAGGGGATGGCCAAAAAAGAGTTTTTCCTCAGAAAGATCTTCTGAGGCCTAGCATTATAAAGTCTGAAAACTCAGAGGGGGAAACAACTTGAATACAATCCCATTTAGAGTCTATTTTATCTTCAAGATCTATAAAAAAAATCAAGAAAAATGAATGCACAATGTAAACTCAACACTGACTTCTTCAAAGAGAGGCAGAGTAAATACAGAGCTGTTATGTAAGAAAGTGCGTTAGTACATTTCCTCTGGATTACGTATCTAGAGGACGAAGTCTGTTTTCAATGGAACAACACAACCGCAGCTTGGAAATGAAAATATAATGCAGCTGCTGCAGCATAACAAGACAACTACAGCTTCAAATAAACTGCCAGAGGTAAAATTTCAGTTACCTCAGCTGGTGCTGTCTTCAGGAAATCCAGTTTTCATTCTGATCTCAGCATTTGTGTGCGTCAGCTCTTTTCGTCCTATTTTTGCTCTCCTTCTCTCATCTAGTACTAGCGGGGTCCTTCAGAGTTCTATCTGAGAAAACTAAAGACTCGCTTCCCCAAATTTTGTGTGTCAGAGAAACTTCTATCTGGTCCACAGAGGTGGGATGTAGCTGTGGTGTTAAACTGTAATGGGTCAAGTCCACAATCAAACAAGTCTGATGCCAGATTAAGATAATAAAGAGAAAAAAGTAGCACTATCAAGGTGGAGAAAAACATGGATTGTATTTAGTTACCTTTGAAAAGATAATAAGCAGCTTAGTAGTAGTAGTAGTAGTAGTAGTAATACCAATTAAAAATAAAATAACGACAATTCACTAACATTGAGACAAAGGGACATAGTCAATCATACAAAGGGGATACCTGTCCTACTAGGCCAGTGGGGAATCCCATGCCCTGGCGAGCACTGGGTGGAAAAGCAGTCCCTAGGTGCATAACAGGAGAGCTATTTATGCTGAGGGACACCTTTTTTCCTTCACCAACCAGGTTCTGCACTAAGCTCATCAGATTCCAGGATCTTGTTCACTGGAGGGCTAGATTAGAATAGCAGATATCACTTTTAAAGCACTTAAAAATGAGATAGTACAACTAACTCAGAAGGAGACTCATGTACTACCTCACACTTTAAAAAGAAACCAAACACAATAAGCGATTACCTGGCAACAGTACAGTTGTTGCCCAAAATAAGTGGTGCCCTTGCCAGGCAGCAGAGTGCCCCCCTCCTCCCGAATCCCTCTCTGTTGATACCAAAACCTCACCAACAGGCAGCACAAATAACCAGAGCCCTCCCCACCCCCACATGCACCTTCTCCCCCCTCAACTGGGCAACAAAACCCCCATTTTTGCTCCCAGTGGCCAAAAGTCCCCTTCCCTGGGCAGCACAGATGCCACCCTCCTCCTGTAGTCCCATAGTCCCTGCCACTCAAAATCTCACTGACCCCTCTTCTCTCTGCATGGCAACAGAAACCTCTCCTCCCCCAGTGCTCCTCACACACATCAGGTAGCAGAGCCCCAGTACTGCTGACAAGGCCCCCTCCTGTGAAGTATTTCTATACTGGACAGCAGAGCACCACCAAGCCTCCATCAGTCACCAGATTCCTGCAGAGGTCCTTCCTACCAGGCTAGAGATCTTTGCAGAGCCTGACTGACCTGCAGGCCTCCCCATGGGCTATAGAACTGCCTACAGCAGCTTGTAATTTCTGTACGGGGAGAGTTCACTTAAGGGCTGGAAATCACAAACCCCACCTTCTCCACAGTGCACTCCTTGGTGCTGCAGCTTCACTTAAAGGGCTAGATATTGCCAACTCCTCTCTTTCTCTCTCTGGACTGCATTCAACGAGTTAAACAACACCTGCCCCCTAGCCACCTCCTTTTTCTTCCAACCCAGACTGCACATGTGAAGGAGGTAGTTAGCAGAACCCTTTTTTAAAGGGGTTTAGCTGACAGGGCTTGGCCTGATCAGTACCAGCCACCACTGCCAGGAAAAGAAAGGTTGTGGAACCTCAGTTAGTATATGCTGTCATTAAAAGCAGTAGCAGCTGGCACCAAATAAGTACAACTTTTACCAATATGTAGCAGTGGGATAAGAAGAGAATTGAAAGGAATCACGCTCACTGCAATTCCTGTAAATCGGCATCATATTCAGGGGGCATATGATGTATGTGTGCATTTAAGCAATATTAATGTCTAATAGGGAATGCCTTGCTTGGCAGAAGGAGCTGAAAGCCTTAATCAAAGCCAAAGGCATTTAGCCCAGCTAGTCAGTAGGGCCTGTATTCATATCAAATAGGTCCATTTAAAAAAAAATCCATAAAGTTTAAGGACAAAATCCTTTCCTTGCTGTTAGGAAAGATGCAAAGTGAAAGGGAGTGGAGTTGTGCTGAACCAGCTTCTGCAACCCTTTCTGGTAGTGAGTAATCCCTTACTCTGCAAGTGGTTGCATATATATGGGTCAAGACCCATACTGATGGCAGAGGGCATACTGATGGTACTAGGCACACCTTACTGAAGCTCAGAGTAGAAGCAGATTTGCATGCTCTACTGCAGCGGGTCTCAAACTTACTTTTACCACGACCCCTTTTTTCTTGATCAGCCCTGCGGCGCGACCCCTTGTGTGTCCGCCAAAAAGCCGCCGAATGCGGAAGTAATTAATAATTCATTTGGCGCCTTTCAAGTGGTGCCGGGAGCTCGTGACCCCCCTGGGAGCACTCGGCGACCCCCAAAGGGGTCGCGACCCCCAGTTTGAGAACCCCTGCTCTACTGCATCATGCATATGAACCTGCTAGGGCCCAGCCTTGCTCCTCAGCAGATAGACCAGGCTCCCATTCAACTAACTATTCCTGTTATTCTTAGCAAAATAGAGCAGGTACAAGTATTAATTTTACCATTCATGTGACATAACGTGACAGCTTTACCACAGGATTCTATGAGTTAACACATATTATCAAATTGATTTTCAATATAAATATCACTTTCTCATCACTGCATCCAGGTATGATATGGGGGTGTAATACCCACAACTTTTTGAGTAATTGGTGATAATACTCATAACTAATACTCAGGGGAAATTTTGCAAGGAAACTCCCAATCACATGAAATAAACTTCTCCAGTTTCATGATTCGTTACAAACCCAAAACTCAGATTGCATTTCTGAAAAATATTCTCTAAGACACACCAATCTTTTAGTTGAACGTGAGCCCAGTTTTGAGGAAACGTGGATGGATGTGTCACAAAATCATGAGGAAATCAGAGTTTTGCAACTCAGCGATTTCAACAGAGTATTAACTTACAGTTTGGGGTTTACATGAGCCTGAAAGTCTGTGGATGAGAACTCATGCAGATCAAAACCCAAAGAAATGGTTTTCATTAATCTCTTTGAACCAAATTTGCTATACGCTTTAGTGCTGCAGTGTGGGCGTTGATACTGGAAATCTAAGAAAAATGATACCATTGACCAACTGCTTCTACGCACCAGCTACAAAGTATGTATACTAGATGAAACGGTAATTCACCAGTAGGGGGAAGAAACACTTCACCAAACTATCAGAAGTTTAGCTCTCTATTTCCTAAAGTGAAACTGCCTGAAGTTTCCAAACTACATGTTTTGGTCTGTGAATGGAACACAATGACTGCATGATCTGCCCAATATAAATAAAAGTGGCAAAATGCCCTCAGTAATGTCTCAAAGATACATGAAGCAATATTGTTACCAAACAGCCATGCCTAACCACATGAAAAACAAACAGAATTTAAACTGACACAAACATGTGATGATGAAAAGACTTTTTCAACCCCCTTTACAAAGGGAATTAAGTGTAATGTTTATACAAGCCATAGAAAAATAAGAAAGAAAAACAGGTGACTGTTAGGTGCACATAAAAGGCCAGAAGGCTGAAACACTTTCAGAGAGCTGTGTATTTATAAATGCATTGTTTTGTTCTGATTTATCTCATGTCAGTTGAAGATGTGAGGATTTGTAGAAAATCAGAGGCTTATGGAAACCTTTAGAACTTTTATACAAGCTCTAGATGTTTGGCCAAACATTTTGGAACTACTACATGGGGTTTTTTTTAAAAAAAAAAAAAGAACAAAAGAAAAAGAAAAAGCTAGAGCTGAAATCTGCACACAAACTTTGGACAAAAACATAGGGAGTTTTGCTATAGTAAGGACTTGAGGATTTTGATCAGGGCAATTTGTGTGTTATATCTGAAACAAGAACTGTGCATATAGATTGTCATGGGAAACTGAGATGAATGAGCCCAAAACCTGGTCAAGTAACTTAGGGCCAGAGTTGAAAGACTCCCACGGGCTGCAGAGGGATTTGGATCAAGCCCTCAGTATATTACTTTACCATCCTGTGGCAAAAAAATAACAAAAAATACAGTAAAAATTGTATTTGTAGATTTGTTAATTTTTGATGGGATAGGATTTATATATTCTTTTGTGGTCTTCTGGTTTTCTCTCTTCATCGTCTCATTTATTTTCATGTAACATACAGGCAGCTAGCATGGACTAGCTGCTCAGATAATAAACTGCTAGTGTTTTCTGCTGTATATATTTTAGTGCTTTGTCCTGACCAATAATTTATACCATAGTTTTACTGATGTGTCTTCCTTCCTTCTTTTCCCTTGGGAGACCATTTCAGTCTAATGGTTAGTGGTATTAGACATTTTTTCCTAATTTTTAACGTATATTTTCCTGTGCTTAACTAGGAGTAATGAAATCTAGTTAATTCCTCTTGGGCCACCCTAAAACATTATGTTCCATTTCAGTGTTTGCATCTTTCATCTATTTTGTAGGGAGTTCTCATCTATATCCTTGTTAGCTGCTTTGTGGCCAAACTATACACTTTCTTGGGTAAACAATGTAGAATCCAGAGTGGATCAAACGAAATATCCATCTACAAAGAAATTAGAAGAGGATTGTACAGAATGAGCTACCATGGTTGCAAATCTCCAGTTATGGAGATGCTATATAAGAAGGAGAAGGTACACATTTAGGTTTTTGAGGCCTGATCCAATGCCCACTGAAGTCATGGAAAGCCTCTCATTAACTTCAATGAGATTTACATCACGCCCTTAATCTCACTAAACAGATCAGGCCCTCTACACATTTAATCGTGCTATTTTTTTTTCTCCTTTAAGGTTTGAAGTGTCCAGATTTGAATACAGCAGAGGAGGAGTCTCAGAAAATGCCCTACAGAGAGAACACAGTGTATTGTCTCTCTACATGAAGCCTAAATCACATTAGCTCTTTTGCCACCATATGTCATAATAATATTCTTGTTTGGTTCCCTCCATCATCTGTGTTTGCAGTATTGCAAACTTATTTTGAATATGATTTCCATAATTGGACTGGGAGGCAGGACAGGAATGCAAATGTAAAACTTATTTGTATTGCATTAGCAACTCGAAGACCCAAGCAACAAGGGGTTCTCATTGTTCCAGGCATTCTGGCCCAGAACCACAAAGGGACTTAAGCTATTCAACACCTAACTTATAGGTGCCTAGAAAATCAATGAAACAGTAACGTGAGCCATAAAGTCTCACCTAGGCACTGCACTGGGAGAGACAGATATCTTAGAATGTGAGCCACAAAAGCCAGCATGCCCTATGAGGCGCCACTTGAGCTAGCTCAGGGGAGATACTGAAACTATGGATTGAGAGTTCATTTTGAGTCTCAGGGCCAGAGCATTTAAAGTAACGAGGAGTCTGGTTGAATTTTAAAGACTAACAAATGTATTTGGGCATAAGCTTTCATGGGTAAAAAACTGAAGTGGGGTTTTTTACCTATGAAAGCTTATGTCCAAATAAATTTGTTAGTCTTTAAGGTGCCACCAGACTCCTTGTTGTTTTTTGTGGATACTGACTAACATGGTTGCCTCTCTGAGCTTTCAAAGTAGGCTTACATGCATGAAACCCAGCTGTGTGTCCCAGCCAATGGAAGTGTGCACACATAATTCTCAAATCTGGCTGGTTTAAGTGGGCCTAAGTATGTATGTGCCATCTTGTGTATATAATTATACACTGATGCTAGCTGTTTACCTCTGATGAATGTGTGATCCTGTGCTCACCTTTCCAGTTGAGATTATCAATGTATGTAGGGTTCCCCCCCACCACCCCTGAAGTCTGACCGTTTTCTGCATATTCATGCCTGAACACAGATTTCAAGTCCAGCGGGGACCATTATGATCATCTAGCCTGACCTCCTGTATAAAACAGGCCACAGAATTTTCCCCAAAGTAATTACTAGAGCATATTGTTTGGCAAAACACCCAATCTTGAGGGGTGTGTCTTAACTCAGGGACTTAAGTGCCCAAATCTGGGTTGCAGGAAGGCACCTATCTCTACTAGCAGTCCACATGTGGGAACCCCTCTCCTGAGTCAGACTGCTTAGAAGCCTAAGGCAATTCTTGCATGAAATGAGTTAAGTGCCTGCCTCACTCCACACACCAGAGTAGGAGCTAGTAATGCCAACCACCTTACAACTTTTATCCCAGTGGTTAACACACTCATCTGGGATGTGGGAGACCCAGGCTCAATTCATTCCTCAAGCAGAGAAGACAAAGGATTTGAACAGGGGTCTCCCACCTCTCTGGAAAGTGCTCTAACCACTTGCCTATGGGAGAGTAAAAAAAACAACAACCTTAATCTCTCCTGTTGAAGCTGTTTTACTGTGTATAAATACTGAGTTAGAGAAAGAGAGAGAGAGACAGAGAGAGAGACTGAGACTCACTCTGTAGGCTAGTCAGGGCACTGACCTGGGAAGTGAGAAACCCAGTCCCCTGCCTCCAATGAATCTTTATTTATCCAAAGTGGAACAGGTTCAATAAGAGAGATGCCATAACTCAGCAGTGAGAGCATGTTTGTAAGTGACAAGAACTCCCACGTCTGCCCCTGCATTCAAATCTTCTCTCCTCCTCCCGCCTTAGGGGGAAATTGAACCCAGTTCTTCCATATTCCAGGGGAATCCTTTAATCACTGGGAACTAAAGCATAGAGAGATTAAGTGATTTCCCAGGTCACCCAGGAATTCTTTTGCAGAGCCTAGAATTGAATCCAGATCTTCCAATTCCTAGTCTTCTGCATTAACCACAAACCCATCTGTCCTGATGAGGCATAACAAAGCAGAAAGCATGCCAACAACATCCTCTGTTTACAAAGAATAGTTCTAATTCCTTAGTAAAATGTTACCATTCCTCCAAAACAGCCATCAAAATCAACAACCAAGTGACTAAATAAATAATTTCTCTTTGAGAAAGCAACAGCTGATCCATTTCTATGTTGATTATGTTGAAGACAAATTAATAAAATTATGTACAAATCTGTTTATCATACGGTATCATACTTAATCTGCAGGTGTGCTTGATCAAATGATTAATATCCTACCGCTTTCCCATCTGTCCAATTCTGTAATCACCTCAACTGAGGGTTTGTTTATTACTAGATCAAAACATAAATCTTCAGTTTCAGGAAATACACTTTGCATTGTGCCATTTCAGTGAAAAATAAGAGTTCAACTGATACCTGCAAATTGCACCAGAGTCCACTGAACATATATAGTTTGGGGACAGAGTGCTCCAACGTTTTTTTTTCTTCCTTCTTCCTTCCACAGAAATGCAATGTCTCAGTAGAATAACATAGCACTTCTGGTCACAGCAGATGAAGGCACAGAAAATGGTTCTCCTCAGCTCTCTGGCAATACACACAACTAATTAAGGTGCAACGTCAGTTTTATTTTTTATGGGTATCTTTCCTTTCTTCTGGCGTTGTTCAGGTTCCTGTAACATATGTATGAATTTAGAACCTAAGAAGTCAAGTGACTAGCAATAGGGGGAAAAAACACCTCTCAGGGGACAGAGAAAGCCAGAATTTTAAGTCATTGCTGCATGCAGAAAAGTCATACTTATCCAGAATGAGGGCACTCATTTCAGAACCACCACACACACACCCATGCATACCAAGTCACACAAAGTAAGACAAAGAAACTGCACACATACACACACCATTATCGTAGCCCTGCTTAGATGAATTGCAAATGAACCTCTTAAAGCCAAGAGGGACACAGTGCTAGGAACACAAGAAGGATACTGATAAATTGGAGAAGGTTCAGAGATGAGCCATGAGAATGATTAAAGGATTAGAAAATATGTCTTATAGGGACAGACTCAATGAGCTTAATTGACTCCTCTCAACAAGCAGAAAGGTATGGAGTGATTTGATTATAGTCTATAAGTACCTACATGGAAAACAAATATTTAATAATAAGCTCTTCAATCTGGAGGAGAAATATATAACACGATCCAATGGCTGGGAATTTGCACTAGACCAATTTAGACTGGAAATAAGGCATAAAATTACAGGGAGAGCAATTAACCATTGGAACAATTTACCAAGATTCTTAGTGGGTTCTCCATAATTGACAATTTTTAAAATGAAGAGTGGAAGTTTTGCCAAATAATATGCTCTAGGAATTAGGGAAATTCTGTTGCCTGTGTTATACAGGTCAGGCTACATGATCACAATGGTCCCTGCTGGGCTTAGAATCTTTGTGAAGGCATGAGTATGCGGCAAATTGTCAGACTTTGAATAAAAACTACATACATTAATAATCTCAACCACATGGAGCCAAACATGCTGCCTCACGGGAGAGCGCAGCCCCGGCCCCCGAGCACTGCACGCACGGTGGCATGGCTCCAGGGGAAGAGAGAAGGCAGGGGCTGGATGGGGTACCGGACAGGATAGTCCTGTAGGCCGGATGTGGCCCGTGGGCCGTAGTTTGCCCTTCCCTGTCTTAGACCTTGAAAGGGCAATAAATTGGTATAAATAAAGGCTTCTTGAAAGATATAAATCTCTTCTCTCGCTCTATTCCAAAGCCTTTCCACACAGCCCCATTGTCCAGCGGACAATGATATTTAGAATTGTTAAAATTGTACACCTCTTTTGAAACAGCTTTATAAAATAGAAAATTCTGCAGAAAACTATATATAATGTAAACATAATTCCCAGCAGACTACATCTCTCCTCAAATAACTCATATAATTCCTAGAGAATTCCAATAATTTGTGGTACTTTCTGTCTGGCTATTTTAAATGTGATTTTATACATTTGCCTCTCTGGTTTGTATAGTAACTTTTTTTAAAAAAAAAGCTTTCATGCACTTTTCCCTGAAAATTGTTGTAATTGTTTCAGTTGCACTACCTAATAAAATGTTTATGTTCTTCTTATACATAAAAAAGGAAATTAATTATGTTATTTTCTCTCATCCAGAATAACTACTAAATGCTGAAGGCAGATGTTTCTACACTGACAAATGTAGAGTAGAATGTACAGTTCCCATTAGTACTTGTGCAGTTCTAATTAAGAAGTTTTTACATAAGAGCATAGGAATTGTAATACTCTATCTGCCCCATGGTCCAGCTAATCCAGTATCTGTCTCTGACAGTGGCTAGTTCCAAATGCTTCAGAGAAAAGTGTAAGAACTCTCAATAGGCAGATGTGGGATAATCTGCTAAATCATTAAATCCCATCCTGGTCTCTGATAGGCAGAGATTGTTTTAAACCCACAAGCACAATATTTAATATCCATTCCAAAATGTCTGTTGTTATTATAACTCTGTATATCCTAGCAATTCATATCAATATTCAATGCTGTTTTGAATCTTGTTAAATTCTTGGCCTCAATTACTTCCTGTGGCAATGAGTTCACGGTTTAACAACACATTGTGTGGAAAAAATATTTCCTTTTGTTAGTTTTGAATTTCACACCGTAAAATTGTGGTGCTTATGAATGTGACACAAGGAGAAAACTGGTTAGAGAATAGATACTGCAGAATAATTCCACAAACAGTTCTGCTAATCTATGTCAATTCTGACCTAGTTGATAATTTTATAAACTGAACAAACGTACACTAGGAACAAGCACCAAGGTCATTTTAATTAGGTGTGAAAATATATGGCATGTGCTTTCTGGAGGACAAAACATCAAGTCTGAAATATCTAGGTTCCCTGAAACCACATATTCAAATTCCAGCACATTCAGTTCAGCCCATCATCCTTGCAAGGCAAATACCACGCAGTTTAATTTAATACATGTAAATCATTTAGGTGACACTTTAAAAATTAGGTACTTTCAGCTCTAACTGGACACTAAAGAGCCCGTGTCATTTTTTGTAAGAACAGAGATTTGTTCTTGTATCCTTCGGGAAAACTCTTCTGTCCCTCTCCTATCGTGCAGATGGCTATGGACTAGCTAGCTGTTCTTCTCTGCCCTATTTCAGTTGGTTGCTGCATGCACAGGGTTGGTGATGTTCTATATCAGTGTAAGTTAGTAATGATTGTTGTTAGTGAGCCAAACCCAAAAGTTCTCATTCAGTTTGATTTATCCAGCCTTTCCACTGATGAAGATCTTACTGACTTCAACAAGAGTTTTATCTTAGTAAGGGCCAAGGAAGGATAATTATTACTGTTTTCAGTGACAAGAAAAATGGCACTCCTATATCTGTGCTGCTGGAAACATTCATTGTGCACTAATGTTGGTACTGTATTACTTGGATTACTTGGATCCGACTTGTACTGTATATTACATCAAATTTTAGATGGAAGGCACATAGATTAGGCAGCCATGTAGTTATGGAAGTTACCTCTGTGTGCAATCACTGCAATTAACCTATTGTTTATTTAGTTCATTATTATACCTTGCCTAACAATTCCAGTACATCATTATGACTTAGATTGTGCCTGTTAGGGACAGCCCAGTGCAGTGTAGAGATGCACCAAGAAAATTTCACAGAACTCCTATCTTACAAGGGGGAGTTCACTAAACCTTTGTGGCCTGTTCCTTATGCTGGATTCATCCCTCTCAGTGGGCCAGTGAAGAGGAAGCACCTTTGTCCTGCCCCTTAGAGTCACTGGGTAGCCCTGTGGGAGAAGGGGTGAAGCTTGATATGGATTCAATATATAATAATACATGGTGCATTAGTCAACTGTCATACAACAAACAATATTTATTCTTTACATATGAGCGATTTTTATTGCACAACAGCAGCTTGTGCTCCTATTATATGAACAAATCCTGTAGCATTATCACTGTCATTTTATTAACAAAGACACTAACCATAAGCCTAACAATGTAAGACCTTTGTTCTGACAAATGTTTTACGTGTCTCATAATGGATATTTTCTGTGGCTTCACATTAAAGATTTTCCTCCCTTACTAATGATGTGCCTATAATAATCCTGTTTCTTAGTGTTAATCTACAATGTACCAAAGCAATGAAAAATAAATGTTTGCACAGATGTTTCTGTTTCTTTACTTTTTTTTCCCTTGTACGTGATGTGATTTCTCTGTCAACATAATGATAAATGTTTTTCTCAAAGCTCAGTAAGATGTTATTACTGGAAGTGTAGATTTTGTAACACATGGTACTTATCACAAGGGAAAGAAACCATTACATTCTACCTGAGTTCCATGTAGGACAAGGAGCCAGCTGTTCTGTTGTCAAGGTATCAAGAACTACAGAGAAGAACCAGTCAGACACTCTAGCTGGAAGGAGCAGTCAAAGCGGAGACTGCTGCACTGGGGGTGGGGGTGAGGGTGGGAGAGACAAGGGGTAAAATGGAGCCCAGCCCGGTCCATCCTTCCCCAGGCACCTCATGGATCCAGAAGTATGAAGGGGAGACCTCACACAAAGTAGGAAATAGAACTCAGCTCCCCTCCCCCACACCACATGACCTTGAGGAAAAATTTCAGAGTAGACCCAGCAATACACTCCAGCCAGTAGGAGCAGCATCTGAAGCTGGGACCTCTGAATATTCAGAGAACTTTCACTGGACTTTATCTGCCCAGTGCTGATTGGCTGTTTGCTCCAACCCTCTCCCTCCTCTTCCCCTCCCTCACAGTCTCTTTAACTTAGCTTCATTCTACACCACCCCCTTTTCTCCCCTGCCCTGTGCCCTACACACTTTCCCTTTAAAGTCCCATCTTCCTTTACTTTTGTTTCCATTTAGCTTAGCTCCCTCTTAACCAAACCCATCCCAAAAAGAAATTGTGGAAGTAACATGATGTTTGCTGCCACCCCATTGTTCAGTTTGCTTGTGTGTTACACCCCTTTCCCAATCCAGTGTCTGTCTTGTCTATTTAGATTGTAAATTCTTTGGGCAGGGACCATCTACTACACTGCATTCATACAGTGCCTAGAACAATGAGGTCTCAATCCTAGTGGGCCCTTAGACATTGTTTAATAAAAATCATCATTAATAAATAATAATCATCATCAATACAAAACCCATTTCAGTTTGGGACCAGTTTGTGTGTCACTGAAAGTTCTGATTCAGAACGTTTGCCTAAGAATTTCTTGCTCAGCCAGGGCCCATCTTGCAAACACAACTCGTTCTATTGCAGAGTGGAATATCATGCCTCGGGAAATTAAAAGAACCCAGTCTACTATCCTTATCATTAAGGTACATTAATCTGAAGAGCTAGATTTTGTGTATAGATATCAGGATTTGTTTTCTTAAGCAAAAAAAAAAAAGTTTGTAGTAAAATATCATTAGGGTTGTCAGCCCTCCAGGATTGACCTGGAGTCAAGGAATTAAGGATTAATCTTTAATTAAAGATATGTCATGTGATGAAACTTCCAGTAATTCATCCAACCAAAGTTGGCAGCCCTAACAACCACTGAACTATTGGGTCCACTCATTTATACAATAATCCTTAGCATGTGAGGTGATAGTGCTAGAATCATAGAGTTTAAAGTCAGAGAATCACTAGATCACTAGTCTGACTTTGTGTATATCACAGGCCAACACCATCCAGCACACTAAATCCAACAACTGAAATTAGACCAGAGTATAACAGCCCTCAGGAGACTGGACAATTGTATGTCACAGGGCAGAGAACAGAAGGTTCTCAAGAGCCTTTCAGTATGCCAAAGTGTAAGATTGATTAATCCTTTTTCTTTGTAATTTTCTCCCTGATTTGCCAGAGTAAAAATTCAAACCACATTTATCAGGTGGTGCTTTCAACACACTGGCAGAGCAAGTGAAGACCAAACCAATCTACCACTCGGGGTGGTTTTCAATGTCTTACTGCTTTGGAAACAGCTACTAGCTCTCCCGGCCATAGAGATGTTATGCTATGCACCTGCTGATACACTGGAAAGAGGTGTGCAACTTAGGGGGAAAAAGAACTATTCTACTTGAAGAAGCATACCTGAATATGACCTTAGCAAACCCATTTATATTACATTGCTTTGATCATGGCAACCGCGAAGGAGGAGAAGTTCCTCTGTGCATTTTCCCTTCAGGTCAGGATGATTATGGAATGGTAAACAAGGTCTCTACCCTAAGCTGGTTTCTGCAGGCATCAGAATGAACAAGGGGAGGACGACATATGGCTCAGATGCTCAGTATCCCCAACAAAGTACACATTAAAATGTTAAATCAGATTACATTTCACTGGAAATATCTTATTCATGGACATTAAGTTACATTTTAAAAACTTGTAAACAATGTTAAAACAAGCTAATGTCTCAAGAATCCTTCTGCCCTCCATTACCAGTTCATGGGGTTACATGGGAATAAACTGGACACATAGTGGTCATGGAGAGTCGAGAAGATTATTATTGAGTGGTTGACCCATCTGACACATGGACTTACAGTCCTCATTTGTTGCCTGCAGACCACACCAAAGATATTTCCTTTAGCTTCAGCAATTGTTGATGAATGAGTTGGGCAGGAACCGGCTATGAGTCATTCCATACGCTTGCACACAAGAACACCATGGAACTCCTCTGCTGACTAGAACCATAAACGCGGTCTACTTCTCTGGGATTTCACTGGAGTTCCACATGCAGACCAAAGGCAGAAGTTTGGACAGTATAATACAATTAAACATTCTTAACATTTATAAACTTTACTGAATGTTTGTTCTTATGATCTCTGAAAAATGTGGTCCTCCCTGATTCGCAGAACAAGTACAACCATGATACAAATAGTGCAAGCTTCCCCACATTGCCCCACCAATGGGACTATCTTTAGAAGTGTTGAAATATTTCATGTGACATGCTTATTAAGGGCTTGATCCAATGTCCACTGAAATAAATGGAAAGACTCATATTGGCTTTAATAGGTGTTGGATTACACCCTGAGTCCTTGGCTTCTCTCTTTCAAACACCACAAGGTTGTCAATTGTAGCAGTGTTTTTTCTGACATGAACATTTTGCCCATGGAGGATTGAATGGAGACCATCAAGTGTTCATGTGAGAGACCATTTCCATGGACACCATTTTACATAGGCCCCTGAGTCAGCAAGCATTTCACTAAGTTAGCTTATTTTGTTTTCTTACTTTTAACAGGGATTCGAAAAATATAGTTTATAAAGGAAGCTAAACAACAACAACTTTCAAGTATAATGACTTGATCCTTTTGGTAAGTAATTATGCTGAGGAACCAGGTGTTTTTAAACTCTTTTTTCAGTAACATTAAATACAAATTTTGAATACTTTCTAATATAATTCTTGCCCTAAATTAACATTGTTGGGTTTTTTAAAAAAACTTTAAACAAACTTGAATCTATCTGTATTATATAAAAAGACACATATACAGACAGCAGAATTATTCTATCAACAAGTTTTGATAACATCAACAGCCATGAAATTAAATGTTACTCAAGCTCTTGAGGGAATGCCAATGTCATTCCTTATATATGGTACAAATTCCATTGTATAGTTCCAGCATCACTTTAGTAATGTGTACACTCACAATAAAGTAGACTGTTTTCCATAGATTACAGAACACAAGCTATGCAAGTAGTTCGTAAAATTATATATGGGCATCAAGATGCTGGTAAAAAATGATTTTGGAATTCTTAATGGAATGCATGCCCAAAAGCTCTGAACACTGCAAACAAAAGCTTCATCCATAAAGAGTGGAATCCAGAGATGGCAGTTATGTACACTTGCAAAGATTCTTACTGCAAATTGGGCTGATCAGAATTATATATATATATAGAGAGAGAGAGAGAGACAGAGAGAGAGAGACTCAGATAATAGGATTAAGGATACTCAGCTCAGAAAGTACTCTGATTAGTAGAGCTTGCTGAAATTTTTCATTTGAAACTGATAAATAAATTAATTTTAAAAATGAACATTTTCAGCAAAAAATCATTTTTTTAAATTCCAATTTTTTCAATCAAGGAACAAAACAGATTAAAATAATTATTTTCAAGTTTTATTTGTCCACTCCTCCCGCTTTTTTCTCTCTCATTTTGTTCATTCCTCCCCCAGTTTTCCATTTTGCAACTGAAAGTGGGAGAGCAGAGGAAATCAAAATCTGAAAAGCAATAATTTGGGGGTTAATTTTTGGTTTTCTTATTGAAAAAATGGAAAATTTTCAAAATGTTTCACGTAATAAGCCTAATTTTTCCATCAGCTCTACTAATTTACATTCTAACCCATTCATTCCAATTCAAGCAACACAGAAGGCCTTCTCTAAAGCATCCATTCCCATCATGAGATTCAACCGACTTGTCTTCAACTGTTCTTATTGTGAAATTAAAAACAAATAGGAAAAAAGAAAAATTAGCTACCCAGAATTCTCAAACCAAGAGTCAGACAAGCTTTTTGAATGATTAATTGGAAATAAATTGTTCAATTAATTTAGCCCTTTTTCCTGGTTGAGGATCATTCAGAAAGACTTTCACATATACTAATGAAATTCCTTTTTAGAAACTGTATGATAAGTTAACATGAACAAATTTCAAATTACATGAACAAATGGGGTGTTTCTGATCTGTTAATTTCAACTGTCTCCGTTTTGCTGTTGCTAGAATACAGTTAATTATGTAAGCCACATGGTATTGTTTCTGCTCCTTGATGGGATGTTTTAGACAGCTGATTAACAAATGATAAATAGCAAATGATGAATAATAAATAATCTTGCTTGCAGATAGATGCCATTGCTGGCATACCAAAAGGGATATTTGTGGAAAGGTCATCTATTCCCCAAACATTTGTGCAAGATAAAATACTGGTTTTGTAGTATTTAAGCACCTATGTTTTAGACTGTGACCTTGTCTATGCCGAGAAGAGATCCATGCTATCTATAGCTGTGACAATCGAATCTATCTATCCATGGCATTTGATTTGTAAAGCACCTGTCACTACAGTTCATAGGCACTTAAGTTAGACTTTTGTAACAGGATTTTTGCCTGGCTTTTTATATAATGTTCACAGAGATATTTTTTTCAGAAAACAGTGCTATTCAAGTATGTTATAGATTACTCCAGGAGTCCATAATCTTCCAAAATGTTTCCAGTTGTTCTTTAAACCTTGTCCAAGTTAGCAATGAAACCCGTGGCAGAGCCCTGCATCCAACAGCCACGTTTCTCTCCCATTAACTTTTTACACACACACTTCTCATGTGTTAACCATTTGCCCCCTAATCTTAACTATACTTGAAACATGGGAGTATATATAATATGAATAGTTAAAATATAAATCAAGTATTTCTATTACATGATTTACAAACAAACAGCCATGTTTAAGCACAATTGCAGATAATATATTGTAGCTTTGCTACCAGTATGGGTAGGACTTTGGTGAGAATATATTTTAAAGAATTTGACTTCACGTCTCACTTATATCGTAATCCTCTAAAATATTAAATCAGTAAAGTTAATTGCTTGCATATAAGATAAAAGTCTAAATGAGAAACAAGAGGAAATAGTCACGTCTCATTTCCTACAGGTTACAGATTCTCAGAGTGTAAATTGTCATAGTTCCATTTACTGCAATGAACACCCTCTTAGAATCTGCTCCGAGGATTTTAACTATTTCAGAACATCAGAAAAATATTGCTGAAGCAACATAACCTAAGCCACCTTTACTTCAGGTAGCTGAACCACAATATTACATCTGTCATATTACTCAAGCAAGGCCACTGTGGAAGTTCTCCCAGACTGTATACATAACAAGGCTAGTTAAAGTGGCAACTTATTCTCCCATGAGGATAAATCAACTGTTGCTCATAGTTTGATAATAAATAAATACATATTAATATGTATTTATTTAATAATCATAGAATCATGGAAGTTCAGGGTTGGAAAGGACCTCAGGAGGTCATCCAGTCCAACTCCCTGCTCAAAGCAGGGCCAGTCCCCAACTAAATCATCCCAGCCAGGGCCTTGTCAAGCCTGACCTTAAAAACCTCTAAGGCTGGAGATTCCATCACCTCCCTAGGTCACCCATTCCAGTGCTTCACCACCCACATAGCGAAAAAAGGTTTTCCCACCTAAACTCCCCCACTGCAACTTGAGACCATTACTCCTCATTCTGTCATCTGGTATCACTGAGAACAGTCTAGATTCATCCTCTTTGGTACCCCCTTTCAGGTAGTTGAAAGCAGCTATTAAATCCCTCCTCATTCTTCTCTTCTGAAAACTAAACAACCCCAGTTCCCTCAGCCTCTCCTCGTAAGTCATGTTCTCCAGCCCCCTAATCATTTTTGTTGCCCTCTTCTGGACTTTCCAATTTTTTCACATCCTTCTTGTACTGTGGGGCCCAAAACTGGACACTACTCAAGATGAGGCCTCACCAATGCCGAATAGAGGGGAATGATCACATCCCTCGATCTGCTAGAAATGCCCATACTTATATAACCCAAAATGCTGCTAGCCTTCTTGGCACACTGTTGACTCATATCCAGCTTCTCATCCACTGCAACCCCCAGGTCCTTTTCAGAACTGCTACCTAGCCATTCAGTCCCTAGTCTGCAGCAGTGCATGGGATTCAACCGTCCTAAGTGCAGGACTCTGCACTTCTCCTTGTTGAACCTCATCAGATTTCTTTTGGCCCAATCCTCTAATGTGTCTAAGTCCCTCTGTATCCTATCCCCAACATATCTACCCCCCCTCCCAGTTTAGTGTCATCTGCAAACTTCCTGAGGGTGCAGTCCACACCATCCTCCAGATCATTAATGAAGATATTGAACAAAACTGGTCCCAGGACCGACCCTTGGGGCACTCTGCTCGATACCGGCTGCCAACCGGACATGGAGCCATTGATCACTACCTGTTGAACCCGATGATCTAGCCAGCTTTCTATCCACCTTACAGTCCATTCATCCAGCCCATACTTCTTTAACTTACTGGCAAGAATACTGTGGGAGACCGTATCAAAAGCTTTGCTAAAGTCAAGGAATAACATGCCCACTGTTTTCCCCTCATCCACAGAGAAAGTTCTCATTATAGAAGGCAATTAAGTTAGTCAGGCATGACTTGCCCTTGGTGAATCCATGCTGACTGTTCCTGGCCACTTTCCTCTTCTTTAAGTGCTTCAGAATTGATTCCTTGAGGACCTGCGCCATGATTTTTCCAGGGACTAAGGTGAGGCTGACTGGCCTGTAATTCCCCAGATCCTCCATCTTTCCTTTTTTAAAGATGGGCACTACATTAGCTTTTTTTCAGTCATCCAAAACCTCCCCTGACTGCCATGAGTTTTCAAAAATAACGGCCAATGGCTCTGCAATCACAGCCACCAACTCTTTTAGCACCCTTGGATGCAGTGCATCCGGCCCCATGGACTCGTCCAGCTTTTCTAAATAGTCCTGAACCACTTCTTTCTCCACAGAGGGATGGTCTCCTCCTCCCCATATTGTGCTGCGCTGTGCAGTAGTCTGGGAACTGACCTTGTCTGTGAAGACAAAGGCAAAAAAAGCATGGAGTACATTAGCTTTCTCCGCATCCTCGGTCACTAGGTTGCCTCCCTCATTCAGTAAGGGGCCCACACTTCCCTTAACTTTCTTCTTATTGCTAATATATCTGAAGAAACCTTCGTGTTACTCTTAACATCTCCTGCTATCTGCAACTCCAAGTGTGATTTGGCCTTCCTAATTTCACTCCTGCATGCCTGAGCAATATTTTTATACACCTCCCTGGATATTTTTCCAATCTACCGCTTCTTGTAAGCTTCTTTTTTGTGTTTAAGATCAGCAAGGATTTCACTGATAAGCCAAGCTGGTCACCTGCCATATTTACTACTATTCTTTCTACACATCAGGATGGTTTGTTCCTGCAACCTCAATAAGGGTTCTTTAAAATACAGCCAGCTCTCCTGGACTCCTTTCCTATCTAGGTACTTATTTGGTTCCCATCACCATTGTATCTAAGCATGCATGTTTACAGTGTCAAAATTAGCTACATGTAGATGACTGCATTCCAATTGTTTTTAATTTATAGTCTTCAAATTACTATTATGTAAAAAAGCAAATAGGACTTGAAAACACAAACTCATATTAGTAAAAGCTGTAACAAAGGTTAAATGCTAGAAATATACAGGTATATTTTAAAACTCTAAAAAGAGAAATACTCATGTTATCAGTTGAACAGGAGCACTGAGTGTCTCCTACACACACAAACCACATGTCTAATCAGAAGCCAATGAAAACTCAACCTGTGTCAAATGTACATACTATTAGGTGAGTCTTATTTAAGACAGTGTAAAAGGAACTAGATCTCAAACTAATCCTCCTGGTAGAAGGTGGGGTGGACTGTAAAGAGACTTTTTAAGCATTATCATATCATTTCACTAATTTCATTTCCACATGAAAGTATCTCTGCACTTAGAAAATAACTGAAGATAAATACTGTCAGATAACCAAGTCTTGAGAAAGGAACGCCGATATCTTCCATGGCACCCTGTAGCAGGGAAGTGACTCACCCCACGGCGCCTCCTGCTGGTTTGTCCAGGGAATTAGGTCACCAGCATCCGGAGCACCCTCTGCAGGCCGATATCCTGCTTGCTGCTCTGGCCCGGTGTCCCTCCCGGACCCCAGTACCCTCTTACCGAGGGTGCTGTACCCCCACAGTCTCAGGGTCTCCCCTCCCTGGGGAACCCCCACCCTCTATCCCCACCTTGCCTCAGTCTAGGCAACTGCCAGTCACCACTTGACCCCTTTCACTGGGGCAGACTGCAGTATCATTGCCACTCATCACCGGCAAGAGGGGTTGGCCTCTGCCTAGCCATGGGCTGCCCACTGCAAACCCAGTACCCTTTGTTGGGCCTTCTCCTAGGCCCTGCAGCCTGGAGGTTTCCAGGCCAGAGTTTCCCCAGCTCCTCTTGCCTTGCCCCAGCCCTGCTTCACTCTAGGTACCTTGCCCAGCTCCCTGCAGCCAGGCCTGTCTACCTCTGTGAACAGAGGAGACTCTCTCCCTGAGCACCAAACTGAGCCCTTTTTATCAGGGCCAGCTGGGTCCTAATTGACCCAGCCTCAGCTGTGGCTGCTCTGATCAATCAGCCTGGGAGCTGCTTGCCCCGAGCCACAGCCCTTCCCACCTTTTGGGTACCCGGGAAGTGGGCGGGCCTAAGCCTGCCCGTTACTAAAGTCTCTCCCCCAGCCTGGCGGGAGGGACACTAGACGCGGGGCCAACTAAATACGGGGGACAACTAATGAAAAAAAGGCAGAGGAGTGTGTGATGGTCATAGGTTCAAAACGAGGGTACAGGATGGGGACACCGAGCAGAGAACCCCGCACAGCACCCACTGCTCCGCAAAGCTGTCGAGGGAGCCAGTGGACACTGCCCAGTGGAACTCTGCCCGGATGCGTGACTGGATGAGTGACCTGAAGTAGGCCCCACAGTCGCTGTGTACCCCCTCGTCTTGCATCCTCCTCTTGGTGTTATAGATGGAGACTTTGGCGAGCGCCAGGAGGAGGTTGACGAGGAGGTCTCGTGACTTTGTGGGGCCATGGATGGGGTGCCCAAAAAGAAAAAGGTGTGGGGAAAAGTGCAGCCAGAACCTCAGTAGGAGGTTCTGGAGGAGCCGGAATAGGGGCCATAGACCTTCCCAGGGCTGTTTTAAACCCTTCTCCACTGGAGTGGGGCAATCACCCCACTACACACACCAATAAAAAAGCCTTGACAGGCTCATTCCTGCAAAACATTTCAATAGAACACAAATGTGATATTGATACCAGTTTAGCAAAGAAAGGACAGAGGACATGTAAGCGGGTCTCTGACCGCCCTCTTCAAAACACAGGCAGGAGACTGCTTTTGGCTTCACCAGTGTCTTTTATTTGCTCCCACACAGTGCAAAAACCCCACCACCTATATGCAGCTTCCTACAAGTAGAGCTCAGGCTCAACGCTCCGCTTGGCTGGCCCCAGGGATAGCTAGCCCTTGCAGGCTTTCAGTCTTTGCTAGCTTCCTCAGCAGCTACTTACTTCCCTGCACCTGCACCTGCACCTGCACCTGCACCTGCACTGTCTGTGTGTGTCTGTGTCTGTCTGTCTGTCTGTCTGTCTGTCTGTGTGTGTGTGTGTGTGTGTCCTTCCTTCCTTCCTGGCAGGCTTTATATCCCCTGGAGGCTGCCAGGTGGCACCCATTAAGCCCTCTGCATCCCAGGGCTACCCCCAGGTGGCTGATTAGCCTTCCCTGGCAGGGAAGGCTACAGAGGCTTCTCCCTTTTGCTGGGCTTGGAGGGAGCAGGGGCTGACTCAGCAGGCACTGGTCAGCTGCCTGCTACAGGACAAAAAACAGGGTTATTGAAAGAGCTTTGTGAGCCTGCATAACACAGTGGAATTAACAGAATCAGTTTGAAAAGGTGACGAATACGGAGTCTGTCACCATGCAAACTCTATGACATATGGCCAATAGGTTGTTGGTAAATATTTAATAAAGTGAAACATTAGTCTCTGACGCAAAACCTCTAGTATTACAAAGAAGTAATGGTATTGCCACAAAGCATGTCCTCTCTTTTGACAGTGGTGCTGTGTTACAGGTTGCCCATATCTACAAACTAAAATTAAAACTCAGTCCGTTACCATACTGTAATACAACATACCAGAAGAAGCCTCTGTAGATTTTCTTTTTAGTTAAACTGTCTTCTATGTTTCAGCAACTTTACAGAAGAGTAAAATTATAGTTTCTGCTGGAACATCTGTCATCCACAGAATGCATATTGCTGTTTCTCCTTTAAAATCCTTATTGTAAAAGCTAGTAGAGCTGTTTATAATCATCACACTGATCCCATTATGTGCATACCATATATATAAAACTGATACTGTACTTAGCAAAGAAATGGCACTGTTACAGTAACACAATACTACAAAAAGTATCCATACTTAATAAGCAGAGCTACTGAGGAATGTCTGTGATTAAATGCTGGGGTAATGGGTTAATATAATAGCCTTTTACCTCTGGGGTTATGAGTTCAAATCTGAGTTACAAGTAAAAACAGGTTTGGCAGTCTGAGTCACTAGTGGATCTCCATCCATTTGAGGCTGCATTATTGGCAGGTTTCAGTAAAGGAGAGATCTGAATTACTGGAGTGTGGGTTGCCAGGATTGAGGTGCATCGTGCCAGAACTGTATATAGTATTGCCAACCCCAAGGATTCAAAAGTCAGGCCTGAAAAAATCATGCAATTGGTTTCAAAATCATGCCACTATTTAAAAATAATAAATGTTGGGTTCTTTTTATTTGCTGCCTGGTAAATGATCCCCTAGGGTCACACTTGCTTTGCATTTTCTAGCTTTCTTCTCCACATTCATGAAGACTATAAACTTAATTTCTTTAGCAAGCTGAGCTACTCAAGCAATCTCTTGATTCCAACAGCTGAGGCTTTAAGAAAAACATCAGATAATGTGAGATTAATGATGAAAGTTATGGGAGTTGGCAATAGAGAAGTGCTAGCTCAGTCGAACTAGGAACAAACTCATATGCACCACTCAGAAGCATTATGGATTCACTGTCAGTCAGTAATAATGATTTGGAATATTTGTTAAGTTTAATTCCTTTCAGCTTAAGGCATGTAACAAGGCAACTTGTCTTATGCATCATCATGAGATCTTCCATCAGGCATGCGTCAAGAAAACATGAAAAGGTCACATTAGATCATCATCTTTCAAAGCATTTAAAGTTATGACATAATTCAATGTTCTTTCTCACTTGTATATTATATAATGTAAATGTCAATAAGTTATACCATACACACACAAAGCAGTACATAGAAAAGATGCAAAGGTTATACAGGTAGGGTTAAGCAGTGAAAAGTCAGAAATGCCAAAATGAAGGTTGCACATGAAACCTTAACTCTGCCTCCTTGTTCATATGCATCATGATACAGTGTTATTACATGATCACATATTGTTTCTCAAATAAAACAATATAATTTTCTACTTTTTGTCCTGTAGCCCACTTCATTAAGGAGAAAGTAGGACATTTTCTACAGATTTTTTATTCAAAATGGTTGAGCCTCATTTTTTTTTCATACTTGAAAAAACAATATTCACCTCAGGATGAGAGCTGACTAGGAAATTTCAGCCTGAAAGGTGAATACTTTCAGTGAATGAGCAGTGTCTGAAAATGCGGAGTTAGAAAAAAAATGCATTTGCATCTTTGACAATAATAATCCTGAGTGGTCCAATTATAACATGAAGGAAGTTTAGAGCATTCCCAATTGGTCATAGGTTAAACTGAACTATATTTAACTCTTCTATGGTGCTTTTAGTTTCCAAGTATTGTATAAACTGTAAGCAATTAATCTTCACAACACCTCTGAGGTTGGTAATCATTAGCTACATTTGACAAGTGTGAAAACAGAGACACTGAACTGTTAAGTGATTTACCCAAAGGCACACAATAGGGACAATAGGATTACAATTCAGGAAATCTTTGGGACGATCAAACCACTGGCCCATGGTGCCTCTCTCTAAGTTAGGTGGACTTCTGTGTTTATAAAGAAGGCTGCAGTCCTACATGTTAAAGTCATAAATGGTGTTGCTACCTTCTGAGTATTTACAAACCTTAGCCTTCTTTTAACAGTCACTAACATATGAATACAGGTGATGGATTCTAACATCTAAGCATGCAGTTAATATTCCAGGCCTCAATGGTGGAACCCATGCAATGAGCATTTACAGGAAAAGTTCCATGAAGGGATTGAGACTCCTTTTGTGTGTAAACATTCACCGACATGAGAAAGTTTTCCGCAGTCAGGCCCTCAATTTTTCTAGTTTTTTCAAGGCTCTTGCTCATGAAAATTTGTGCATCTCTTCATATAATTCTTAGACTCTTCACTGTACCGAGGTGCATGCAAAGTTATATGCACACAAATGAACCTTTGTAGGTTTCCCAGATAAGTCATCCTGCCTTTTCATGCCTATTATTATTCTTTAGCATTAGACATGAGTTCTCTTTCTAGTATGGCTGTAGCAGTGGTAATGGCAAGCTTACCACCCTCACTACACTCGGTAAATTGCTGAAAAGACCTTGTTGGCAAGCAATGTTTCCTCTAATTTTTGACAGGCCGTGTGTGCAAAAAAATTCTTCTGTGCAAATTTTTGTGCTTCTGTGCAAATTTTTGTGTGCATGGTGTTTCGCCGTGTGCGTGGGGTTTAGGATCTGTGTGCGCCTGCACACGCGCACAGCTTAGAAGGAACAGTATTGGCAAGATAATGTCTGCATTTAATTGGTTTTACATTTACCCCCCAAAAAACTCAACATCCCCAAAATCTTCACTAATTAATGAAACTGTAGACTAAAGTTCAATTTCTAGTCATTAGTGGAAAACTGTACATTTGAAAAGTTCATTATTTTAGAGCTGAAAAAGCAAGAACAGACTATTTTTATTTTGTCAACACTTCCCCGGAAAACAATAATATTAAATATTTAAACCAGAGAAAACCCGTGGATGCTGAAGGTATTTTCCATGCACCTTGATCAGTAGAAACGAATAAAGAACCCATTAATTATAGAAGATACATTATTGAAATTTTTGCTAGTGAGTAATAACATTCATTGACAGCCCCAAATAGTGTAATCCGTCTCTGTGTCACAATTACAGCACTGGGGACTGTGAGTTCAATTTGTTCTGTGCAATAACACATCTTTGTAAAGTAATTCAGGATGCTATAATCCTTAGAGAAGTAAGCAGGCACTAATACACCTACCTATAATGTTTTCAGATTCTAAAGGGATTTCTTAAAGCTGGTCATATCTGACTTTGCAGCTCAACCCATTTTGGAAAAATGAAAATTAGGATTGATTTTCCCACCCCCTTCCTCCTCTTCAAGCCAGACCATGTTCAAATCTGAGGCTTTGGTTTTGCCCATTATTGCAATACACTATTTGGAGGTTGTATCTGGGAATTTGTTTCAGGACCATGTCTAATGCTAAAAGTACTCTAAAATGAACACGGACCACCCTTTTTTTCTGCCCATTACTCTATACTTGCGGTTAGCTCATTAGATGCTCAGGTAACTGATTACACCGAAAATCAGTTATTTAGATATATAAATGGCACAAAGTGTGGGTGGAAAAAAGGTGAATAAGACAATTTCACTCATAATTATTTCTACCTTCAAATGTCAGGTGCCAAAATTTAGGCCAGTGCTTCAAATTCAGTCTCAGTATGTACAGGTGGGATACTGTAAGTGTGTGAGATCCAGGGTCATTTATCTCCTGTAGGAAGAAGTTCCAAAATCTATGTCTGGCTTCTATGAAAGTGCTATTTTCTGCGTTAGTATGCTTTTCTCTGTTGCTCCACAATATCACTGTTCCAGAGTATAACCCAGTTATTGTGAAAGAACTTGGACAGGGAGGGAGGGGTGATCTCTCAAGCATGAGCAGGGCCGGCGACAGGGGGATGCAACGGGTATAGCTGTACCGGGCCCCGGACTTTAGGGGGCCCCCCTGAAGTCCGAGGCGGGTACGCAGCTGTACCCCCTTGTCGCCGGGGCTGTGAGCAAGGTGCGGCTCCGGGCAGCCGCTGCAGCGCTCACCAGCCCCCTCCCCCGGCACCCAGCAGCCTCCCCCCACCCGGGCCCCACGCGGCCGCAGCGCATGCGGGGGTTGGAGCCCGCGGGAGGTAGGAGACCAGTGGGGGGGGGCACGGGCAGCGGGAGACTGGCGAGGGGGGGCCCCCGCGGGCGGCGGGAGACCGGCCGGGGGGGGGAACCCCGTGGGCGGTGGGAGACTGGTGGGGGGGCACGCGGGTGGCGGGAGACTGGGGGAGGGGGCCCCGCGGGCGGCAGGAGACCGGGGGGGGGCGTACGATCTGCCGTACGGGGCCCCAAAATTCCTGTCGCCGGCCCTGAGCATGAGGTAGCTATATGGTGAGCTTTGAGCATCAGGATAGAGACCTTGAATTAGACTTTGTCTTTTATACTGAGCTTGTACTTATAGCAAAGAACAGGACTGCTGTGTTCATGACCAATTGTCTTCCTAACAAGGCAGGAAGCTTTTTCAGGGTGTGTGGCTTCGTTCCTAATTTTAATGAGTTTTAGTAACTGAACGTAACTGCATATATCACCATGACCAAAAATGATGGTCCAAGAGGACTGGGGCACATTTCTCTGGCCAGCACCAAGAGGAAATTGGTTCTTTTCACATCTCTAGTTAATTTGGCATCCAAAAGCATTGCAGCAGCACCCAAGTCCTCCTCCCCCAGTCAACTGATTTTATAATTAATGGGAAGGCACCTATAATAGAGGGGGATGTTTGGAAGGAGGCAATATATTCAAAATGTTTCTCTCTCTTTACAGCATCACCATTGTCATGTTTGAGTTAAGCTTTAGAGAGCCGCTCTTCATCTCAGTGGTTTTCTCTGCTAGGCAATGTGAGATCTGGGATATGTCCCTGCTTATATCTTCTGTGAAAAGGGATATAGAGCAGAGAGTCATTTCTAAATTTCTGGCATTTCAGCCTGTATTACCCATCCAACTCCCCCTCTGGCTTCATATACGTTGAACAGGATGGGAGACAACAGGTGAGGGTTCTGGGAGCAGAGGATGAGTGTGTGTTTATTATGGATCTCTGAGTTCAGAACATGAAGTTGGGCCTGAACCATATCCTGACATTCCCATTCAGCCATACAGCCTCTTGGAGGCAAGAAAAGCATATTTGCTCATTGAGAGAATCAAAAGTAGAAAAGCTGCAGCGAGATCCTGTTGGGGAATGAATATCATTTCCCTCTAAATGGGCAGGAGAAGATAATCCAATCAAGCAACAAATTGCTGCCTATGCCAGGCCCTTCCCTGAGCCCTGACTCCGAGGAATCCAGAGTCAACTGGCTGACATTTTAATCTGTTTTGTCTAGCTGTTCAATGAGCTTGCTTGGAAAATGTAGGTTTGACCCTGTGTGATAACTAGGACAGTCAGCAACATCAAACACTCATCCCTTCATTAGCAGTCAGACTGTGGATATGTTGGGGTAGAAGGCTAATTCTCTCTTCTAAAGACATGTTAACTATCTCTGTTAATAGGGTCCCTCTACACTATTACTAGCAGGAAAAGGCATCAATCAGTCAGTTGTGGTGGCCTTCTTTGCCTTCCATTCTTCTGTACCTACTACCCGTGCAGATAGACCACTTTTGTAAGGCGTCTTTGGCTTGTTGTTACTGGTAACCTGAAAGACCATCCCTGATGTGATATGACTTCCCTGGTGGTTTTAATGATCTTATTTCACTTGTTCCCTTCTCACATTTTTTATACTTTAAATATTTTTCAGCATGCTACTTATAACTTTTCAGCAAATGGATAGTAAAGCATGACTTTTCCTCTTGCAGAATGAGTCAGAATTTATACCTTTGTGTTAGTCCTTCAGCTTTGTTTTTTATAGCCTCCATCACCATGACATCTTCATTTGCTACAATACTTTCTTGATCTTCTCTTAGATGCCTTCAAAATGTATTTGAGCTCAGTTCACAGAAATCTCAATCCCTTTGAATCAAGAAATTATAGTCTATTTAAAATGGAATATCTCTAGCCACAAGGGGGTTTTATTATTATTGTAAAAGATGGGTTTAAGAAATATATTTGGCTGAGTTGACAATGATCACTCTCTGATGTGTTGACCTCAGGGGTTGTGCCTATGCAAGTACATGTGTTACATAAAGAAATGTGGCTTTAATATAATCTTTTATGATCTATGGATATGCAGTGAAGTACAGAAATAACAGCAGTGACGAGCAAACTGCAAGATACCTACCTATGAAACACAATGTTAAATAACAATATATACAATTTTTTTTCTAAAAAAACATAGCTGCTTGGCAACGAATTGAATGTAAAGAGAAAAACAGATGTTATCTTATTTAATTAAATATTTTCCTCTTTCCTGAGAAATACAAGTCGCCTTATCAGAAACTTGTTTTCATGTTACTCAGTTTTGTGCCCTGCCACCCTCAGCTACTTATAACCTACATTACCTTGAAGGATTTTCAATTGATATTTTTGATTTGATTGTATATGTTAAGGCTTAACCAACAAGATAATTTGTTAATGCCAGAACACACTTGGCTTTCCAATTGTCAAATAAAAACTCACCCCAACACAACTTAAGTACTATGTTTTCAGTGTGGGAAGACCTCAAATTAAAGAATTTCAAAAATGCCCTGTTAATGCAGGAGTTGGTGGGAAGGAATGGGTCCCCTGGTAACTTTCACCACTCACATGAAATGTTGTCTGGGATTATTTTCAGCCAAAAAGTAATGGAACCAATGAAAAAAAATGTACAAAAAAAATACTCCAATTTGATCAAATCCACACTATTATTTTATTATTTTGGCCTCTGTTTAGCAAAGCATACATGTTTTACTTTAAGTCCTACTGAAGTCAAGGACTAAAACGTATGTTTCATGCTTTGTTAAAAAGGGATGGACTTAAGCAGAAGCTCAATTGGTTTGCAAAAGGAAGGCTTCAGTTTCCATAGATAGAGCAGGCCAGAAATCGGAAATCCCATTCCATGAGAAATTCTGAAATCATTCCAAAATAGAATGAAAAAATGAAATGTTGATGTTTCCCATAGAATGGGAATTCCAGAATTTCATTTAGAAAAAGGTAGAATGACATTTCTCTTTGACCTTTTCTAAACATTTCAACGTCTCCCCAAACTGCCCAGAGCCTCTGCAGCCCATCAAGCAAGGAGCTGGGCAACCATGGGACCCTGGAAGCATCAACTCTGAGGCAGCCTAACTGGTGGGCCGCCCCAGAGCCAAGATCATAGAAGTTCTGAGAGCCTGGGCTGCCAAGATGTTGGGAATCTGGAAGCTCTGGAAGATTGGGCTGCCACAGAGCCACAAGCCTGAGAGTTTGAGAGCCAGGGCACCTACACCTCCAGTCTCCCACCTCCACTTCAGCCCACCACCTGGCAGCAAGGAGCTCCACCTGTGGAGGCAGACATGAAATCTGGAGACAGTAAGGCTCTACTGAAAAAAAATGTTCTGAGTACTTTACAGATATATAAAAGATATATATCTGTAAAGTATATCTTTTATATATCTGTAAAGTATATGTATAAAAAAAGATAACCTGAAGAGATTACTTAGTAACTAAGGGCCAAGCCCTGCTTGCATAACTTGTGTGAGGAATCCCATTGAAGGCTCATCAATGGGCTAAATTCACTACTAGCATAAACTGGTGTAAAATGTTACTAAATCAGACCCAAATCATTCTTGCAACCAAATAGGAGATCTTCTAGCATTTTAGACCTAGCTTTTAAAAAAGGATTTAGATGTTGCTCCTCAAAGTATTCCAAGGCCTAAGTGACTTAGGAGCCTACACCTCATTTTCAAAATTGACTTAGGCACTAAGTCACATTAACTTCAAACTGCCTGTTCACTTACTCATTTTTTTTCTCCAATAAGCCAGTGTTCCAACTTACCAGAAGATAATCACTGTGCAAATCTATCCTCTAATAACAATTTTTCAGAGAGATACTAAGCAAATAAAAGAGATGAAAGTAAACCAGAGTTCTGAACTCTCTGGACTTTTCAGTCAGATAGCTAGTATGCCCTTTCACTTTGCCCTTTCTTCAGTACTGTATTATGACCCTGCACCCAGTCCAGAGCAGCCTAGGTTCTTACTTCCTTTTAGTGGTGGCTTTGCGTCAATAATAACTTTTAAAAAAATCTGAGAAGAAATTAGGGAAATCTCAATCTTAGGTCCAACATACCAAAGATTTATTTGATTTGCAACCTTTGGACAATCATTATATATTTATATTTGTTATTAATACTTATTACAAACTTTAAGTGCTAAAAGATTTTCTAAATTAAAGAAAAGTAGTCAAATACAGAAAAAGTTATAAAGAAATGAGTCATATGCTGCCAACCTCCCTACTTACTTTCCAACAAAAGCTACATACTTGTAGAAATAGTCTCATCTTCTAGAATTTGGTTTTATTGATGAACACACTTCCAAAATCACATTAACCTCCAGCCTAATCCTTCTTTCTGGGCTTTGCTGCTCTTAACGTCTCTTCCCTCAAGGTCAACCCATCTATCTAATCTCTCCTCTTTTAGGATCATGTTGGAGTCAAATGAGCCACAGGTACTCCAGTGAGCCAACAATATTTAACCCCCCTCCCCTCAGCTCTCTGCAAATTTCAAAACAGAAAGGGACAATGGACGATCCTGTCATCCCATTTGACAGTCCCATTTGACAGTCAAGGTTAAATCATCCTTCCCCCCTCCAAAAAAAAGATGCAGGTGCTTCTAACAAGCATGATGTTGTAACAATATGGAACACAAATGTATGACATGAAAGACAGAAAAACTACTCTGAAATTAAACATTTCACACAATTCACAAGTTTTAAGATGTTTTTTAGCAATTTAGTATAATCTAGAAAATGCTCTGATGAAACATATAATAGCTGTCAGTACAGTGTGCCTCACTCCTTGCACAGTGATCAAGGCTGAAACTTTGAATCATTCTTCTTTTGAGAGGCATGTGACCTTCTTGAGGTAAGTAAGACCTATATCACCACTTACCACCCACAAACTTGTGAACTGTGTGCTGACAGCTATGTTGTCATATTTTATAGATGCCAAACAATAGAGATAGGGAAAAAACGCTATGTCACGATGCCCTACAGAACTAGCATATAGTGTTGTTTAGACATAAGGATTGCCCTCATGATAGAATTTTTGGATGAGGCAGTGAGAGAAGATATTAATCCTACATAATATGTAACCCATTTGGTAGGCATTCTCAGCACAGCTGATCAAACAGTAAAGTGTCACCAAAGACTACTCAGAGGCAAATGGAACACTATGGACTAAGAATATCCACCCAGGACTACAAAAAAACCCAGTTTGGATCAGGGAACACAAATGGAAGAGGGTCTTGAGTGCTAAATTCCTACAGTTGTACAAGATAACCAAGAAGTACTCCATTAACTAGCTCCTGTTATTGGATGGGACTACCTCTGTCCTGTATTACAATAGGCTACGAATGGATTTTCAAAAGTTCCTCATTGATCTGGTCCCACTGAAAGTTTATGAGAGATATGTGGGACTCGGAATCCTACATTGTTTAGGAGTCTCCCCTAAAGTCCTACCTGACCCATCCAAAAGCATAGCAACATACCACAACAAGACTGGGCAGATGTTTGACGTTACCCAAATCAGCAAGGTGTCTGAACCAGGCATCAGAAGACCAAGCCAGGGCAGGCACTGATATGCCCCCATTATGATGAACTGGCCTTTGGTATCCAATATCCTGGTGTGATTCTATCAGTTCCTTCTGAGCCAGACAATGGCACAAAATCCAAAAGAGTTGTTTTGCCAAAAGAACCTGATTCAAATGGTAATGCTGAATCATGATCCTATTGTACATGGAGAAGAGCCAGCACTAGAGGACTAGATCCCTATTGTTAGTTGGGATGAACTTAGGGTGAGCAATAGACAAGGAACCCAGAACTAATGATGCTGAAGAGACCATAGAAAGAGCAGAGTTCCCTGCTGGCACCAAGACTTCAATATGGAGTAAGTAGCTGCAAGGATGCTTCTTTTTCAGAATCTACTGTTCTTATTCCTCTTGCAGCTACAGAGTTATAGCATCATAGTCTGCCAAGAAGAGGTGATTTAATTTGCTCTTAAGAGGACAGTTTCTGAGGAGTGGATCGGGCAAGGATTTGGGAGCAGCATGACAGTTGAATAATTGGGACCTATCGGGTGCTAGAGACTAAAGGCCTAGCCACTGGAGCATTTGTCGAAGAATCAGAACATAGAGGATGCTACCAGGGCAAAGAGGTGACCTCATCACTCTGGAGAACCCAGGAAGAAAGGGAGGCAGCACTGATGATTACAATAATGTTCCTCAATATTGTCTTGTAATGTAAAGAAATCCCAGTCATAAACTACTGAATCCAATATGGTACTGATCTATCCTTTTAATGCAGATAGTGAATTCTGATATCTGAGAAAACCTTTTGGAAAAACACTAAGTATATTGGAACCCACTTTATCTCCATTATCTTCTAAACTATATAAATCTAATGCTTCTGAAAGCACATTAAAGGACAACTAACAAGGCTTGGTGTGAATTTCAGGTGAGCAGGAGCCAATATAAAATGTTATCACTTGCCTAATAAAATATTTTACTATACAGTAGACTCTCGATTATCCAAGATGATAGGGAAAAAATTAATCCTGGTTAATAAAATCCTGGATAATCTCCATCAATAGGAAATGTGGGGGAGGGGGGGTTGCATTCACCAGCCACCCTGTGCTGGGGGATGGGGGTGTTCGTTCACTGGCTGCCCTGCCCCCTGGTGGGTTTTTTGTGTGTGTGTGCTTGGGGTGGCAACAAAGCCAGAGCCGGCCCTGCGAGTTACGCGTATTTTTTTTTACATCCTGGTTAATCCACATCCTAGTTAACCCAATTCTGGATAATCGAGAGTCTACTGTATTATTATTTCCTGAACTGCACTGCGGAAGTTATAAGGGAAAGAGGGCTGGCCTGTCCCTGAAATGGTGAAACGGCTGCGCTCATGGAATTCTGCAGCGAGCTATGGATTCAGCAAGTGTTTTGCTGAATTAAAAAAATATTTTTTTAAGATAACTGCAGACATTGAACCTGAAGTAGTCTCTAATTCCATATCAGAAGAGACCCTTTAGGGACAGTCTAGTATTCTCATGTGCCTCTTCAGCCACCTCAGTGAACAACTTCAGTGGTCTCCAGGTGGAGCCATCTCTAACTGTGTTTAGCCAGAGGAAGATGGGAACCGCGGAGCCTCTGAAGATGGGCAATGGGGTAAAAATTAAATGGGGATGGGGTAAAAATTAAAAATGCATGGAGTCCTTTTTTTCTGAAGAAAGCTAGTCACTCCTCGTATGGATGGACTTATTGCTCAATGAATTAAGGAGCAACACCTATCCATGGCAGAAATAGTGAAATAGTGAAATTCTGGCCCCATTTTACAGCAAAACCTATCCATGGCAGAAATAGTGAAATAGTGAAATTCTGGCCCCACTGAAGTCAATGGCAAAACTCTCACTGACTTTTATGGGGCCCAGATTTCAGAGAGTGGCAATGAACAAAGATGGTCTTCGTCTGAAGTTCCATCATAGTCTCTCAATGGAAATGCCTCAGTGAGGTAAAACAGGAACACCTACTCTCAATAATTGTCATAGTTCTCTGCAAAGCACAATTTTTTGAAGTTCCTGGTTGACTTAGCACATTCCCCAATAGTACAAGAGCAGCACCTTTAAAAAACTAAATACTTTCCTAAGGATTTTAAAACTGCGGAAAAGTACATGAAACTTGTAACAAGAGACAATCCTGGACAATATGTTACTTTGTCTTCTGACTCTACTTTTTTACTGATACTATTTTTAATACAGACAAAGAGTGCTTTCTATTGAGGAAGACACATTACCGACCTTTTTGTCCTTCCCAGACAGCATTAGAGCAAACTAGAACCTTTTTCCCCCTACCTAAAAAACTAGAAATGTACAGCAAGGATATGAGTAAGCAGACAACAAAGGTACATTTTCAACTTCCTAAAGATATAGCAACTATTTCTACTTCATTAAGTGCAAGCTATTCCTTTATATTTTCCCTTCCTATCCTGGCCACTGGCAAAGTTGCATTATTATCTTATGAGTCATTCTTCCTACAAAATATCTCTCTGGGTAGTACTTGTTAATTAAACTTTTTCTCTATCTCTATTACAACTGTTGGCAACAGTCTTGTATCCTCTCCTTTGAATAGACATTTATATGTAATCTCCCTTTATAATGGTAGGAAGGAATTACGTATCCTTTACTATGTGTGCCTGTTGATCACACAATCACTAATTATTTCAAGTATGCTAGTGAGCATTACTGGTGATTTAAATAGTACATTTTCTTCATCTGCTTAGGACAATGCCATGATTGTACAATATTTCCAGCTCACTCTTCAGTGGCATTTTAGTCAATGAACTTGAAAAGTTCCTTAGTTTTATAAAGAAAAAATTGGAACATCTGTCTCTTTTCTATTGATGTTTCTCTCTAGTGACTAAAACAGTCCGCTTTTTTAAAATGCCAAGTATGAAACAAAAATGTCATTTTACAGTAACTTGGCCTAGTGATAGCTATGTAACCAAAAGTAGCACATCAGAATTATATGTAGTAAAAATATGTACATTGTTTTCTTCACTAAATTTTTTAACTGTGGTGTAAAAAAGTAAATATTATTTCCATAGCAAGATATTCTATTGGTTATTCACGGAATCCTTGGCTTTTCACTGTAAAACAAAAGACATAAATATTTCAGGATGGCTCAGTCCTAGAAAATAAAAATATCTATGAAGCAATTATAAAATATAACTGAAAGAGATTTATTTTGTTACTGTTTAGGTCCAGTGAACCAAACTTGTGATATGACTCCAGTAAAGTCTGTGGAGTTACATCAAGAGTGAATTTGGGCCAGTCTTTTTTTTTTTTAAGGCAGAATTTGGTCCTGATTTACACCTCTCATTCTTAGAATAGCAGGCAGCATGGAAGGAAATCCAAAAATGAGAGAAAGAAGGAAAAGAGCGTGGATTTGTTGATGGAGCAAAGGTGAATAAGAAGGAGTAGTAGGAAATGAAAACAGAGCTGTAGGCAAAGGAATTGTGCACAGTCTGAAGGGAAGAATGATAAATTTGAAATCAGTGAGGAAGTTGTAAGAAACCCGTTAGAGATCCAAAGAGGACATGCATCTAATTGTGATGTAGTGATACTGAAATTACCAAAAATATCAAATTAAATTCTTAGCTGAAGAGTTTAGCACTATACATAATATCTCTGCACATGACCAATATGAAACATGGTTACCATGGCTGGTGAAGGTTCCATACCGTATTGGGCAACACTTATAAAGTTTGCACTATGTAAATTCTATGGGATTCCATGGCTTAGTTTTCATGGAGTCAAAGCACGATTCTAGTAGTACAGTAATTTCTGTACCTTATCTACAAAGTTTGAATTATTCCTTCTGGCTATACTCCATGCAGTACCAGAAAACAGGGCCTTTCTCCCAATGATCCCACAGAGGAATTGGTAATATACTATTAAACTGAGAATATGCAGACCACGTGTGACAACTTTTAGAGACTGTTTGAAAATGCTCCCTTTTGGCCCCTTAAAGATGGTGAATATACAAAATACATTTTCTTTTAATGCATGCCAGAGCACTAAATGCCTAACAATGCCTAAAACCCTTTGTTTTTTAAGTATACCACCCACTCTGTCGATATACGTCTATTGTTTGGTTATGTTTTGCTCCAGGCTGCTACTAGCAGTATTATAGTAATACCTAGGGACCCCAACTAAAATCAGGGCCCTGGTAGCCTAGGTGCTGGAGACAGACCCTGTCATGCAGTCCTTGCACGCTAAATAGAAAACACAGATAAAGGGATGGAGAATTGAACTCAGATACAGTGACTTAAACAGGACAACACAGAAAGTCTGTGGCAGAATTAGGAATTGAACCTTAAACCCATTCTAGTGCCTTAACCACAAGACCATCCTCACCCAAATCAGTATCAAATCAGTATCAAGATAAATATAACACTAAATCAGTATCAAGATAAAGATAGGCAATTAGAGAACTACAACATGCCAAGGATGTTTGTGTCTCTCCCCCCCCCCCCCCCCAACCACCATCACGTGTGAACATCTAATGTGTTTGTGGAGACTGGAGTTTTTAAGTTTTAAGCCAGCATGTGAGAACAGTTGTCTATCCGCAAATTCACTATACAAATCTGTCATCAAATCTCCAGCACAGAGCTGGATTATCTTCAGATCTGAACAACAGGTTTCATTGTGAGCTACACCAAGGAAGTGTAACTCTGCTGAATGGGGAACCATGTTTCTACCCATAGTGTAAAGAGAGTCTCACTCCTACATAAAATTTCTGCTCTGCAAAGTCAATCATCTCTCATTAAATATTCATCTCATAATCTGCTAAAAAAAGTCATTCTGGAAAACAAAAGTGATTTACATGTTTAATAAAGTAATAATTACAAAGTTTGTTTATGCTTATATAATTTTAAGTTGATTACACTCCAACTGGCTGTATTGCTTCCATGTTACAGTAATAGCAATCCCTTGAAAGTCACAAACTGTCTTATAACTCTCTTGAATGTTTATTAGAAGAGACTGGATGTCTCAGTGGGGTTATAATGGGATACTGAGCTTTTCCTCTCTAGACAGGTGTGGATGCAGCCTATGTTGGTAACAAATGACTGAAAGACAGCCAAAAGCAACTGATGGATGGTCAATGGCCTAGGTGAGATGAGTTGATGTTCTCAGTTCTATTTTTGATAGATAGAGGACTCCATCATGGAAACACCACATTATCAACATATAGTAGTTGGCAGACTCAGCATAGGCCAGAGCTGATGAGCATAAAGAGTAAACTACCCTCTAACTCCAAAATGTCAGGAACAAAGTTAGGAAACCACTGTGGGGAGGTTTTTGTTACTATTACTCAGGTTATACCAGTTCTGTGGATTAAACCGAAAGAACTTCAGTCTCCTGTTCTATTAATCTAGTATCTTCCATGTGCATTGCATGGGTCCTTTGAGATAGTTGGTCTGAATAATATCCCCATAGGCTCTATGGGTATATAAAAATTTTTCCTTTTCTAACATATGATGTTTTCAATACTGCTTTCAGTCCCAATCTTGCTCACTGAAGCCAATGGCAAAATTCCCATATGCAGATAAATAGCTGTATGAATATATATTGTGGAAACTCTGTGTGCTGTCTGGTATTGATATAAGATGACTACATATTTACATTTAAAACTCAGGAATAATAAAGCATTATTTTTCTACATGTGGTCTATTCACTTAGCTTTTGGGGGTCATTAGATGAAAATATGGTTTCCAATTGGATAGTAAGTCCTATTTACAAGGAAGGGAAATCTGACCTCTACAGGGTCAATTTTCTATAAATTTGGAGTAAGGGAAAGATGAAGGTAAGTATAGGTCCACTAGTTAGACGAGATGACATCTAGAAGGCTGTGATGTTTAATGTCTAATATGCTTCAGTCTTCACTAAAAAAATTAATTGTGACCAGATGCTTAACCCAATTAATATTAACAAGGGAGAAGAGCAAGCCACAATACAGAAAGAACAGGTTAGAGTATATTTAGATAAGTTATATGTATTCAAGTTGGCAGGGCCTGACAAAATCAACCCGAAGGTACTTAAGGAACTAACTGAAGGAATCTCAGAACCATTAGCAATTATTTTCAAGCACACCTGGGGAATGAGTGAGATCCCAAAGGACTGCAGAAGGGTAAATATAATACTTATCCTTAAAATGGGAAAAGAGAAGACCCAAGGAATTTTAGACCAGTCAGATTAACTTTAATACATTGAAAGATACTGGAATAAACTATTAAACAGTCTATTTTTAAGCACTTAGAAATAATCAGGTAATAAGTAATACCCAACATGGATTTGCCAACAAAACAACATTCCAGTCCAACCTAATTACTTGCCTGCTGGATGTGAGGAAGCAGGAGCAGGGCCGGCGACAGGGGGGTACTACAGGGCCGACTTTAGGGGGGCCCCGGTACACAGCTGTACCCGTTGTCGCCGGACCTGGAGAGCGGGGAAGAGGCGGCGCGGCTCTCCCCCGACAAGCGAGCCTGGCCCCGCAGGAGCTGTGAGCCCGGCCGGGGCAGCAGCGCTGTCCGGGGGGGTGGGGGGGAGGGAGAAAGGGCGTCTCACACAGCTCTCGCTGCCCGGGGGAGTGGGGGGGGGGGGAGCGCCGGCTGGGCTGGGCTGGGGGGGCCGGCTGGGCTGGGGGGGGCCCAAACTATCAAAGTAGGGGGCCCCCAAATTTCTGTCGCCAGCCCTGAGCAGGAGACATGATATGTCTTGATTATAGTAAGGCTTCTGACACAGTCCCGCCTGACATTCTCAAAAGTATAGTAGGAAAATGTGGTCTAGATGAAATTACTATAAAAGTTGGTTCATAACTGGTTGAAAGAGTGCATGTCAAACCCAGGAGGACAGATCTTGTGGGGTCCCACTAGAATCTGTCTTGGTCCAGTATTACTCAATATATTTTTTAAATTTAGATAATGGAGTGGAGAGTATGCTTATAAAATATGCAGATGACACCAAGCTGAGAGATGGCAAGCACTTTGGAAGACAGGATTAGAATTCAAAATGACAATAAATTGGAGAATTAGTCTTAAATAATTATTGAAGTTCAATAAAGGCAAGAGCAAAGGGAAAAAAATCAAATATACAAATGCAAATAAGGAATAACTAGTTAAGGGATAGGACTGCATAAAGGGATCTGGGAGTTATAGTGAATCACAAATTGAATACAAGTCAACAATGTGATGCAGCTGTGAAAAAGGCTGGAGTGTATTAACGGGAGTGTTATATATTAGACATGGGAGGTAACTGTCCTCTTCTACTGGTCATTGGTGAGGCCTCAGCTGGAGTACTGTGTCCAGTTCTTGACACCACACTTTAGAAAAGATATTAACAAATTTAAGAGAGCCCAGAGGAGATCAATAAAATGATAAAAGTTTTAGAAACCCTGATCAACAAGGAAAGGTTAAAAAACTGATTATATTATTCTTGAGAAAAGAAGACTGAAGGTGGAACCTAATAACAGTCTTTAAATATGTAAAGGGTTGTTATAAAAACAATGGTGATCAGTTGTTCTCTATGTCCACCGAAGATAGGACAAAAAGTGTTGAGCTTAATCTACAGCAAAAGAGATTTAGCAGGCTGGCAAAACTTTCTAACTTTAAGAATAGTTAAGTACTGGAAGAGACTTCCAAGGGAAGTTGTAGGATCTTCATGATTTAAGGTTAGACAAATCTGTCAGGGAAGGTTTAGATATACTTGATCCTGTCTCAGTATGGGAAGCTGGACTTCATGATCTCTCAAGCTCCCTTCCAGACCTACATTTCTATGGTTCTATAAAATATTTAGTCTCCTGACTTTCACTGCAATCAATGGAAGTTAGGAGCTTAACTACCTTTGAAGATCTGAGTCAAGGGCCTTTTAATTCACACGTGATATCAATTAAAGGGAAAGGTGATAGCTCAATTAGACAAAAAATGTTTCTTCATCCTTCCAAATGAACCAAATCAGCCATTCTTAAAATGAAAATAATGTAAAGCTTCCATCCCTCCTGATGTAGGCTCTGAAGCAGCAATTGGAGCCACATGGGGGAGCCCTTAATGCTATCTCAGAACTTATCATAGCAATATCCTCACACTGATAATAGTGATAGAGAGAAACCTTGCTTTGTGAGACAGAGCAAATAAGCTTCAAGTGAATGGACCACTGCTATATTACCCCCTGTAATGCTGGAGAAAGAAAAGGAGTTGGGAGAGAAGTGAAACTTATCCTTTTTCTTTCTTCTTTCCTGATTATCTGGGAAAATATGTTTGTAACTATCAGAGAATATATGAATTTCTTAGATGTTCTTACTAATCATGTACTCAATAGTGTAAAGGTGCAAAAATACTTTAAAAAATCAAGGCTTTTCTACAAAGAAGTGGTGATTCACAAAGTACTGAATACACAAAAACTGTTTTGAGTCTGAGTCATGTGGAGCAAAATGTACTACTGATTTTTGCCAAAGGCAATTGTAATAATGTTTTAAAAGATTTAAAATTTTAAATATTATTAACTCATTTAAAATCTGTTTTGAAGCTTTAAATTAATGGGGTGGTACAGGAGAGAATTGGCAGTAACTATACATCATGCCAATTTCATGTTTAAAATCTCATTTATGTTCTGGGATTAGGGAGATGAGCCTATCTGATTTCAAAATGTAGGTGGGACCCAGAAGTGTTCATTTATCTATGGATGTTGTTTTATAAAGCTCTTCCACAGGTCCTACCTGCTGTTTACTAGATAGTAATTTCAGGCTATCTTTGAAGTTGGCAGGGAAGCAGGAATGGAAGGACAAAGAGAAATAGAAGCCTTTTTGTTTAATAATTTAGTACCCTTACTACACAAGAGTGGGAATATTTCTTTTGTTCCAGATTTCTTGTGACCTTGGGTTTCTCTGGGCCTCAGTTCGTCCCTCTGTATATAGCACTTGGGAAGGTTTTGTGCAGACAAGTACATTAAAGATTGTGCAGCACTTTTTAGATCTGCTGATGAAAAGAACGATACAAGAACTAGGTGTTAATTATTATGTCTGATTTCTCTGTGAGAGGCCAGCTCCAATTGGTTATTCTAAGAAAATCAGATTAAGGTATTATCTCATGGCTCTCTAACAGCAAAAATTACTCATTTGGGCTGGAACAGACATGGGTTGAAGGCGGTTTTATGTTTGTGGCTTTGTAGATATGAACAACACATTACATTAATTCCTTATGAAACTTCTCTGATGGCATCATCTCCTCTTTACAAGATATGATTATTATTTTTTTACGCTTGGCACAGGACTTCTCAAAGGAGGGCTTCTTCCTGAAAAGATAAGTACAAGGAATATAAAAAGGTGAAAAAAATCTCAGTCACTTCTAATGCCAGATATGGGTATATACCTATTTTAGGTAAAATATAAAAAGAAAATGATTACTGGTTGGAAAAAAATGATAATTTTCAATTTATGAGAAACAGAATTGAGATACATTGAAACAGCTCCTTTCATGATTTTATCATGAGTCTCACAATCTCATGTCTTTTAAAAAAGCTTCTTGTAAACTCTTGATTTTTGTTAGGAATCGTGTGAAGGGTTCAAAATGTTTGCTGTTCTAGATTACTGTCAAAGGTACGGAAGCCACAGGCCGCCCTCAGAAAAGATTTTCCTGCAATGTTTGCAAGTGGATTTGAGGCTGCCTCTAAAGAAGACAAGGGCACAAACTAAGTTGTCCTCATAGCTACTGACAATCTGTTTCTCAGAAAGCAGATAAAGGAATCTCCATTTTTCTGTTAAATTTAGAAACACACAGCCATATGTCTTTTCTTCCTGTACACCTTAAAAAAATAATTTGTTTAAACGATCATAAATTGTCAGCCTGTGCAATTCTTTCTGTTAGAATTAGCAAGTATGCTTGGTTCCCAAAGTTGTCAGAAATAGAACTGAAGAACTGTCAGATCTACCATCCAGCCTTTCTGGGACTGATAAAGACATATTTGTCCAGAGACTTAAAAGTACATTCAGTGAAACCAAGTCTTACTCAGATGAGTAGTCCCATTGCAACCCTTGCCTCCTGATAAGATAAGGAAAAAAGAAACAGGAGAAGATGGCAGAAAATACAATATAGGAAAATTATTATTTGAGTTCCTCTTTCTTTTTTTTAATCTAATTTAGTTTTAATGGCAATTGAAAGAATCAAGAAGCTCTTATGCAGTTTTCAGATTCTGTATATTCTTAAATTATGTTCCCTCTTTTCATATGTTCTTCAAGAGAAACAGTATAATGAGTATAATGATCATCTCTCAGTTTCAAAAAGATTTCTCAGCAGGTCCAAGTGATGCATGAGAGGACTCATAGGGGGAAGGGGTGACTTGATTTTCAAGTGGCTTCAATAGAGGAAATATGTAAGATGACTTTAGTCAAACACCTCTGAGTTTGGCAGAATTTGTCACCCATTGTTGACATTTTGGCATTAGTTTCTTAGCCGATGATGTGTTCTAAGCACTTGTCACGTATTATACAATCTTATTCTAATAGCTGTTTCAGCATATATCAATTAACACCTCATGGCCATAATTTGGCTCATGTATTAATAGGGAAGCACCTTTTGGTTTTTGGAAAACTATGTCCTGAAATCTCTGAAAAATGAAAGATTGTGATAGGTGGCTTGGGGGGGGGCAGGCAGTCTAGTGGTTAGCATATTTTTCAGTCCCTTGCCTCTCTGTAGGAGCAGTAGAGGTGCCTGTTCCTGACCTTAAGTTAGGAAACTTCAGTTTTCCACCCACATCTGGGCCTCAGCCCTTAAGGGGATGTGGTAGGGCGACCCAGGCACTCCCTCTCGGATTGGTCTCATATCAAGACCCAGTGGAAAGCAATACTTACAGGGTCCTCCAGTCAGCAAGTCTAAGTTCACATCCCGGGCTACTTCCTACCAATAAATCTCTTCAGTTTGGGGCATGGCCCCTATTCGCCAAACAATCAGTCACTCAACAAATAAAAGAATCCAAAGGAGCAGGCCCCTGCAGGGCTTACTAGGTTCTCATTGAATGTGGTGATTGGAGGGTCTAACCCACTCTATAATCCAATCTCAGGGGCCATCTTCTGTCTAGTTTCCTGCGGGAGAATTCCCCTCTACTACAGCCCATCTTCCACCCCTTGCCTGAGTGACGTAGCACCCCACAATGCTTTCTGGGAATATGCTTATGAATGTACATATGTCATAACTGGAATATGTTTTATGATACATATGTCATGTAACATATCTCTGCAAAAGTTATGATCTACCGAATATGTTCATCCTTTTGTATGCATGTGTAATTTTTGTATTTGAAGTTATGAATATTAGCTGTTTAATTTTAAGTAGCCTTAGTAAGGCATTTGAGCAGCTTCTTTAGAAATGAATTTGCAAGTTAAGTGCCCAATTAAGAAACCCTTAATGGACAATGGATCTTGGAAGGCTCCAATCCACATAAGAGTCTACTTGAGGATGTTCAAGGTAGCATGTGAACCATGGCTGCTACCTGTAAGTTCTGAGTCATGCATGGACATGTGACTTGCCCATGTGACTCCAAAACTCCATCTTGTAGCTGGGATTCTACACAGGGGGAGGAAGGGCTGTTCACCCACAAGAGAAAGTCTATTTAAACCCCTGGGGCACCCCTCCATTTTGTCTTCAGCTGGCTCAAGGGATAGCCTCTCCACCCCCAAAAGATAACTAAAAGAAACTAGAACAAAGGACAGTAACCATGGGGGGTGTGAGGGATTGCTGGACCCAGAAGGAGACTAGCCTGTAAAAGGAAGCTTACTGGAATACCTCTGAGAGTGAGGCTTTATCTGTATTCAGTTTTCTTACTGTATTAGGCATAGACTTGTGTGTTTTATTTTATTTTGTTTGGTAATTTACTTTGTTCTGTCTGTTACTACTTGGAACCACTTAAATCATACATTTAATAAAATCACTTTTTACTTGTTATTTAACCCATAGTATGTATTAACACTTGGGGGGGGGCATATCTATCAGTGTTATAGAGGGTGAACAATTTATGAGTTTACCCTGTATAAGCTTTATACAGGGTAAAACAGATTTATTTGGGCATCGGGCATCTGAGTATTAGAGACAGGAACACTTCTTAAGCAGCTTTCAGTTAAGCTTGCCATTTGTGGGATGTGGTTCAGTCCTAGATCTATGTTTGTAGTTGGCAAGCATGTCTGGCACAACCAGGCAGGGTTCTGGAGTCCCAAGCAGGCAGGGAAAGTAGGGGCAGAAGTAGTCTTGGCACACCAGCCCCAAGAGGTAACAAAGTCCTGTGGCACCTTAAAGACTAACTATAAAGTTTTGAAGCATAAGCTTTCGTGGGCTAATACCCACTTCGTCGGATGCAAGCAGTGGAAGTGTCCAGAGGCAGGTATAGAAAAGTAGGCAAGAACCAGGTGGGAGGTAACAAGTTTAGTCCAATTAGGCTGAACCAGCTTGTTATCAGCCCCAAGAGGGTTTCTTTGATCCAACCCGTCACAGCCTGGGCTTGTGAACTCCCTTTAATCTGCTCCTCCAATCAAATGAGGTCTAGAGGTGTGGGACTACCTGTATCCAGTATTGCCTTTTTACTGCTTTGGACCTAGTCTGAAGTTTTCATACCTTATCACATAGGTAAATACAGTAAAACCTCGATTTAACGGACCTTGATTTAACGGACTTCGGATGCAACGGACAAAATTTCTGATCCATATCAGACCGCGACCCCTCCCTGCTGCGGCCCCGGTCCCCTTCACTGGCAGCCGTCTGCTGGCTCCCGGCTGCTGCCCCGGTCCCGGCAGCAGGCGGGCTGGCTCCCGGCTGCCACCCCAGTCCCGACAGCAGGCAGGCTGGCTCCTAGCTGCCGCCCGAGTCCCAGCTGCTGGCGGGCTGGCTACTGGCTGCTGGGTCCTGCCCGGGTCCCGCCAGTGGGTGGGCTGGCTGCTGGCTGCCGGGTCCCGCCCGGGTTCCACCAGCGGGCGGGCTGGCTGCCGGCTTCCGCTCGGGTCCTGACAGCGGGCGGGCTGGCTGCCAACTCCCGGCTGCCGCTCAGGTCCCGGCAGCAGGCGGGCTGCGGAGCTGCCGCCCTGACCCTTTGGCGGGCGGGCTGCTGCTCCGACAGCTCGTTGTTGTTTTTTATTAAATAACGGACTTTTTGATTTAACGGACACCCCCTCGCCAGAATTAGTCCGTTAAATCGAGGTTTTACTGTAGTCTAGTTCATTCCTAGCATAACTAAATTGCTATGAACAATGTTTGACCCAATGTTTTTTTTTAATAGCTAGACATGATGTAATTCAGGAATTTGATTAGCTAGATGTTTGTATAAAGTTTTTGTGACTGATTCAACTCCCACTAAAGTCAGTAGAAAGAGTCTCATTGACTTCAGTGGACCATAGTTCAGACTTTAAGCCCAGGTGTAACACGTGATTAACTTTAAGCATGCTTAGCTGATTTGGGGCCTTAGTCCCTCAAAATGTCAAACATAGATTGACATTTCGACACCAACTCTTTTATGGATGGTCCAATCAATCAGAACTGCTGAAACTATTTTACATAAAATAAATAAATAAGTATACATTTAAAGACACATTTTTGTAGTTGCCAAAAATAGATATCAAAACATCCACCTGCAGTGATGACAAATTTGATAAATAGCAGATTTATATGTCTGCAAATGAAATTTAAAGAGTTTTGCACCAGAGAAATAGAAATATACTAAACAAAATGTCTACAGTTTTTTTGGGGAAAGGAAAGGTTATAAGGTTTTCAGATGGCCTTATTAACAAAAAGAATTACATCCAGGATGAATTTGGATCCTAATGCCTAAAAAACTGGAGCTTGTATCTGTATCATTGCTGTTATAACTGCACTAGGCTTTCAGTGGGTATATATGGGAAACATGATGGCTGGGTCCATCCATTTAAGTAAACTATCCCCCTAATAGAATGACTGCCTTGAATGTTAATCAAGCACCTTAAGTAAATGTCTTATCCAAAGCCTTGAACTAAACGAGCATCTTTCCATTGGCTTCACTGGGCTTTCTATCAGGTCCTAAGATTACTAAACATCTAGTTTAAGGGCAAAAAAAGTTCAGCTTGTCAAGCGGTATTAACATTGTAATGCTTCATTACTTTTTTGTCTTTTCATCAAGATAAATCAATGCTAAGACAGTTTATTCTTTCTGGATCACAGAACATTGTGCAGTAACATGATTATCAAGAATATACTGTGTATTTTCCCTCGAGGCTCCCTATGGTTGTCATAACCTCTGAAAGAGAGAGAATCCTTCCCCCATCTCATCCACATTCCCAAACCCACCCACTCCTGTAGTTTCAAGGTGCACTCACCAAATTAAAGATACATTTATGATAAATACATTGGACACTGACTCATAGCACTTCACTAAGACTAGGTTAGACATAATAGAGGTTAACTGGAATCAGACTACCTGTTACTTGACAGTACCATTAGGTACTCAAACACAATGTGCAGGTAACAAGGTTACCCAACCTGAAAATTACACAGAGGGACAGATTTTCAGTCCCAACTCCACCTGCTTTGTGCTGCCTAGCAGGCAAAAAGCAATTTTAAAGCAACCGCTGAGGTTATTCCAGCAGAAGAGAGTTCTGTTGGGTCAGAACAGCAGTTTCTTGGAAAGGTCACCCAGAAACACCTCTCAACCCCCATGATCTTCAGATGTGCCATGCCTCTGTGCTGTGAATGAGTTCAAAAGAAGAATGGGCTACTCTGCACAGCACTTGTGCAGTGAGAGCATTAAAATGCAAATGTTGAACACATGAAAAATAGAATCCTTCTGAAATGTGCCATTATCTCCATTCACTTCATGTATATCCTATATAGGGTGACCAGATGTCCCGATTTTTGGGACAGTCCAAATTTTGGGGTCTTTTTGTTATATAGGCTCCTATTACCCCCACCCCCGTCCCGATTTTTCACACTTGCTGTCTGGTCACCCTAATCCTATATTGTTGTTTTTTTTACACTGCAACCTCAGTGGGTTCAAGGACTTTTCCAGTGCAAACCCCATATATTTAATCTGATCAATATGCTGTATAGGTGATGGGTCCATGGAATACCCCTTCATAATTAATTGACCCCAGATGTTGCTTTCATCTGGGGTCAATTAATTATGCTGTTCATCGTATTATATCTATGTATAGCATTTGTCTGGTCACCTAAAAGGTTCAAAATTCACTCCATCAGGTTGAATTACTCCATATTATTTAATTTTCTGATAATATTCTGTTGTATTACAGAAAGAAAGATGTGCTGGTGGTTAAGACACTGGACTTGGACTTGTGAGATTTGGGCTTACCTCCCGGCTCTTCCACCAATTCCATGGGTCACTGTGGGCAAGTGATTTAAGCTCTCTTCACCTCGGTTCCCCATCTGTACAAAGGAGGATAATACTTTCCTTCTCAGTCTTATCTTTTTAACAAAATAGGCTCCTTGGGACAAGTGCTGATTATTAATATGCTTTTTGTACAGCACCTAACACAATGGATTCCTGAACTCAGCTGGGGCTTCTACACACCACTCTAATACAGACAACTGAATTAACGGAGGTGTGTAATGGTGTAGAAGTCTGCTGGTTCAGATCCAGTTGCAACATTGTAAGTTTAGTGTGGAATTTGACAAGGTAAAAAATATCTCATCCCTCATGTCTAATCAATCCTCTTTCATCTCCAGCAACTCCTTTGTTCTGTTTTGTTTCCCTACATGTCGGTCATTTCACTTTGGGATCTCTAAATGATACAGTAAAACAAACAAACAAATAAATAAAATAATCATCAACACATTTTAATCTCATTGGGATAATTTTTCCAACCAGACCATTGCCATATGTAATATTTGTGGGGTAACAACAAAGTTCTCAGTGATGCACAATACACTGAAATAGAGATGGCTCTTGTCCCACAGAGGCTATAATGTAAGGCACTACCCCAGAAAGTAGCTCCCCAACTGACAATGGGGCTTCATATGGAGCTCCATATAGGTATGGGACCAAAATGGCAGACTGGAAGTCAATGTAGATGATACATGCTGATGAATCCAGAGGCAAGAGTAACTTCATAAACCTGGTTTCTTCATAGCTGCCCCTAGCAAGAGAAGCTGCAGTTCACTCTGTTTCTCTAAAAGCTGTCTTTTCCACAAGCTGTTTGGGCCCCCACACCATAGCTTCGTCACCGTTATTTAGTAATTCTTGATGTGGAATTTTAACAAATGCATATTCCAGGCAATACCTCCTCCTCATTGAATCACACAGGCTGTGTCCTAATCAAATTATATTTTTGAAGTGTTTCCTCACTGAATCCCACAAGGTTTTTTGTCTCTTATTTCCCCCCACACCTGCTTTTTAAACTAACCAGTCTACAACTGCCAGCAACGCCTCATGTCCCCCACTCCCTATCCCATTTCTTTTTTAGCAATGGTGCTATGTTCGTCACTTTACAGTCCTCCACAATCTGATCCTGTCACCTAAGAACTTCTAAAAAGATCAGTGAATACCATGTTTATTTCTGCCTTTTCAGACTTGTGCATGTACGTTATCTAGTATAGGTCAGGTATTATCTACTGGTTAAAGGCAGTCATTCATGGTCAGGCCCCTGGGCGATAATCGATGTAATGAGTTGCTGTGGGTTCAGTGGACAGGAGCAGGAGGCAGCTCCAGCAGCTATGATGGGATCTCCTGTGTGAGTGTGTTTGATTCTTTTGGGTCTAGGGCTTGTTGGAGGCTGTGGCAGCTGGACAATGGGATTAGGTTGCTGCTTGAAATCAGGTGTTGCATGTTCATCACCAATCTAGGTGGCATACATTCACTGCCAATGTGACAGCCTCATCATTCAGAGCTTGTGCACAAGTACAAGCCAGTGTTCATGACTACCCTTGACTATATCATTATTTTCATGGCCTATGGTGAGTCAGTTAGGTCCTTGTCTGTTTTTTTCTTAAAGTGGACCTATTTTCGCTTGTGCCTTATGTTAATATTCAATACACTTACAAAACTCTTTGTTGTGCATTGCAGTAGTCACTGGCACTGCTTTCCTCCTCAGATTAATTGCAATGGGATATTTGTTTCATTTGGGCCTAATAATTTTCTGCTACTAAAAATTCAGGCCCCAGTGCTGCGCTTCAATCTGCCGCTATTCAGCCCTTTCATATCACTCCTAAGATATAAAAGTACTGAGTCACAGCTAGATATCTCCACACCCTGCAATTTCCCCCAGATCACCTCACAACTCCTGGTAGAACGGCATGCTTTGGGCATGCCCACAAATAGGAGGGGACATATTGGGAGAGGTTTGGCATGAGGCTTGTGTGCACTGCTAGTCTGAGATGCTGGATAGTTCCTTGGGGGACCACTGCAGCTCCGGCATAAATTGAAGCATCCCCAGGGCTGTTTTTCTCATGCTGGGACTTGAACCAGTCCCAGAAGGCCCCTAACTCTGAAGACTCAAAGGCGGTCATTCTCCCTGGACTACACAAGCTGTAAGACATGCCTCAGAACTATGGACTCTGTAAAAAAATAATAATAATAAAAAAAGAAGCCAGTAAGGGCTGGTTCATGATTGCTACAGGCGTCTAAAACTGAACAGCCACCTGGCTTTAAGTTGTTTCATCTCCACGCATTGCCCTACCCCAAAATTAATACTATTTCGTATGAACCCCACTCAGTAAGGATGCTCCCTGAGAGGAGGTAGATGGATTGTATAACACAGAGGACTCATAGTGTCAACGTACCAAAACAACAATGCTGATCCATATTTTCCCAGTATTTATACTGTGGCACACAAGTTAGCTGAAAAACTGCAATATTGCTTTTCTAAAGATAGTCACCAAGCTATCATTTGAAAGCGCTGATTGTTTACGCCCCATCCAAAAACTGAACTGGAACAAATGGACTTTGTTCTATACTGGAGACAGTTCAAAACAAGAAAGAAAGAAATTCATTGCTAGGATGAGGCCGGGGAGTGGCCCACAGCCTAATTGTCAAGTTTGTAGATTCTATATCAGTTACCCAAAAACAAGCTGCACAGGAACTCAAACAGCCTTGGGAGTTTGGTTGCTCCGTTTGTTTTTTTAAAAGTCATCATCTAAGATTACACATTACACATGATGCTTAGATCAACTATTATTTCAAACTGGAGAATCAGCCTTGTAGCTGGAAATGTTTTTTGGAATTGAGTCTGAAGGATATAAATGGCAAAAAGCATAGGAAAATCTACAGTTTGCTGCAGTGAAAAATGGGTATATTCAGTCATATGATTTACATTGTCTAAGGCCAAATCATAGCATTTAGGCATTAGCATTTGGTTCAGCCTAGTTCTCTGGTGCACTTGGATCTGGTTCCCACACTGCAAGCCCCCTCAAGCACAGGGACTGTGATTGTGGATATGTCTCTACTGGGATCCAATGTGTGGTGTGTATGTACTGTTTGGGCTGAAGCCCATGCTGCTGTGGTTTCCCTGCTATTGGTGCTCACACTAGATGGATTAAAGTTAACTCAGCTAGGTCTACATGTGCTGCAATCACACCTCCCATTGCAGCATAGACATTCCCTGTGACTGGCCTTTACATGGGGTACGGAAACTGGGGAGAAGGGTTCTGGCATATTCTCCATCTGAAGAATATGTGTGGTAAGTGTCTTTTAAAGATTGCTGTGAAACATTTGTGGAAGGCCACTAGGAGCACAGGTTTGTAACAGGACTCCTTTAACAAAGCATCCAGGTTGCACATCAGGGTGAAAAAATCTTCACCCAGGGTCTCTATGCTGCAATTAAACACCCATGGCTTGCCCGTGTCAGCCAACTCTGGCTTGCAGGGATCAGGGTACAGGGCCATTTAATTCCAATGTCCCCGTTAAGGCTTGGACTGGAGCCTGGGATCTGGGAACTTCCCTCCCAAATCAGTGCTGTAGCAGAGCCAGGATTAAAACTCATAGCTCACATACTTGGTCCACTATACTACGTGTCTCTCTCAGAGCTATATTGCGTCATTCTAGTTACACTCCACAAGGCAAATATTCTAATTAAACAAGCATCTCCATATTCTTATCCCATCTAAAAATACCTGTCAACATATGTATATAAATACAGTCCTGTGTCCCACCTGCCCATCAGCCTCAGTCACCGCCCACCGCCTGAGCACTAATAGCACAATCCTGTATCACCTCCCACTCAGCCAAGCAATCCTGCGTTAGCTGCTTTAGCTACACTCACAGCTATATATACGCAAGCACATGACAAAACACTTTTGCAAAATGAAGATAAATATATATGCAAGAATTACGATGCATTTTAGAGTTATTGTGGTGCTGGTTTAACTATATTGAAATTGTATATATATATATATATATATATATATATATATTTCTGGATCTCACCTCCTTTGAGAGACCTCAGGCCATTAAGATTGTAAATCACATTTCATCTATAATTATTTTATGTAAAATATTTACTTTTAGCATAAAGATTTAAACCCTCCTAACCCTCTAGTAGCATTTTTGCTAAAAATCTGGCCAATGTTGTATTATATGGACATAGATTTATTAAAGCAAATCCTTACTACTGTGAAAAGAGGTGCTTTTATTACTTATATAATGCACTCTCTACATTCAATGACTGGGACACCAGAGTGACTAGGATTACTTTTGGTGCTAGGTCATCAGTGTATCGCTTGTATGACTCAGAATCAGTCCCTATCATTAGGGCCCTACTGAATTCATGGACCATGAAATCTTGTCTCCTCCATGAAATCTGGTCTTCTGTGTACTTTTACCCGCTACTATACAGATTTCACAGGGGACCAGTGTTTCTCAAACTGGGGGTCCCTGCCCACAGCGGATTCTGGCAGTTGCAAGGTTATTGTAGGGATCATGGTATTGCCACCATTATTTCTGCACTGCCTTTAGAGCTGGTGGCTGGAGAGTGGAGGCTACTGGCTGAGGGCCCGGCTCTTTTTTTTTTTTTTTAAATGGAGATATACCAATCTCCTAGAACTGGAAAGACCTTGAAGGTCATCGAGTCCAGTCCCCTGCCTACACTAGCAGGATCGAGTACTGTCCCCTGACAGATTTTTTGCCCCAGATCCCTAAATGGCCCCCTCAAGGATTGAACTCACAACCCTGGGTTTAGCAGGCCAATGCTCAAACCACTGAGCTATCCCTCCCCCCCTCTAAAGGCAGCAGTGCAGAAGTAAGGGTGGCAATACCATACCATGCCATCCTTACTTCTGCACTGCTGCTGGCAGTGGCTCTGCCTTCAGAGCTGGACTCCTGGCTAGCAGCTGCCACTCTCCGGCTGCCGAATTCTGAGGGCAGTATCACCATCAGCAGCAGAGCAGACGTAAGGGTGGCAATACTGCAAACCCACCGTACAATAACCTTGAAGCCCCGCTGCCCGCTGCCCGCTGCCTTCTTTAAGGTCAGGACTCCTACAGTTACAACACCATGAAATTTCTGATTTAAATATCTGAAATCATGAAATTTATGATTTTTAAAACCCTATGACTGTGAAATTGACCAAAATGGACCGTGAATTTGATAGGGCCCTACCTATCATATATTGTCTAGTTTAGTTTTCAAATGGTGAAAGGGTTGAGCCTGCTTCTATTTTCTTTGGGAGGGTTCAACACTATAATAATATATCTCACTGAAGAGGGGAGGCAGTATATCATGGCAGTTGTAGTCCAGCTGGGGAGCCCGGCCCATAAGGGAGAATGGGCGTCGGAGGAAACCAAATTAAAACTGGAGCAGTGCAGCCAAATCAAAATGCAAAACTGTGGCAGTTTTCAGCCAATATATTTTGGTTTGGAAGCACTCTTTTTGACAAAAAAAATCATCAAACCACAGAAAGCAGATACTTTTCATGAACATTTTGATTTATCAAACATCTGCTTCAACAGAAAAATGTTGACCAGCCCTCTGTGAAGATCTGTAATCAATAATCTCTAGCTCTTACACAGCTTTTGCATCACTAGATCTTGAAGCACTTTACAAAGATCAGTATCATCAACCCCATTCTACAGATGAGGCACAGGGAGTGAAGTGACTGGTTTGAAGTCACCCAGCAAAGCAGAACCAGGTATCCTGATTAACATTTTCACTTTCAATCCACTTAGCCTGCATCAATGAGCTGACCTGTACTTCAGTGCTCCCTGTTTAAATTTCCTTGTGCTTGAGAATCTGATGAAGGGCCTTGTCCAATCTGGTCATCCCATGGGCGTATCAAACTGAAAGTCCTGTAGAGAGCTGAACTTTTCTTCAAACACTGAACAAGAAGCTATCAGAATAAGAAAACAGTGTTGTCCCTAAAGCTACTCTGTCTTTCTAACTCTATTTCACTGTAGAGCTTCTGCCTAGAACTTTCCCCAATCGCCTCCTTCCTTTCATCTAGAGATTTAAAGAAACAGCCCACATACTCAGCTGACAGATATAAAATATCTACAATTAGCATAATCAGTATACATATTTTACATGTTCCAAAATTTTCATATTAGGTGACAGAGAGAGAGGGGGGGGGGAGCAACAGCCAGTAAACACTTTGAAATAAATCAGATTAATTTTCTGTTCCTTATTATAATAATTTAAAGATTGCATAAATCCTTCCCATTCAGTGAATGGTTATGTAGCCATGCCCGGAATTCCATATACACCCGTGGAACAAGATCTGAGAATGTTTGTAAACATTACAGACAAGCAATCAGTCAGAATTCAGTAACACACACACAGCTGCAGAAGGCAGTGAGAATGCCTTAAATAAAACACAGTATCAGCCTTCAGTAGAGAGCATTGAGACAAATGCCAGGGATGTGAAAGGTGTAGCTGGGCTTACCAATGACGTGCTAATGGTTGTTCAAGCAATCCCTATGCCTCCTTCTCTCTGACTCATTGTCTCCCTTTGGAGGCTTCTCTCACGTCATTGAGGGACTGAGGGTTATTCACAGATCACTGAATAAAGGCAAGCTTTAGCTTCCAGCTTGCATCCCCTGGTCATATGAAAAGGACTGAGGTCACTGATAAGCAACCTTTGAGCTTTTTATCAATAGATCCAATGAAGAAGAGAAGAAAAAACTTGAGCATCCCCTTATTTCACCATTTCTGGGAGTTTTGGGGTGGGAGTTTTGCAGTTATTTTTGCAAATTAGTACTTGCCTCTTTTTTTAGTGGGTTGTAAATTCCCTTGCTTGCAACAAAAGTTATAACTTGTAGACTCTAATAAAAACTCTTTTCAGAGGTTTTTGACTGGTAATTAAAAAGATAAAAGAAAAGCAAGACCTTGTATTATATGCCTGTATTAGAAAGCACAGTATTTTTCTACTATTAGAAAGGACCAAGTACCAAGTCAACCAATACCTTAACTAATCCACTCATTTCAGCTTATTATTAATTTTACATGTGTCCTGTAAGCAGTCAAGGTGCAATTGACCCCATTGCAGAGTTTTGTTGCAAATGCTGATGAAGGATAGGTCCATCAATGGCTATTAGCCAGGATGGGCAGGGAGGGTATCCTTAGCCTCTGTTTGCCAGAAGCTGGCAATGGGCGACAGGGGATGGATCACTTGATGATTACCTGCTCTGTTAATTCCCTCTGGGCCACCGTCAGAAGACAGGGAACTGGGTGAGATGGACCTTTGGTCTGACCCAGTATGGCCGTTCTCATGTGGAACAGTAGTTCCTTCTGATGTCTGATAGCCTGCTCTTTATACTTGGAAACAATTATTGTAGGTTCTCCAAACACAAGACTCCACAGGTTCTAGCCTTCTTCAAGTTCCCAGTAGGGTGACCAGACAGCAAATGTGAAAAATCAGTACCAGAGGTAATAGTAGCTTATATAAGAAAAAGACCCAAAAAATTGGGACTGTCCCTATAAAATTGGGACATCTGGTCACCCCCATCCCCAGAATCATTCACACATTTCATGTTAGGCCTGGTCTACACCATTTTTGTACCAATATAACTATCTCACTTAGGGGTACAATTTTTACCAGTATATTTAAGTGGGATACCTTTTGTATGCAGATAAGGCCCAAATCACAGAGGTGATCTGTGGCATGTGGGATCACCACCTGCTGGAACAGCTGCTCCATTTCAGTAATTTCAGATTAGATGCATAGACCTGGGGTGCCCAGCAGAAATCTCAAGAGAAAGGATGAAATCCCCTAAGGGGCCAAACACCCACAGAAGTACATGCAATGAAATAGCAGCAAAGGAGAGTAGGTGCCCAGGGTTCTGTACCTATCAAGAGATGCATTTACCGCAGGAGACAGCATGAGCAGTTAAAAGAAAAGTGCCCCACACTAGGCAGCCTTGAAAGAAATGTAGCAAGTTGAACCTTTTTCACTATGTGCGCAAGAGCAGAGAATGGTTCCAGAAACATTCAGTCAGACTTGTACAAAAAGAGAAGGGCACATCAGGCAGTGGGGATCAATTCACAGCTCGCTCCTTGAGTCCGAGAGCATATCAGATTCAGGCTGTCAGGACAGAAAAACAAACAAGGGACATCATCCTCCTCCATGCATACAACCACATCAATAGGGAAATGCCCTGTGTGATTTCAGCTGGCTAGCAGGGCCTCCTGCAGTGTGATTCCGGGAGGTGAATTGGGTTTGAACATGCCCCTTACAAAGAGCAGGTGCAATCTCATAATGTACAATGAGAACATAATTCAGCCCTCGGGAAAACGTGACCTCATAGTAACTAAACCAAAAAACCACAGACAATACAAACTGACGCACCATAGACCCCTCTGAGTGAATACAGCCCTGCAAGCTATGAATATAATCAGGGTGCAGCGTCAGAATTGTATAGCTGCAGTACAAGAAGCAAAAGGCGGAGTCCCATGCACAATGGAGACAACTGTAAAGCAGATGGGGATGTTTTCAAAGAGGATTGGTGCCCTGTAGGAAAGCTGCAACTGAAAGCAGATCCCACAGTGGAACCTGTGTGCTTACCATAAAAAAAAACTCCAATGGGATAACATAATCCATTATGCAAGGAACTCACAAGTCTGCATAGCTGAGGTTTCATAACACCCCTAGAAGCTGGTACAGCCTAAGCAGTGGTGAAAAAGAAGCCACTAGGCAAATTACACGTCTACATAGACCCATAACCACTGACCCAGGCATTTAAAAGGTGCCACTATTCACTGTCCACGACTCATGATACCTTGCCAGAACTTTCCTACTTGCCAGAAATTTACAGTCTGTCATGTGAGGGATGGGTTTTGGCACATAAACTGGATAAAGAATTCATAGTGCTGACAACCTTTGCAATACCAGGTTTAAGATTAGCAGCTGTGTTATCCTTTACGTATCCGTAAAGAAAACGAGGAATACTTGTGGCACGTTAGAAGTGTTCTAGAGAAGATTCATCCAAACACTGGAAGGACTGACTGGGGTGAAAATAACGCCAGATGGTATCCTCATGGTAGGTGAAGAGCAATGATAAAGAAGCAGAATATGACAATCACTGAAAAATACAAGCTTTTCTACAGTGATGCAGGGACAGGAACATAAAACTCAACTCAGAAAAAATGGGACTTGGCATGAAATGACATATATTGGACAGCTATTGACAGCAGGGGGACTGAAAGCAGATTCCAACAGCAGTCGTAGACCCAGTACCAGCTCCAGCCATTGGAAAGGGTTACACATGTTTCATAGGAATGATAAACTTTCTGTTCCAAGTTCTGTCTAAACCTGGCTGCAATGGAAGAACCCATATGGGCATTGAGTGGGACTGGGCAGGCCCCTAACAACAACTAGTTGACAAACTGAAACAAATAATAATAGACATTTCCAGTCTGAAGTACTACCAGCCAGGAGAGCCACTGACACTCCAGTAATGCACTGGAGAAAGGATGGGGTGTAGCTCTTTCGCAGGAGGAGCCAGTCACTTACACCACTAGAGGCCTGTCAGAGACTGAGCTGCGGTATGCCCAAATAGAGAAAAGAGCTTCTGGCTGTGGTATTTAGAATGGAACTAGTCAATCACTATACCTATGGCCACCCAGGAATAGTGCAATCAGACTACAAACCCCTAGAGACAATCATGGCAAAGCCCCTTCTTAATAACCAAAGAGATCCCAGTGCATGTTGATGCACCTCCAATGCTACCAGGCAGAGATCAGACATTGTCCAGGACAATGCCTGACATTAGCTGATACCCTGAGCAAAGCATATATACCCAGCATCAGTGAGATGGGGGAAGGGGTCAGGACATTGAATCCATTAATTCGCTGTCTCTCCGTTTCAACGGCAAAGCTAATGGAAATCCAAGAAGCTCCTGAACAGTAAATCCAACTACAGGCAGTCAAGACAGAGATACTGTCAGACGGAGTGGCCAAAAGAAAAAAGCCAAGTACTGGTAGGAGCAGAAATTAAAGATTAGCTGAGTGTGCAAGATGGGATCCTATTTCAAGGAGAGTGAGCTGTCGCCCCACCTCATTACAGAAGGATGTCATCCAAAAAATGCATGCTTCACACCTGGGCATTGATAGCTGTCTTAGGCAGCCTCAAGTGTGTGCTTACTGGTCAGGAACGAATACACAACTCCTCTCCTTGGTAGGAGTGTGTGACACTTGCCAGTCATGCGATAACTGCCAGCAGAAAGAGACCATTACCACATATGCTGCCCACCTGGTTATGGGAAAAGTCTGCTCTCACCTTTTCCCATGGTCAGGTAGGCAGTTTCCTCTGGTTAAGACCCCTTGTTAGCATTTTTGGCATACAGGAATATCTCATCACAGGAGTTCCAAAACAGTCCAGCGCAGTTACAGATGAGATAAAGGATCAAAACCCTACGACCAATGAGGGGAATCCTGTTGCAGCTAAAAGGATGGAAATAGGCACTCCTGTGAGGATCCAGCCATTAAAGAGACACCACGAGTGAACTCAAGGCATCATGAAGGGTTCCATGACACCCAGGTCATGTGAACTGCCATCTCAACAAGAATGAGTGGACATTGAACAGAGGATGTGATCCAGAAGACATAACACCCAGAGATAGCCTACAGAGATAGGGATTATCAAGACTAGAGAGACTGAGAACCATCTGGAGCCAACCCCACAGAGAGGAAAAAGACTCCACAGAGAGAGAGAGTGGGCTAGACGTGAAGACAGGTAACAGGGAGACAGAGAGCGATCACTCCTAAAGTGGTCACCGGTTGAAGAAACCGGACTATCTCAAAGGCTATATAACCAGCTGAGTCTGTGGTAAAGACAGGACTCCAGCTCAGCCATGTGCTGGCAACCTCTGGCCAAAAGAACAGAGTGGGCTTCTGGTGTCAATTATTTGTTTCAAATGTTTATATGGAAATGTTTGCAAAATAGGGAAGAAGTATCATGGTCAGTGAATCTGGTGTCAGGGAGCCAGTGTTTCCTAGAAGGACTGTTAGTTGCAGGCACCAGTGGAAGAGGGAACATAGAAAGTTAAGCAGCTTAGCCACATGGACAGTGCAGTCCATGGAGTTTAATGAAGTTTCACACTTTGTGAATGAAACACTAGGGGTTCTGTCTGCAGAGGTTCAGACAGGGCTTACATGGTAAATGCAACCAAAAAAAAGTGAAGTGGAGTGAAGCTATATGGATCCACAAATCTCCCTCCCCACCGTTAATACAGGGGTGTATAGCAAACATGAAGTCTCGGACAGTCATGGAGCAGATTGGGGCAGGGTTCTGTTACCCTTACCTCCCAGGGAGAGATGCATTGGCGCTGCACAAAGGGTATGTCTACACAGCAGCCGGGAGGTGTAATTCCCAGTGCAGGTAGACAGACGTGTTGAAAATAGAAATGTAGACAGCCAGGGGTGGCAAGGGAAGAATCTTGGACTAGCTGCCCAAGGACATACCCAGGGAGTTGAGTGGGTTTGTACTCAAACAGCTACCCTGAACCTCCACCCATGTTGCTCCAGCTACATTACTATTTTTAGCACAGTAGCTCAAGCAAAGCTAGCATATGTCTGTCTATCCACACTGTGAAACACCCTTCCAAGCTGCTGAAGAGACATACCCATTAAGAGAGAGGACATGGCTCTAAATGCTTAGTGTACACTTGGTGATAGAGTGGTGCTCTTAAAAATTAGTTATGCTCTTTGCTGAAAGTACACTTTTCTGCTGTCGTGACTACCCCTGGAATAACAACTTAGTTTATTTTCACACTCTACTTCTATTCTCTCTGGTAAGGAAAACTCTGATTTATTTTTGTCCCTCTTCCTATTTTCAAGATTTGTGACACTTCTGCGTTATAAAATTAACAGTCAACGAGGAAGGAGATTCTGCAGCTACAAAAATGTATTTTTATCATTCAGGCATATGAAAGAAAAGTACAATTCTGAAGGGGGTAAAAAAATCACATATTCCAAAAATGACTCAGGATAGTCCCCTATCTGAATTATTCATGCTGTATTTTATGGTCCCCTTTATTCTTATTGAAATAACAATCAAATGATTCAGCGGGCATTTTCTCTGTTAATCAGATGTCTGACACCAAACCTTGATCTGCTGATTAGGTGAAAGAGGAAGAATTATGTGAGCTGAGTTGAGCTAAGTGGGAAGACTCTTGGCAAGACCCACTCAACTATATTTCTTTGCATAATCAAACTGCTTAAATGTGTTTTAATTATATTGGTGAGTATGGAATATTCTGCCTTCTAGGATCAGGCCTCTAACACAACAAGAAAATATCCTGCTGGATGAACTACACCACCTAGTTCTGAGTTTTTCTGAAAAATAAAACACTTTCAACTTACTGCACTTTTCCTATCAACCAAGTAGTATCATACCATACAGTTTCTTTTTCCTGGTCATTACACAAATCATTATCATTTTGTAATTTCCAGATCACAAGTCTATGCATACATGAGTATAAATCTGATACTTGTATGTTCTGGTTACAATATTTTCTACAACAAATTAACAAAATAACAATCTGGACAACTTTCTATTCTATTCTATTGTTATTATCTCTACTGAGAGCAGAGCCCTGCTGCGCTTGGTGCTGTACAAACACACAATAAGACACAAACGCTGACCGTCTAAGACAGACAAAGCATGGGAGAAAGAAATATTATTTTCTTCATTTTATAGATGGGGAACTGAGTTACTGAGGCCAATTTCTATACTATATCTGTACATTGATATAATTAAGTTGCTCAGGGGTGTAAAAAAATCCACACTCGGTACTTTGTTCATGGCCATGAATTTGGTAGGGCCCTAGTTATACCAAAAAAAGGAAAAAATCCAACCCTTGTCCCCCTTAAAAAAAAAAAAAACTTTTCTGTGTAGATTAGGCCTTAGAGTTAATTTCCTGCCCTGTTGGTCTTAATAAAGACTTTTCATACTGTGTAACCTTTTTTTTTAATGTCGCACATTGACAGAAGTGAAATACAGGCTTCAGTCTCTAGATGTGAGATCCTAGTCCCACTTCTAAACCCCTCTTGACTTCCGAGAGGCCAGAAGGATGTTAACCTAGGTGTTGCAACGTCTGCTACATCCTGGATCCCAACTCCTGTGGGCCAGAACAGGGATACACAGAGGATCTAGATATATTAAAAACTCAATGACAAATATAACAAACAACAGATTGCTGCATGCAGAAAAAAATGTTTCCAGTAGGATTTGCTGCTGCCTCAGTATCTGTGGCCTAACTAAAAATAATTAATTATTAGCATTCTATAAATACAGCTTGATCAGTTTAGAAACTCTTAATATGGATTTGGTCATTATGGGGCTTTTTGAGCTTGTAGTGTGCTTGGGCAAATAAAAAGAGGATAAAGAGCCAGAGTTGATGCATTTCCCTTCAATGTCTAATTAACCTACCACAGCAGACTTAAAAGATTATGAGGGGCAACATTTGATATATGGACTGACTGTACTAAGTAGATTATATAGAGAACTATAGAGAAAAAGGGTGACATGGTAAGAGTATATCCTAATCCAATATTTTTCACTGGACAAATATGAGTTGCTTACTCGCATTGCATTTGAAGCACTGCGCAAGAAACTGAGAAGTACAGTAAAGAAGAAAGCTTGAAGACTAGAAGTTCTAAAAAAAAAAGTTTATGCACATGATAAATATTTTATTTGTTTTTAACTCGTGCATTTTTCCAGTTCAATGGCTGGGCTCTATGGGATTTTGCAATTCAATTGTTTTGGTATCATCCTGTACTGAAGAGTCACTACCACATAAGGGAAAACAGAATAAAGAATATGAGGAAATAAAGTAGGATAAAACAATTGTTTCCTTGATTAACTTTCACAGCTGGTACAACAGTTGTGTTGTGTTAAGTTACTGATTCATTGCTGGCTGGAGGGCAACATAGTCTTGGATAAAGCTGACTGAACAACAAACAAGTATGCTGTAGTATAAAAGTTTGCATCAGTGGCTGGTAAATGTGCTTGACAGAACTAATTATCTCTGGGCATTTTGCTGCAGACAAATAGGATGTATAGCACACAATCATTACAGCATCATCAGGTCTTAATGTAACAAATAGTTGATTAAATTAGTTAATAAGGGTTATTACAAGAGAGTTTAATGAAATTGCAAGCCAAGATACAATCTAGTGTCTATGTATCTGGAAGAATATCACAGAATATCACACCAATACAATTATAAAATAGGCAAGATATATACTGTGAACTGTTTTCTTTAACCTTTTAGAATGATCACTTCTCTTCAATAACAGCCATGTTATGTTCATTAATGTTACTAGAACTCATAGTTACAGCATTTCTTGGCAAATCATGCAAGACAGATGTCTGAGCCTGAAGACATTGGCTTCTATTTCTCCCCTAAATAGTGAGCTGTTAGCATGCTTGCTGCTGCTAACATATTGAAATCTGCTGCCATTTTTCTCTCCTGTTACCTAAATGTTAAATCAGAAAATACTGTGTTGGTTGGTGAATGAGGATAAATGTATTATCCCATGTTGATAAGAAGCATTTAATAATGGATTATCTTACATGAATAGAACCCCTTTTCTTATAAAGGTTCACAAAATATTTTACAATGATCGCCTTGCTGTTAGAAAAGTTAGAGTAATTTGATGGGGGTAGTTGCATAAGACAAGGAAATTAAAGGATGCAGTATGTAAAATAAGGTTAGGAAAATGCCAATGTGAATTGTTTCTAGTACATTTTGTTGGTTTCCTTTATTGTTACTACCGCTGGCCAAAAAATGAAAACCTACATTTGGAAAAATGTTGAAATGTCAACATTTTCATTTTGAAGTATCTGAAATTAATCTATTTTTTCCACAATATTTTGTCTTTTTTTAAATGAAAAACGCTTACCAAAATTTTTCATCTACTGAGAACCATATTTGGTTACTGAGTTTTGGTAAATGAAAAATGTTTCATTTGTAAAATGTGGACTGGCCCTAGTCATTATATTTCTTATGATTTTATTTTGTGGATTTTGTAACATGTAGAGACACTGCAGGGAAAGGTGGGCTTTGCAGAAGGTTGTAAAGGTAGGAAGGGTGTTTGCATAGAACATGCACTGGGGAAAGACATGCCAGCAAAGGGGAAACACATTAATGTCCATTTCTTGTACTTCTGAAAGTCTGACCACTTTGAGACCAAAGTCCTTGTTGGAAGGGGAAAAATAAATTATTTTGTTTACTAAGGACAGCTTTCCAAGCAAAAACAACAAGTGTCAATTGAAAAGTTTTCTCAAGACTTCTCACTGAGCTTGAAGGTTTTGAAATGGTTAATACTGTGCCCACTACAAGTAACTTGCTGGAAGTGTCACTTACAATATCTTGTAGTACTACTACCATGTTGTGCATGTGAATGACAAACTACCACTACTTGCCAAAAAAAGTGGTCAAGTGACTTTCACAATGGGGACCTGTTGTCAGTCAAAGTGAGCAGTCTCATGAAATGAGAGCAAAACCATTGCAAAGGTCCCAATCCTGAAAGAGCAGCTGACTGGAAGTCCTCAACTCCCACTGATTTCAGTCAGAGTTGAGGATGCGCGGTACCTTACAGGACTGGGTTCCTAATGAATACTCCCATTCTACATTTTAGCTGATTTTGCATGGTTTAATAGAAAAGCATATATCTCAAAGATTTTCTAATCTTTTTTAAATTAAAGAACACAAATGTGTCTAATGTATGGGAATCAGCTCTGCTTTGGTTTATAGTTACTTACCTATCTGACAGCACTATGCCCTTCTCTTTTCCTGTCTTCTCCATTCTTGAGCAGGCAGGGTATCCAAATAAGGAGAGGTTTCAGATTTAAGGAGAGAGATTTTTGCTCTAAGAAAAGAAACATATCTCTGCCCGGAGAAGTGCTGAGCAACCTAAACTCCCACTGAAGTCAATCAAGTTCCCAAGTACCTCAGAAAGTAGAATGCTTGTATATTTCAATGTCATGCCTGTTCACAGAGCAGAGGGATGTGTTCATAGCAGATGTAGGATAAGAAGGAAACGTGGCATAAATATTGAGGTTGGGATTTTATTACTTGAGAGCTGTCAATCTGGATACCTAATAGATTTTCCCATTTTGGCACCAAATTAAAACAAATATTGCTATATTTTAAAACCTAAACCTGTCAAGTAAGTGTAAAAAGGGGGCTGGTGGGATTAGCCTCTGAGGAAAAACAAAAATAATTGATTAGTACAGCCTGGCTAATGAAGGAGTAAGGTTGACGAGGATGGGGGACAGGATATTCATTTTTTCAGTGGTGTATATATGATTATTTAGCATGATATAAAGGGCATAGAAAAGAGTGATGGGACAAAATTTTAAAATTGTAAATTTTAGATAAAGCTCAGGGGAAAAAATGCCTAACAGTGAAACCTAAAACCTGCTGACAAGAGGAACCTGGTGTGTAACTCGCTGGACCGGGACCCAGGAAAGCTGATTTCAATTCTCATCTCTATTATAGACATGCAGTGTGACCTTGGGACCTTGAGACACCTTGAGACACTCAGTTTCCCATGTGTCATATGAAGATAACATATACCCTTACTCTTGTCTCATCTATTTAAGTTGTAAGCACTACAGGGCAGAGATTGTCTCTTCATGTTTGCACAGTGTGTAGCTCAATGAGGTCCTGATCTCAGCTGAAGTCTCTATTTGCTATCAAAGTACAAACAATAATTTATAACATTTTAGACCATGTATAGTCTCAATGTAAGAAGTGTAAAGCCTATTATGTGAGATAGTTAAAACTAGTCTGGACACAGCACTAGAAAATATGTTTCAGTGAATAATCATGCACCATGTAGGGACACAGGTGAACTATTTCTATCTCTAACTTCTATGATTCATGGAATTTGACTGGATTTATTTCACTGTCAAATGTCTATTTTGAATGATATAATAAAAGGAGAAAATCTTTTCAAGTTCCTTTTCTTTCAGCCTCAGCACTCTACATATTAAGCACAATGTATGGTGCTTACCTTTGAAATATGAAATAAAAGCTCTTGACCTTTTAAACACAAAATCTTGATGGGCTTTGGTAAGAAGACACGGTATGGTCTAATTATGTTATAACAGATAAAAATGTAACCTCTGGCCACATAATCTCTTATCATGAATATTAGGGGAACATTGGACATATGGGAAAATAATAATATAACAATCTTTGTAGAAAGACCAAGCTATCATGCCTCCAAGGGAGATACCAAGAGATGCATGACATTGCTAAGCAACGCTATGCAGCTAAAGAGATTTTCACTGGCTTCACATGGTGCAATAGTTGAGGAAGTAAGAGCAAGAGAAAGAAAGATAAAAACAACTAAGTGAAATAAGAAGAGTAAAATGAAAAGTGTAAGGAATGAATCAAAAGAACAAATAGAGAAGCAGGACAAATAAATGTGATAAAATTAAGTAGCTGCATATTGTCGAAGCTGCTAGAATCTAGGAAAACCAAAATGCTTGCCATTATCCAATCAATTGGGCAGCAAGATAAATACAGATCGCTACAGATTAACTCTAATATCAATTTATTCCAGGGACACTGTTAAAGACTTTTCTTCTGTACTCAGCAGCACACATTGGTTCATCCGAAGATCTCTTTCAGATTAAGTGATCCAAATAACTAAAAAGTTAAATAGTTTGAGGGAGAGAACATTTCTACTTTTTAAAATTTTAAATGTTCTTTAAAAAGTTCTTTAATTGTAATCCAGAACAGGCTTTGTCCTTTATCCACATTTTATATTCCTTTATCTCCAGGGGAGGAATTCTCAGCTGCTGACTGTGGACTATCTCTATATAAATTCTCCTCTTGTGAAGAATATTCACAACTGTTCCAGACGTCAGTGTAGTTAGTGCCATCAGCTGTATGGCACTCTCAGTCTTTCCATCAGAGTGTGGAAGATTGGAAGGTATGACCAGAATAGTTTCCTGACTTAAAATGAAATCCTGCTTCACACTTATCATAGAAGCCATTTTAAAGCCATGCTACCACACCCTTTCATTTTTGCTCTAAATGAGTCAAGACTATATTCAACTACTATGAACAGTGTGCTCTCACCTCCTCTCTTCAAATCAGGATATTTTGGGGATTTCTTTTAGATCCTTAATTCTCATGTATAAGTGTGTCATCAACAGAAGGCTTGTCAGTTGGTTCAAAGGATAGTATGGTCCTAATGGGTCACCCATTTAGCTCACAAATGGGGCAGTTTTGCTACGGCATGTAACTTAGCCCTATAGTTATGAAATTTTATTTCCATGACTTGTTTTTTTTTCTTGATGTTATTTTACAATGCACACTTCCCAGTTGGACTGAGTGTGTTATACTGATTAATATAGAATCTTGCATGCTCTCTCTTGGGGGAAAGTAACACAAATAAAGTGGTTTCTTTACCGTTTCTGTGGTAACCTGATGCAAAAGCTGCTACAGGATATTTACCATAATGTTTAGTCAGTGTCAATATAAATGACTGTCTAGAGTACATATTTCAAGATCTCACGATAACAATGGTCAATGTATGTCAATAGCCATCAAAAAATTACCTGTATTGGTCAGAGCAGAACAATGTGATTCCTTGACAGTTTTGTCCCTTGGTTGATAGAAAAAAACATGACTTCACCCTAAACAAGGCACTGATTTAAAGTCGCAGGTGTAGAATACTAAGAGTCTATTTGATATGGACAATGACTTCACAGCTTTCATGTATTATTTTAATTCATAGAATCATAGGACTGGAAGGGACTTTGAGAGGTCATCTAGTCTAGTCCCCTGCACTTATGGCAGGACTAAATATTATCTAGAGACCATTCCTGTATTCATCCATGTATTATTTTACGTAGGTCTATGTAGTGTAAAAACTATGAAGCATTAGGTGTGATATCCCTGGCAATATGGTTTCCTTTCACAGCATGGAAAGCATGCCGGCAGTCCAGAGGAAACATTTTCGGGGTGAGTTTCCAATTTTCTAAGTTATTTTGTAAACTTGGGTTAGGCTACACATGAAATTAATTCCTTAAAGAGGATATACCTGATTCATTAATAGTGGGAAAAGGTAATCTGGGTAAACAATCATCAATTATACATATGCTCTTGTCCACAAACCTATAAAATAATGACTAAGTTATCACTTCCTGAGTATTATTTTTGTGTAGGCAGATTGTTTTTCTCCACAGTTTTCTAAGAATTTTCTGAGCCTTTATAAAGTGACTAAAATTAGGGCATATTTTGCAGAGTCTGTCAGCCCAGAAGTTGTTTAATTATTCTTTCCTTCTTAATGAAAACATGTTTCTGTTCTTGATGTTTATGGCCAAGAAACGTGTCTTATTTTGTTAGACTAAGAACTCTTCACTTACATATTTGGTGTGGCTGTTCAGGCTATTGAATATGATTCATTTACAGAAGCTTTTCTTTGTTGTTAAGTGTGACCCTCAGTCTTTTTGCTTTTTTCCTTTTTTTGTTCTGCTTTATGGAAATCTTTTCTTCTATCAATACTCTGAGACTTCAGGAAATTATTCTTTAAAGGATTCCAGGAGTTAGACAAGAAACCTTTAAAACAAAGGACAGATACTTTATCCACTTAGCTAAACAGACTTGGATTAAAGACTAGGGGGATTTCAGGTGTTATTATGGCCACAAGAGGGAGCTCATATTGTTCTATTATATGCAATAGCCATATAAGTAGACTTGCAAGAACATTTATGTTTAAATACATTTGGTACAGAAGTGAAAAAATTTCATTTTCCATGTTTTAATAACCAAGATCAAAACTGATGCAAAATTTAATTGAAATCAGATTTACCATTTTGGTTTCTTCAACAATGAAGAATGAAAATGAAAGAGATGGACATTAAATGTTTCTCTACATTTTGACACTTTTTTCATGCCATAAAAATGACTTCTGTTCAAATCAGAGAGGTAGCCGTGTTAGTCTGGAATAGCAGAGGTAACAAAGAGTCCTGTGGCACCTTACAGACTAACTATAAAGTATAGAAGCATAAGCTTTCATGGGCTAATACCCACTTTGTCGGATGCAAGCAGTGGAAGTGTCCAGGGGCAGGTATAGAAAAGTAGGCAAGAACCAGGTAGGAGGTAACAAGGTTAGTCCAATCAGCCTGAACCAGCTTGTTATCTCAAATCAGGGAGGGTGAGGCATTCCTCTAACAGCTGAATTAGAGGTGTGAACTCGGAGAGAGAAGAAGCTGTTTTTGTAATTAGCAAGCCATTCAAGATCTTTGTTCAATCCCAGATTGATTGTGTCAAATTTGCAAATGAATTGCAGCTCTGCAGTTTCTCTTTGCAGTCTGGTCTTGAAGTTTTTTTGCTGCAATATGGTGACTTTTAAATCTGTAATTGCATGTCCAGGCAGGTTGAAGTGTTCTCCTACAGGTTTTTGTATATTGCCATTCCTGATATTTGATTTGTGTCCATTTATCCTTTTTCGTAGGGACGGTCCAGTTTGGCCGATGTACATAGCAGAGGGACATTGGTGGCATATAATGGCATATATGACATTGGTTGATGTGCAGGTGAATGAACCAGTGATGGTATGGCTGATCTGGTTAGGTCCTGTGATGGTGTTGCTGGTGTAGATATGTGGGCAGAGTTGGCATCGAGGTTTGTTGCATGGATTGGTTCCTGAGTTGGAGTTATTATGATTTGACACAATCAATCTGGGATTGAACAAAGATCTTGAATGGCTTGCTAATTACAAAAACAGCTTCTCCTCTCTCCGAGTTCACACCTCCAATTCAGCAGCTGAGATAACAAGCTGGTTCAGGCTGATTGGACTAACCTTGTTACCTCCTACCTGGTTCTTGCCTACTTATCCATACGTGCCCCTGGACACTTCCACTGCTTGCATCCGACGAAGTGATTAATGGCCTGCTCTACTTTTTCTTATGCAAGTAGTCTCATTGATTTCAATGGGACTGCTTACATGAGCGAGGACTGTTCACGTGAGTAACAATTGCAGAATTCAGCCCCAGGTCTATACAAAAACATTAAAATAAAATTTAAACACTAGGCATTGCTGGTGCAATATCTTAGACACTCCATCAATTTCTATCCTGTATAAACAAGACGGGAAGTAACAGGCATAAATCTCACCTCTGTCGTTCATAAAGGCCCAACACTCTAGGAAGCCTCTCAGACCCAGAAATGGAAGAGCCACTAGGCTGTGTGGAAATGAGTAGGCTTGATCCAAGGAGGAGAAGTTAGGTTATAAAGCTGAAAGGTTATAAAGACTCAAGACGACTCAACCCAGGCAAGAGGCTGTGAATCATAGAAACTGGACATGGAAGAGACCCTGGGTCACCCAGTCCATTGTCCTGCTAGGGCAGGATTGCTCCCTACAGAACATTTTATGCCATTTTGTGCAGTCTAGTTTCAAATGTTCCACTCACTCTCTTGGGAGAGGGCTTCCCAGTCTTCCTACAAAACAATGTTAAAGAGCCTTTCCTGACATTCAGCCTATGTTTTCCCTTTTCTGAATTTCGTCTCATTAGTTATAGCCCCATGCACTCTGATAAATAATTTCTCTCCTTTCTTGGTGTTTATACCTTGAAATATTTATAGATTGTTGCCGTGTCCCGCCCACAAGGGCCCGCAGGCTAGGGAAGATCTGAGCTAGATTCTGCAGCCATGTAACTTTGAAGAGCTGAGTCTGCCACCACCAAAAGTGAAGTGGGAAGGGAGAGCAGTGATGAATTTTAGGGGGCGGGGGAGAGTATTCAATTGATGGCAAGGGGTGAGCACTTCAAAGTTTCGTTTGGAATCCCATACATTGCTGTGCCAGCATAGTAATATACACACACAAAAATCTAAAATACTACATATGATGTGTTTAGGACATGTGTCCTCTAGAAATACAACAGTCCAATGTAGTTATGATTTCTACTTGGGAGTGCTCCTTTCTAACTCATAAGAGACATCATTTTAAATCCCAGATAAGCTGAGAGCTATATTTTTCATTACAGATGTGTTCATCTTTCATTTAAACATTTCAGTGTTGATGTAGATTCCATTACAAAAATCGGGGGGGGGGGGGGGGAGGGGGGGAATCAACAAGGCTGCGGTGTAGTGTGCTGACAGGCTTAGCCACAATTTGTTCCAACATCTTACCAAAGCGTAACAAACTTGTAATTCCTGAAAAACGTATGTAGATCATTCGTGGTTTAAACTAAGTGCTGCTTATTGATTATAAAGACTTTGCTTATTTCTGCGAAGAACATTTGCCGTGTTCACCTACCACCCATTTCATCCCCAATAATTCCACCAAAGAAAACTGAATACCACCTCTACATTCATACCATTGACATTACAAAATCAAAGGAATTGTTAAAAGGATGCAGATCTATTACTGTCTGCAGCCAGAAATGTGTAGATCTAATTTCTATAGAGCATTTTGCTGCCTTGCAAATCTATACCCAGGATTTGATTGTATTGTTATTTAAAGGGCATTAAACTATGCAGCATATTTCTCACTCTTGCTTGCTGGTTTACATTTCAATTCTATCCACTTTCTTCTTAATCAATTGTAGAAAATCATGTTTGTCTTTGATATAATAAAATACAAAATATCATTTTACTATAACCAAAGTAACCCATAGAATCAAACTATACAAGATACTTAAAAGTAAAAGTTGAAAAAAACATCTTATTAAGGATACTATTATACACATTTATGTAGTGAAAGTATGGCAGACCTTTTTAACAGTCCCCAAAATTGCCAGCTACTGTAAGCCTTCCCACAAATGGTCTGCCAAGGTTGACAGAAAAACTGGCCAACTTCCTATGATTCACATCTGTGTTCAGTTTGCACACAGCAAGAAGAACTTAACCCATCAAGAATATTTGGTTTGTGCCAGTCTGTCACATTATTTCAGATGAGAGAATCGCTCTTTCACAGGACAGTGGTGAAAACAGGCGAATGGTATTTTTGGCTATTGAGGCATATTTAATTAATTGTAGAGTGCAGCTTACGGTATTGGGTTATGAAACTGCCCCGTCCACTCAAAATGCAATTCTTTCAGAGATTCAGTCTTAGCCACTTCCAGAGTAGTAGAGCTAAATAGTGGGTGTACATATGAACATGAATTGTCTAGAGGCCTGGATCCAAATCCACACATGAAAGGGATTTGGTCTAGTCATTGGGGAACATTTAATTACATTACAAATCCAAAACATACTTTGGGGAAAATGGCAGTCTTTTCCAAGGGGTGGGTTGCATAACGGTACAATAGGCTAGTTTCAAGAATGAACTTTGCAATCCAGGGTTTAAACATACTGACAAAGATGTGTGTAGAGTCTTGAATGTTGTTACATGACCTTGTGGTCTGCTCTTTGGTGGGCTAACTCAACATGCACAATCACCAGAAAAATAACATCAGGCACATGCCCATTAAACAAAAGAATCTCTGTTTATTGCTGGAAGGCAGTACACAGGCAGCTCGCCTCCCTACTGCTTGTCTTTGCTGTTGCATTCATCGTCCCCGCTCTGAAAAGCAGGAAAAACAGACGCATCCTTTAAGTTTTTCTCAGAAGTCCCAGTTTGACACCTAGACACATGCTTGAGTCCATCCCTATTTATCAAATTACTTAACTTTAAACAAGTGCTTGAGTCTCATTAAATTCCATGTACTTTGCTAAATAGGGATGGTTGCTGAATCAGGCCCATATTACTTTCGGAGCCAGGAGTCCTTCCTGTGTGGGAAGAACCACACATTGCATGGGCTGGCTGCGTGTGGACCAAGAAACATTCACCAAGCCAGCACACTAACTGTTTCAGTATTGAACCACATATGCTTACCCTAAATCTGCCCCAACTACTGCTATTGGTTTTTCATATCTATGAATAACATATTCAGCTCCAAAATATTTTTAAACCTTAGTGCAATATTCAAGGCTGGATCAATATAATTGCAAGCTGACAAGTGACACGCATTTTGAAGCTGCAAAAGAGACACCATTTGCTTCTGAGTGCTTTGCATCACATATTACAATCTGACAATTACTAAGGTCAAAACCAGTCAAAGAGTGGCAGTCACACTTGGAGCTGTAAACAAAAGCATGTGCTACCCTTCCATTCTTGTCCCTGGAGTAACAAAGTATATGGTCCTGGACTGAGGACACCGCTAGGACTAAGGAACTCCTAAATTCTAATCCCTGCTCTTCCACAGATGTCTCCCATGGCATTGGGTAAGTCACTCACTTCTCTGAATCTGCTTCTTTAGCAGTGAAAATCGAGAGAAGACTATTCTGCAGGGAAGGTGCATTGATTTCCTTCCTTTGAAGCATCAAGGATGGCCGTGGCTGAAGACGGGACACTGTGTCAGGGCCAGGACATAGGCAGCTGGGCAGGATGATTAGCATAGCACCAGGTCCCCATGCAACCACTAACCAGTAGGCCCAGCCACCTGTATCCCAGCCCCGATAGTCTGTATGGCTGTTTTTGTTCCTCCTTCTGGCTTAAGTAGAGGGAGTTGGTCAATCAGAAGCTTCAGTTTTCCACTAATCAGGATCCAGGGTGGAGCTTCTCATCTGAGTTGGGCTTCAAAGGAATCCCAGTTCTAACTGATGCCAGCAACCTATTTAGTGGAGGATTGGATCTGATGACACCTTCCACACCCCAGGAAGCCAGCTGACCTGAGGTCAAGACCCATGGGTCATGACACACAGGATGGTGTGGGCCAGTGCTCCAATGTGACACTGAGCATTTGCTTTCTGAAGAGTTTGGCTGGCTGATTCATGCTCAGGGTCTAACTGACAACTATATGTTGGGTCAGAAAGGAACTTTCCCCAGATCAGATTGGCAGGGACCTTGGGGTTTTTGCCTTCCTCTGAAGCATGTAGGTCAAGTCACCTGCCAGGATTATCTGGGTATGTCTCAGTTAATCAATTCCCTGACATTGCTTGGACCTCAAGCACTGGTGCACCCTGATCCTCCTGTTCTCTGCCTGTGGCACAAAATAGTCTGTTTTCCTGTGGCCTGTAATACTATAGTCTAATTCTGGTTCTTGGATTTGGTGTTTGGATGTTAGTGGCCTGTGAGATACAGGAGGTGAGACTAAATGATCTGGTGGTATCTTTTGGCCTGAAATCCTGTGATTCTAAAAGAACTTGTGATTTTGGATGCCTAAATATCTAGGCTCTCAAGTTGAGACCCCATAAACAGACCTGATTTTCAGAGGGTAGAACATCAGCACTTTCGAAAAATCAGACCCCATTAAAGTGTCTCAAGTTGGACACTCAGAAACTGAGGCATTCTGAATCATTAGTTATTTTTGAAAATTTAGCCCACCTTGCTCATCTGAGTTACTATATCAGTAATCTCACAGGGTTATTGTGAGGATACATTAGTTAATGTTTATAAAGAGCTTTAAATCTGGATGGGTTGAATTCATAAATATGGAAATAAACAGCATAAATCTCCTCTGACACTGTCTAGAAACTTAAATATTTGATAAAGAATTTTTTTAACCATTTCATAGCCCTTTTAACCAAAAAGTCTAGATTAATCTTCCTCTGAAAATGCACACAATTAACTGTGAAAATGGTAACAAAAAAGATTATCAGAAAGCCAAAGTTTTATTAATGTAAAAATTCTCATTTAGTAATACACCTGATTTTGTGTTAATTGAACATTGTTGATAACCACTTCTATAATGTTTCTGATTAAACATTTGGAAAAAAAAATCAGATTCCAAAGAACTTTCCAAAGGAACACAAGTTCAGTTTTTTAATTTTTTTCATTAAACTATTTTGGATTTATTTTCCCAGCTCAGGTTGTAACAATTTCATATTTCATTCTGATAAATGTGACCAGAAGCACCGCAGATGACCTCAGTTGCCCCTAAATTCAACTGGTGCCTGTGTTCCTTGCTCTTATGTATTTAAGTCACATCTTTAATGTTATTTTAGTATAGTGCTTTACTTGGCTGAGCTCATATTGTTTGTGTAATTAGCCAGGATATTACAAAAAGCTATTTTAAGTCCTGTTTTTGTGTTTTTAGGAGGGGAAGCACAAGAATCTCCATAAAGATTTATAGTCTGGGTTTAATGCTCAGTACTAAGCCACAATCTCTTTGGCACCAATGTAAATATTCCCGGATAGCATTCATTTTCATATCTTCTTCATTATTCATGAGGTTCACTTCCAGTATACTTGCATTGCAAAGTGGCAGGTTTTTTTCCTGAAGGAGGAAAAAACTATCAATGCTACCAAAGGAAAAGGAAAATAAAAGGGTGTGGGGGGTTCCATTGATATTTCTATGGCTCACATTGCTCTTCCCTGAATTCAGATGTTGTTATTACCAACCAAAATTCAAAAATCAGCAATTCACCAAATGATCAGCTGACTGACATCAATACTTACCTTTTTAGAGGCATATTCTTCATTTGGAAGTGCCCCTTTTGCATCACTTAAGTCCCTTGCTAAAGATATCCCAGCCAGGAGTATATTAGTGTTGGATGGAGCAGAAAGGGGAAGTGATTGGAATGTTCCATCTCTAGCTACCCTCAAGCAGTGTATGGCCCGTAAGGGACAATACCCAGAAGGCACACACTGGAGCAGTCCCTAGACTTTACTTCATGCCGGGAAGGGGTTCGGCAGAGAATCATGAAGTAGAATTGGGTTCCCTGACAGCTACCTTATTCTGGTGCATCCAGAACAAACTGGACACAGCAGGGAGTCTGCCCCTTAATCTGAAAAAACAGAGTGACCTCTTACTTTACCATTGAGACAATACAGTCGTTTTTCTGGTTTATACTCCTCCAACATACAGCACATGTTCCTACCATAAACCAAATTACGTATCAGAGATAAGTAAATCAGCTCCGAATAAATAGCAACCAACCGGAATCTTTCTTTATCCCTCAAAGAGATCCCAACTGAAACTTGTATAGAAGTAAACTTTTTTCCCCATTGTTGCATACCTGTTCAGTTTCAGAGTTGAAATACATGTGCTGAAGGGAGAAAGAGAGTAAGAAGATCATATGTTTGTGGCTCTGTAGGTATAGATTGTATTTGAGTGTTTTTGCTTTATTTAATTTTATTTATTTATTTTAAACACACTGAAAGCAGCTATTAGCTAATATTCAGGACTCAATTTCAAATGAAATCTTACTCTCAAAATCTCATCAAATGTGGTAAAGGGGAAATTTTCCCTTGTTAATTTGTTTTCTTTAAGATATGTTATACCATTAGGAACCCAAAAACTGGTATAGAAGCACTAATTGAGAAATGGATTTGGCATGTCATCATTTTTCCAACTCAACCCCAACCTCATTCTAGCTCCTTCTCCTATCCTTGTAGATTAAAAATCAATCTTGGCTTCCCCTCACTCATTCACATACACTCACTATTTTCACATGGTTTCTCCTGTGGGCTAAAGAGCTAAGTATGTAGGGAAGTCAGAAGAAAGGTGGCTAAAGCCAAAGCAATGCCACATTTTTGAGAATTATGAGTGCCACAGTAAAGCTGAAGAGTAAGTATTAAAAGGTGGATAGCCATTTTAGGCAGCAAAGCAAATAAACCTCAGGAGAGCACTTAACAAATATTAACCTTTTTAATTTGATCAGCCAGAGAGTAACTTGAGTTTGGGGAATAGGACTGCTGGAATGTATTTGTTAAGAATCTATTAATTATTCCACTTGAGATTTGCATTTTATCATAGGGATATTGTAATGTACATGAAAATGTTGATATAGTTCACAGCTAAAACAGACGAGGAAAGCCAAACATAATGTTAATTTCTACTTTTTCCTTTTGTTGGTCTTGACATGAATTCTGTGCATGGGGACATACTACATAAGAAGTTAAAGCATATGTGCACAAGTACAGCACAAGCAGTAGCAGTACATCTTCCCAACATAACCTGTCCCCTGGCTTCTACTATGACTCAGAAGGGTCACTCCTTGGGACCAGAAGAGGTCTCAGTCTCTGTGCTAACTCAGTCCATAGCCCTCTCAACTGACTGGGGTGGAACAAGGAATGGATTGGAGTTTTATGTCCCCCACTCCCACCATATATGAAGCCTTTCCTGGACCAGGAAAACCACTAGAGCTTAGCAAACAGTGAAAAACATTTCCCTAAATATTCCTGACAACTTCAGTTCAGTCACATCCATAACCTTTTCAAGTTCACTTTCAAGAAGTCAGCCTTTACTAGCACAATCATTTGCAAAGAGCGAATATTAAGCTTCAACCCCCAAATAGACACCAAAAGCCAGTTTCAAAATGTAAATTTCACTATAGTATTCTAAATTCACACTATCCTGGATAGTGACATAAATCATCCAAGAAAAGAATTTAAAGTGTAAATTTAACTGGAGTATTCTATAGTCACGCTGTGCTGGTTAGTAACATAAATCATCCAAGGAGAGAAAACAAACAATATCTTGTGACTTATATTAAGTAAGTAACCAAACCAATGTGAATATCAATACCAAGTTTAACACATTGCTTATAAGCAGGAAACAACCACAACCTTATTCACACCATAAGGCAATCTGAGAGAAGAATTTAGGCCTGGCTTTTTAAATGTTCTAGAGTATCTAAGTAGCATATTCCTAGCATGGAGTTATGTTCCAGTTATACATTCCCTTAAAATCTAAATAAATGGTAGCCACCATCTCCACTTCTTTTTATAGTTTGTGAGACATCACTTTCCCCTTTCTTGAGTTATACTGACTGACCTCAGCCAAACAGCAAGTTCCAGATGTTCTTCAATTCATTCATTAAAATAGTTTCTTGTATATTACCCACAGCTGACGTCAGCCCAACTAGTTTGTGATTCCTGAGCCTGTCCCTAGACCCATACTTGAATAATAATATTACACTCATTGCTTCCAGCTCCTCAGTAGCTCTCTTCTGAACTAGAGTGAACTTGCAAAAAGGTTCACTTAAATCTCCTCTTTTCTTTTACCATACTAGAGCACATAGTATTTTACCTGCAAATGATGACTGATCAATTGAATAAATGCACTTTTCATAATCATTTTAAGGGCTTTTTGCAAACCTTTCTCAGTTCATCAATTCCATTTTTGAAAATCTTTCTTAAATTAGATGAAGGTCCACTTTTCACATTTGTAATAACTGATATTCTAATGTTATTTTCCCACCTTCCACTCATTGTTATTATACTTCTGGTTTTGTATTGGTATGATCTGTCCTGCATATACATCACTTTTTTAAAGGTGAGATTAAACGATGCATGACTTTTTAAAACAATATTTTCTCCATTAATTACTTTTTTTATTTGCCAAATGCACACAAAAATCAGCAGCTCCGATTAAACATCATCTAGAGCCAGTCGTTATTGTCTTGGTTTGACAGACATCCAAAATCATCACTAGTCAGAAAGCCCAGAGACCACATTCTAGCTAATGTGCTGAGATCAAAAAACTTAAACAAATCACTATAGGAAATCACACAGAAAATGTACCTACTTGTCACAATAACTATTAGGTGAAGTTCATTCATATGCAGAGGGCTAGTGCAAGACCCATGCACTACTTCAGGCCCACTTCCACCCTTATAAGAGGGTGCATTGCCTTTGTTGGCTCTCTGCAGAGGGGACTCTTTCGCCTTCACTGCTTAATGCCATAGCTATTGGGATTTTAAAAGAGCCAACTATTTGGACATTTGTAATGCAATACTCAGAATGATTTTAAAGAAATTGCTATTTAGGGTGAGGTGAGACAAGGAAGGTAAAGCTGAATATGTACTGAGGAGAAAGACAATGCCACCAGAAATGGAATTCAGTAATATGTATCTAATGGGCAATAATAGCCGGCTCTTTTAGTAGGACTAGTATTTTAGTCCCATTAAGGTGAAGGCCAAAGGATTCCCCATATTGCAACTTAAATTCTCCTTTCCCATAATACAGTCTTACAGTGCAAAAATGGTATTTTTTCACCAACACATGATGTGAATCTACACATTGTTCTGCTCCTCTTAGACATGGTCTGTCTACTCACGTCCTCTACCCAGCTTTCACATTGAAACAGATGGGTAAAGGAGACAGAGCCTGTCTTAGGAAACTTCTTTTTATTTTATTTTCAACCCTAACTCAGCCTGTTTATCTGACAAAGACTTGACCACAAAGACAACTGGGATGCCTTTAGTGGGGGAGATCATCTCAATGCTACAGGACCTACAATCTCCATTTCAAATACAAGTTTCTGTCTCTGGACCATGGAAAAATGTCACCACCAGGAAAGGAAAAGGGACACCGCATAACCATAGCCTCTCTAAAGTGCTCCTTTCCTTCACAGGAAGGTTTTCTTGTCCAATACAAAAGTCTTAGGGCTGGTGAGAATTCAGATAATACTTCAAAACTACTTCACACTTACTATGTCAGTGGAGCAGGGCTCATAAAGAATCTAACTTCTCTCTCCTGGGTCTGTAGAGTACCATAGTTCTGGACATTTTCCAGCTCATTAAAACTGATAAAAAAGAGTCATTCAATGGTATTGTCAAATTACTCTTTTATTGAATGACAGTTCAAGATTTTTAGATACAGTTTCAGTGTTACAGCAGGATTTAGCAGAGTGTTGGCTTTCAGAATACAGTGTTTACTGCTTTACTGATTTTCTTCAGTATCAGTCTGGAGTAATTCCACTGAGATCAAAAAAGCTACATGGACAATGACTAAGTGAGAGGAGAATCAGCCTCAATAGATATTTTAAAAAATAACATAAAATTTTCAGCTGGATATACATTAGATTTTACAACAGCCACATCTCAATACAACATTTTAAAGAACATTTTTGTCTTTTCTGTGGCAGATGAAAAAGGTATGACAATGAGGAATGTTAAAGTTTCTGGGGTATTTGTCACAGAGAACTTTGACCAAATAGCTTCACAGTGCTATCTCAGAGCTTCATAATAACCCAGGTATTCTAAATTTCAACAGGAGGGGGAAATTCATATTCAGTGAGACTCCATTCACACCCACACTTCTTCACAACACCCTTTGCAGATTGGCCTAGAAAATCTTTAAAATGCAAATGTTCCCCAATGGGAAGCCCAAAAGAGATACAAACGAAGCAAGCCAGTGGCAGTTGAATGAAGTAATACTGATTTTCAAATGAGGAAAAAAACTAAAAAGGAACAATTTTTTAAAAATTAAAAATGAAGCCTTCTGATCTTCAAATCTGGTGTCTAAGGCATCCATATGGATCCAAAGGAAGAAGGCATAAGTCTGCATCCATCTGGTCTTCAAATAAAATGTTGGTGTAATGGTTAAATGGGGATTTTGTGTTCCCTTTTTTAGGAGAAGGAATTATTGTTCAAGTGCGTATGTGTGCAGAGCATCGCTTCTCCTGCTAATGATCTAGGGGGCTGCCTCTGGTGCTATGCTTCTTGTGGATTGCCATCTTTGGCATAAATAAAAGTTCTGCCAAAAAAAGAAGTGGGAGAGAGAGATCGAAGTAATCTGGGGCCCTCCAGCTACAGGCCCCCAAAGCAGCTTCAAATAGGCTGAGCAGGGAGAGAGACGTCATCATTTCTCCAACAGGGACTATTAACAAAGAATAGCTGTACTTTGAAAGTCAGTTTCCAGCATATAGTGGCTTCACCTGAGGGAAATTGCACCACAACAGGTGGAATTATACAGCTCCATGGCTGTCCCATAAGGCAACAGTAGGGGCACACACAAAGAATTGTAAAAGTCTCCTTTATTTTTTTTTAAAGGGCTTAGGTGAAACCTCAGATCCATTTTAAAATTATTTTTAATTGAATTCTGCAGTTAGGAAAGATAGAAACAGAAAGTAACACCATCTGCTGAACTACTAACAAATGCACTTGCTACATTTTGTACTTTGTTAATACAAAATAAAAGTACATTGGAGAGGAAGGATTGCTTTGTAGTTAAGTCACAGGACTGCGATAAAAGACGGGAAACTTTGATTCAGTTCCCATTTGTGCCACAGACTGGCTGTGTGACTTTAGGTGAGTCATTTTGACTTCAAAGGGCTAATCTCTGTCTCACTTTCCCATCTGTAAACTGGGGATACCACTACTTCCCTTCTCCCACTTTTGCTCTGTTCTGTCATTTTAGAATAAAAGTTCTTCTGGCTAGGGAACGTCTTGTACAATGTGTTTGTACAGCACCTACCAGAGGGCCCCCACTTCTGATGGGACCTCTAGGTGGTACCACAATACAAATAATAAATAATTAGATAGTCTGAATCTACTAGAAAACCTCCCCAGGGACTGTACTGAGAAGCCAGCATCAGCAACTGTGTTGTTAATGACCCACCAGGTTTTGGCATAGTGATGCAAGATGACCCTCAAATTGTTGTCATCCACAAATGCAGGCAGAAGGAAATAGAAAACATCCATTGGGGAGAAGTTGAGTGATGGCACACCAGAGACATGTGCCTGTCAAACTTACAAGGGAAAGGAAAAAAGAAATACATATTTTTAGCCAGTAGTTGTGTCTCATTAGATGCTAGCTAGTTGGGGCACTTGAATGATTTATTCATCTGTTTTAAATCATACCAAATAATGAAAAAACAAGTGAGATGCAAGACTGCTCTCATGAGCAGGCTGCAGTTTTGTTACAGAAACACTTGCAAAACCAAATAATCAGCTTTGATTAAAATCATACAGCGCCTCAGCTGTGATTTTTGACAATATTTCTTATCCCGCCCCCATCCCTATTTCATGGGGTTTGGAACCCTCTTCAGCTACTGCAGTGGGGTCAAGAGCAGAAGTTGCTTCATCCCTTTGTACAGCAGTCAGGAGCAGGCTGTTTCTTGCACCCACTGTGGATGATTAAACCACAGAATCCAAACACCTGAAAAACTAGGCCAAAACCGGGCTGCTTAAACCACAGTATTCAGAAGAGCTACTGTAACAACCCAAATAAACCCAAGAATTTTACCAAAGTGTGCAGTGTAACATAACCATGTTCTCCATATTACATACTCTCGATATCATTTAAAGTGTACTAATTAGCACTCAATAACTGTCAAATGCCAGCAAAGGAAAGTATCTGCCATTTTTGTATTGTTTTCATAGATATGGTTCCCTTGTTGATAGACTGGGCAACAGAGTGCTAGCATTTTGGGGGAATATGGCATTGATCCACAGCCCATTCATTCCATTGTGCAAAGTGCAGTAGAAACAGCTAGAGTCCCTGTAGGAGAAGCCCATTTGTGATGGGGTTGGTACTCACCACTGCAGCACCTCCCACTGGTGCCCTCTGCCAGTGGTGTCCCATCCATCTCTTGCCCTGTGTCAGTGTCTGGATCCGCATTGCACCCTGCTCACTGGCGTCCTTTTCAGGGCACGTCCCCTTCGGCAGTCTGTCCTCATCCCCTTCCGGGATGCACTAGCCTCAGCAGCCTGCCACAACTTCCAAGTCTAACCCCTTACATCAGGGGCCATGTTGAAGCCTGCTTCGGCCACTGCTCCACGGCCCAATGCAGCACAAAGTGGAAATGGGGGGACCCAGGCGCACCCGCTACTGTGGGTCACCCAGGGACCCTCCAACTGCAGTCTTCCTGCCCTCCCTCGCTCCCCTTGCCTTCCTGTCACTGGGCCACTTCCCCTCTGGCCCCTCTGCTCAGGGCCAGCCGTCTGGCAGGAGTCAGACTGAAGCCCTCCTCTGCTCCCCCGAGCCTGCCCAACACTGCTCTGTCCAGGGTGCTAGTCTCCTGCTCAGGAGACAGACCTTCCTCCCTGAAAGTCTGGGACCAATTGACTGCTCCTCTCCTGAGCAGCCTTTTTATAGGGCTGAGACTGGCCCTGATTGGTCACTCAATGCTCAGCCCTAATTGGCTCCTGGAAGGCCCCCCAAACTCTTGCCTGCTTTAGCCCTATCTCTCATAGAGGGTGGGGCAGCTGCCCCACCACACCATCCTATCCCTCAAGACTGACATTGCAGGCTAACTTGCAGCAGTCTACCCTTCATGTTCTCCATTTCTTCATTTACCTGGAATAGCTTGAAGTGTAAACAAATGTGCACAGTACTAAGACATGGCCTGTGAAAGCCATGGCTCCTTTCTTACTCTTGGGAACCCCATGCTCCTGACCACTACCCTCCTACAGGAATGGAAAGCCGATCGCTTCATTGTTTTCCTGCTCATCTCTAGAACAAATCTCCCAAAGCATCGGATCATCTTAATCTGAAACTTCCTCATGCAGACAACCTTCTACCACTTCCTGTGATCTGTGAGCAGGGTTTTCAATGGGAGCCCATAGGCACACCTGTAGGCAGAATAGGGTCCATTACTGCCTATTATCATTGCTACAGGTTTGCATCGTTTTCATATTGTATTGATGCTAAGCACCACATTTTTATATTTTTTTCAAACACAAATCACTCTCATAAGAGACCATGACAATTTTTAGATCCAATGTATCATTTAAGGATGAGGTCACTTGACAAGGCCTTCAAATAATTAATATTCTTACCCCTACTGTGAACAAACTAATACCGTGAGTAGGATTCTGTTAACATTTTTACATTTAAAAATAACCTCACAATTCCAAAGTGATTTGCATTGGGTGTACGTACATCACACAGTCATTCGCATTTCCACTCTTGCACATTATTCAGCAAGTGTCTCTCCAACCTTTCCCTGTGCTAGGTTATACAAAGATGTCCTTACTCAAACATCAAGCTTAAACAATGCAGACGTTGTTGGTAACTGGGATTATGAAGGATCTCTCAAGTAGGCCATTGTGAAACCTACAAATCATTGCCATGGCTAATCGTTGCCCTGCCATTCTGCTTACCATCTCTGTGAAGGAACTTTTGATTCTGGAATTATTCTCTGTTACTCAGTGTAAACTTTCTTACTTACTTTCTCTGCTTTTTTCCAAATAAAACATACAATCGGTTTTATGGCAAAAAAGACATTTCCATACATACTAAAATCTGATTCCCAAACATATACTGGTCTTCAAGTTCCCTCATCTGTCAGGATATGAATATTTCTGCCTTCCTATAAGTATCCTGTGTTGTAACTGAAATATATTTGAAAATGTAGAAAAATCCAAAAAATATTGACAATAAATTTAAATTAGTATTCTATTATTTTAACACTGATTAAAACTGTGATTAACCAGGATTATTTTTTTAATCAAGTTAATTTGTTTTGAGTTAATCGCTTGAGTTAACTGTGATTAATTGACATCCCTAATTCAGATCTATGAGTGTTTGCTGTACTAGAGCATTGGAGGCAAATCCAAATTCTAATAAAGTAAATAAATAGACTGCCTCTATTGTTTTCAGGGAGCTTTGGATTAGGTCTTTAGTCTGTAAACCCCACAGCTAAGTGCCATTCTATCTGTCAGGAACTTTTTTGGAACAGTAAACCCCAAAAGTGATTAGATGTATTTTACATCTCTTGTTATACTGCAATGGTAGTTTTGTTAACTATATTAAAATATAATCTGCATTTAAGAAGCAGTAGTTATCTAATTATTCCCACTTTATTAAAATGATTCAAAATATTGGAATGTAAGAGTACCAAAATGACAAAGTCATGCACTGGCAGAATATGATGAATACTTAAAATGCGACAAAATGGAGCCTATTACTGTAAATCACCCTAAAACTAGTACAAAAAACAGTTAGAAGGACTTGACATTTGAAGCAACAACCAAAACATATGAATCACTGGAATACAATAATCAGGTTTTCACTGTGATGACAACATTCTAATATACACACTTAGGACCAAATCCTGCAGTCATTAAAATTTACTCAGACAAAACATTTTTGGCTATAGTGAGTGTTTAACTGAGGTAAGAACCATGGAAAGGTTGCAGGCTTTGGCCTAGACTATGATAAATAGAATAGAGGCTTGATAATTTATTACAACATTTTTAATTTCTGAGTGCACAAACACTTTTAATCAGATTGATATTCCCTTCTTTTTATAAAAGCAGCCAATGTTGCCAATCTTTCAAGGCCAAATTCAGGTTCTAATTGCTTTCTGTGCAACTATGAGTATACAATCTTACAAAAGTAGTCTGCATATTGGCCAATATTCAAACCTACTTCATATATTGTCATCCGTCTAGAGAGGGTATGGAAACTGTATGGCTGGGCATGAATGCTCATGAAATTGGGGGTGAGGGTGAGGGCTCTGGCTGGGGGTGCAGGCTGTGGAGTGGTGCCAGAAATTAGTTTAGGGTTAGGATTGGGGAGCGGGGGTGAGGGCTGTGGGGTAGGGTTGGGGATGAGGGGTTGGGTGCAGGAGGGTACTCTGGTCTGGGACTGAGGGGTTCAAAGGGCAGGAGGGAGATCAGGGCTGGGGCAGGGGGTTGTGGCACAGGAAGGGGCCAGGGTGCAGGCTTCTCACGGCATTTACCTCAAGCAGCTCCCAGAAGCAGGGGCATGTTCCCCTCCAGCTCATGCGTGGCCAAACAGCGCTGCGTGCTGTCCTCTTCTCAGGCATTGCCCCTGCCACTCCCATTGTCTGTGGTTCCTTGCTAATGGGAGCTGCAGGGGCAGTGCTTGGGGCTGGGACAGCATGTGGAGCTGTAGAAGCCAGAGTGGGGACATGCCACTGATTCCAGGAGCCGTGCAGAGCCACAGCACGCATGGAGCAGGGGAAGTCCCGGATCCCTCTCCCTGACGAGAGCTCAAGGGCCATATTAAAATGTCTGAAGGGCCGGATGCGGGCCCCCCAGACCATAGTTTGCCCACCTCTGATCTAGACTATTCCTCCATGAGCCAGAATAATCTGCTCAATATGTTAGGTGACCAGGTCAAGTGATACACTTTCACCATGCATGGGACAGCCCTTAAACAACTATCCCAACAAAAAATGCACCTTTGTACCTTTAACTGTGAAACACTGCTTGATCCTCCTGGGTAGTTTTAAGTTCCTCCACTTTATCAGAACTATAGCAACTCTGAGCCACTGACAATAAGTAAGTGTTGTACATTATGCCTGTATGCTCACCATGTTGCTTTCTCTGCCTGCACACCAGGTTTACTCCTGCTGCTGTCACAGTGAAACAATCTATTTCCCTTTTATCCCATTGTCTTGTGGGGCCCATTTCTGAGCTTTGGGAATTAGTTTCCATTTGCAATATAGTCATGAGAGATAACAGACATGTTTTCCTCATGTATTGACTACAATAGTTTAACTCTAGCTGAATATCCTCTATCCCAACTGAAAGGAAAGATGGTCTTGTGGTAAAAACATTGGAATGGGACTCAAGAAATCTGGAGTGAATTCCTGGCTCTGTCTACCTCTGTGCCCCTATGCCCTTCTCCCAAAAAAATGGGATAACAAAACTTCCTTCCCCATCCTACTCCTCTTTGTCTGTCTTGTCTGTTTAAGTTTGTAAGCATTCTTCAATTGTCTTTGGACAGCACAAAGCATAATCTCTTTTGGACCCTCTCAGCATTATTGGAATATGAACAATGATACTGCATAAATACTCCAAATCAAGCTCACAAATTATTATGTTCCCTGGTTCTTACCTCTCCATACCCAAAAACAGCAGTTATTTCTCAAAATAACAAGAAAAATATTAGGATCATGAATATGGACACTCTTCATCACTGAAATTTCAGAGAAGTTGGATATTTCACGATAACCAAAGTCAATGTTTAATTCCAAGTTAGTGTACTAGGGTTGAGAAATTGCTAAAAATAATCTGCTTCATATTGATGGCGTTGGTTTTGTTGACTCATAAAAATGTCAGGATGGGAGAAAAATAAGTAACTGACGCTTCAGCTGTGATTGTACCTTTAATTATTGATGCATTATTCTTATTTTTTAATCTAACAGCCAAAATAGACCGTGATGGAATGTAGCTGTAACAGTAGATAAGGTAATGGAAAGGTTCTGGCTCCATTAGGGCTGTGTTCCATCCAGGAGACTCCTAAACTGAAGGGTTTAAAATTAAAAACCTTAGAGTTTCCTGGTATGCCTCTTACAAAGATATAAACAGACGACAATGTGCGTGATTTCCCAATTCTGCCGTCAAAGTGCTTTGCAGGGACCTCTGACTATAAACTTGTGTGGGAGTAAGCTGGAGAGAATAATTTAAATAGTGATACCATAGTTAAAACAGTTTAGCAGCTTGTGAGTACTTTTTAATCTTGATAAAATAAACTATCCTTATCGCAGGTACAGTATTTATAGCATAGGTCTTATATGATAAATCTTTTATACTATAACCAGAAGACCATCTTTCTCCCCTTGCTGTTATACCCCTCTATCCTCTAGTCTATAACAACACCAACAACAGAAAAGAAAAGAAATCTATTTCTCATCTAGTTTATGGGATCTATGGAAGAGAGCTATAGAAAAATCCAATATTGGGGGTTTGATCCTTGCATCTTGCTGAGCGCCACTTGGCATAGGATCTCGATATGAAAATGGGATGTAAAGCTGAGTATGTATGAGCCTGACATGTTTTGGGGCTGGCTGTGGCTTGCCAATGCACAGCAGCCTTCAGCCACACACGCCTAACTATGCCTCTTTGTTAAGATGGGACAAATGGGATCTGGCCCAGTGTATCATTAAACGTGTCCAGCAGAAATGATAATATTCTAATTAAAAAGTAAATTATTTCTAAGAAACCCCAAGAAACACAACTATGGTTTTTTTCCAAATAACATCAGAATGATACTAAATTATGCAGTCTAGGGACACTCTAAATAAACAGCATGTTTAACCAGAATGGTATGTTTGCTGTTCAATTGCAAATTCAGTATTATAATATCAGCTAAACAGACCCAAATGACAATAGCATCAAATCTGTGTTGGTTCAAATCTGCAACACGCCTGTCAATATCCTCACTACACAATCACATATTCATAATGCAAATAATGAATGGCCTTTTTTAAATATTATCTAAAAACTCTGTTTTTTCAAGAAGAGTAAATTCCTATTCAGCAAAATATTACAACAATGCATAATTCATAGTGATACTGAGACCATTTGGAAAGGAGTACATAAATATGCAGCAACGTTATATACGCACACACTCACACACATATTTCAGCCTGCCAACACAATTGAAACAGAGATAATTATTATCTTAGAGTTCAGTCGACAAGAACAAACTACTCCAGTTTTGTTTTACTGGTTTATTTACTCTTCAGAAACACTCAGTAAAATACAGTGTTACATTGTACAGTTTAATATATATTATTTAATGTTTCTCTGTGCATAACACTATTACTATATAATACAATAATGATACTTGCTGGGTATGAAACTATTTCCTTCCCTTATTCGTTTGCCTTTGTGTCTAATGCCTTTCTCTGCTACCTTCTTAGAACCAATATCAGAATAACGTTGATTTTTTTCTGAACTCAATATGCATTCAGTTAAGACATCACAATTCTTTCTATGGCAACCAGTCTTCATGCTGCAGACAAATGTTGTGTGTGATCAATGACAGGTGATCAGAAATTGAAGATACAAGGTCTGAGCGGATGGTGGGGAAGATGATACAATTAATATCGATCTAATTTAAAATAAGTGAAAAAATATATTGAGCAATACAGAAAATAAATCTCTCTTGTAAATGGAAAAGTATAAAATATTTCCTTTCCAACGTTTATTCAGTTAACGATGGGCCAAAGCACGATACAGGAATTGAAATCATTATTTGGCTTCCAAAATTATAAAGGTGTCACTACATAACATTCATCCTTGTTTTGTACACTCAGAGCTGTCTTACTCTATTTACAAAAATGTGCAATGAGTATAAAAATCTATTTCAGTCACTGTTCCACAACAACTGAAGAAGCCAAACACATTTCAAGTGCTGTGCGATTAAACTTCAAAAAGTAGATAAATATCAAACAGAACTGCTATCAAAAGAGCGATTTCACAGTGATTTCATAGTGGAAGAATGTCTTCGTGTATTCAGCAGACCATACCATGAGATCCTGGTAGTTCATCTTCTCATATGATTTGGGAAAGGATCTACTGCTCTGCTGGCTATTTGTGTAGTCCAGAATATCAGTTTAGTTAGTCACTAGCCTAGTGTAATATGCAAGATACTGCAAGGCCAGAAGAGCAAAATTTCAGCTTGTGTGGGGTTCTTATTTGAGTGTATTGGAGAGCCTTTCTGAATGGATAATCAATTCCACAAGCAACAAATAAATCTTCCTGTAAATAAGGAGATGTAAAATTGGTACCATTACCATGACTAGGCATACAGACTATTGTCATTAATTCCTGATGAAAGAACCAAACTTTTAGAGCTGACTGGGCAAACACATTTCTTCTAAACCAGTCAATCAAGTCTAGTAGTGATGAAGGCAGCCTAGGCAAATACCTGATCAATTCACCTGAAACTATCTGTAAAATATTGTAACAGTGCATCATGAATTAATGACAATGGGTGTGAGTCTCTAATTTCTACCCATGTTCATTATGCTATTTTTACTTCCGCTTATTTACATCTATGACCACCTAGGAGATGCCAGCTGTCACTATGCTACATACCGTATATACTCGAGTATAGGTCGACCCGAATATAAGCCGATGCACCTAATTTTACCACAAAAAGCTGGAAAAGTTAATAAAATAAAATAAAAAAGCTGGAAAAGTTAATAAAATAAAATAAAATAAAAGTTAATAAAAAAAAAGTTAAAAAAATAAATAAATAAATAAATAAAACTGTACCAGAGGAGGCGGGACATCGCTCCCGCGGCTGCACGGGACATCAGCATCATGAGGCCATTCACGAGCGTCACCCAGCGGTATGGCCCTGCCCCTTTTTCTCCTCCATTTCGGCCAAAATTTTCACTGACTCGAGTATAAGCCGAGGCGGCTTTTTTCAGCCCAAAAAGTGGGCTGAAAAACTCGGCTTATACTCGAGTATATACGGTACCATCATCTTGGAGATTCACAGCAACAGCAGGTACAGAACTCAGATCTTCCTGCTCGAGACACAGAGACCTCTACCCCCACAGCTACTAGAAAATACCATTCAAAGTTAAAGTGAGGCAAATTATTTGCAGAAACAATTTATTATTCAGCTAGCTCTTTTTTCCATTCACAATCATGATTGCTCAACGACTGCTCACTGGATGAAGTTATTTCACAAGTGTTTTATGTCAACAAAGTTTCCCCTATTAAAATTTCAGATAAGACTCATGAATGATATTTTTTTCAAAATTTTCTTAGTTTTGGTAATACATATAAAAGCAGTCAGGGCAAAGGCACGTATATACAGAAGATATCTGAAGCCATGTCTATGCAAATAATAACCCACCACTTTGTGTAATGATGCTGAGAAATATTTTCTTATGACTGAGATGATGGAGAAGCATCATTCAGGCAAAATAACAGTAAGTTGCTGTCACAGGGTGGGTGCTCTCAGCTGGGCTAGTTCAGGAGGTGGGGCTTCACCTGGGGCTACAGAGGTTTAGAAAGGTGCCAGCAAAAGACTGGTGGTGAAAAGGAACTACGTAAGGGAGAGGAAGACAGAGGGAGGCCAGAAGTTGGACTGATAGGTTACCTTGGAGGGGAGGCACTGAAGACCTAAGATGCAAGGGTGAGCTGACAAACTGTTTTGTTGGATTGGTTTCTTTAAGTTTGGGACTAAAACTTCCTGAAAGAGACTGTGGGTGTGACGGTGTGTCCTTAGAAAGCTGTGGAGAATCCCATTTATGTGACAATTGCATATGAAGGATCAGTACAGCCCACCTCAAACATTCACAAATCAGGAGTCAGCTCTGACTCCTCCCCCAAAAAATCCTGAGATTGGTTTAAAAATCATAGGATCTTCTAAAATACTAACTACAGTAATTATTTTCCTTTGGTGTGCACCAACTCACATTTTCAAGCTTTTCTCTGAAACCCTGACTGCTAGATACTTCCTTCCCCCAGCCCCCTACTAAAGCTGTGATTCTTGCATAACCTCATGGCTGCAGAAGATGGAGCTGTAAAACAGCAAATATCATGAGACTTGTGATAAAATCATAAAGAACTGGTTGCACTGGAATGCTGTTTCTGTACTCACTAGCTATATTTACTCCTCGCCTCCCTCATTTTTAATTTTACTGCCAATGAATGTTACTTCATTTACATAGCCTGTCCCCACCCTCTGTCCCCTGCTCAAACTGATGCTGGTGACCTATCACACATTATTAGCAGTCAGCTATATGCTTGCCTCACATAAAGTTGGCACGCACAATCTGTCTGCCATGTTAATCATCTCTTGGGCCAACCTTAAGCCATTTAAATAGTTCAGGCCTATAAAATCCCACCATGTGGGAATGCAGAGGAGGCTTCTGCAGAGTTGACCTCTGTGGCAAACAGGCTGTGTAGACTGTACAAAAATACCTTAAATAACCTCTGTTCTTCTCAAAAGAGCCACATTAAGACCATTGCAGGCAGAGCCTTCTGTGGCCTCAACAGTGGGGTAGGAGTTGTATATGACTGAATATACAGTCTGAACAGGAGACTAGATAATTAATTTAAAGCTTTTTCATTTTTAATATTAAATCTACAGATGCCTGAACCAAAACCCTGGATGCAAACATCACAAATATAGGAGAACTGTTTCTGGATCTAAATGTGAATCTGCATCTGAATTTTACAGCTGTTCCTGATCTCCATAATAAGCTGAACCAAGCCCCAGGATACAAATAACCCCAATGTTTGCAGCAGCCCAAGATCAAATCTTGGTCAAAATATGATAGCTGTGACACATTACTAATAACAACACAAACTTAACTATAAGTCGCCTGACAAAACTGAGCTCAGCACATAGCTTTAAGAAAAAGTGTCATGAGTCAACACACACTAGCAGTGGGATTTTCAAAAGCATAGGTGCTGGCTTATCTGTGCTCCAGTTGAAATCCATGGTATTTACTAACACTGAAGGTGTTAGAAAATCCCACCCTGGAGTTGTCATAAATGCCCCCAGGAACAACTCCTCCAAATACACAACAGACAACTCCCATGCCAACAACATGGTTCCTAAGAAGGAAACTAAAACACCTTGCCACCTTCCACTAGATAAAAGGAAAGGCCTTCCAGAGTGGAGCGCTTGATGAAAAAGAAAGCTTTCAAATATAAATTATCAATAGTTTGATACATGTATTTATCACTGTTAAAAGAAAAAAATGTACAGATTTCCTTCACTAATTGCCACAGCTAACAAGACATTTCATTAAAGGGCCAGAAGGTAAAATTAACTGATCTCCAGTTTTAATGTCTTGCTTTTGTCTCATGTCTGCAATGGATGCTGGAAATATATAAAGGAAGAAATTCCCTTGCAGCCCACCTAAACAATAATGGGAAAATACATGTTACTTCTAAAAGTTGTATTTTAGCACAGTAGGATGTCTTATGTTGTGACAAGATAATTTGTGTGTAAGGCATTCCTATAATTTAGCTGTCATACAGATGCAGCTATTCTATTGTATCTGTGTCAATGGAGAATTGGCTTTCATTTATACAATACACCAACCATTCTTCATTGCTTAGCACTGATTTGATTCTTTTTCATCAGAATTCTGATTGTTCTTTCTTACAAGGATTATCATGGTGTGTGGTACCAAAAGCTAACATTTGGATTGTACAAAGCTATAAAATGGGGTTCAAACCTAACCTTAATAACATAAGTGAGAACATGTGATATTTTAAAGCTGACATTGGCCCTTTAACATCTACTAAAATAACTGAATGGCTTGAGATTTTTGGAAGAAAAACAATTTTTTTAGCTTAAAGTCAGAAAACCGTAGAGCTGGGAGACCTCTCATCAGTGAGGATTATGGCTTTCTTGACATTAAGGAAGTTATGCAAGAATATGAAAAGTATTCTGAGACACATGATTGCCTGCACAGGCTCCTTTTCATACCACAAGGAAGTCCTATAGTTCAAAAACACAGACCTTCTGGTCTCATTCTTGTATCTGTGGTCTAGAGAGGTAAGCAGGAGCGGGGAAATGAGATGGCCTATTACACACACATTGAACAGGAGCTCACAGTGACCTCCATAGTTAAAACTTTCCATTATAAGCCCAATTTTCAGATGCTTACAATTCTGCAAAGCTTTCAGTATTCAGGCTGAATTTTTCCACATTTGCTCTTTGCCTTAAGCAGATTAAACAGAAACAAAGAAAAATGGGTTCTGCTGTTTCCAAGAGTGAGATTGCGGAAACAAGAGGTGTTTTCACCCTTTCAAAAATATGTTTAAAATGTTACATGGCTTTTGAAGAGCCTCTCTGGGTTTCAGTAGAAATGTGAAATTTGATCTGAGGATTGCTCTGGGATCAAGGATGTCTTCACAAAAAATGTCCCCAGATCCGATCCAGTTTCAAGCCTCTGGGTATGTCTGTAATTAAAACACTACAGCATAGGCACTACCTATACTTACAGGAGGGGTTCTTCTGACAGCATAGGTAATTAACCCCCACCAAGAGGTGGAGCTAGGTTGACGGAAGAATTTTTCCATCAACCTAGTGCTGTCTACACAGGAACTTAGGTCGGCTTGTCAGTGCCTCTGAGGAGTTGTGAATTTTTCCCACCTATGACCAACCTAATTTTCCAGTGTGACCGGGTCTCTGAAAATTGCCATTTGCACATGCTAAGTGGAGCTTTTCTGAAAGCTTACTGCTAAATCTTTGAAAATTCCTTTGGTACTGGGCATGCTCCACAGAGCTTGAGCTTCCGATGGGTCACAGCAGCAGAAGTAGCCAGTTCTTTGACAAGACAAAAAGAGTGCTAGGCTTGGAGCCAGAAGGAGCCAGAGGTTTTAGTCTCAGTTCTTCCATGTACTCTGCACTACACCCCATATAAAGGCTTAGAAGCATTACATTTTCATTGATAAATGTCTATTTCACTCTACACACACAACTAGATGAAAATATTTCCATAAATAATAATCAAAATGTGGATAGGTAAAGTAAGAAGAATGTTGCTTGAGAATTTCTCTGTGTTTGATTTAAGAATTTCCATATTGTATATTTTGAGATGTGATGTTGACAATTTGTCCTTTAGCAGTTATAAGGCTTTAACTTTTTGAATCTCAAAGTCACCTGTCATTAAATAATTTTTGTCTGATCCTTCCCCTCCACCCTGACAATGTCCTGCAAGTGTGAAAATTTAAATAGATAAAACTTAAAAATAAAATGCTTAAAACCCATAAATTTGTACATATAAAAATGGGAATAGATAAAAATAAAAAATGCTGTAAAATAAACATTATCATCTGTTGACAGTAGGAAAAATTGAATTCTGCCAAGCCTACTTATAACTCAGCAATGCTTCCTGTCACCACCTTAGAAGACAAGCAGGTATAATTTCCACAGTTTCACTGATGTGGGTAATGGAGAGGCAGCTTAAGCTTACTTACTGCAAAGCTGAGAATTGAAACCTCTCCCCCCCCCCCCATGGCAGACGCACTCAGGCACACTGCTGTTGAAAATTATGTGCCAAATGTATGTGACTGTAAACACTAGACAACACTTCTCTCTGGGCTAGGAGCTGCACCCAGAAATCTTCAATCCCAGGCTGCCATTGCTATCTGGCAAATAAATGTGCCTACCTGTTAACGCCGCTGAAGGAAAGAATAGTACTCATTTAATTTATATAAATTTGCATACAGTATGCCAGTCTTGAGGGAGGGAGGGCTGCCATGCTGAGGCAAGAGGGGTGGGCAGAGAAAAATAAGGGAGGGATGAAGCTGAAATGATGAAGAAAGAGTGAAGTGAGGAAGGAGAAATGAGTAACTGTGGGAGGGAGTAGTCAGAACTGTGAATGATTTGGATATGGGAGAGGGAATTCCTTAATTGTCCCTCATTCTGCCCAAATCTTTGTCTTTTTCTCTTGCTCCCAATCCCTACCACCAGCATTTCACTCTGTAAACTTCCACCCCAGGCCCCCCAAAATTCATTCTATAAATCTTCCTGCAGAGCTGTCAGCATTTCACTCCTTAGCACCCACCCCCAGCTCTATTTCACTCTCTAAAAATTTCCTAGTTTTCCACACCATCTGAGGCCAGAGCAGGAGAGAGGATCATTTGCTCTTCACTTCATCCAGGCCTAGGAAGGTAGAACTGCCAGCTCTTCACAATATGTCTCTCCAGCCAGCCCTGGCCAGAGGGAAGGGCAGAAACAGTAGTTTTTGCTGCAGAGCTACATACATCTTCCCCGCCAGCTCTCAGTTGAGTGGACAGAGTGTTTCTGAGGTGCTCCCAGGCAGAGTTGCCGACTTTCACTCATTAAATAAGCACCCCAACTTTCACAATAAGCCCAAAATCAAGCTAACCCCTAAGAATTTCAAAACAAGGCCAAAACAAGCCAATCCCTAAGAACCACAACATTCTATGTGGCTAGATTCCCTCCAACCTGTAGTCTGGGACTGTGGTGGGCCTGCTGTGCACCCCTGACTCTCTCCCCCCTTTACCTCCGCTTGCACACATCTTGTCCCTACTTGCCGGGAGCCAATCAAAAAAAAGAAGCAACAAGCCACAAGCCAAACAAGCTACAAGCCAAAAACTAGCAAACAGGCAACTCACCTGCCACTTAAGCCAAAACCAAGCCCAATTTCTTCATTTTTTTTTGGTGGGTTTGGCATGTCTGCTCCCAGGTCATTAACAGGGGGAGCTCCCCCATTGCTACCACAATGATGCCAGACATATTGTGAAGAGCTGGCAGCTTCCATTGTCTGCTTATCCATTTCTCCCACAAGTACCTCCACCCTTTCCTCCACGCCTCCACTTATGCATGAAACATCCTCCCTATAAAAATCCATATACAGTACCACTAACTCCTTTCAAATCCCTCCTCAATACTACTGTGATGCCTAATGAGCACAGTCAACTGATAGTGAGTAGGCAGGTGGCCAGTTAAAGCTGCTGCCTATTGATCGACCTATTTGTCTAGGTTGACCCAAAAATGTCACACCTCTGTGCTTACATATTATGCAAAGTTACCACAACCCATGATCTAACTATTTTTAGAGCTGATCAAAAATTTTAATTTCAATATTTTGGGGGCAGAAAGTATCCATTTCCCTCAATATACCTTTCTGACTCATTTGAAGTATTCCAGTTTGTTTATGAAAACAAGGCTTTTTCGCCTTGAAATGGGAGAGTGCAAAAGGCCAGAAAATATAGTAGCTAGGACAGGGGGGCTGGGAAGGCTTGAAAGAAGAAACCCTAAAAACCACAAAAATTTCATTGTGGTGAGGTTTTGGTCAAAAAAAAGAAAGATTTTCAGTAAAAAACAAGTAGCGACTCTTTGTGGTAGGGACTGTCTTTTACTTTGTCTTAATAAATGAGGTTCTGACCTGGCTGGGGCTTCCCAGTGCTACTGAAATAGAGATAAATAATAATAGTGGATACACAGCAAAAAATGTGAATAGAAAAGCTATGTTGTGAGGATATGAAATGGAATGCAACCTTATTAAAAATGCAAACTGGTTTTTGGCTTAATAAGGAGTAGGAAAAAATGACAGCACAGTGTGTATGCAGTTTTTTTGGCCCATCTGATATTTGGTGTATTTGTAGACAAGACATTTGCAGCTACAAGGCTTAAGTTAGTTTCTGGCTTGAAGGAAGAGATTTGAAAAGACAGAATGTGAGTAGGAAGCAAAACTTAAAACATTTGCCCTGTGGAAAGAAGTTCATATACTGTGTCTAATAAAGAGTTTATTGGCTTTCAGATATGCAATATGTTCTGCAGTCAACTGCCCCAGTAGTAGTAAATAAAGGCCTTAAAAACCCATTTTTATGCATGAAGACTGATGGAAAATATTTTCTTTTCATGATAGAGAAGAAGAACCCTGATATTCTTGTCTAGGTAGCACTGTGTGGAACTGGCTGTAGAGAGAAGAGAAAAAAATGTATTTGTGGTTGCCATGATCTTTTTACTGCTGACTTCAGTTAGCAGAAGAAGGGTATTTCTAGAAGATAAAAGAATGGATATCCCATGTCTCAGATACAGGAGAACACTTAGGCATGGTATATATTTAAGACCTATCCCAGAGTTGAGGAATTGAGACAGGCAAGTTGAGATATAATTGAGTTACAATTAGATCTGAGTTGGAAAAAAGTCCATGAATGTATGCTGAATTCACAAAGTGAATTTAATTTTGCCTGGGTTTTCTGGACCTTTGGAATTTGTTTTCCATAAATATTGAATAAATATTTCCATAAAAGTGCTCACTCTTTACTAGCATGAATATTTACAAAAAAATAAGTTTTTTCATTTAAATGTTGAAATATTTGTTGAAAATTAACGGTTTATTTGATTTTAAAATTCATAAGTCACACTGTGATGGTTAATGACCTAAGTCATCCTTTCAGGAAGCAGAAAAAAATACCATGTGACTATATAAGTAACCAAGCAAGTGTATTGGGAATACTGCAAATGAATATACAATTTGTATAGTGTGTGCTTTGTTGGCTAGCTTTTCAAGTCAGATGGCATCCGTCACGCTGTGTGGTACGGGAAACAGCTTAACATGCCTATCTCAGATCACACTGACAGAATACAGGGCATATACCTCAGACAGGTGGTATACTCTATTATAAAATTTCACCAAACCAGTAACAAATGTTCGCTTCCAAAATACAATACTCACTATTATGAAGCCACAGACAGCCCCCTTCAGGGCCTCTAGCTCGTCATGCACCATCCAGACAAACCAGATTTCTGTGATAAATGATTATTAAAACCAGAAATCATATATTTTAAGTTCTTCCTGTTCCAAAGAACTGGACACTCACCCCAGATCAATATGTACTTCAGGATCTCAACAAATACCATGCTGCAGCCAATCCTTTAGTAAACTAACTAAAGATATATTAATAAAAAAAGAAGAGAAGAGAGTTATTAAATAGTTAAAGTGAATCATATACATTACAGTTGATTTCAGAGTCTGCAGATCAGGATAATTGCATTGTTCTTAAATCTGCCAGTTTATAAGAAATTTCTCTGGAACATCCAAAAGATTGGAGTCCTCCATCCATTGTTCAAAGTTCCCTTTGTTAAAAATCACAGTCCAGAGATGTAGAGCAGGAATAGGGTGACCATATGTCCTGATGTTATAGGAACAGTCCCGATATTTGGGGCTCTGTCTTATATAGGCACCTATTATCCCTCCTTCCCCCTTCTGATTTTTCACACTTACTGTTTGGTCATCTTAAGCAGGAATGAGGCAAGGATAAGATGTCACAGTATACAATTTATATCCCCCAGCCCACGTGCATGGAAAGTCACTGTCTCAAACATGGAGTCAGGGACAAAACGGTCTACATGCCCTGCTGCATTACTGGGCTTCCATTGTCCATATGCTCTCTGACATGTCCTCTTAAAGAGGTTGATTCTCCTAATGGCCCATCACCACATGGCCAGCTAGTCTTGATGTAAATCTGTCTTGTGGGTGCTACCCAGGAACACAACGAGTTTAGTAATGAACACAAAATAACATTTCATAACTTCATACACAATGGTGATATACACATTTAAATAGGATAATAATACTTTTTCAGTGATACTTTACAAGCCATATTTTGTATAATATCTGTCTCAGTTGTGCAACAGTGGTGTTCCATTAGTGGTGATACATTAGTGGAACATGGTCATCTCTGTCAGCTGACACAGACCAGACATGGGTTTCTAATTGCAGTGTAGACAAGAGGGAGTGGACAGGGGACAAGGAGTGGAGGGTGGGTGGGGGGGAGAGGTCAGGAATTCTGAGGGGAGAGTCAGGGGACAGGAAGTGGGAGGGGGTCAGATGGGGAAGGGGCCAGGCTGCCTACCTGGTCCTCTACACAATTTTGAACTCCGATGTGACCCTCGGGCCAAAACGTTTGCCCATCCCTGCTGCACAACATGCTCACAGCACCTGTAAAAGTGTCATGATGGATTATCAGCAAATAATACAATTTTGTCTAAATTCATTATCAAACTGTGATAATGATCTGTGTGTGTGTGTGTGTGTGTGTGTGTTTAAATGCATAGCTATCACTATCATAGTTTAGTAATGGAGTTAGACAAAAACTGTATTATTTGCTGATAATCCATTTTTATGTACACACGCATACACAGAATAATCTGCAGGAGTTTTGAAAGAAAACTCAAGAAAATTAAGCAGTCTAAAGGCACACTTACATGATAATTCAGAAATACCATCTAATATTATTACAATCTGTCCTTAATTCCTACAGTTCTAACAATTGTTTTGTTGATAAAGGTGCCAGTTCTTCATAAACTACTGACAAAAGGATTGTAGACACTGTTACCTTAATCAAATGCATACTCTGTAATAATCACTTATTACTTGTTCAGAATACAAACACAAACATCACTGCATAAACATGGCCTGGAGAAATAGTACTATACCTTGTGCTGTAATTACATTAGTTAACACTAGGTGGACTGGAGATCAACAAGTAAAACACAGAAGTGACAGAGTCCTGTGGCACCTTAAAGACTAACTAAAGTATTGAAGCATAAGCTTTCGTGGGCTAATACCCACTTTGTCGGAGGTGGCTAATACCCCCGTTGCATGCATCCAACGAAGTGTGTATTAGCCCACGAAAGCTTATGCTTCAATACTTTAGTTAGTCTTTAAGGTGCCACAGGACTCTTTGTCACTTCTTCAATTCCATACTAACATGGCTACCTCTCTGATTCTTGACAAGTCAAACACAGAGTAGTACAGGATGTGATACTGATTCAACACATGGCACTCTTACCTCTAAGCCTGCAGTGACCCAATGCTTCAGCTGATGAAGTTGCTGATGCACTGTGCTGATGAAGTTGCTGTTCTTAGGATGAGATATACAATGAAATCTGTGACCATTTGTGGCCATTTAAGATCCCATGCAATATTCTGTAAGAATATGGGAGGTTAGTTCAGGTTACCAAATTCTAACTTGGTTGATTAAGGTGTGGGAGGTGTCATCAGGTGGTACTGTTGCACATTCTTTGCATTTCTTTTGCTTAGTATGCAAGGAAATCTTCAGCAACGTTTGGTGTGGGTCGTCAATTATTTTTGGTCAAGGTCCACATTTCTTGGCCAAAGTATAGATGAGGTCCAGACTCCAGAGAAATGCTTTTCAGGCTGCAATAACAATAATGATAATAATAGGTAATAAAAAAGATTGTGTGGTCCATTCAAAAACATCTGGCGGTCCAGATTTGGCCCATGGTCCGCCTGTTGACTCTCCCAGGCAGAGGCAATTGTTTGTGGAAAGTGAGCTAAGCATGCTCTTGGTCTTGGGATCCTGGAAGTGGGAAGTGGGTGAGCGGAAATCTTGGTTCTGTTGGGATCCTGGAAGTGGGAAGTGGGCGGACGGAAATCTGGGATTTCAAATGAGTAGTTTCTAGGTATGATACCGATGATTTTTTATACCTGACCCCAAATTTCTTACAGCATAGTTTCTTTGTGTCTGCTTCTCCCCAAGAACAACAGACAAATGGGAAGTCTTTGTTTCAATTGTAAAAAGTTCTAGCTTCTCATTGGTTCTTTTGGCCACGTGCCCCCTCATTCCCTTTTACCTGTGCATAGCAGTGAGACTTTTGACCTTTTAAAGGTAAAACAAGTAGAGAACAGATACCAAAAGGAATTTTACAGCTGTCTGGCTGGGTCCATAAAAGGGAGCTACCCCTTCCCCCCACACTTTATTTATCACAGTTGCTCTGCACTGTTCACCCAGGAGGTGGGAGCATTTCAGTGGGGATGAAGAGATCCTTGTTGATAGCTTTTAGTTCACTTCTTTAAGATGCTAAAGTGTTTTGGGATCTGCATTGGGAATACAAGGTATTATGTAAGATAGAAACATAAACCCATGAAAATGTTCTGAATATGCACATTGGAGGTCCTTTTATGCATAGCTTAAGCTTTCCCCAACAGCAATATATGTATCTTATTTGTAACTTAAACAGTGTTATTATTGTTACCCTATCTTTTCATCCAGCATTTCAATGGCTGAAATGCCACATCAGGTTAAAAGTTTTCCAGGGTCATTCAAAGCACATAATCATTAGAGGGAGCTGGTAACCATCCCCATATTTAGGCTGCCTAACCCTTCCATTACCTTCCAAAAATTCTTGCAACTTTTTGTGAAATGCTTCTTTTTTTTTTCTTTTTTTTTTTGCAGACACCTCCACAATTTTCTGGTGGAAAGGTCCTCAGGAGACGGAAGTGCCCTTCTCTGTCCCCTTATTTTCTTCTACCCAGGTTTAGCTGACGGATAAACTCCTTTTTAAAAAATATCGCAATTTTTCTTCACTGGCTTGTGTTGTGCCTGCCAAAATAATTAAACAAATGAGAATTCTCAGGGCATGCCACCATCAATGCACACTCTGCACTGGGAACACTTGGGACCTGCTTCTGTAGCCGTAGTGTGGGGTGGGAGGAAGATGAGTTGGGCCAGTCTATCCTTCTCAACGCATACCCCTTTGCCTCAAGATATTGCCCTAGCGTACCATCCTCCACCTGTGGGAGTACCACATGGGAAAGCAGCTCACTCAGGGGGCCATGAAGAGAGAAAATCAGGTTGGTTTCCACCTGGCCAATCTCTGGACCACGCACAGGGTACTAGCAATCCCACTCTAGAAGAGCATCTTCACTTGCTGCCAGCTAATTAAGCTAGTTCTGTAGCTCAAACAGTAGTGTATACTGTCATACTGAAGGTTTAAACTATTATGATGATTCATGATGGAAATGGGATAGGGAATGTTACAAGTATATATAAAAACTTGGTTTTGCCATTTTTATTTTTAAAAAAATCTGGAAAACTACATTTAAAATCCACATTAGAAAAAAAATATTGGTTGCAAAGCCAAGTACTTGAAATGTCAGATTTATGACTGCCTGAGTAATCTTAATTCTGCACTTTTGTTGCATGTATTACGAGACAGTCCCTAGTCCCATGATTATATACTGATTTTTCAACAGGTCCTCCTCCCCCTTTGTCCCAGCTTAGTCATCAGTTTTGTAGTCTGAATTATGTATTAACATGCAACCAAGTGGAGTCCATGACAAGTGAATATGGCCCTTGTAGTTCCGACATTTGGATTTATTAATCTTATTCTCCATCAAAGGTTTAAAATCATTTTGTCACTGTTTGGAATAAACAGTCAGTTCAGCTCTGTAAAGTACACACAGTAGAGTGCATAGTTGATAAATAAATACCCTACAGTATCTGCTAAATTTAGTTTTGGTCATTTATATTCAAAGTATTAAAGTGTCACTTTATTTGAAGCAAAAATAAAAGCATGGAAGGTCCATACCTAATCCACCCTCTTAGGAACTGATCCTATGTCTACTGAAGTCAATAAAAGATTTTCCATTGATTTCAGTGGGCATTGGATTGGGTCCTTTTGTCTTTGTGACTGCTCCTGGCTGATGACTTTTTAAGTGTTTAAAAAGGTATAAGTTTAAGAATTGCAGTGATGCTGAGCTAGAAGAAATAAGTAGTTTCACAGTTCAAATATATGATGTAAATAATCAAATAAAATCTCATAACAAATTCTATTACCAGGCTTTGGTTATTACCAGCAGCAAGCTTTAATAGTAGGAAATGTTTCTTTTATTCATTGTCACAATTTAAATTGCTTTATCTTCCCTGGAGAACCTGGACTTCAGAAGGATCATATTTTATCAAGATTTTTATTGTGAGTCTGTGAATAGCAGGAATCCCAGCTGGACTCTTGTTTCCCCTCAACATCTTATTCTCTTCAGTTGGATTTGATCTAAGTCTCATGAGCTCAGTCTTGCGTCATTCGGAAAATCATTCAAATAGCTTCAACCTCAAAGTGGTTCATTGAGAAATCTTTTTTTCCCTCCTTCCCCTTTGCACAGAGAATGAGCTCTGTTCTGATTAGCATAGTATCCAGCCGGCTGCCCTTTTTAAAAGAAATTCATGATCAAGGACTTTCTTTTTGTTTTACCTGTAACAGACAGCTTTTAACATAGCAGCTGGAAATATTTTCTAAAAAACAGCCGCAACTAAAAGTTTGGAGTCATAAAAATAGAATGTCATTTGGAGAAAAAAAAAACCTTCACTGTCTAAAATGCCTAGATTCTGTTAGAGTCTATATAGTGTCATAGAGAACCAATACAAGATTCTAAAATATTAAGAAATCCATATCGTCCAACTCCAAAATACAATAACTCATATTGATAAGTCTCCAAATGGATATATTGGAGTCACTGAATTCCATTTTCTTATTACTATCATTTGGTATTAAAATCATTTAAAACCCTCTCCTGAGGACTCCTCCAATAGCAAAATGATGTTTGTTTTAAGCAACAAAGGTATCCCCTGCATTTCTAGTCATCTTTGTGAAACCTTTATTTCAAATTCTTCTCTGTTAAACATTATTTTTGCTAGTGCCTTGGGAGGTCACTTAAGAAAATCTCAGGGTAGATATTCACAGCTGAGTTCCTGAATTCTCTCAGGATGTCTAGTTACCTACAGTATTTCATACGCTTCCTCTTATTGTTCATTAAGCCCCAGCTATTCAGTTTAACCTAAGGGAACCTACCATTTTAAGCCGTTGCTTTCTTACTGCATGTAATGTTTGTGCTACTTTTTTCCCCCTCTAAGTCAGAATTCTCATGCACACCGGCCAAAAGGCACCACAGCAATACTAATAAGACTAGCTAGCCCATCACACTGGTTAATCCTATCCCAGAGAACAGGATTTAAGTTTTTAGTGCACAGATGTTAAAACTCATCATATCTGCAGGATCTGATGCACATGTAATGGCTATTTTTTTACTCATTTTGTAACTCTGAATTCTGCAAGATGGCACCTTCCAAAGATTTCCCATTTACAAATCCGATTCTGACTTTGAAAAAGAGGGCCTGAGACAGTAAGCACCACGCTTACATTGTGCTAGTACAGAGACCATGGTGCAGTAACGGTTGGTAAATGTTGACTTTTAAAATGGTGACAACTGTATTTGACGGAATCGTGCTAGTGCATCTATCAATAGCATTCACTATAGTGATGGGGCCATATAAGGCAAACATCAGTAATTTGTGAAGTGTTAGATACAGGAACAATTGAGCATTTAATTGCAAGATGGCAGGTCTCTTTTCTGCACAATATTTAAACCAGAGCTTCCTTTTCTACTTAAGAGGCCAAAGCACTATCATTTGGCCATCTCCTGCACCCATCAATAAATAGGAAATAGAAAAGGTTTCATTGTAATTTTTTAAAATAAAATGTTTCCTTTGCATTTAGAGCTTACAAAAGCTTCCAGCTTGATAAACCTGGCTATTACTATCCTTCATGTATTGGCCAAATAGGTGCAGTACCGGTAATAGCGCATGCTTTCATGTGCTGCTTGGTCAACATTCATCACGCCAGATTGGAGAAACCTCCTCTCGGGCCCATGAGCCTTTCAGTCTTTAACCTATTTGACAGGATTGTCATCAAGGCACAATTGTGATGGTGACATTGGGGACTGAACTAAGACTCCACCAACCCATGTATTGTCTGAGAGCTACTGCATGCCATGCCAATTCACGGTTCCATGAACATCAAGGGTTATTACCACAGATGGATGAGGATTTGGCCCTGACTAGTAAATTTTGCATATTGGACACTTGCGGCATCTCAATGGTTCTCAGATTTACAGCTAAATTACCAATATTACCAAGAAAACCCTACTAAAAGGTTCAGAGGCTTGGTTTTCTGATCATTTCGAACCTGCCTTAAGTTTTTCTTTTCATTATAATCCAAATTGCTATGATTTTATTTCATTTTACAGCTATTTAATTGTGTAAACTGACATTTTTGCAGTCTGACCTGCATTCCGACACACTGGACCAAATTTTGGTCCCACTGAAGTCAGTGGCAAAACTCCCATTGTCTTCTCTGGGATCAGAATTTGCGTGGTCCTCTCCTTAACATATCAGAAGATCACTGTCTCAGGAATCCCAAAAGATAGACAAAAATCAACAGCCAATAGCTTAGGGACAGGTCTTATTCATCTGAGGTTCAAAAGCCCCACCACCTCTCTCAAACAAGCAAGACATATTCTGCTCAATCAACATATACATCTGCTTATACAGCTTTTATCCCAGCTCCTATTTGTCAGCTATGGACAAAATACAAGAAAAACATTAAAACTCTGAAGGATGATGGTGAGACTGAGTGCTTGATTTTCTCTTTATCTAGATATTCTCCCCATTCACATTCATCCCAACCCACCACTTGGTTCCTTCACCAGTGAAAACCTGGAGAAAATCTTTCCTTTAAAAGACTCACTCTCCTCCCACTCCTGGCTGGCTTTTTAAACTTTTATTCTGGCATTGTCACAATCAATGTATTACATTTAAGTAGCAGCCATACAGGATCTGCAAAAAAGGTTATCTGCAACCTGTTAGGGCTGTAAAAGACCCATAAATAAATATAGAAACCAAACCAACACAGATTGACTGTGCCCTTTCAAAAGCAAAGAAAGTGGACAGACACCTGTGAAGGATTACTGTTGTGACCATCATTTACCTCTCATTTAACAGTTGGTTGGAGAGACAATGGGTGACATTCAACTATGATGATATGTAATGTGACATTAGACCTTCTCATGCTAATTGAGTCAACTTTTCACATTAATAGAGTGAGTCTAAGTAGGTCGAAGGAAGTCTGAGTGTAAAAAGGTCTAACTTCTTAATATACATGCCACTTCTCAATATAGCCCAGTAAATTTCTCCACCTGACAGTGGAGTATAATGATGCTAACACCATTTTGATATCACCTCCAATGACACCTTTCTCTTAGGGTAAAAAATGCTGTCACCTATATGAGGATACACTAAACTATAATGTATGGACTGTACTGTTTAACGGGGCTTACTAATGAGAATCCACTCGGACACTCTCATGCTTCATACTTGTTCTTGCATCTGAAGTCTTGCAAGACTGGGAGACCCAAAAGAGTGTTTAAGTGATGCAAAAAAAAGGGGAGGGGGAGATACTCATTTGTCCCAAACAGTTATTCATCTCACCATCATTTACAGTGATTGAATGTAATTGGCTCTCTCCACCTCATATGGCAATCAGATCATTTAAGGTGTTTATTAATAATAAACAAATGAGAAATAAATAGTGTGGGTCTGTTTCTTTTCTTTTTTTTATTTAATATCATCATTCCCACACTGACAAGAAAGGTGCTCTCTCTTTTGTACTATTTTTTTAAACTATTCATCCATCACAAGCCTCCCCTGTGTGCTTGCAGAAATTCTCATTGCTGTTGATGCAGGAATCTTCTCCTCTACCGTTCTTGTGGTTGGAAGAGCTTTCTTGAGTCTGAGTTTCACTGACTCTCCTCACAGCCAGTTACAGCTGTAAACTTTCCCTCCCCATTTGTCTTTTACCTCTTAATTTCTTTCATCTGCTCTTATTTAACTCTCTTAGGCGTTAGTTTGGAATACAGCTTGTATGAAAGATGTTATACAAAATAAAGTTGTGTTGCATTGTATTTAGCAGAAAAGATCAATGGCCTACAAAAGCTTTTGTATAGTTAGAGAACTGCCTTCTGCATACACTGAAGGTTTCACTGGGAAATTAACCATGCCGGAGAAATCTTATCTGTTTCTGAGTCTTCTATTTGCTACCTACTGGGGAATCACAAAGAAGAATTTTATGCTAATCTCTGTAATTCAGGCCAGCTAAAAATAGGCCCTTTACAAACAATGAATCATCCTGACTTCATTGTGGCAAAACTGAATCTACTTTAAATTTGGAGTTAGTGTTCTCCTGCATCCCATAACTGGGGAACTGACACAGTTCTTCCAAATTATTTCTCTCCTCTCATTTCAGGTATTCATAGTGTACCTTTTGATTCAGCTAAAAAACTCCTCACAGCATAATATTCAGTTAAACGGAGAAACTAAAGAAGCAATAATTCCAAAAGAGACCTAGGCGTTATAGAGTACAGCAGAGTAGACATGTTTTCCAAATGATGTAGCAATAGAAAAAAAAACAATGTCAATTTTATCTAAATAAGAAAATGAATCATATGAAGCAGGAAGGCCATAGTCCCCCTTTTATGCTGCTCTGCTGTGAACACACCTAAACTAGTGTGTATAGAATCAGATATATCAGTAGTTGCTGAACCCATTCTGCCCATCAGTAATGCTAATTAGTGTCCACAATAATGCTCAGATCTGTCAAATGAACTGCATACAATGGCTCCTTATATGCATGAATCAGTCATCAAGAGTAAGTGATTTCCTTCAAAACAACCCTTCTCTAGGATTACATGGGACTGTGGGACTCAAAGTGTAGAGAAATTAATCTTACATCTCTCTCTAATTCACTTTACTCCAAGCAGCCTTCACCAAGAAGAAGTAGGAAGAGTTTGGTCATTTTGGGAAACTCTTGCATATATGTATTAAATAACTCTATTTTGCATATAAATTGAATTTCTTCACAGGGTTATTAAAATCCAACTGTGGTCTGTCCTCCAAGTCCTATAACATAAAGACAATGTTATAAATATTATTGGGAAAGTTGCAAAAATAGTCAGATTGACGTGTTTTAATATCCTAAATAGAGACCAATTAATTGTATATTTTATAATAACCATTCACTGCTCAATGATAATGTAATGACTGATTTTCTATCACAGTGGTTCAGAGTCTTGTAGATTCTTTGAGTTTTTACAATGATCCCTTCTTAAGTTCCCCTGGTAGACAAGGTCTAAGTCCATTTTTTACACACCGCTGCAATCCACAAAACTCCCACTTAGCCGTTGCCTAAACCAGCAGGTGCCTAACCTCACGTAGCACCTAAGTTTTTGCCTTTGGGAAAATGTACAGCTGGCTCACAATAGTCACCCCAGAGCGATTCACAAAGTGAAGGAGACAGGCAGCGACTGCCTAAATTGTATGCAGGGCCTGAACTGGTAGGCAGGCCCCTTGGGCAAGTTCACACAAAACAGCTGATGTGGAGGGGGGGAGGAAAATAACCTCCCTTATAATCTTTAGCTTAGTGGTTATGGTTCTCATTAGGGTCTGGGAGACACCCAAGTTCAAGTCCCCGCCTTTGGCTGATGAGAAAGGATTTGATCCTAGACCTGCCACACCTGGGGTGAGTGCACTAACCATGGGGCTATGGAATACTCTACTGTTGGTTTCCCGCAATCTCTCCTATTGAAGTTGTTCCTCTGTACTATTACTTGGATTACTTGGATCCGACTTGTCCTCGTTGCACAGAGTCTTGATTCCGCCATGAACGCAAGTCGATACCGCTCCACCTTTGCCTATCTTGCGCAAGTCGGTGCTATCTTTGCCCAAACATCTTGACCATAGGATCCTCCCAACATCGTCGAGGGCGACCACATTGGTGCGGTTGTCCACGTGGAATCCATTCTGTTAGCCGTACGGTCCATCTGTTGTCCTGGAGTCGTGCTACATGACCAGCCCACCTGCGCTTGTTTTCGTAGATTGACTGAATCACCTCCTTAACTCCGCTTCGTTGTCGAATGACTGCGTTTGAAATGTGGTCTCGAAGGGAAATTCCGCACATTCTGCGCTCCATGGCTCTTTGCATGACTGCTAATTTGTCTTCATCAGCCTGTGTAGTACTCCAGCACTCCGACCCGTATGTCATTGCTGGAAGAATGGTAGAGTCAAACAATTCTTTACGCAGTCACATGGGGATCTTCGAGTCCAACAGCGAGGTTTTAATTCGATTAAAGCTACCCCATGCTGCCTTTCTCCGTCTTGCGCACTCTCCATCGAATTTGTTGGTCTTCGCTAGAAGGTGTCCGAGGTACACATAGGCATCCACTTCTTCCAGCGCTTCCCCATTTAAGAGTATCTGTCCCTCTGTGCAGTGATTGTTTCGCATCCACTGTGTCTTCAATGCATTCATTTCCAGCCCCACTTCGCATGAGTGCTCTTGCAATTGTTGAACCTTTGTTTGCAGCTCAGTGGTGTCTCTAGTGAAAATAACACAATCATCCATGAACAGAAGGTGTGTGAGGTGTTCTCCATCCACATTTATGCCTCCATTCTAGTTAAGTTTATTGAAGAGCGACTCCAGTGCAGCTGTAAAAAGTTTTGGCGATATAGTGTCACCTTGGCGCACTCCTCTTCTGATCTGAACATGACATAGCTCGTCGAACAACTGAATTTCTGTGGCACAGTCACTGTTGAGTTCGCAAAGCAGATCAACGTAAGCTGGGTTTATTGCATGATCATGCAATGCGTTAACGGCTGCAAACTCGACAGAGTCAAATGCCTTTTTGAAATCCACAAATGCGACACACAGCGGGATTCGATATTCCCTACATTTTTCCATCAGCTGTTTCACAGTGTGCATTTGGTCGACAGTCGAGAAGCCCATTCAAAACCCAGCTTGTTCTTTGCTTGTTAGCAGCTCTAGATCTTTCTTTATCCGATTGAGAATAATAAAGAACCGCTTCAGGGGAGATTTTTGAGCTTTTTTGATATGCTCTTCCTTCGCAAGGCAGATGTTCAGCTTAGATCTCAGCAGCCTGTGGTCTGTGCTTGAGCATATGATGTGGTCGCCTATGACGGATACATCTGAAAAAATCCTTTTCATGTCCATCAGTACGTAATCGAGTTGCTTGAGGGTCGTCCCGTCTGGACTTCTCCATGTCCATTGCCGCTCCTCTGTCTTCTCGAACACGGTGTTCATAACATAAAGACGATTGCACTCTGCAAAAATTGCCAAACGATTGCTCCATTCACTGCGATTTCCTCTGCCAAATTTTCCAATATAAAGCTCGTCACCTTCTTTCTTTCTGATGACTGCATTGAAATCCCCTTGCACGATTGTGTAAGTCGCTTTGCTTCTCATTGCTGCTTCTAGTTCTAGATAAAATTGTTCCACTTCATCATCGTCTGCTTGCTCTGTCAGACTGTATGCCTGAACAATCTTCAATGAGCGCATTCTGTCAATTTTGAAGTTGAGAACTGCAACTCATGGAGAGAGTATGTCACAACTTTTCACTCTCGGTATCGCTGTCTTCTTGATAATGAATCCTACTCCGCCTGTTCGGGCATGATTGTCCAGCGCCTTGCCGAGGAATACTTGCTCTCCGCTTTGCCATTGCGCTATAAGTTCACTACTCCTCCACGTTTTGCACACTCCAATGACATCTGCCTTAATTTTTTGTATTTCCGCGATGTACACATCGATAAGCGTATCTAAAGACAGCGTCCCTACGTTGTGATTCGCAACGAATATTTTCACCGTTCCGTTGGTCTGTTGATCAATGGCATCCTGTGCAGCACCACGACTTGGATGTTGTTCAGGCCGACACCGTAGTCTACACCCAGGTCTACGGTTTGTTTCATTTGTTTTGCGGTTTTTGGCAAATGTATTTCACGGCAGTCCATTCGAGTTGCCAGCCCTTGTGTCCTGTAGCCGCTTCGTCTCCGCTAGACCGCTCGGCCCAATGAGCGCTTCTAGGGGAGCACTTGGTGAGGTTTTGGTCACGGGGAGGTTCCTCGGCGTGTGTCGGGCATCACCATATCCCCTACCAGGAGTGGGCCCCTGCATCGCTTCCAGATACCTCACCAGGCAGGGGCCCACTCCATTATTTAATGTAATTAAATTACATTAAGTGGGCCAAGGAATGAGTTAGAATAGGTCCATAGCCTAGTGGTTAGGGCACTCCCCTAAGCGGTGGCAGAAGGGGTTCGCCAGCATGCTGGGTGAGTACTCTACCTACTGGGCTAAAGGGTATGAGGGAGGTCCCCCCATGTGTGAATCACAAACAGAGATCTATGTCTAAGCCCATGCTGCACAGGACCACCTAGCTCTGTTAGAAGGGTGGGGTGTAGTACACACTACTCTGGTCATCATCTCCCAGCTTAGTTGGCTAACTGCCAAGTGTGCTCTCTTTGTGGATTGCAGTCTAGTGCTTCTATCTCTCCCAATATATTGTACAGGAATCCTAAGCACCTAATTCAGGCTTTGTGGACTGCAGTGTTGTTCCACTGATTTTCTAGGCACCTAAAAGTTAGGGACCATGATGCTCAGCATCTCAACACCTAAGTCCTTTTGTGGATCTAGACCAAGAAGATTAAGTCAGTTCTCTTTCACAGGAGGTGGAACAACTGTAAGGATGGGATATTCACACAGGGGCAGGGATAAGGGGAATGCAGATTTTGACTGATTGGAATAATAAAAAGAAGCTGCACAAGAGAAGAGAGTATTACTTGGACTCTTAAAGGTTTCATGGTTGAATTTCAATGACATTTCCTTGTTACACTGTATCTGATATTCTTTCATTTAAATATATGCAAGTGATTGTTATTTACATTAGTTGGTGGTGTTGAAGAGTGGAAGGAAGCTTCTTCCCTTATAGATACTTACATTATTGTTGGTGTGATGGGTTGGGTCACAGAAATCCCCCACTGAACCGCCATCTCATGTCCTGAGACTACCTCTACCTTTCCCTGGCAGATTGGGACTTAGGTACCTTGGTCTGGTTGTGCCTGACATGCTAGCCTGCTACAAACACAGACCCAGGTCTGAACCACATCCCCCAAAAGCTGCAGGCTTAACTGAAATAGTTTAGGAAGTGCTCCTGTCTCCAACACCCAGATATGCAGTTCCCAAAGGTATCCAAACCCCAAATCAATCCATTTTATATTGTTCACCCTGTATAGACATTGATAGTGAGGAATGAAAAGCTGTTTGCTCCCCCAGGAATTAATTACTTGTTCTGGGTTAATTCATGAGTAAAAAGTTATTTTTATTAAATATAAAAAGTAGGATTTAAGTGGTTCCAAGTAATAACAGACAGAACAAATTAAATCGCCAAGCAAAATAAAACAAACACACAAATCTAAGCTTAATACAGTAGGAAACTAAATGCAGGTAAATCTCACCCTCAGAGATGGTTCAATAAGCTTCTTTGACAGACTAGACTCCTTCCAAGTCCGGGTCCGGCAATCACACACATCCCTGTAGTTACTGTCCTTTGTTCCAGTTTCTTTCAGGCATCTCTTTTCGGTGGAGAGGCTATCTCTTGAGCCAGCTGAAAACAAACTGGAAGGGTTTCCAGGTCCTTATATAGTCTCTCTCTTGTGAGTGAAAACCCCTCTCTTCTCCTGCAGCCCCCCAGGGTTATGGTTCTCATCAGGGTGTGGGAGAAACCCAAGTTCAAGTCCCCACCTTTGGCTGATGAGAAAGGATTTGATCCTAGACCTGCCACACCTGGGGTGAGTGCACTAACCATGGGGCTATGGAATACTCTAATGTTGGTTTCCCGCAATCTCTCCTAAAAGGGCACCAGGGTCCAGGAGAGACATGGGGGCCAGCGACTAGTGTGATGGTGACCAGCAGCGGGCGCTACAATGGCTAGTGAGCTAATTCCCTGGACAACCAGCAGGAGGTGCTGTCGAGTGAGTCATTGCACTACTACAAGATGGTGGAGAATGTAGGCACATGCAGTCTGCCCCTGATACAAGGGGACTGAGGAGACTAGGCAAGGTGTGCCGTGCGGCCAGACGGGACAATGGAACCTGGATATACTGGAGCTTTCTTTGTGGAAGCCTCAGGTGCTATGCCTGGTTGGGGACAGGCGTCAACACCCTGGCAAAAGGTGCTAATTCCCTGGACAACCTGCAGGAGGTGCTGCTGGGTGAGTCACGCATCACTACACTAACATAAAACATATTACGATTATATCCTATTTACACACTTAAGCATATTTCTATAAAGCATTATGTGCAACGTCACAGTTGGGCTGCAAATGCTTTACTCATTATGAAGTTTTTTCTAAAGAATCCTTTCACACCTTCAATGCAATGGTCAGGATGCTGCATACAGACAGAAGAATGTTACATAATCTGCCACTGATTTTTTTTCCTTTTCACAACAATTTCAGAAAAATTTAGGCCAGAACTGCCAAACTTGGGGGCCAACAGTTAAGTACCTGAATCCATATTTAAACACGTAAATAAGTGACTTGATTTTCAGAGGTGCTGAGCACCAGCATCTTCTATTGAAGTCAATGAGAATGATAATGGTTCCTTCTAGAAATCAGGTTTCTTAGGTCACCAATCTAAGGCACGTGTATGTCAAAATATTGGCTTAAGTAACTGTAAACATTCCAGGCCAAATTCCTCCCCGTGGAAGTCACTAAACTCACTGGGGCAGGTACAGCTGTTAGTGCAGTATACCAGTCAGGAGACTGATTGCAAGAGAAATGACAATGCTTGTCACTGGTGAAAGACCTGAAGAAAGAATCAGAGAGGTAGCCGTGTTAGTCTGGAATTGCAGAAGTGACAAAGAGTCCTGTGGCACCTTAAAGACTAACTAAAGTATTGAAGCGTAAGCTTTCTTGGGCTAATAGCTTAAGCTTCAATACTTTAGTTAGTCTTTAAGGTGCCACAGGACCCTTTGTCACTTCCGAAGAAAGAGGTGCATTTTACAGTAAGCTGGGTGGATTCCAGTCATGAGAGAATTTCTGTCAGTTGAGAACCCCCAATCTCATATGAGCTCCTCTCACAGGATGTGCAGCCACAGAGGTTCTGGCACATGTAAGTGCCATGATGGGTATACAAGGCCTGACCCAGAGCCCAGTGAAATCAATGGCAAGGCCATTGTGAAAGACTCTCTCTGAGCTAACAGGTGTATTCAACAAGTCAGTTAGTGTGTACTCAGCACCCTCAGTTTCAGCTGGCAGTGAACTAGCAGCCAGGAAAGACAGCAGAGCACTTGTGTAATGTGCCACTATTTATCTGCCCTGCTCAAAAGCACATCTGTCTTTGAGTTTTAAAAGGTGGCTACAAGGAAAGAGAGCATGTTTTTGCACTGTAAATTTGCTTATGCTTATGTTTGTGGGTGCTCAGTACTTCAGGTTTTGGATAAATTGGAGCAAGCACATTTACCACCGGATACAGTCATAATGCAAATGAAGGAAGCAGCAGCAGCAAAGTCCATCTGCTTCTCACAATACCTTTTAGTGGAGTGGAAGCCCATGTATGGAATTGAGTTATTTATATTGTCTTTTAGGTTTTGACATCTTCTAGGTAGGGAACCAAGCACAGAACTCAATTATTACTCGGTAGCTTCAGATTCCCTTCCAGGAAGTACAGCACTTCCCTTCCAGGAAGTACAGCCCTTCCAGGAAGTACAGCCCTTCCAGGAAGTACAGCCCCTAACCCCACCTCAGATGCATCTGTCTAAAGGATGAATTCCTTGGTGAAATCCAGGGGTTACTGCAGAGGGAAGTCTGTAGATCCATGAATACCGTCTCTGCTATGTCGGACCATCTGACTGGATCAGGACCACGGGCCTCTAACTCATGACTGGCAGCCCCTTTTGTCCTGCTCCACCCTCTTTTATTGCTTTGGCACAAGACGGGAATCTTTTGTCTGTGCTTCTCCCCACCCCACTTGCCTCATCAATGGAAAAGTACAAGGATTAAGATGGATTCCAGTATCATGTGACATGGTCACATGTCACTGTAAAATCCCTACTCTCCATTCTGCCTGGGTTGGCCCACATGTACAGAGGAAGGTTTGCAGGTAAATAAGGCCATTTGCAACTGATTGTTTCTGGAGCATTTTTAAGGGGCTCCACTTAATATGTTTACATCAGTGATACAAGTTTATACATTATTCTCCTAATTCCAGATATAGAAATAATACATGCAAACAATTAGGATGAACACACTTAGTAGATTAAAAGCTTTTTAATGGCACCATACAAGGGGTATTTAGCATAAAGCATATTCCATTTATGTCATATTCACAAGCATATGAAGTATATGGAGTGCAATGTCACACTTCCTTGTTGCAGATTAAGCCCAATTACTTCTTGTCCTACCTTCAGTGGACATGGAAAACAATTGACCACAATTGTTCAAGGCTAAACATGTCCCGTTATTTTAACCTTTCCTCATAGGTCAGGTTTTCTAAAGCTTTTATCATTTTTTGGTTCTCCTCTGGACTCTTTGCATTTTGTCCACATTTTTCTTAAAGTGCAGTATCCATTGCACACCATATGGGCTAAGGCTCACCTATGTCAAGTGGAGCAGGACAATTACCTCCCTTGTTTTACATATAACATTACTGTTAATGCACCCCAGAATATTAGCCTTTTTCGCAACTGCATCACCTCATTGACTCGTTCAATTTGTGACCCACTATAACCCCCAGGTCCTTTTTAGAAGTACTACCCCCTTGTTGGTTATTCCCCATGTTATAGTTGTGCATTTAATTTGTCCTTCCTAAATTAAGTACTTTGCAGTTCGTTAGTAAATTTCATTTTGTTGAGTTCAGTCCAATTCTCCAGGTTGCCAAGACCCTTTTGAATTCTAATCCTGTTCTGCAAAGTTCTTGGAACCCCTCCCAGTATGGTGTCATCTGCAAATTTTACAAACATATTCTCCACTCCATTATTCAAGACATTAATGAAAACATTGAATAGTACCAGACCCAGGACTGACCTCTGTCAGGCCCCACTTGATAAGTCCTCCCAGTTTGACAGTGAATCATTGATAAATAGTCCTTGAATACAGTCATTCAAATAGTTGTGCAACCACCTCATAATATATTTTATCTAGACCATATTTCCCTAGTTAGATTATGACACGAGTGGGTTTTTCTGTCTCATACCTCTGCTGCCACAATATTGCCTATACACTTAGAGGATAGAACTGGGCTGATAAAACAAATAAACCTCTCTGTGCAATCTTCCATTGTGTAATGAGCTACATTGTACAGTAAGAAATCTCCCTACCATCCCATGTGACAGGACTAGAAGAAGAAATATCCTATACCTAGGTTCTCTAAGAAGGTTTTTCATACTAGTGATATCTATGAACATGCTCCCTTAGGAAATTTTAAAAATGGATCCAACTTGATACCTTTTGGTAAATCACTACTAGTGGCTTCAAATTAAATTCAATTAAATTTTTAAAAACTTTGCTGGTATGTTGTCTGCCCAAAAAGGAAACATTTCATTTTTAAAAATTATTTTGCCATACCCTCTGTTTTTGAATTGCTTAATCAATTTTAAATAGAAAAATTACATATGGTAGAAAACAAAGAAAGAAGAAAAATTAGTTCTCCCTTGTTCCATGCCTCTCCCCAACTTTTAGTAATTCTCCTCAGTCTCAACACATCACTTTGCATTGTTTGAGCAGGACAAGTGTTCTTTAATTGACAGAACAATACATGTTCCTTTTCCCCTTAGCAATAGATTGCACAACAATGCTGAAAAGGGGAATTTACCTGGGGGAAATGTTAGGTGAGATAGCTTATGTGAACATTGTGTTTTTATACTTTCTGCAGTTGATCTGCAGGCAAAACTCTAATTGAATGCAATGGAATTTTTGCCTAAGTAAAGGGATTTATTTAAGAAATTTGAGGATTTATTTGTTAAGGGAAAGTGGGAAACTATATTCCTGATCGCTTTCAGGGTTAGAAGTGTTTTTATATTATGTAAAAAACTGATTGATTCCACAAAGAACATCTTCCCAAAAATATGCCTGTGAAAAGTTCCACATTTCACAATACACTTGCATTGTCAAATAACCACATACACTCTGATCCTGCACTCCCATTCAAACAAAAAGTGTCCATTGAGCTTGCCAGCACATGGACTGCACACTATATAGCACTTAATCTTCTGTTGGTGGACTTTGCTGGATCAAAGCCTTAATACCTTCAATTCTCATCATGTAAGTGCTCCTTATCAGTATTGTTGTGCCATTTCCATACATGCCTTTCATTTTCCCCATCATCTTGCTTTTTCACCTATGAACACTTGCTAAATGGTTCTAAAGCTATCGTGGGAGAAAACTCACAAAATTAAACAGAGCCCTTATCAGAAAGCTCAGAATCACTTTTTCACCTGTTCATGAAACATACACCAGTGGCACTTCAGTGCCATGTCAGTGCTTACTTATCTTAAAAAAACACAGTGATGTTACACCCCATATTCTTCACAGAAATATGAGTATATGAATATGGCATAACTAAGATATACTTTATGCAAGATGGTTCATGTAACATATCATTAGAAAGGCTATGCTTTACTGAACGCAATTATTCAATTAGTGTGTTAGATGGTGTTGCTGGTGTAGATATGTGACATATGATATAGACATATCTACACTAGCAACACCATCACAGGACCTAACCAGATCAGCCACACCATCACTGGCTCATTCACCTGCACATCTACCAATATAATATATGCCATCATGTGCCAGCAATGCCCCTCTGCTATGTACATCGGCCAGACTGGACGATCCCTACGTAAAAGGATAAATGGACACAAATCAGATGTTAGGAATGGCAATATACAAAAGCCTGTAGGAGAACACTTCAACCTGCCTGGACATACAATTGCAGACCTCAAGACAGCCATATTGCAGAAAAAAACCTTTCAAGACCAGAGTTCAAAGAGAAACTGCTGAGCTCCAGTTCATCTGCAAATTCAACACCATTAGGTCTGGACTTAATATTAGCTGTGAATGGCTCACCAATTACAAAAGCAGTTTCTCCTCTCTGAGCGTTCACACCTCCAGATCACCTGCTGGAAGTGGGCTTCACCACCCTCCCTGATTGAATTTACCTTGCTTTCTTGCCTGCATATTTATACCTGCCTCTGGAGATTTCCACAACATTCATCTGATGAAGTGGGTCTTAGCCCACGAAAGCTCATGATCCCTAAAATCTGTTAGTCTATAAGGTGCTACAAGACTCTTTGTCGCTTCCTTAGGTAGCAATATTTGAAATTGTAGATTAAATGGCATCATAAGCAAACAGCATAATATCACCTCACCCAATATTAAAGATTTACTAAAACATCTATCCTGTGTCTCTGAGTTAGCTCTACTACAAAGGTGTTTCTAGTTTTCCCAATATGATATGTGTTGGGATGCAGGGGAAAGGAAGGCGACTTAATTATAGTTATCAGTGACCAAAATTTGATATCTGGTCATCCCACTTGGTTTATCTCTGTAAATTGGTGGACAGATTCACCAACTACAGAAATCCTAATAATACTCAAGAATTCAGCTCCAGTTCTACATTCCTATCCTCAGGATAGCTTTTATTAAATAAAAAGGCACAAAGTAATACAACACACATAGTAATAGATACGTCCTGTTTTCTGTCACCTAAGACAGGGAAAAGACAGATCCTCTTCCTCCCTCCCACCCTGCTAAGATACTATTGAGAGCCCCTTTGAGTACTTTTTTGCAGATACTATTGAGAGCCCCTTTGAGTACTTCCCCTGATAATGGGTCTCCTATTATGGAGGGCAGACTGTCCCTAGAGCAGGTCATACTCACAACTTGCAGTCATATGACTCCGGTCATGTGCTCACTGAGCTTAGTCCCCTCAGTCTGAAAAGTTTGAGGATTGGAATAGGGCACCGGGACATGTGCATGTATCTGGGGGAAAGTACCTTGTCACTCACTCATTTAAACATTCCATAAAGCTAGTGTTGATGGAACACTGGCTTTGAGATAAAAATCAGATTACCATTTTAATCAGCATTTTTGTCGGGGAACATTCTAATCATGGTAGCAACATATGTCCTTAGTAGCACAAGTAGCACAAGCAAGCACATCAAATTGGTCCTCTGCGCTCTACATTGCCTTCTCAAAGATTATTGAGTCCAGCTCAAAATCCTGGTCCATTAAAGTCTTTAAATACCAAATAGATCCCCTTGTACACTAGGACAAGGCCCATGGTGGACAACTTTACTGCACTGGTGCTTTGTAATTGTATATTGGAAAGGTAAAGCCTGTTTGTGTAGTTCACAAGCTAGTGTCAGGGGCTAGTTCAAGACTGAGAAGCTCACTCCTGCAGGTGCAAGGAATCATCTGAAACCTCTTCATTTTCCATTCCAGGGTCGAGGCTAACTTCAGTTTAGCCTTCACACATGAAATCATATAACTTCATCTATCAATACAAATAAAGCATTGTTAAAACTCCACATGGGGACAGGACAGAGAAAGAACCACGTGACAAGGGCCAATCATGTTGCTTAATGACCACTGACTTCCACTCAAACACCATAGGCATGGTCTAAAAAGCTACAGGAAAGTATTATCTCTGTAATTAGTCCATTATGTGTTTGTACTAGTGATGCAATGGCAGGTATATCACACCAGGGATTCATGAATGATTTAAAAAAAAAATATCAAGAGACTGGTTTATATTTCAGGTGATCCAGTTGCAGCAAACAATATACATCAGTGTATATTCATCTCACTGGCCTGCAAAAACAATGCTTTCAAGGGAAAAAGGCAATCTATTTTTCAAGTCACAGATGGTTAAACAGATGGGTGGAAAAGTCCACTAAATAGTGTGTTGGCTACCTGTCATTCTCTGAATGAGAGCCAATAAATATCATATGGGTTAAGCCTGTAAAATAACGTGGTGCTATTAAATGAATTTTATTGGAAGGGGGCATGTTTGCTTGTCAATACCGGTGCAATAGAAATGCCACATAGAGACCACACTCTTAACCACAGTTTGTTCAATGCTTAATAAGCAAAACCAAAAATAAAAGGAACCGAAAGGGTAAAATGTGTAAATTTTTAAAGATTACCTATAGGATGCTATATTTTGGGTCTCATGAATATATTTGTAAGGAAGATCAGGACCTCCAATATGTTCACATATAGGAAAATGTTTGCATATTGCTCATATTTGTCCTGGCAAGAATTTTGCATTTTTTCCTTATGAAGAGTGTATGCCAAAACTGTAATTAGTTGAATAGTCACACGGTAGCTATTCAAATGAGAGCAAATATAAAAGAAAGTGAAGAACTTGTGCTCTCTATGAAGATTCTCCCTATCTTGGACAAAATTGTAACTCTGATGTGAAGCTATGTTCAGAAAACTGAATGTGTAAACATGGCATTGTGGGGTTCCATGTCCTCTGCCACTCAACTCCTTCCGGATCAAATGTTATTGGATTACAGATGAAAGGATACATTTTCCAACTTCCTACCAAGCAACATCAGCATGGGTCTGGGATGGAGGTAGGGCTGTGGCCCCGCCTCTTCTTGCAGGGCCTGCTCAAGGCTTTTTGACACCTCAAGCAAAAAACTTTTTGGCTCATTCCCCCCCCCCCTTTTTTTTTTGGTAGCTTTTACAAATGTTTGTACTTTGCAAATTTTTTTTTGGCTGTTTAAAATTTAAAAAATAAATAAAACAGAGAATTTGTAGTTAGTGAAATACAATTTCCTACTAGTGTACTCATTTAAATTTAACAAAATCACAATTACAAACGATTTGGGTTCAGCTACACACTGTAATGAAAAATGTGTCTTCCGGAGTGCCAGTTTCTCTTAAATTAAAATAATTGATATGAACTGAATTTTTCGGGTTTTTATACTTCTGTAGTATTTTAATAATTCAGTGAAATCTAAATTTTTTGCAATGGTACTTTCAATTCAGTTTTGAGAAACTGTGCTCACCAGAAGCCACTGACACTGGTAATGTTAAAAGAATGCGTAATGCTGTAGCAGTGTTTGGAGTGGAAAAAATCATTTCATGCTATAAATTCTAATACTTTTAGAGGAGAAGTTTTAGGACTTATTAGCTCAGATAAAGCTATTAATTCATCATACAATTCTACTCCATCAATGTCAGCAGCTTTATCAGTACTGAGCGCTAAATGTAGGTCTTGCTCAAAATCTAATCAGTTCTCCCTCTTGTCATGCGAAACTTAAGTTTCAAGTTTATATTTTAATGCTTTCCTCTGGTCACATAGCCGATTTTTGTTGTTGGCTAGAATAAGTAAATAAATAAATACTTTACTCACCTTTTCCAAGGTCTGATTACTTTGAACGTTGAAATGATTTAGAACAAGTTCAAACATAAGCAAAATATTCAATACCATGCGTTAACCCACTGGCACCGACGTGACACGGAAATTGGTGCGAATGGCGCTGATGGAGCGGCACAGTACACAGAAGTAATCACGATCAGGCAATATCTGATTTAATTAATCAATAACCATTAACATTAACACATTTACGCATGTTCACATTGAGTGACTATGTCATGATGTGACACCATATTTTTCATGTCACGCTCCTATTGCACTACTGGAGATTTTTTGATCTTCATGTATTATTATTTTTCGTACATTGATGGATTTTTCTGGAAAAAAAGGATGGCCAGCACTGGAATGCCACCCTTGGAAATCTGACACCCCGAGCATGTGCCTTCTTTGCTGGTGCCTAGAGCCAGTCCTGCCTTCATGCTTGCTTTGGGGAGGCTACCACTGCAGTAGTGCCCAGCCTCAGGTTGTCCTCGTACATGGACTGAGGTTGTTTCCGAGATCCTAGGGGTGAGACTCTCAGAGCACAAGGTGTTATAGGGAAAAGGTGTGGACCTACAAACACTGCTACTGAAAAATCGTCCAGTCTCAAGCAAATGGAGTGTATGTGTGCACGATGTGTACCCACAGTGAATTCCTATAGGAACCAGCACCAGAAGAAGAACTGAGTTTGGTATTAGTTCCTTTTTATAAGATGGGTAGAGACATAAATAAGCTAAGTTACCTGGCTATGGTAATACCGTGGGGGAGAGCCCAAGAGACCCTGTAGTGGTGCAACGACTCACCCTTGGGGCACCTCCTGCTGGCTGTCTGGGAATTAGCTCTTCCAGTTCAGAGAGCCCTCTTCTGGTCGGTGTTTCGCCGTCCGCTGGCCCCACGTGCCCTTCCGGAACCCTGGTGATCTTCTGTCTGGGGTGCTGCCCCCTGGAAATACCTTCACACTCTGCCTCTGGGTCTCCCCACCCTGGGGAACCCCCAGCCCTCTAATCCCTACCTTGCCTCAGTCTAGGGCTGCTGCCAATCATCAAGCCCCCACACCCTGGGACAGACTGCAGTGTAACAGACAGTCATCATAGGCAAGGCGGGATTTGGGCCAGCTGCCTCTGCCCAGTATTCTCTTTAGGCCTCACTACAGGCCTGCAGCCTCGGGAGTAGCTAGGCTGGAGCTCCCCAGCTCCCTTGCCTATTCCCCCCAGTGCTGTTCCACCTCAGGTACCCTGTCCCACAGGCAGCCAGGGCTTGCTCCCTCCCAGACTGGAGAGAGACCGTTTTTGCACCTGGCTCACAGCCCTTTTATAAGGGCCAACTGTGGCTGATTGGGCCAGGCCCCAGCTATGGCTGCTTTCACAATCAGCCTTTACTGTGTGCTTTCCCCCAGCCACAGCTCTCTGCAGGACTGTTTTAACCGCTTCCGGACTGGAGGAAGTGACCACCCCGCTACAGACCCCAAAACACTCAATACACAATGAAAAAGAGCAAAAAGCTGAATAATATTCATCACAATGTGCCTTGGAAGAGGAATTTCAAGCCATTTAGAGAAGGAAACCTAAATACTGCATCTTGGATCGTTTATACAGTGCCTCACACTCTGGAGCGCTGACTGCATAGTCAAGGCTCCTAAGTACTATTGCAATGCATAACGTCATTAAAAAAAAGATATAAAGTATCTAGAGGGCAACAAATTACTGTTATGTGCAGAACAAAAGCACATTACACAATACAAGACACTCAAACAGTGCGATGATGAAAATATAAAATATATTCAAGAGATTACAGGTCGGCAGTGACCCCAGCTTAATGGCTGTCTCTAAAGGGACAGTCATTCCAGGTGCTAAGGACACTCAATTCCCTTTCATAATCTCCCAGCTGACAGGGTCTATATAAATTCCATGGGATCGCAGCACAAAGTAGGAGCAGGCCCTTAGTCGGAGCTGCTAACCCCTTCCCCACCTCTCCCCAGCTCACACCTTTCTCCCACAGTCAGAAAAAGGAGTTTTGTATTTTGAAAAGTCAACCATCCTTATACATTTTCTCTGCATTTAAAATAGAGGCTACAGAGAGCTCCAACTCATTCATTCATTCATGGAGAAATAATCAGGGATCACACCTGGGACCAGGGAGTTCCAGAAGAGCCGGCACAATTTTATTATGTTCTCTGGCAGCCTGTTGATACTCACTAGCTCTCACTCTGACTGAAGAGGAGAATTAAAAGATTTTTACAGGGGAATACTACTTATCTGTGTATCTCTACTGATGTAACCATCTGTATGTGAATGGACCCTCTATGAGAGTTTTTCTATTCATGGCACCTAATGTGACTGACACAAGCTAAATATGCAGCTAGATTTATCCTCTTTCTCTTTGTCTTATGTAACAGCAGAAAGTATAAGTAAGTTTAATAGAAAGCAAAAAAAATCTGACCTAAAATCCTGTAAACTTCTGTTTTTTTCCTCCCAAAGGAAACAAAAATGCTGTCTGGAGGATCTGTCCACTCACTTAAGTTCCACACCGTTTGTCAGTTTCATATTTTGTCAAATGGAATTTTGTCCCACACTATTTTTTTCATCATAGAATTATTTCATTCCAAAAAACACTGTAAATAATTTGGTAGAAACGTAGATTAAAATTCAGTGAAGCTTAGACACATATTTGAATTAATTTTTACTCTTCAGTTCGTCGGTCTCCAGAGTAACATAGCAGCGCCTGTGTTCTAGTTATTTGAGGTAATTCAAAGTTCCCAAAATCCAGAGGGATCCAGTGGCCCAAAATATCATTATGTAGCTATAAATTTACTCTATTGAAAATGAGCAACATAAATCAACCAAGTGTCCTCGGCCCCCTGTAGCTCAAGCACTACTGCTTTCTGGATATTTTAACATCCCCACGGGGAGTTCCATGGGGTAAAAGCCAAACAGTGCAAAAAGCCAAGTAACTGCACAGAGAAAAGTAAACACAAATAGCACAAACCACCGACACACTTCTCATCCTCTACCAATGTGCTTTGGTCTTCTTCTCGGTATCCTTGACAGATTCAGACTATCTTCAACCCTTTTGTGAATTTCAGTCATGGGATTCCATTTCTGCCTCTGCTTTTGGAATGTGCATTCAGCCAGGGCCAATAACTGTCTGCCTCATGTGAGTAGTTACTTTTGACATCAGCAGGAGGACACATGAGGGCAAGATGAGCAGGGTGTGACCTTCAGTTGCTCATCTCATCAACAGCAGCTCCATATATATTCATATAGCAGGCCGGATACTAGGCTGTGGTGCAGCTACATTGTGACACATCACTGGCAGAGTCTGTCTAGCCCCTCTTTGCTGGCTATGAGATGATACCCCAGTGAAATGGATTTCTCCAGTGGCACACAAAGTACAAACTTCTAACACCCCCGCCCCTCTTCCCTACTGCCTGCATAGGGTCACAATCAAGATTTCATTACACTCTTCCAATTGCTAGTGGCCATTTTCACCACTTGAACGCACTGACAAAAAGGCGGTTTACAGTTGGAGCTAGGGTTATGGCGCCTGCTCAGGTAGGCAGCTCTCATCTGGGCTAGCACACTAAAAATAGTAGTGTAGCCATGGTAGTTCGGCAGCAGTGGCATGGGCTAGCTGCCCCAAGTATGTACCCATGGGTTTAGCACGGTGTGTACTCGGGGTGGCTAACATGCTACCATGGCTATACTATTATTTTTAGTGTGCTAGCTCAGATGAGAGCTTGCTCTAGTATGTCTATGAAAGCTGGGAATCACACCCCCAGCTCGTAGCAAAGCCATAGCAAAAGGGATTAGGGCAATATGTACTGGAATCAGAATCAGGGAGCACGAAGGTGAACTTTATGCCATCTTTGCAGTTGCACCATGAACATACATCAGTTGGAGCTCAGTAGCTAGTGCCACATGTCTACGCTTCCCGTAGGTTTTGATGATCACCTATTGTTCAGAATGGGTTATTAGTGAAAATTATCATTTAAAAATTTAAACTAAATTAAGGTGGCTGCACCCATTTAGCTCAGAACACTATTCTGAAAGTTAAACTTTTTGTCCACACTTTGAATTTGAGCGTTCCTGATACCAACAGCTACACTGTAGAAAATAAGGAACATTACAACCATCATCAGAGTTCTATGTAATAAAAGGACTTCCGCTCTGCTACCCCCAAATATGACCGAAGCCCCAAGGAACTTTCTTACCACCACTGATCTAGCCATTTTCTTTCTTGTATTTGAGACACTGTATGTTACTCTGCAAAACCAGATCATTCGGGTAGGTAGATTTTAATACCCACAAATATAAGCAATGAGAATGTGTGGAGAGTTGGTTATTTGTATTTGAACTTTTGGTGATTTGTCTTTGTTTCCATTTTCACAAACTTCTATAATTGTTCAGGCTCCTGTTTATGGAGTGGAAAAAACGTGAGATCTGGTTACCATATGGTATTAATTCTTGAATGCTGGGTATACCACAGGATGATTGGATCTCACACTAGTTTGGCCCATAAAAGGCACCCATGTAAAAGTATAAGCCCATGAAAAACGTAACTATAGATACTGAAACAGGCATGTTTATAATGACATAAAGCATACCACCACTGGAGTTACATCATACTTCCTGATGTACAGCCAAGAACCCACATTGCTCACAGACTTATGTTGTGACATATCAGACAATAATATGGTCAATATACTGCAAAATTGAGAGAGCAACTGAGGAATGCCAATTGCATTGTTACAGCTGTGGCTTGAAAAAAACGTAGATCCTAACAAGCATTGGTACGATGCTAGAGTGAGTTCCCAGGAACTCCTCAGGGGATACAGTTCGTTTGTGAAATCTGGGTCTTGTTGGTAAACAAAGTAGCTGACAGGTTGAAGGTACAAAAATGAATACCTCTCTTTTGGGCTTTCTTCAAGTTTCTATGGCACCTGTATGCACACCCCATGCATACAGCTGCCATAGAAAAAGGACCTTAGGATGATGATTGTCAAATGATCTATAATGTGTTAGTAGCTTTAATTTTCACTATATGTAACACCACTATCACGTGGATAGCCAATGACAACAAACCTGCAGGGGTATCTTACTTTTTTTGAATGAGGCCTGTTTGCAAGATTTATTGGATTTATTTAGTATGGTGGTGAAGTCTGTGTTTTTAATGTGTTCCACAGTCTGAGACAGGCACAAACAAACAAAAGGAAATAAATAAATTCTCCCCCAAAATGAAAAGGTGCTACTACAATGCTTATCTATATATATAAAAGTCAAGTGGTGTATGTATGAGTGTATGTATGTATGTATGTATGTATGTACGTATGACAGCGAACTCCTCCCGCACCGTTTGAGCCAGAGACTTGAAATTTGGTACAGTGAGGGGTCTTGGGGTCTAGATCTTGGTAAGGGTCGAAAAATTTTCGGATCTCACCTCTGACGCCCCCCAGGGGTGAAAGTCTTTCAGGGCCAATCACATCAGCTGGGCAGTTAGGTGCTGATGATGTCATAATACCCCCTCCAACAGACACCGCACTCGCTCAGCTCGCCCCTCCCTCCTCCAACTGAACCCCGGAGATCCCTCAGCTCACTGCCCCTCCCCCCTCCCAACGGAACCACGGAGATCCCTCAGCTCACTGCCCCTCCCTCCTCCAACGGAACGCCGGAGATCACTCAGCTCACTGCTCCTCCCCCCTCCCAATGGAACCCCGGAGATCACTCAGCTCACTGCCCCTCCCCCCTCCCAACGGAACCCCGGAGATCCCTCAGCTCACTGCCCCTCCCTCCTCCAACGGAACCCCGGAGATCACTCAGCTCACTGCCCCTCCCCCCTCCAACGGAACCCCGGAGATCACTCAGCTCACTGCCCCTCCCTCCTCCAACGGAACCCCGGAGATTCCTCAGTTCTCTGCCCCTCCCCCCTCCCAATGGAACCCCGGAGATCACTCAGCTCACTGCCCCTCCCCCCTCCCAACGGAACCCCGGAGATCACTCAGCTCACTGCCCCTCCCTCCTCCCAACGGAACCCCGGAGATCCCTCAGCTCACTGCCCCTCCCTCCTCCAACGGAACCCCAGAGATCACTCAGCTCACTGCCCCTCCCCCCTCCAACAGAACCCCGGAGATCACTCAGCTCACTGCCCCTCCCTCCTCCAACGGAACCCCGGAGATCCCTCAGTTCTCTGCCCCTCCCCCCTCCCAATGGAACCCCGGAGATCACTCAGCTCACAGCCCCTCCCCCCTCCCAACGGAACCCCGGAGATCACTCAGCTCACTGCCCCTCCCTCCTCCAACGGAACCCCGGAGATCACTCAGCTCACTGCCCCTCCCCCCTCCCAACGGAACCCCGGAGATCACTCAGCTCACTGCCCCTCCCCCCTCCCAACGGAACCCCGGAGATCACTCAGCTCACTGCCCCTCCCCCCTCCCAACGGAACCCCGGAGATCACTCAGCTCACTGCCCCTCCCTCCTCCAACGGAACCCTGGAGATCACTCAGCTCACTGCCCCTCCCCCCTCCAAACAGAACCCCGGAGATCACTCAGCTCACTGCCCCTCCCCCCTCCCAACGGAACCCCGGAGATCACTCAGCTCACTGCCCCTCCCTCCTCCAACGGAACCCCGGAGATCACTCAGCTCACTGCCCCTCCCCCCTCCCAACGGAACCCCAGAGATCCCTCAGTTCTCTGCCCCTCCCCCCTCCCAACGGAACCCCGGACTACATCAGCTCACTGCCCCCCCCCCACCTGCGAAGGTCCCCGGAATCCCTCGGCTCTGGGCCCCCTCCCCCCCTGCGACGGATCTGAGTTGGGTTTGGTGGGACGGTAAGTGAGGTGGGGGTGTCGGATTCGGTTGTGGGGTGAGGTGGGGGTGTCCGGTTTGCTTGGGGGGGTGGGAAGGTGTTGGGGTGGGTGAGGGGTGAGGGGTGGGTGTTGGGGTTGGTCAGGGGGTGTCAGCTGTCTGCCACCTCCCCACCTCCGACTGACCCGAGCAGCGCCGGGCACTTATGCTAGTAAACTATAAATAATAATGAAATTGCTTACAGAGTGGTATTGTAGTACTATATGTACAACATAAAAAACCTTGTTAGCATACAGCGGTTAAATACTAGTGTTTTCTAGAATGAGAATTAATGTGTGGATTTTTTTTCAGTTAAAACAAATGTGAGTCATATCTGGGTACATAATGAAATATCAACATGTACTATGGATTCCCTTGTGGAAATTCAGCGCATTGAGGCAGAATCGGTATATTCTGGAAAGAAACCTCATCATCTTATTTGGTACTTTTCAAAATGCATTTGACTATCCCATTAGTACAGTAATTAAAAGAGAACGGGAGATACAGAATTAATCAGAAAAATCCTTAATTATATTAATTCGTATTCCTTTATATTGCTAACAAGTACTGTAGGCAGCTCATTGGAAGCTTAACATATACTTAACATATAACTATAATGGACATATATAGTATGACTACGAGGACAAGAAGTGATAAACAGTCATGTGTATATTCTGTATATTTTCTAATATTTATTCATTTATATTTGCATTGACTTCAACTGAGCTCTACTGATTTACTGTAGGTGTGGATATGCTACAATACTTTAAAATATTAGATCTGTGTGATTTTGGAAAATATTGCCTAGTTAAAAGCACTAAGTAAAAAAAATAGTACATAGCATTTATTTACTTACATAACAGTGCTGTACATCTTCAAAACACTGGACAAATATTAACTATGGAAAGTACCGTATTTTTCGCCCTATAGGACGCTCCGGCGTATAAGACGCCCCCGAGTTTTTAAGTAAAAAAGCCGGGGGGGGGGAACCACCACACACAAAAAGCGCGCCGCTCTCCCGTCCCCGCTGCGCGGGCGGGCTGCTGGGGGAGCGCTGCTCTCCCGTCCCCGCCGTGCGGGCGGGCTGCTGGGGGAGCGCCGTCCCCGCCGCGCGGGCAGGCTGCCGGGGGCGTCCCGGTTTCCCCCTCCCCGCCGCGGGCGGGCTGCCGGGGGCGCTCCCGGCAGCCCGCCCGCGGCGGGGAGGGGGGAACCGGGAGCGCTCCCGGCAGCCCGCCCGCGGCGGGGAGGGGGGAACCGGGAGCGCCCCCGGCAGCCCGCCCGCGGCGGGGAGGGGGGAACCGGGGCGCATGCGCGGTTTTTTTTTTTTTTTTTTTGTGACCGCAGGCGAATAGGTATATTTGCCCTATAAGACGCACCAACTTTCCCCCCCCCCCATTTTGGGGAAGAAAAAGTGCGTCTTATAGGGCGAAAAATACGGTAAGCCTCAAACACCCACCCCCAAAGAGGTGCAAGCAAATAAAGTTATTCATGAATCTGGAGCTGAAAGTTATTTGCTTCTTAGGTTTCCAAATTGCAAAAGTGGACAAATTACTTTAGGGATAGACCACTATTTTACCCAGATTGGATCCCAAACATACATTCAGGACACTTCAGATTGCCTCACAGGGGATGTCTTAGGGCCAGATTTTTAAAGGTATTAGGAACCTAAAGATGCAAAGTGCTTAGTGCAGGGTGGGCAAACTATGGCCTGCAGGCCAAATCTGGCCTGCCAGACCATCCTGACTGGCCTGCCTGAGCTCCCAGTGGGGGAGGCTGTTCCCCCCGCTCTCCCAGAGCCTCAGTGTGCCAAGCCGGCAGCACTCTGGGGGGCGGTGCAGCATGTCTGGCTCCGACCGGGCCGCCAGCAGCGTGGTAAGGGGGATGGGGCTGGAGCTGGGGAGTTGGAAAAGGGGCAGGGAGTCCCGGGGGGCAGTCAGGGGACAGGGAACTGTTGGATGGCGTGGAGGTTCTGGGTGGGGGACGGTCAGGGGACGGGGAATGGGGGGAGGTTGGATAGGGCTTGGGAGTCTGTCGAGGGCGGGGGTGTGGCTAGGGGTTGGGGCAGTCAGGGGACAGGTAGGAGGGAGAGAGATTGAGAAGGGGGTGGGATCCTGGGGTGGCAGTTAGGGTGGGGGATCTCTGGAGGGGGCAGTCAGGGGACAAAGAGCAGAGGGGCTTAGATAGGGGGTAGGGTCCTGGGGGCTGGTTAGGGGCAGGGGTCTCTGGAGGGGACAGTCAGTGAACAAGGAGCAGGGGGAGTTGGACGGGTCTGGGATGCTGAGGGGGGCAGTCAGGGGGAGGGAAGTGGGAGGGGGTTTAATAAGGGGTGGGGTCAGGCTGTTTTGGAAGACACAGCCTTCTCTGACCCGGCCCTCCATACAAGGGGCCCTCAGGACAAAATGTTTGCCCACCCCTGGCATAGTGGGATTCCCACTTCATCTTTAGGCACTTAAAGATCTCTAAAAAATCTAGTTCTTGCTGTTTGTCCAGCTTCTGGGTACTAGTTAGGTTAAAAAATGCTGAAATATCAGACTAAGGGGCTGATTTCACAGTATTACTGGCTTAATTTAAAGCACTAATTAATGGAAACATCAAAAGAAAAATGTATTCCCATATGATTCCCAGCCTGATTTTATAGCTTGCTTGCAACAGAGAGGTTAGCCTGAACACCTGAACTTCTAGGTGCTTATCTGAGGTGAACTGCCAAGACTTTTAGTGAGGTTTAATTCATTACTGACTTTAAAATAGCAAGTCTAAAAATGTTCCGTGTTCTAAATGAAAGTGCTTTTCAGTATGGAACCTGATATCAAAAGTACCTAGTAATCTGATTTTCTCAAATAAATCTCATAATAAACTCTTCTAAATCTCCAAACTGATATTCAGAACAAGAATAGTTCAAGGGCAACAATGGGATGTAAGCATTGATTCAGAGGCTTCTTCGTGGAAGGAGTTGGCGTATTGTTAAGTAACAGCCGGGGGAAAGAACAATGGACACAAGCCAAGTCAGTGAATAGGAAGGCAAAGCCTGCATTTTTCATGTGCATGACTCAAATGGACTGTTCAGTAGTGAGTCTCAGAAAACAGCTCTCTGCGGTTCTATTAAAAATATGAAGCATGTATATAATAGACCATTATAAAATGAAGAGTACGTCTTTAGAGCATGGAACACTTTCTAATCCCATTTGCACTTCTTGATGACTTACCGTAATCCATCTTTCTTCACAGCACCAGTCCCATGCATAAAGGGGGGCACCACTCTGCTACACATTAGGAGAGAACTCAGAGGTTCCAGTCTCTACTTTCTGGCCTCTAATATGCTAAGTAAATTGTAAAAAATTAAGCTGTGTAGAGCAAGGCACCCTTTCTAGTGATAACAATAATGTATATGCCAATACATTGCTCACGAAGAGAATAGTTGAGTTACTCCATTAATCATCCTCAGCAAGCCTAAAAATTAATTACTCACCCAGACTCATCTTCATTCCCCCCCACCCCATGTATATATGCATCACTCTCTCAGACAAACGACAGGCACGTGACCCAATAGCTGAAGTACAGCTGTTAACAAATGTTCTTTAAAAAAATCACAACTGGCAGAGAAAGTGTGTGTGGTTTTCTGGGAGAAGGGGTGATTGTGATGCTTCTTTCTTATTTATTCCAAAAATAGGGGAGAGAGAAGAGAGCAGGGACAGAGCCAATGACCCCTTACCTATTTTCCATCTCCAGCTTATGTGATTCCAGTGACTAGCACAAAGGCAAGTTGCCAGGTCGCTCAGCTAAGCAGCAGGCACTGACAGTTTATTCACACAATCAAAGAAAACAATAGCCACTAACCTGTTGGTCTTCGAGATGTGTTACACATGGCCATTCCACTTCTGGTATGTGTGTTTCCAGAGCACTTTTCCCTTCAGGTCCTGTTGGGGAAACACATACAGGCCTCTGCCACCTCACACTGCTGTGCAATGGTATAAAGCAGAGAGCCACCTCAGACTTCCCTCAGTTCCTTCTTATGAGACAGACACCATATAGAGGGAAAGGAGGCTGTCTTGGAATGGACATTTACAATACGTCTTGAAGAACAACTGTTACACAACAGTAAACAGTTTTTCTTCTTCAAGTGATTGCACACGTCAGGTGACGGACAAGCTGTTCAAACTGGAGGTAGGTTTTGTAATCTACCCGAACAAGGACTGAAAAACGACTCTTCCAAACTTGGCATCATATCTAGAATTTTGAGATATAGCATAATGAGAAGTAAAAGTATGTACTGAAGACCAAGTTGTTAAAAATGTCTGTAGAAGCTGATGATACTAAAGAAGATGATACTAAATGAGATTGTGTAGAGTCCACCCTGGTTGGAGGGGGTACACTGGGTGAGGAATTGTCACAGACTGAAGTGTCATTAGAGGAGCTTTTGGAACTAATTGATAAACTTAACTGTAAGTCGTCACTGGAACCAGATGGTATTCACCCAGGAGTTCTGAAAAAACTCAAATGTGAAATTGCAGAACTTATTAACTATGGTTTGTAACCTGTCCTTTAAATCGGCTTCTGTACCCAATGACTGGAAGATAGCTAATGTAATGCCAATATTTTAAAAGGGCTCTAAAGATGATCCCGGCAATTACAGACCAGTAAGTCTAACATCCATACCAAGCAAATTAGTTGAAACAATAGTAAAGAATACAATTGTCAAGCATATAGAAGAACATAAATTGCTAGGGAAAAGTCAATGTGGTTTCTGCAAAGGGAAATCATGTCTTACTAATCTATTAGAGTTCTTTGAAGGGGTCAACAAACATGTGGACAAGGGGGATCCAGCGGACAGAGTGTACTTAAATTTCCAGAAAGCCTTTGACAAGGTCCCTCACCAAAGGCTCTTGCGTAAATTAAGTGGTCATGGGATAAGAGGGAAGATCTTTTCATGGATTTAGAATTGGTTAAAAGACAGTGAACAAAGGGTAGAAATAAATGGTAAATTTTCAGAATGGAGAGGGGTAACTAGCGGTGTTCCCCAGGGCCAGTCCTTGGACCAATCCTATTCAACTTATTCATCAGTGATTTGGAGGAAGGGGTAAACAGTGAGGTGGCAAAGTTTGCAGATGATACTAAACTAAGTAGTAGAAATCTAAGTATAGAACTCACAACCAATTTGGTGTTTGTGCTATGCTTAACAGTCTGCCCTAAGGCTGGTATTTGCACTTTGAGCCACTGCAGGAAAATTTAGCAGTCCCAATCCTGTGACATCTGCCCAAATGTCACCTATGGAAGAAGCTGTTACTAAGGCACTTCACATTTGTGCTATTTTCGTTTTGCCCATCTTTAAGATTTTTTTCAGTTCTGAATTTTGTAAAATACTAGTAGCCTAAGGAAGTAGGATCGGAAGTTGAGATTTTAGTGAGATACAGAACAAGAAAATAAAGATAATGTGTGACTAATTGTAGAGAGAAGAGCATGCTGAACTTTATGCCCAATGGCTCTGTAAATTACACAAACAATATAAGCAAAAAGAATGAGGAGTACTTGTGATATCTATTTCTAGGTATCATTCTAATTGCACAGATCAACTCTTTTATCACTTATAATGGTGTAAATCAGGAGTAACTTCACTGAAGTCTGTGGAATATCCCAGGTTAAAAGTGATGTAAGTAAAGAAAAGGAGAACCAGGCCCCAAGATGTGTATGACCTGAGATGAAACTTTCCAGGCAGGGGATCTTCTTCTCTGTTCCACTTCCTCTTCTGTGGCCATTCACACCTGTGTAAAGTGGATGTAAAAGGCTATCATATTAGACCACAAATGTTTTACAACTACTTTGCATTTGAGGTGGTTAAATATTTTCACTAAAATTATTAAACAATTTTTTCTTTTCTGGGAAGTGAATATTTTCACATAGTCACTTCTTGTGAAAACTTTATTTTTCAATGAAAAACAAAAAGTGAAAAAATGTTTTTGTCCTAAAACCAGAAAAACTTCCGGGGTGTTTTTTTTTTTAACCCACAATCTCTTCAATTTCCTATATAATTTTTGGACTGAAAATGATTACCATTTTCTAACCAACACAGGTATAAATGTCCACACAAGGGACAAGGGCAGTGGAGAGTCAGTGTATGTTGCTTCAACTAAATGGTTGTCTCAGAGGCTAAAACTGGTGATGGGCAGTAGGGCAAAACATTTCAGCTCTGCATTAGTGATGATTAGAAGGTGTTATCATATGATGGCTGTTTGACCACTATCTACCATGCTGATCAATACTGTCTCATTGTTTCCTTGCCCTCTCCCTTTGGTTTGTCTGCGTCCCTCCGGTGTCTCACGTCTTATACTTCACTTGTACGCTCTCTGGGAGAGGGGAAGCTTGTCTAGATGAAAAGTTAGAACCCAGCAGGCTGCAGTGTAAATCTACCTTGAATTAGCCTGCCACCTGCTTAGTGTCTGTGTGGACCCTGCTACTGTGCACTAAAAGTTCTTTGAACTATCCACTTTGAAATAGGAGTAGATCAAACTGCACCAGGGAACTTTTAGTGCAGTGGGGTCCAAGGACAGTACACAGCAGATTAGGGTGAGGTAGTGGCATGGCAGGCTGGGGCGTAAATCAGGGCAGTCTTTTTGTGTTTGTGTTTTGTGTTTGTATAGAGCCTAGCACAATAGGATCCGGGCCCGTGACTAAGGCTCATAGGTGCTACAAGAATATAAATAATAGAAAAATGGTTGGTAACCTATGTGAAATGAATTGGCTGTCTCAGTCTATATCCAAAGGACCAAGTGTCAACATCATAACCCCAACCCCCAACAATTTGTACACTTGTTAATAGACTCCATTAATTGATAATTCAGTCTTCAACTTATATTTTGCTCACATTACTATACTATTTAACTTTCACATAAATAACAAAACTACTAAATCAAATGGTAATTGTCTTCATTCTTAGGTAATATAGCACACACACTGAGACTGAATTAGAGAAAAGATACCCCATGGAGAATGTTGTTGTTATGTCAACTTTGCAGGCAGGAGTTGTGGTCCAATTATACTAACGAAGGGTTTGTTTTCAGATGACTTGACAGCTACATGCAATTAGAATCATGTTTAGCATTTACTATACAATATTTATAAACCACTTTTTCCTGGTCAACAAATATGACTAAAAAAAAAACAAATTAAAAGGTGGAGTGGGTTAAAGTGTCAAAAAAATATTAAGACTCTGTGTTTGGGAATTAAAATTTAATATTTTCCACTTGCCTTGAGTGGAAATTGTGAGTGCTCAGCACCTCTGAAAAATCAAGCCACTTATTTAGGATCCTCAATCTGGACTGAAGTTGCTAACCTTCAGCACCTGTGTATTGGAAGATTTTTACCTAAATGACTTCACTGAGGCCACAGAGTGAGACAGTAACAAAACTGGGAGTAGAACTCACTCTTAAGGCAATGTTCTAACCAATGAAAATTTCTGCTGCTTAGTGCTGAACCAACATTCAATTTGCATGCATTGACTTACATTAATCTGTGTTCAATGCAATAGCAGTTCTTCTACATTCTACAGTACAGTATTTCCTAATTGGTTATCTTTACTTTTCAGATAACTGAATTTCCTACATAACATGGGTAATATGAATTGCACAAAGTTACTGCTAATGTTAATCTGGGAATACACATTCTGTTTTATTTAGAAATAAATACTTTACTTCCGATGAGTTATTCCACGAAGGCAGTACTTCAGTTTTGAGAACACAAGGAGTCTACCTACTACTGTGAATGTTACACTGGAAATAGCTAATATAATTATAAATAAGGAACCTAGGATGTTCTTATACAGTCAGAAGGACCAAAAGCATATTTTTAAAACAGAGCTTTAGCCCATAAAGCAATCTGCTTTAACAGGTATTAACAGACTTATTTTCAATGCCGTAGGCAAGCTGTTGTAAATAAGGAAGGGAAGACGTGAAACATGGCTGTGTTTTGTCCTCTGTCAAGAGGACAAAAGAAAATAATAGGTTTTATTCAGAAACATGCTAAACTAGCTCCTGTCCAATTCTCAAAGAACGGAAACTTTGTCAAAGCAGGCACTTAGGGTAAATGAAAGGAAATTATGAAACTTCATTGTAAAACTGGAGGCTCACATCAACATTAAAAAAACAAAATAATAAAACATACCAGTGGTCAGCTTTCTGTTTTGGTCTGTTTTTATAAAACGGAGATTATACAGGTCAGAATCAATTCTTCTACTAATGAAATTGTGGTGGTTTTTTAAAAAAAGGATAATAACCTCCTCTTGATAGCTGTTTGCATGAACTAATTTTCATTCACTGTATAGGCTTAAATGTCCTGGTCCAATGAAAACATTTCAGCTGCAAAGACTTCAGATAAATTACATCCCTCAAGTGTTTTCAATTCTTTACTGAGTGAAGCTTGTTAAGAAATAAACATTCCTGCCTTTTCAAATTTAGTGTTCAGAAAACACATTTTTGTGGTTAGCGAGCATTGCTCTATCCAGCTAAATATAGCCAACAACGTTTATTCTACCAAGCCCACCCACCGTGGTGGATGGCACTTTTATTTGATTGCATTCTAATCTGCGCAGAGTAAACCCCTCCAGTTCTAACGAGCATTGTATATAATGAAAATGTACATAGAAATGTCAGAAAAATATTTAACCTTGGAACCCTGTGTTGAGATGGGGAAAGATGTGGGTTCTGCACATAAGTCATCTTTAAAACTTATGTTGACCATGACAAAATGTTATATTTGTTTACTTAGTGGACAAGTTAAATAATAGGTTGAATACCTAAAGGAGCTTGATTTATGTTTTGCAAGCAAAGCTGCAGCATTAGTTTCATCTTTAGGAGCAAAATCTTGTTGTCAGTTTACTGGGTGAGTGCTCCTCCGCCTCTTACATCTAAGGAGATGGAGTTATGTTGTTGCTCAATCTGATCCATGTTGTCTATTTATTTATCGTTGACCTGATTTTCAGAGCTGCTGAACACCCGCAGCTACTGCTAACTTCGCTAGGAGTTTCAAGCACTCAACACCTCTGGAAATTAGGACATAAATCACCTTTTGTGTTATACAATATCTGACCATCCTCTGCCCAAACCCACCAAGACAATCCACTTTAGTACAGTGGGGAGAGCACCTTTGCACAAATATTCTTGTTTGCCCACAAACACATGAACAGCAGCTCCTCCCCAAACTGTTATGAATGAAGAATGCTCACATTCACGTTTGTGGAAAAGCAAAACAAAAAACTGGGACTGCATATAAAACAAGCTAACATTTTTCCATCTGTTTTTCAATGAAAAATTGAGGTTTAATGAAGCAACGATTTTTCACCATGTCGTCTCCACAGAAAATTTTGATTATTCTTTGAAAAATCAAACACAAGTAAACTAAAATATTTTGATTTGGATATGCTCTCCTAGTGCTTCATGTTGTCGTTTGGTTGCGTCATGTCCCCATTCTCCTCTGGTTTCTCCAACCAGACTATACCTTCCGTGATGCTCTACACTCCCTCTCCAATAGGAGAGACCATAGTAACCCTGGGAGATGTAGTCCAACCAGGGAACCCAGTCCATAGAGAATGGGGACATGAGGCAATCAGCTTTCAGATGAAATGTATTTGTATTAGAATTTGATGAAATATAAAACTTTTTCATGGGAAATAAAATAGTTTTCAACCAGCTGATTGTCAACATGGACAAATCCCCAAATGAGTCAGAATTTGATTGAATATTCCACCATTTTTGCCCAGTTCTAGTCTCTGTTCTTTCTCAGGATTTCTATCCTACCTCTCCTGAATGGTAAGCAAAGGCCCCAGAAGAAAATCTTAATGTTGGGCCCGCAGTAAATGCTTCCACTAGCCAAATGATGTCTCGGGGCGGGGGAGCAGCAGTATTTGTTCACTAATAAACCTCCTGTACCTTGTGGAAATGTATAACATTTTGAAGCTCAGGCTTCTGTTCCTTAATCCTGTACCTGCTGAGTCAGAGCGGTCCTGTTACAGAAGGTTTAATCTGTCCCACGGATTTTGCTCTTAGGCACCTAATTCCCACTGAACTTAATGTTAGGTGCAGAAATACCTTTGAAGATCTGCGACTTAGAAATGGCTTTTTATTTTCCCATTCCCAGCCTAAGCCTATCTGATGATATTCCACCCATTTCCAAACCTTCAGATTTACAGACTTCAGACAGAATAGACTAGATTTTAGTTCAAAACACTCCTCTGCACCCCTGACATCCCTAGGACAGGAGAATAAGCACCCTTGCCAGTTAGTGGTACAATACATTTGCAGAAAATGAACACTACGTCAATACATTTGCATATTTACAGACATCTGCCATGGATGATAAATCCTCCAGTAGATTAAACCTCAGAAGAACTGATGAATAGTCATCGTCAAGCTGTTAGAGATTGGTTGCATTACCATTTCCCATAAAGGATTCAGTTTCTACTAGTCTCCAACCATGCGGGACAAAAAGAGCCTAGTATTTGCCAACATTACATCTGTAGGCGTGATGGGAGATTGATTTTATGTAGCTTTACAGGTGTATTGCACTCTCACTCAGCCAACAGCCTTTTAAATAATGCTAGGGGACCTGACAAAACTGTTAAAGATATTCATGGACAAGCACAACAAGAAAGTAGTTGAGTAGACAGTGTAGCTTGGAATTCAATGACAGCTTGAAATACTTTTTATAGATTTATATTTTTCTATTGATAAGCCATTTAAAAAGAATTACATTTTATTTGTGATTCACCATCAACCAAATCCCTTACAAGGACCCACAGTGGTCTGAAAGTGAATAGTAATAATAATACTTTGCCTTCTGTAGCACCTTCTATGTATAGATCTCAAAAAACTTTAATAAAAACACTGATAGAGTTAGCCTCAGACTACCCCCATGGTGTGCATGGGGGAATTATCACTCCCTTTCACAGACCGGAAAATTGCTAAAGTGAGTAACCCAAGGTCACACAGGAAATCAGTTGCAGAGCTGGGAATAGAACCCACATCTCCTGGCTACCACTCCAGTATGTTAGTCACTAGACCCGCGACTTACCTTAAATGTCATGAATTTGCAATCTTCCTTAGTCTGTCCTGCTGTGAAAAATATTAGGGCCCCAAATGGGCATATTAAATGTACGTATATGGGGGAAGGGAGAGCGGGAGGGTTCAAATGTTCATCACTGGTTTAATACTGCTCCCATTGAAGAGAGTGGGAGTTGTACCACTGACTATTCAAAACATGGTAAAAGCTACTTTAACAATTAAATAAGAATGAGTTGAACAGGGTTGTCCAATACAGTAAAATGGAAGAGGTACAGTGATAACCATAGGATAGGTGGATAGAGAGATAGATAAGTAATAAATAGGAACTCAGCAATTATCATTCTAAAGAGTAATCTGTGACCTGGTCTACAAACACAACTGTATTGCTTTAATTAAAGGTGTGATTTTTAAACTGACTTAGTTAAACCACTTGCCATTTTTTGTATGGGCATTTATCAGTTTAAACTTGGCTTATATCAATTTATCTGGCATGTTTAACTGACAAATAAAAGCTAAACCAACAGTTTAATGGTAAGGATAATTAAACACTAGGACAACTTACTCAGGGATACGGTGCCTTCTCAGTCGTTTGACATTTGCAGATCAAGGCTGGATGTATTTCTAAAATATATGATTTAGCTCAGCCAGAAGTTATGGGCTTGATGCAGAAATCACTTGGTAAAATTCTACAGCCTCTGTTATGCAGGTCAGACTAAATTATCATAACAGTCCCCGCTGGCCTTACAAACCTATGAAATAATATAAGCCAGGTTTATCTACATAAGAATCAGTTTTTAAACTGATTTAAATTAAAACTAGTGCAACTTGTTTGTGTGTGTTTGTGTAGACCAGGCTTATATTTTAATGTGTTTCCTAAAAATTGGGATGAAGTGGATGGAGATACACATAAAAAAGGAGATAGTACCAAGCTTGATGGTTCACTACAGAACTGGTTCACTCCCGATTCCCTGCTAATGTAATTCCTAAAAGCAGGTAAGAAACATTTTTCATAACATGCACGGATCTGGAGCCCTGTCATGCTGACCTGTACAGTAGACTCTCGATTATCCAGGATTGGGTTAACCAGAATGTGGATTAACCAGGATGTCAACAAAAATATGCGTAACTCGCAGGGCCAGCTCTGGCTTTGTTGCCGCCCCAAGAGCAAACAAAAAAACCCCACCAGGATGCAGGACAGGCAGCGAACCAACACCCTCTCCCCCTGGCACAGGGGGGCTGGTGAACCAAGCCCTCACCCCTCATATTTCCTATGGATGGTGATTATCCAGGATTTTATTAACAGGATTATTTTTTTCCCTATCATCCTGGATAATCGAGAGTCTACTGTATCTCAGCTGGGTTTCATGCATACTGCTGAGCTGTGGGAAGATTTTGGACATTTGCCTATAGTTGCTGCTTTTGCCATATGTGGCCGCTGCTAAACATCCAAGTGATTTCTTCAACTCCCTTTAGGCTGCTCCCTCGCTGAATTCCAGCCAGGAAGGAGCAGCAGTGGGGTGAGGCTGGCAGTGGTAGTGGCCTGTGGAGACCATCACAGCCTATCCCAGCAGCTAAGGAGTCAAATACTGGCCCCAAACTCCCTCACTCCTCCAGTGAGCTGAACCAGGCTCCCCAATCACAACCCCTCCAACACACCCTCCGAATGCACCTAAAGGAAGCTAATGGCCTTTATGGTAGTAAAGGAAAACATGACCTGCAGGAACCCTTACAGTTCAGAAACCTGAAGGCTAAGAAAAAGAACCTAATATTTACTATTTTAAAAATAATGAGTTTTAAGGCAATTGCATTATTTTTCAGTTCTGATTCATGATTTTTGAATGGACTGGACTCCTGTTCTGACACATGAAGGCATTTTGTATTATAAGGAATGTAATAAATTTGGGGTTGTACTATGCATAGAAAATATCTTAAAGTCAGTCTGTCAGCTTGTCTGGCATATCTATATATATAAAAGTCAAATGGTGTATGCGTGCGTGTATGTATGCGTGTATGTACGTGCACTTACTCCTTCCACACCGTTTGAGCTAGAGACTTGAAATTTGGTACAGTTATAGGTCTTAGGGTCCTAATCAGGGTAAGAGTCAAAAAAATTTCAAATCTCACCTCTGACGCCCCCCAGAGGTGAAATTATTTAAAGGCCAATTACGTCAGCTGGGCAGCTGCTGTTCTCTGTGACATAGTTATGATGTCATAATACCCCCTCCAACGGACCCCGCACTCGCTCAGCTCTCTGCCCCCTCCCCCCTCCAACGGACCCCGCACTCGCTCAGCTCTCTGCCCCTCCCCCCTCCAACGGACCCCGCACTCGCTCAGCTCTCTGCCCCTCCCCACCTCCGACGGACCCGAGTTGGGTTTGGTCAGAGGGTAAGTGAGGTAGGGGTGTCGGGTTTGGTCGGGGGGTGAGGTGGGGGTGTCGGGTTTGGTCGGGGGGTAAGTGAGCAGGGGGTGTTGGGTTTGGTCTGGGGGGGTGGGAAGGTGTCGGGGTGGGTGAGGTGTGGGTGTTGGGGTTGGTCAGGGGGTGTTGGGTTTTGTGGGGGGATGAGGAGGGAGGTCGGGGTTGGTCGAGGGGTAAGTGAGGTGTGGGTGTCAGGTTTGTTTGTGGTGGTAGGTAGGGGTGTCGGGTTTGGTTGGGGGGGAAAGTGAGGTGGGTGTGTCAGGTTTGGTCTACGGGGGGTGAGGTGTGGGTGTTGGTCAGGGGGTGTTGGGGTTGGTATGGGGTGACGTGGGGGTGTTGGGTTTGGGTGGGGGGGTGAAAATGTGAGTCGGGGTCGGTCGAGTGGTAAGTGAGGTGGGGGTCTCAGGTTTGGTCGGGGGGGTGAGGTGGGGGTGTCAGGTTTGCTCTCTGCCCCCTTCCCCCTCCAACGGACCCCGCACTCGCTCAGCTCTCTGCCCTCTCCCCACCTCCGACGGACCCGAGCAACGCCGGGTATTTTCGCTAGTTACACATATAAGAAGTTCTTGGATTCCATTCTTTTGAGCTGAAATGTGAAAGATACAACAGATAGTGTAAAAAAATTCACATGCTGAAGAAGACACACTTACTTAATAAAACACACACACTGTAGCAATGAGGCATTGCCTCCCTTGGAGAGTGACAGGAAGGAACCACAACCTGCTCCCCGCTGGGCACAACCAGGAGAGCCAGGTCTGATCTGCTGGAATCGGAAGGGTGGAGCAGGAAGCGGAAAGCACAAAAGGCGGGCCCTACAGTTCAGATGCATCCCGCCTGCTGCTAGAGCCTGCCGAGGAGCTGCCAGGGCCACCTCCTGAGGAGTGGCTAGAGCTCCCCGAGACAACAGGCAAACCCCATGGTAGAGGTACCAAACCCCAGGGAAGTAGGAAGTAGCTCAGGGAAATGAGATGACCACCTCGTTGAGCATTGGCTTGATACTAGGTCAGCCTGTTGCAGGCAGAGCCCTGCTGACCCAGTGGTGGACCATTCTGCCATTGTTAGGGCCCTGGGCTAGGACATGGTGGAGTCAGGTGGGCCTGCATCCTCTTCTCCTTGGGTGGCAGCACTCCCATCCTAGGCCAGGATGCCTATGGTACCTATTGCACACCACTACCTGAGCCCCTAGACTTTGCTGGTGACCCACTAAGTATATTGCTTCAGGACTTAATTTCATGGGGAAACAACTGAAAGAAAACCCTAAGTGTTACATTTTGTTTTTCAACTCTGTGGATGAATTTTAAAACAAAAGTTGCATGTTTACATCTGTCACCTATGCACCAACAATGACAACTGCCACGCTAAGTGCTTGGAAATTGTCATGAGATGGTGCGCCATAGAAGAGCAGCTAATTCGTACAGACAAACATAAAAACATCTGGCATGGCTCAGGGCCAAGAATCTATGTAAGTGTACAATCATTTTAAACATAATTAGGTGCCTAACTGCACGCTCAGATTTAATCCAGGCATTTTCCTAATTGCATGATTGCTAAACAATTCCACTTAAACTGTTAATTAATTGATGCTGGTGTTCTGTAGTAACTGAAACAGTACAAGTGAGTAGCACGAGAGAAACAACAGAATCCACGGAACTGATAAATTACACAAACAGTTTTGCATTTTCTTCCACCGCCTGTTATGTTTTTCTAACACAAATACTGCACATAGTTCCATGGTGTTTAAGGACAGAAGGGTTCACCAGATCATCTAGTCTGCATCACTGCACATCTTAGGACACAAAACCCCATTCAGTTACCCCTGCAATGAGCTCATTAGCCTGAATTAGACTAAAGCATTACAACCCTCAGGAGACTAAACCCTGTGTGCTGCGGGGCAGAGAACAGAAAAGACTGAGGTGCACCAATGCCCACTGGCAGGAAATCGATTGTGTGAAATATGCCCAATGATCCTAGTGAGCGACCCAGGCCCCATGCTGCAGATGAACAGTCCAGTAGGGAGCAAATATGTTAATAGGCAAAGGAGCATTCAGAAATGGGCAACTGTCCAAGCACCCACATACTATGTCCCTAAAATGTTATTTTTAATTCTGTGGCATTGCCAACCCCACATACTCAAAAAACGTGAGCTTCACTCAAAAAATTGTAAGCTTGGCTTAAAAATCACCAGGGTATTTTTAAGTTATACATTTGGGGTTCTTTTCTTTTGTTTGTGAGTCTTTAGGATATACTTGGGTCACATTTTCAAGATTTTTTTTCTGCAAGCACAAGAACTAGAAACTTACTCTATTTTTTTCCGAGAAAGAAATTTCCATGTATTGGCATGCCTACAAGAGAAGAAAAAGGACAATTATAACGAAACTTGCAATAAAATCCCAAGAATCATCAACACTGAATCTGATGTGCTCACTTGAGCAGCATGGAGCTGTTCCATGATTTTAAATCTAGAACTGTTATAATAAAATTACTAGCGAGGATTCGTTTAGGACAAAAGAAATAACTGTTGAAAGCAAATGATGCTGTGAAGTCTTGTTTTGAACTTAAGACAGACAAAAGGTGGACATATGTCTAGGAAGGACCATTAAACTCATGAACCTGTAAAGAAATGGTTGGAAGTCGACCAGGTCAATATATTTAAAAAGGAGTGTGATATTCAGTAGCCCTATTCAGTAGCCAATGTTTATTCTGTACAATAACATAATAAAAAATGTAAGAGCATATTTGAAGTTGTCAACTTAATTTAGAATTGCATGGGCATTTAAAATGAAAAAGAAATCCAGAATTTAGAAGGTTGTTGGGGCTGCGATGTGCATAAAACATGGCTTAAAATAGAAAATTGGTTTCAGTCTTAATTGTGGATAGACTGCTGTCTTTCTGTAATACAAGATATCATTTAGCTTCCTCAATATTTTAGGCCTAAACTTATTGACACTATCCTTTAATTTTTTGTTGTTGTTCTGATTGGTTTTTAGTAAGTTTCACAAAACTGATGAAGTTAGTGCATTATTCTGACTTCTACTATTAATTGAACATATGAATTACACATAAGCTGAAACTGAGAAAATATAATGGAAACAGTTCACATTGCTTTTGCTACATCCACATCTCTGTAGGGTATGATTTGCCCCAAATATGTCTTTTTTGACATCAAATATCTGACATGGGAGTACAGTGACACATAAGTCACTGATCAGATATTTTGGCATGAAACGAGTGTTCTAAGATGTACCTCATCATGTGCCATTTATTTTAATTTCAAAATCAGTAATGTGTACTAACATGCTGCAGTTTACATGAACTCTTCCAGCAACATAAAAATGCCTCTCTTGTAAATGCCAGTGGCCATTATAGAATAAAAAGACACATTTTCCAATGTTATTTCTTTAGTGACAGCGAGTATACTAATAAGTGGCTAGACATTTTCAGTAATGTACATGCTAGTTTTATTTTGGGACTTGTGATTATTATTAAGGACCTTTGTTTTTGGCCTTTTGAGTTAGAGACCTTAACTGAAGGATTTTTGGGTGGCCAAACAACTCTTATTTGTTGTGTGAACTTTGTCTTTTTCAATTCCACATATAATAAGTTAAAAAATAAAGTCCTGTATAGGAAGGAACTTACATATGTTTGTCTTGTTTTTTCTGGTGATAACAATCAGTAACTAATTGCCCACCTCTAAAAGTGAAACAATACTCATAATAATTTGTAGGTAAAAAAGCAAAACTTACATATTCCCAAGGAAGACAGAGGGAGCTGTATCTCCAGTTTTGCATTTTAAGGAGACATCTGTAAACAATTTTTTGTCAAATTTATCAATTTTCAAAATAATATTATAAAAATAAAAAACCCTCCAGTTGTTTTTGATTGTAAGTAATATAAACTATCAAAATAAATTTTAAAAGTCTCAAGTAAATTGTTTGCCTGAAGATCAGGGTAGAAAAATGAAAATTAAACTTTGTTTACATTTTTTGACTTGGCTAGGCTGGTACAGTAACAAATTCCTAGGCAGTGATTTTTTTTTTTACCCCAGACTTCTGTTGAATAATAAACGCACTTCTTATGCTATTCTTCAGTGATATAATGCCAGCATTAGGAATAGTAAGACATATGTTATAAAACAGAATATTTTACATAAAGCAAAAATATTAAATAGCATGCTGATTAACAACTGGAAGATAATTTATTATTATAGCTCTATGAGAAATAAAAGATTCTGCTTTCTACATTTAGTGTGTGATCATCTTACACAAACTGAAATGTAAAAAAAAATAGAATTTGAAAAACTGACAAATCTAAATGTATAGAGGCAGGAAAACGTAAACATGGATCTGGATTTAAAGATCCAGATTTATTTCCATCATTGCCTTAAATTATCCATATAAAAACCACATTCCACACTCATGTGCACTGGCTAGTATAACATTCTATTGTTTCTTCTAGCACAGAGGCTCTCAACCAGGGGTACACATACCTGTAGGAATATGCAGAGGTCTTCCAAGGGGTATATCAGCTCATCTAGATATTTGCCTACTTTTCAACAGGCTACATAAAAAGCACTACTGACGTCAGTAAAAACTAAAATATCATACTATGACTTGTTTATACTGCCGTGTATACTATACACTGAAATGTGAGTATAATTTTTATATTCCAATCGATTTATTTTATAATTGTATGGTAAAAATGAAAAAAAAAAGTAATTTGTCAGTACTAGTGTGCTGTGACACTTGTATTTTCATGTCTGAGTTTGTAAGCAAGTAGTTTTTAAGTGAGGTGAAACTTAGAGGTACTCAAGACAATGAGACTCCTGCAGGGGGTATGGTAGGCTGGAAAGGTTGACAGCTACTTTTCTAGCACATCAGGAATAGACAGTGAACAAAAGAGAAAATAGAACAAAGTAGTAATATTTGTGTTTTTATTACAATTGATTTTTATCAAAGTCGCCCTCACCATAAACGGATTTACTATGAGTTAATGCTCAGTTTTATTGCGTTTTACTTATATTTTTAATGAAACAAACTATTTCCTCCTGCTCTGTTTATCTCCCATCCAGGTAAGAAGAATGTTCTTCTAAAGCCACTTAAATGATTTTTAAGATATTAACTATGTCACTGTGGTCTTAATTAGTCTATGAAATATGCTTTAATTTCAGTGTGCAGTTCACAAAGATCTGGGCACTGAGATCTGAATATCCGCCTGACATAATTATATGCATAACAGTGTATGTAAGTTACAGGTAAAAACACCCACACATCCGGATCAAAGGATAGTCTCCCATGGTCTCCCAATGTACATATGTAATTGAATATGAAGCAGATCCTCGTCTGGTATAAATTGTCAAAGTTCCATTGAAGGCCCTGCCCTGGGAGGTTTGGGAGCTCAAGACATGCAAGAATGAACCTTTTACTACCATCCCCAGAACTAAGCAAAGAGTGGAATAATGGCAACCAATTGTTGTATAGTTACTACTCTCTCCACATTCAGGATCCCTACCCCCCATGACATGCTCCTACTTAACAATAAATGAATAAAACAATAAACTCCTACAGTAAATGTGTCAACATTGACATTTAGCTATTTCTTTACTTTAGATTATAATAATGAAGCCAACAACAACATGGATCTAACAAGAGATGCCAATGCCTGTCATGTTTATGTGCTGTAACCCTTTCCCCATTTTTTCTTTCTTTTGTTTTATCTCCTTAGAGCATGAGTCATTTGAGTAGGACCATGTGTCAATATGTCTGTATAGGAATATTTTGGGTGCCATTGTAATATAAATGATTTATAATAAATAAAACCAGCACTATTCTAAGAAGAATGGAGCATAAAAAGCCTTGTTCTGTAGTTGCTATTAAAAAATAGGAAATACAAATAGTAGTTTCTGAAATAGCATGGTTTCCCCTTTTTGTCTCTATGAATAGGAAAACTAAAATATTTCAGATATCACAGTGCAATTACTATGGGTAAATATTGACATTTTAGGTTTTAATTTCCCCAAACTATGAGCAACCTCTGTAAATAGATTTGCAACTGACTGACTGTAATTTATCCAAAGTAATGGACAATAAAGACAAAAAAAGATAACACATGAAGTTCTTTATTTCTTGAATATGGACTGCAGGATCGAGCCATTAAGTTTTTAATCAGTAAAACTGATTATGTGATTTAGTGAACACGTGTGCTGCAGCAACATTAATTAATATCAAATGGTAACTATAAACATTTTTCTAGCAAACCACAATGTCTTGAAGTTAGGCACTTCAGGTGATGTTAGTCTTTATAATAATTAAAAATGATTTCAGTTACAAAACTGAAAGGACGAAATCCTGACCCCATTCAAGTCAATGGCAAAACCCCCAGTGACTTCAATGAGACCAGGATTTTACCCATTCAAGTCAATAAAACCATAATTTACTTCAACTGGCCCAGGATTTCTCCCAAAAGGTGTGAATAAAATCTATTCATTAAAAGTAAAATAGGTTGCGTTCTCATTGGGCTGTCATAGATTCATAGATTTTTAAGGACAGAAAGGGACCATTATGATCATCTATATCTGCCCCTCTTTCAACAAAGATGTAAAGAACTTTACCCAATCAACTCTGCATCAAACCTATATTTTCTGTTTGAACTACAGCATATCTTTTAACAAGATATTCAGTCTTGTTTTAAAGACCTCAAGTGATGGAGAATTTACCACATCCCTTGGTATATTCTTCCAATAGTTAAATATTATCGCAATTTAAAATGTACACCTTTGGCTAGCTTCAGCTAGTATGCCTTTTTCTGATAGATTAAAGAGCTGTCTCTTCTCCATGTAGGTATATGCAGACTTTGATCAAGTGACCTCTTACCTTTCTTTTAGATGAACAAAATAGATTGAACTTCCTAAACCTCTTGCTATACAGCATGTTTTTCTGATTTCAAATAATTCTTGTAGCTGTTTTCTGAATGCTTTCCAATATTTCAACATCCTTTTTCATGTGTGGACACCAGAAAGAAACACAGTCCTTTAGTACACAGGTAATACCATCTCTCTACTCCTACTTGTTATTGTCTTGCTTATGCATACGAGGATCCTGTTTGCCCTTTATACCATTATATGAGGAGCTCATGATCAAATGGATATTTATTTTGTCCCCCCCAGACCTACTTAATATATCTGCATTCCTTGTAAGTGTGGCCCATGTTCTTTGTTCCTAGATGTATGACCGTGCTTTTGGTTGTGCTGAAATGCATATTGTTCAGGTTGGAAGTAAAAATTCCAGAAAAGACGTATATGAATTTCATCCTCTGAGAAGTCTAGAATGATTTTCAATGAAGTGGTATTGTCCACCATCACACCACTTTAAGGGAATTAAAATACAGTATACCCTCTCTGTGTACTGGACAGAACTTAATCTGAGAAGAATATTAGGCCTCATTATCCCCAGAAATACTGCAGACTCTTCCACGTCATTTCAAGGGTGTTACTGAATAAGCATTTAACTCTGTTGCAATCCCACATACCTCTCTGGGCCCCTACTTGCACTATTATACAACAAGGCGTTCAAAGTGGATTAAAATGTATGCCACTCTATCTACTGAGTGAAACTGAAACAGTTCAAGATTCACAAGCGTGCTTCAATTAACCCTACCCAGAGATTTTTTATGGGGCTCGGCAAACTCCAGGCAAGGACAAAATAAGCCAGACTGAAAGAATAATTGCAGTGGGAAATATGTTCTCCCTATGTTGATGATATATTGACCAAACTGGTATGAGCAACCATACTTATGGAAATGGGAGGGCCCAATGGAGGATCCAATACATGGAGGACCCAATTTTAATCTAATTTCCTCAGATCTGAATCAGGAATAAGTCTACTGATGTCACTGGGCTTACACCAGTATAAAATTGGTGAGATCAGAATGAGGTCTGAAGTTTTAAAAGCAGCCAGTCAGTTTTCTTTTACAAGCTAGTGTAATAACCATTCAAGTTCAGAGACAGAAATCATGTTTCTTCCTCTAGTCAGCCAAGCTAATGATTCATGAGAAGTGAAATTCTGCCACACATTTTGACTGTCCAAATAAAGATAACACTTCTTTCTTTTCTTTTTTTCTTTTGTAAAGGGAGGGAGAAGTTAAAGTAGATGAAACCTAAGCTACTTTTTATATCAGTTTTTTAAAAATAAATTGTTTAATAAGATGTAAAAGGAGTCAATATTAATTTTCAATCTATGATGTTTCTCATACAATAAGTTTTAAATAGACTTCAATTATTAGCTATTTTAAAGAATGTATATGTTAAAACAATAAAGCACAACAATCAATTGTGGGACTGAAGTTGGAACAGTTCAATGGGAGTTTATGTTATGGATTAATAGGTGGATAGAGCCCTATGTGTTTAAGTTGTACATACAAGTGTTGCTATTATAGACATTTGAGCCAGTTTCAAGAACTGTTTTTTTAAAGAAATTAATAATATTAGTTATGCTCATTAATTTAGACTTGCTTTACCATGTGATGCTCCATGTTTCAATCCCACAGCTTAATTAAAACTGAAGACTGAAGATAGAAACCAGACTCTTTCCTAAGATAGCAATTTTTTTCTTTCCTTTTATTTTTCAATTTGACCATCTCTGTACAGTCTGAGAGATGAAAATTTACAAAAGCATATTTAATATAAAGAGAAAATCAGATGTTTACACTTTATTTCACAGTTTGATAGCAGCTCTTAGTTTGGCAGACCTCCCTCTTGGGTTCTCTTGAACATCTGCAGCCTGGGGAGTAAGCACTTTTTTCTGTATAGATGTCCACCTTGAGTTGGATTTTTCATTGGAGAATTCTTCCACATCTTGTTCTGAATAATTATTTTGTCCTTGTCTTATCTTCTGTCTTATGTTAAGGTTGGACTTTTCTGAAACATCTATTCCTTGAAGGAATCGTTTGATGATACGATCCTCTAGCGAATGAAAAGAAAGGGCTACAAGTCGACCTCCAGGTTTCAGAAACTTCTCAGCTATCTTCAACCCTACATAGAGTTCGCGGAGCTCATCATTCACAAATATACGCAAGGCTTGGAAAGTTTTGGTGGCAACATGTGTAGGTCTCTGAAGTAAGTCTTTTCGGGCATACAAAGCTCCTGCTGGAAAAGCACCTATTATGGATTAAAGAAAGAGAGAAAGGAGATTAAAGTTTTGTGATCAAGTACATTTCTACTGCTCTCTTGTACTGGAACCTGCTATCTTTTAGAAAAAATTGGATAATTCCATAAACTTTTTGTACCTGCCATTATCTACTTTTGTCATTAATTCAGTGATGTGTGCTGACTGAAAAGTAAAGGAACACTATGTAGTGACCTCCTCCCTTCATAAATCATCTTTAAGACCTGCCCTTGAAACCATTAGTTATATGAGTCAACTGAGCAGTCCTACTGTGGGATCAGTCCCTTTTTCTAGAGAGTCATTCACACAAACTGCACCCTCAAATCCTTCACAGAATTGAAAAATAAAGTTGCAATTTAAAATACAAAGCAACAGCCATGAACTGTGATACATTACAAAGTATAGACAGGGTAGGTAGATAAGATGCCCTAAAACTCTGCAGTGAAAATTAGTTTTCTATATCTTCATTAGAAATAGTACTCACTACATTCATATATAGATGTAGATAGACATCCATGCTTGGTTGCTTGTCTGAGATTCTTAAAACAGGTATCATATATCACTTATGCACAACAAATATTAAGTGTCATTTTCTAGACTATTGTGCAATAATTCACAGGATGGATATCAGGGCTGGGGTGCAGCCTACTGCAAGGCAGCACGTAGCTCCGGCAGTTCACGGTTGGCGGTGGATGCAGTGAGGTTGAGTATGGCTGCCGCTAAGGCAGACTCCCTGCCTACCCCAGCCTCATGGGGAGGGGTGGGGAGCACGTGGCTCCACACACTGCCCCTCTCTGCAAGCACCACCACCTGCAGCTTTCCCTGCCTACTCCCGTCCCTGCTGTCCCCAGAGCTGCAGGGCTGCACTGGCTTCTTCCAAGAGCAGCGTGGCCTGGGGTAGGCAGGGAGTCTGTCTTGGTGGCAGCCACACTACATCACCAGAGATAGCGATCAACTGGGAGATCCTCTAGGATCGACCAGTTGATTGCGATCGGCCAGCTGGTGACCACTAGTATAGTACAACCAGTCTTCCTCTTTATAGTACAAAATTACTGTGTGACTGTGTCACCTATTACCACACTCACATTATTTCCTGTTTGTGTCAATATTACATATTTCTCATGGCAAATCTCTATATATAAAAGTCAAATGGTGTATGCGTGCGTGCATGTGTGTATGTACGTTCCCTTACTCCTTCCACACCGCTTGAGCTAGAGACTTGAAATTTGGTACAGTTATAGGCTTTAGGGTCCTAATCAGGGTAAGAATCGAAAATTTTTCAAATCTCACCTCTGACGCCCCATAGGGGTGAAATTCTTTAAAGCCCATTCACATCAGCTGGGCAGCAGGTTAACACCTGCTGTTCTCTGTGACATAGTTATGACGTAATAATACCCCCCTCCAACGGAACCCACACTCGCTCAGCTGTCTCCCCCCCCATCCCCCCTCCAACAGACCCTGCACTTGCTCAGCTCTCTCCCCCCTCCCCCCTCCAACGGCCCCCCCCACTCGCTCAGTTCTCTCCCCCCTCCCCCCCTCCAACGGACTTGAGCAATGTTATGCCGTGTAAAAAGCGAAAATGTATCGGAGAAACCACATCTAAATGTAAGAGAATGAAATTACTTAGAGAAAATGAGACTTCTGAACAAAATTTGTATTAATAAAAAACATTGTAGTCTTTTTACATCCCAGTTTCCAATTACTAATACCCCGAGCAACGCCGGGTCTTTTTGCTTGTCCTTTATATGAAGATAATCATACGCTAATTAGCATTGTTTATGACTAAATTGGCACATACAAAGAATCAAGAATACAGATTTATTATACATTACTAAGATTTTATCTTTGTCTTCTTGTAATATATTTAAAGTGAAAAGAGAAAAATGCAGGTTTACATTAGTTAAAGTTCGTATTTTTCTCCTCATGCCACAGAGTAAGCTCCATACAAAATGATGAATTTTAGATAGAAAAGAAATGATAAGAAATGCAGGTTTAGTACTATGTTTAGCCTAAATTTTCCACAGTCTCACTGTTCATTCTTTGGTATTAGTGACAGTCTGCTTGAACTGGGACAAACAGTATTTGAAGGAAAGCAAGTCTAAGATCTAATGATGAGTTGAGTACAGAGTACATGTGTGAGAGAGTACAGAGGTTAAAAAGTATTGGTTATAGGGCTTCTGTTCTTCCTAGATTATATTCTATGGATAAGAAATCTGGTAAGAGGGTCTACGTGAGGTAGCCATACCAACTAAACAAAAAGGCATCCACTAGGAACATCAGATTTTTTGGAGGTTACCTAATCTGCAGATTTTGAGCTGAATTCAATACAGTGGAGCCCCGCTATAATGCGACAGATGGGATCCAAAAAATCCCATCACGTTAAAAGTGGGGTTGCCTTATAGTGGGATTCCAAAGAATTTTTTTAAAAAAAGTTTCTGGGCTCTCTGGCCAGAGAACTCAGGGACTGCAGACTGTGGACGCCGCTGTTCTCTCCCCAGCAGGCAGACACTAGCACTAGTTTGGATGATACTTGAAGCACCGGCTCTCACACAAAGGCATTCCTTAATGATAATTTTCTTTAAGAATTTCAAACTCATGGTGGGGGGGACCATCATCTCAAGGTACTGCATGAGTCACTCCAGTCTTGATCTGGAAGAGAGGATATTAACTGGGGATAAGAAACAAAACAAACCCATACTTTCCAGATTTTCTTTGCTACATGTTGGAAACACCAGAATCTATGAAAATAACAAAACCTTTGCATCCTATATGCATGTGTAAAAATGACGAATGGGCATACATGTAGAGGTGGAGAGAAGTACCATTTTTAAAAACATTTGCACACCTCACTACACGCATTTCTATTGACAATAATTATTTATATAGTGCTTTAGGTAAGTACAGCATTTTACGCACTAAGGCCTGATGGGCCACGGTTTCAGCTGTGTACTGTGGACTTCATAAACTAACTTCCCATGAAGGACAGAAAACTTACTCAGCACTGTTCCCTTGGTGTTTTCCCATCTTCTTTTTTTCCCTGCACATGGAGCCAACTTGCAGCTGTGAAGCACGTTGAAAACTGTGTATTTGCAAGTGTGAGAGTGGAAATGAAGAAGAGAGACAAAGGTTCTCAGGAAACAGTTGTATGCCATCCCAACCTGCAATAATTTACAGACTAAAATGTCTAAATATGTAAATACTAGATTGCACTACCTTTACAGTTGTGGTAGCTATGTGGTTGCAAGTGATGTCAGCAGCACCTTGCAAAGCTTCTTTCAGCAGCTGCTCCAGTCTGGGATAAGTTCCAAGATGGTATGACATATTTCTACATTACTGGCTTTGCTGTATATTCCTCTGGTAAGATATGAAGGTAAGAAAACAGAAATTCTGCTGAGCTGTATAAATGACTGCCTGAGACAAAGTGGGGAGTTCTATGGATTGAGTTGGGGCCAGAAATGTGGTCACTGGCAACTGATGTAATGTGCAGCATCATGTTTAATATACATATTAGAGAAAGCAGCATTTTACCCAAATCCCAAACACTCAGCAGCAACACCGTGACCTCATCGTTCTTTCCTGGCATGAACCAAATCATCTTATCTCTGCCTCTGGTAATGGAATATTCCATCCATGGTCATTCTGTGCCATGAAGAAACAGTAACACAATGGTAAGAAAACATATAAAGTCTGAAAAGAGTAAAGCGATAGCAAGAATGAATACCAGGAAGGACAAATGAGTTGCATCTAGAACTATTTGACATGGTGTCATAGGGTGACTATCCTCTTTTAAATGTGGTGGGTACAGTTCATCTGTGACTAATTAGTACATCATAATGGGGGTGGTAAAGGGCATCCTGCCTTCATAAAGAGCCAGGCAGTAGTTTGGAAGAAGGAACAAGGAAGCAGCAGGAGGCACTGATCCCCAGGGATAGCTACATGAACCTAGAAAGACAGCAGTAGCTGGGAGCCACTTGGAAGAAGAGACAGAGAAACCATTGAAGAAGGCTCATGTGGAGCCCCCTAGGTAAACTGGAAGAACAAGCTCAGCCAGGGGCAGGCCAAACCCAAGAGCAAGAGAGTGATTCTGAAGGAATGCAGCAGAGGTAGGACTCATAGGTGAAGGTAGGACTCAGAGACCAAAATGCCTGCTAGAATCAAGTAATTGGATGAGGAGAACTCTTAGGATGGTCAAAAGGCAAGCTCTCACAGGCAGCAAACTGATACAAAGATTTCTGAAGTTTGCATGCTACCTCTCCGTATCACTAATGCGTCTAAAAAGAAGTTTTGATTTGAAAATTAAATTCTGAGCTTAACATTGATAGTAGTTTACTTGTGGAGAAAAGTGTTCAATATATAATGTAAAAAAGATTGCTGTGCTGAGTAAAATGAATACTGTTTTCTTTGAAATGAGCAACTAACATCTATCAACACCATTAACTTGATCAAAACACCTGAGGTATTATTAGAGGAAACAGCACAGTTTAAAACTAAAGATGGAGTAAACCTACATTACCATAGGACACGCATGTTTCTATAGCAATGCTCACTGGAACACAGAGATACTCTTCTTTGAATCAACACATTCACTAAGTCACTAGACATACACAGCTCCCTGCTTCCTAATAATACATACTCTAGTTTCCATGCACAAATAAGCTTTTTCTTCAACAGAATTATAGTTCCTGAATCAACCCCCTCCCCCCCGCCACTTTTCTTTTAATTTACAGCTACAAAATACTTTAATTATACCCAAAGATTTCTTGAAAAATTTGTAGCAGGTCTGATACCAAAATTCTAATTTTTCAGTTGCTCCAAACACTAAAAATTTTTTTTAAAAAATAAAAATCATGCCCACTTGCTTGAAACATTTATAAACTAGAGTAAGAAAGCATTAACAAATACTGTAGGGAACAAATAGCAGGAGAGGAGACTATATAAATCTAATCTTTTCAATTCTATTGAAAAGTGTCTATTATTCTGTTAGCTGTGTACCACACTTTCTTTTTGGTACCATTTCCTGAAAACGTTGCCAGTTGGGGATGCTAGGGCAGTGGCTCTCAAAAAAATTTTTTCGCAGACCACTTGAAAATTGCTGAGGGTCTTGGCAGACTGCTTAATGACCTTTCCAAATGTTGTCTGTACCGTTAGCTAACTATTGTAAAGCGCTTTGGATAAACGCACTATATATATGAAAAAACCTTTAAAACAATTAACGTTTTTTTGTTCTACAAATAAATGCACACAATTCATATTTTAAATCAGTAGACTTACCTTTCTAATGTGATAGACCTGCCCTCTCTCCCCTGCTGTGGTAGCCCCCAAGCTGGGCGTGGAAAGAAGTGGGATCTCTCCCACATCGCAGAAGCCTTGGAACTGGGGCAGGGAAGGAGGGCAGTCTCTGCCTGGCAGCTGCCTTGGAGCTAGGGAAAGTTGCCTCTTTCTCTGGCCGCCACAGCCCTGCATGTCCCAAATTCCCCCTACCCTTTCTTACGTGCCTCCTATTCCCCCCAAGGTAGGGTGATCAGACAGCAAGTGTGAAAAATCGGGATGAGGTGGGAGGTAATAGGCACCTACATAAGACAAAGCCCCAAATATCAGGACTGTCCCAATAAAATCAGGACATCTGGTCACCCTACCCCAAGGCCACCATCTCACCTTACATGTGCATCTTCTCCAGGGTCAAGGCACCTAATTAGTGGAGTCACACCTGCGCGGTTCCACTAATTAGGTAAGTGGCCCTTCATTTTCTCATGTGCGGTTGCCCAGTTGTGCATCTTAGAGGGAACTATCCACAGACCACCTGAATGAGGCTAGCGGACCACAGTTCAAGAACCTCTGTTCTAGGGTATAAACCATAGACTCTATAAACAATAGACTCTATTTTGGACTCTGTTCTTCAGAGCTGATTTTCACCTCTCAGAACAAAAAGCCACGTTTGATTTGTACCATAGAGTAGGATCAGGAGTATAAAAATTTCTCAGAACTTACTGATGGTTTCCTGGGGTTCGGTTAATTTCTGCTGCCCTGGGACTGCCCAAGTCCCAGAAAAGGCTATGTTGTAAGGATCACAATTAAAGATGGAGCCAAGTCACAGGATTCAGATAAAAATTCAGGTGCAATCTGAACCTCTTTATAAAATGTTCTGGATCCACCCTCTAAAGTGCATGCCATGAAGCTGGGGCAAGAGGTTCCAATCTAATGTCTATTTCAAACTAATCCGGATATATGCTAAATTAAGGCATGATTTACTGTTAGACCTATTCCCAAAAGTGAAACAGTCATCCAAGCACTAGAAATGCAGTAGACTCTCAATTATCCAGGATGATAGGGAAAAAATTAATCCTGGTTAATAAAATCCTGGATAATCACCATCCATAGGAAATATTGGGAGGAGGGTGTTGGTTCACCAGCCACCCTGCACCAGGGGAAGAGGGTGTTGGTTCACTGGCTACCCTGCACCCTGGTGGGATTTTTTGTGTTCGTTCTTGGGATGGCAACAAAGTCAAAGTTACACTTTTTTTTTTTTTTTGACATCCTGGTTAATCCATATTCTGGTTAACTCAATCCTGAATAATCGAGAGTCTACTGTAAGCCCAAACTGAAACCTCAAACTTTGGTAGTTGGGTGAAATGGAAACAGATTCTAATCATATCTGGTTTTGGCTTCCTTGGCCCATCTCTACTGTATACTAATCTAACGGAGCTTTCTTTTACATTACGTTGGGAAAAAAAGCTTTATGTTCTATGTCATCAAAATATTTTAAGAATCTTTGTCTTTTTACTTATCTGCACTAACAAGGCTCCTACAAATGTTTGTAGTATTTTAAAACTATTTTGTAAACCTAAATAAACTGGACACACTGCTCTCCCCTGAGTGGTAAAGAAACAGCATAAGGAAGTAGAATAGGAATCTGAAGCTTCACAAATTTAGAAGTATATGAAAAAAGAAAGACGCAATTCTAGCCCACTTATACCACTTTGTGGATGTTGCTGTAATTAGACAGCTTTTTAACTAGACTTAATCTGATCTTGAAAACTAGTCTTTGATTCTGCAACTGAAATTTGGAGCAGGCAAATGAAAGCAGTTAGATATCCAGCTACCAGATTGTGCTGGCATATTAGTCAGTTAGAAATATATCTAAATTGTATCTATCTTGGATCTTATATAACCCTCATTACTATGATATTTCAATGCGGTATCTATATATCATAATTTTTTCTGACAATTAACTGCCTAGAAATATTTGCATGAGAAAAATAAGAACCTGGTTTTGAAAATCAGGCCCTTAGGATAAAAATCTATTATAGTAATATAGGAAATAAAAATAAACAAATACTGCCAACATATTTTTTTTTCATATATAACACTATCCCCTATGGCATCTGTGGAAGACAATACACAAAAAGCAAGGCAGAAAATATATTATACTTTGTAATACTAAAATTCAGTAAATCAGTAAAAAAAAATATATAGATACATTACATCAAAAAGAGATACTTTATATTTGCCACATTGAGATCAGAAATACTGCATTTTTACTACCAAACTTGCAGCTCACATTTCCTCTTTCGATTATCCCAGTTTTTGATTGTTTGTGCATGCATACATGTATGTGCTTGTTTAACAGTACCTATTAGTTTAGTGCTGCAGCCTTATTTAGAAGGGGATGAGTGTGGTGAAAACTGGGGATTGGGATGAAGCTCATACAAAATGTTTCAAGGAACTATGAATGACTAATCTAAGTTATTGTGTGATCTTATATATGTGATCCTGACCTGTTCCTACCCCATTAACACCCATTACTCTTATTTGCATGTCATATCTGACCTACACTGTAAGCTGTCCAGGGCAGGGTATGATACAAATGTTGCTGATGATAAAGTGAAAGGTACTTGACTAACAACTCTAGAAAACAGGCTTCTATTTATGCTCAGATCATGTACCAACTGAATGTAGTGAAACAACAGTTCAGCCTCGAAGCCCAATGAATCCTTGATCTCTGTGCTGAGACTGTCAACAACTAATGAATGTTTTTTATGGTGGTGATTTTTTTCACATGGACATCCATCTATTTGGAACAGCTGTTAATAATCCAAACTGGATTTGAATCAGGAATCCAGGGGCGAAAGGCTACAATTATCCCATTCTCAGTCCCCTGAGTCAGTAACATTTCTGGAGTCAGACAATCCCGTCCTTTTTGCTAAATCACAAACGAAAACCATATTAACAGTAAAAGAAAATCTTGCTTGGTAACAGGCATTGCTATGTATAGTAATATAACAAAATTTGTATGGGGAGTCTGTAAAAGGAATTTCATTCATAAAAACATCATGCTTCTAGCTAGATTAATGATTTGAAATCCCAGTTGAGATAAATTATCATTTTTTAGTTTTGGGATATCCTGATACTACTTACACTTTTTAAAATCTAATAGATTCGTATGTTAAAATGTATTGAAATTTTTAAGCTCATGAATGAAATTAGCAATGTGCTGTGCCTGTTGATATGAGGCATTAAAGTCCCCTGAGTGTGTGAGAGTGGCGGAGTTTTAAAATTAATTCAGATCACGCACCTGTTTGCTGAATTCATCTGTTGAATTTGCATCACATTTAATAAGTTTCTGTGACGCAACTCATGTCCTTTTGTCTAGGCTCTCTTAATACAGTGTTAATTCACACCCATCTAAAATTCAAGCAATATTACAAATTTCAAACTGTTAATTAAAGTCTGTGAACTTGGATAGATCTGGGTAAAACTGGCTTAACGCACTAAGGGTTTTTAGAAACTTCTTTATAATCTAATCTCCAACTTCTCTGATGTTAAATCCAGATGACTACATGATCTCACAATGATCTGTCAATGGGTTACAAATCTAAATGAAACCAAGCAAAATTAAGTTACTAACTTAAGCTAATAGGTAACAAGGCATATCATCCACTGAAATGAAATAAGAATTGTTGATCAGTAGAATAGAAGAACACTTAAGCTACATTTTAAGAGGTTCAACCTTTATATCTTTCTGTAAGTTTTAATGTATACCTATTAATCTCCAAGTAGCTGTGGCAAAAATCTATCTAAGGCAGTGTTTCCTGTTGATCCCCGTGGACATGTTTATAACCTCCTCGTTAAGAACCCATGATATAAAGTATTTACAGAGAGCCTATCACTGTAGGAGTGACAAAGAGGCCTGTGTCACCTTAAAGACTAACAAAAGTATTGAAGCATAAGCTTTCATGGGCTAATACCCACTTCATCAGAGGCATGCATCCAACAAAGTGGGTATTAGCCCATGAAAGCTTATGCTTCAATACTTTTGTTAGTCTTTAAGGTGCAACAGGACTCTTTGTCGCTTCTGTAGATCCAGACTAACACAGTTACCTCTCTGATTCTTGATATCACTGTAGGATATCAGTGTTTAAGAAAAATAATTGTAAAAATGGTTTCTTTGCTGACAGGGCATGAAGTTTGCTTGCTCTCAGGAAGAGATGATGGACACCTTAAATTATAAAAAGTGAAGGAGACTTCTAATGACATATCAAAATGAGTTTCATCGGGTGTTTAAGATCAAGAGTAAGATTACCTATAGGCTACCAGATGTTTGAGACGGTTAGACATCATCAATAGCTTTATTGACTTTAGAGAGACGGGGCAAAACCTATCAGTCTTCCTTTTTCCTGCAGAGCTTCTGGTATTGCGACCTGCCCATTTACAGAGCACAGTTCTTTCTGGTATCCTCCTAGCAGAAAGTTGAAGCAAATGTTTCACATTTACTTTTGTACAACTGCATTCATGGGCACAACCCCATATGCCCTTCCTAAGTCTTGTATTAAAGGTTAGAGGTAAATAACTTTCTGGTTTGGAACAAAATATCCACCAGCCTGTGGTGAATCCAAATTATAGTTTTTAAAATTTAATTTTCTGGCTATTAACTGGGGCTTATCCAGGAGCTGGTAAAAGATGGTGAAATAATATAGAACAGTGGTGGGCAACCTGCGGCCCACACGCAGCCTATCAGGGTAATCCACTGGGCAGGCTGCCAGACAATTTATTTACATTTGCACAGCCACCTGCAAGTCCCAGTGGCCGCGGATCACCCACCACAGATATAGAAGGTTTTGGGAGACTAGGGAGAGCCCATGAAACTAATAGGTAGGTACAAGGACTACAATAGTATTGTTTGTCCTGATTTTTCTTGGCCACTCAAACCAGTTGAGAAAAAAAATGGGAGGATGTACATCCATTTTCCAGATAGATTCTCTCTCATTCAAGCAATGTCACATATTTTCTTGTTCCAGTGCCTTGCAAAAAGTGATTAGTTTCTTCTTGGTTTTGGAGGTGCAGTCCTGAACATCCTGAACATCAAGTTTTTAATTATCTGGTTCAGTTTTCATGCCTCTAGGCAGAATGTTAGATGGCTTAAGCCATTTAATTGTACATTCATTTACCCTGGACATAAATATTAGATACATGAGTTTCTTCTGCTCTGTCTAGAGAAGGATACTGTGAGTATGTTCCCTGACCCTCAGGCTCTGGTTTCCTGCATGGCGGTCATTTTGTAGAAGAACAGATTTGGATGTCAGGCTAGGGATTAAGCTACAGTATTGCTAATTGCTGTCAGTTCTAACCCTCTTATGTTATGTTTTCTCTCTCATTTGGACCATTTACTCAGTGATATTTGTGCACAATATTTGCTCCTCAGCCTGATAGCAAACCATCCACAGTGATCTGCTTGGCAGAAGTCTCTGTGACGGGATTCTTTGTGGTGAAGGTTTTTGTACGTTAATATCCCCAGAACAATTTCAGGAAGAATAAATGGAAAAGAGAGGGAGTTCTCCTGGAGATTCTACATCAACAGGAGGAAGGCTTTAAGAGGTCTCATGTGTGGTAGGGCCCATTGTGGCCATGCAGGAGACCATCAGAACTATAAGCCGTGGAAGTTCCTAGAATTAGGTAGTAGAATTCCCTGAGGGGTTCAAGAACTAGCCCTGACCTTGTCTGCTCTGCCCTGAGGGTGAGGCTGAGTCCCTTGGTGAATCAGATCTTGGATGTGGGATAGAGAACTCTTTTCCCAGCTGATCACAATGTATGGTCTTATAGGACCTGAAGAACTTCTTGTATTGATGACATGGTTCCCTTCCTGATGGGAGATTAAATCAGAAATTTGATCAGATAAAAAATGAATCTCTTCCCCCTCTCCCTGAGATATGCAGTCACATGATAACCATTGCTTTGGAGAAAACAGACTTATCATCAGCACCCCAATAGGCTTGTATGCCAAGGAAATTTCTCCTCAATCGTCCCTGTTCTCCATACCTCAACTGTACATATTTATACCTGTTTGAAAACTTCTTATTTTGTAGTTTCTTTTCAATTAAATGTATTTTTATTTTCAAAAAAAAAAAGAAAAGAATAGCTATTAAGATATACAGTGTATGTTTCATCTTGTTTACAAATGAAATACAAAATAATTGAATCATTGTACATACCCTTATGCCATGTTAAATATTATATACTGTCAATTTATTATGGATTACTTAAAAAACCCCAAAGATGGGTGAATTATTAGTGACAGTGTTCTTAATACTAAAAAAATAGTTCTGCTATTGTTCATTATTCCTTATGAATAATCCTTATATTATACAATATACTTTATATGTAATACTGTTCATTATGCCTTAAGGTATACACAATTAATGAAAGCTTATAAAGAGCCAGTCCTGAGCGCCTTACTCTGTGCAGATTCATTCTGAAATCTGGGGAGTTCTCCCTAAGCATAGTTCTCCCATAGCATGAAAGAATGGGCTAAACCAGTTTTAATTACTTGCCTATTCTATATAGAAAGATGTTTGGTAAGTATATGAGTTTTGTACATGATGATTGGGGTGGGGTGGATAGCTCAGTGGTTTGAGCATTGGCCTGCTAAACCCAGGGTTGTGAGTTCAATCCTTGAGGGGGCCATTTAGGGATCTGGGGCAAAAAATCTGTCAGGGGACAGTACTCAATCCTGCTAGTGTAGGCAAGGCGGATCCTGCTAGTGTAGGCAGGGGACTGGACTCGATGACCTTCAAGGTCTTTCCAGTTCTAGGAGATTGGTATATCTCCATTTATTTATTTATTTTATTTTATTTATGATAGACAGAAACTCTACTAAAAGGAAAAATTCTGATATAAAATTTGATAAATTTATTTGGCATGCATGTTATCATATTGACATATCTGTCAAAACTACGTAATGTACAGCAAAGGGTTTAAAATCACAGAAGAAGTCGCAGCTAAGGCTATGATTCATAGGTAACCGATACAACATTGCTGCAAATTTGACCATTGTCTTTTAGTTGGAACTGGTAATCTAACGTGCTGACACTTCTATTTAGTTCATAACAGCAGCAATATTAACTTGTATAGTATTTTTAAGACATATAGCTTATTAAAAATTTAACACAGCATCGGTGTAGCTGCTTTAAGTACATAAACAATCACATACTGTTTTAATTAACAGCTCTAGAAAGAAGCATGTGTCTGACAAGCAAATTATATAACTACCACTAAATGTAGATGAAAATGACTACTTTTTAAATATAGAATTGTCAGGTTTTATTTAAGGTTTATATATTATATATTGATCAACTGATTTACCTCTTTGTCATTACATTTCTTTTCATATATTATGAGTACAGTGATCTTTCTACAACAATAGCGTCTTCATACTTCTTCAAGAGCTTTAATCATTTCACGTCTTTTATTGCTAAAGTTCAGGTGTATCTGATTGCACCATATAACTTGCCTAAACAGCCTATATTATTAAAATTGTGGTAAAGCCAATAGCAACCATAAACCAAAATACATTACATTGGAAAATAGTTACAGATACAAGCGTTTCACTCCTTTAGATGTATTTCCGACAAGACTAGGGATTCTCCAGTGGAATGGTCTTAAGCAGCTACAAAAATTGTATTTTGGCTTGGAAATCTTTCATCATAGGGCACAGCCATGAAACAATTCCTCCTGCAACAAAGCACCTCCTAGCTGCATTTCATTCAGGAAGTTTATGGTGAACAGCAACTAAGATGAAGTGTTTCATTAAGCACTTCAGGCTGATCTAGTTAGCATTCACAAAGTGAAATAACCTGCACATCATTTTACTCTTCATTAGCTGGCTGTTTAGAAGAAAGATATGAGCGAATCTATTTTATTTCAGTCATTGTGCAATGTCATGGTATGACCACCCCCACTTCCCAAAAATATAAAGTAGGTCTGATAATTGAAGGCTTAGCAACAGTAGTGATAAAGAATTCCCTCTACGGTTGTCATTCAATGTTTCACCTTGGTGGGCAAAAATGATAAATCACTTCATGTAGAATCTATTATTAAACTAATCAGCAAGCCACAGTATAAAAAAAAAGGGGAGCTCATAAAACAAAACAACACAAAAAGCTGACATCAGAGAAGGATAGACAGGATTAGATCCTGCATGATTTCAAGAACAAATAGATCCCTCTGGGACTTTGGGGATTAATATTTTTTCTCTCTCAGACACTGTTCAGAATTAATGAGGGTACCTGCAACAATGCTGGCAAGCTGCTGTGTTCTGGTGATGGGGTAGATGCTGCGTGCCTGAACGACTGCTGAAGCTATTTTCTTGGCGTGCCTCTCCTCCCCGTATGTTCTCAGGATGGACGCAAGCGCCTGTTGATCTAAAGCATTCACAACATCAGCAGCGGTGGGCATGTCAGGATACCTACGCACAAGAAGAGCCAATTAGTTCACTGACGTCAGTTTTCATTGACAAGAGGTGAAGCTTCATAGCATTGAGACATAAAGTCAAACACACACACTGCATGCAAGTGCCTTTGAGGTTTTAAAATAAGAGAAAGCAATCCTGTGAAAACGGAAATAGCTTCTACCTTTTAAATCCCGTCTTATTACTTCAGATGGAGTGTCTTCCTTAACATTAATTAGCAATAAAGAATAGCTGAAATTTCAAGCACTACCATAAACTTTTAACATTAATGAGTTGACAAAGATTAGCTGTAGTTCAAACATTTTTCTAAAATTAAAAGGCTGTAAGATTGTCTTTATTCAGACATCTTCAAAATATGAACTAATTCCTTAAGACTGATTTTAGTCATCATGCATTATTTGTTCTGTTTTCCACTCAGAATATAGATCTTTCCCCTTATATGCAGTGCTATGAAAAATGATCCCTTATGAATATAATTTCCTCTATTGTCACTTAAAGGTATTACAATTTAAATTCAAAAGTATTTTGAAAGAAAAGGATTTTGTAACTATCTCCAAAAGGCAAACAAAATATCCAATAGTTATCAACATTTCTTTCACCTGCACAACTTTCTTTATTGAAATTGTCCAGTCTTTTATATACACTGCATGGGCATTCACTAATGTGCAGAGACTGCTCAATTTAGTTAATCTATTTCACACACTTGCCTCTTCTACAAAGAGGCTGACAGGCAGAATATTTTTCAGTATTTTATTATTTCCCCACAATATCTTACAGATAATAACCAAACTTAAGATACTATTTTCCCTCTATATTTATCCTCAACTGTAAAGTATGTGCCTGTTTTATCCCAGCCATTCTTTATTCTTATCATGCAAGTTCATATACCAGCGGGGATATTTTAGTGGCAAAAACCTCAAGTTTATATTCCTTGAAACCACAGGCTTGAACCCAGCAAGATCTCAGCTGTTCATACTAGAGTTGACTAAATTGCGTACCATGTAGATTACTGTATCAGACTTTGAGATAATTTCTTAGACACTGAGGTACCATTGGCTATGTGTCAACATTAACAATACCATGGCTCATATTCTAAGAATACAAGTTTGTCCCACTATTTTTGACCAGAATTTCCCATTCCCTTATAGGTGTGCAGCATTCCATGTCTCAGTTAATTACCATCATCCATACAACAGAGATGACTGCATATTTGGTGTTTTCTGTAAAAAGGCATATTCCCATGAAAGGCACTGGGTCCCTTTGTATGACAGGTGCTATATACCTAGAAAACGTTACTATTTATTATTAGACAGGCATTCCGCCTTCCAGATTATACTCAGCACTGACTCAAATCAATTAAATATAAAGGTTTTTATTTTGCTAATTGTGAATTTGAGTATAAAGTAAGGCATGCTGATCTGCTTGCTATGAAACATAGGATGACATTAATGAATTGCTTACAGTAAGCATGCAAGGAGTGGTAGAATATTTAATGCCTTGAAAGCAGTATTGCCATTGTAATTTAATTGACAGGTTCACTGTCGTTTTTGTAGAGGTTAGCACTTGCCCATCTTCAGAGAAGCTACTAAGGATAAAAGAAATCTGTTAGAACTTCACTTATACATAGGCATCCTCATTTCACTAGATGATAAACTACCGTCTCAGTTACAATTTCATTTATATCCTACATTATGGTCTGCTTAACAAAATTAAAGATGGTTGTTTTAATTAGTTATTATTCATTGCTTTTAACCTTAAATATGGAAAGCATAACAGTCATACTCTGACCTTCCGGCACTGAAACCCAGAAGTACCTTCACTTTATGCTGCAGTAAGCGAGATTGGAATCTGGCCCTAAATCCTGAGAACAAGATGAGCCTCTGTGGCAAAAGAACAATGCTGATTTATTATGCATGTGCAGAGTTAGATGTGGGCGTGTGATGGGAATTCTGCAACCTAAAAAGGAAATTAAATTCAGAGTGTTGTTGAGAAATTGATTTCTTGTTGTGAGAAGAAACATTTGATCAATACATACCTGCCACTATCCATCCTCATATCCAAGGGGCCATCCTTTCGCAGGGAAAAACCTCTTTCAGGAGTATCAAGCTGCATAGAAGAACACCCAGCATCTAAAAGAACTCCATCTAGCGTTTCTGGCTCCACTCCAGCTGAGATTAACAAGGTTTCTGCTTGGCTAAACTGCCCTAGAAGAGCCTGGATCTGTTTCCTATAAGAGAATCACAGAAAAAAAGTGTCAATCTGAATGCTAATAGTGCAGTATTTCTTCCCCTTTTAAAATAGGAAATGAACAAAAATAGGAGTAAATTTTTGAAAAAAATAGGCTTCTTGGTCCCATTTTCAAAACAGATTTGGGAATTTAGCAGCCAAGGTCTCAATGACGCTTAGGGTATGTCAACACTATGAAATTAGGTTGATTTTATAGAAGTAGATTTTTAGGAAGTCATTTTATGAAATCAATTGTATGTGTCCCCACTAAGCGCATTAAGTCAGTGGAGTGCATCCTCAATACTGTGGCTAGCATTGACTCACGGAGCAGTGCATTGTGGGTAGCTATCTCACAGTCCCTGCTGCCTATTGGAATTCTGGGTTAAGCTCCCAATACCTGATAGGGCAAAAACATTGTCGCGGATAGTTTGGGGTACATGTCGTCAGTCTCCCCTCCTCTCCCTCTGTGAAAGCAACGGTCCTTTTTTCCTGGGTTACCAGTGTAGATGCCATAGCACGGCAAGCATAGAGCCCACTCAGTTCACTGCTGCTGTTGTGAGCATTGTAAACAACTCACGCATTATCCTGCAGTATGTGCAGAATCTGGCTAGAAAACGTCAGCATGAAGACGATCGTGAGGACATGGACACAGACTTCCCTGAAAGCACGGGATGTGGCAATTGGGACATCATGATGCCAATGGGGCAGGTTGATACAGTGGAACACCAATTTGGGGCCTGGCAAATGAGCACAGATTGGTGGGATCACATAGTGTTGCAGGTTTGGGATGATTCCCAGTGGCTGCGAAACTTTTGCATGCGTAAGGCCACTTTCATGGAACTTTGTGAGATGCTTTCCCCCACCCTGAAGCGCAATAATACCAATATGAAAGCTGCCCTGACAGTTGAGAAGCGAGTGGTGATAGCCCTGTGGAAGTTTGCAGTCAGTCGGCAATCAATTTGGAGTGGGCAAATCTACTTTGGGGGCTGCTGTGATCCATGTAGCCAACACAATCACTAACCTTCCGCTAGCAAGGGTAGTGACTCAGGGAAATGTGCAGGTCATAGTGGATGGCTTTGCTGCAATGGGGTTCCCTAACTGTGGTGGGGTGACAGATGGAATGAATATCCGTATCTTGGCACTGGACCACATTGCCAACCAGTACATAAACAGCAAGAGGTACTTTTCAATGGTGCTGCAGGCACTGATGGATCACAAGGGGAGTTTCACATACATAAACGTGGGATGGCCAGGAAAAGTGCATGACGCTTGTATCTTTAGAAACTCTGGTCTGTTTGAACAGCTGCAGGAAAGGACTTACTTCGCAGACCAGAAAATTACTGTTGGGGATGTTGAGATGCCAAACAGTTTTCTTTGGAGACCCAGCCTATCCCTTGGTCCCATGGCTCCTGAAGCCGTACACAAGCAGCCTGGACAGTAGTAAGGAGCAGTTCAACTACCTGCTGAGGAAGTGAAGAATGGTAGTAGACTGTGCATTTGGACGTTTAAAAGCTCGCTGTTGCTTTTTGCTGACCAGGTTAGACCTCAGCAAAACCAATATTCCCATTGTTATTGCTGCTTGCCGTGTGCTCCATAATATCTGTGAGAGTAAGGGGGAGTAAGTGACATGTATGGGGCTCTGACCCGGAGGAACCGTTTGCCTCCTTTGTAGTTTAGTAGGCTTGCCTGAGCTCCTTAACTTTCACGAGGCACAGCATGCTGTGTGTCCCCATTGTAGCCTCTCTCCAACATGCCCTGTCCAATTTTGGCATACATATTAGCATTTCTTCTCTTTGATCAGAGTTCAGTCTGCACAGAATCTTCTCCCCATACAGAAATCAGATCAAGGGTCTCCCATTTGGTCCACGGTGGAGATCGTTTGTAATTCTGGGACTGCATGGTCACCTGTGGTGCTGAGCTCACCACGCTGACCAAACAGGAAATGAAATTCAAAACTTCAAAGGGCTATTCATGTGTACCTGGCTACTGTATCTGAGTTGAAAGTGCTGTCCAGAACGGTCACACTGGAGCACTCTGGGATATCTCCCGGAGGCCAATACCATCAGATTGCGTCTACACTACAAATTTGACCCAACAAGGTTGATTTTAGTGCTAATCCCCTCGTTGTGGAGGGGTACAGCAGTCGATTTTAAGAGCCCTTTAGGACGATGGAACAGGGTTGGTTGTGTAGACGCACTGAGTATAAAATCGACCTAACACGGCTACATTTGACCTAACCTCGTTGTGTAGACCAGGGCTTAGACACATAAATCACTTTGAAAACAGGACTCAGGCACTTTTCAAAGTTTTACCTTGGGTCTAGTTTTCCTCTCAGACCAGATTTACATTAATGCAACTCCACTGACTGCAATATAGTTACTCCAGTTTTCAACTAGTATAAGTGTTAAGGGCCCACATCTTTTATTCATCCAAATGAAGAAAAATAAGAAACAAGAAATAGAAACAAGAACGTTTAAAAAAATGTAAAAGAATTCCATCACAACAAAAATTATGATCACAGTTCCTTACTACTAGAAAAATGGAATAGACCAATATTACATAAAGGTTATTTGCCCACACACAAGAACCCTAAATATAAAACTGTACAATACGTCATTAAATGTGTATACTGAACATCAGTATAATAGGAATAAGATTTCATAGCCTTGAAAAGAGTGGTGATTCATTCGCTATATCTACTCAGAGATTCTTTATTTTAACTTACATTTAAGACAACTCAGAAATTTATCAATCCCCCCCCCCCCCCAGCACCCTTGCCAACTAGCATGTTAATATCATCCAAAAACAAATGAGACGTGACAAAGTGGGAATATCTATATTATTTGTTATGAATATGGTGCATGCCTCCGTGTGAGAGTTTATGATGGGTTACTTACTATAGAGTTACATCAAAAGTGGTTGTTAGAGGAACAAGCAGGAAAGGTAAAACAATGGCCAAGATTCATCCCAACAAATGCCCCATCACAGAGTGTTAGCATAATTTCGGCGATATAAAACCAAACATCCAGATTTCATATAATGGATGATGTGGCCTCTGCTCAGATGCTACAGTGATGGGGACAATACCGACACCTTCATAGACCAAAAGACCCCTACAGTTTTTTTAAACCTTTTAAAAATGTTTACCTTTTTTAAAATAGGAAAATTTATTTAGTCAATCAAAAGCATAGTTATAGCAGGAATTGTCTGCTGAACACATTATATTTATTCCACAGCATGCATATTCTATCCACTAAAAATTTTAAATGTCAGTACTGAATCAACTTTGTCTCTATTTTTGGTTAAATTAAAGGTCAAGATAAACATTTTTTGTATACTCAAAATCAATAGACTCTTCAGATCCCAGATTGTAACTACATGGGCAATTTTCAAAGGAGAAAATGATGAGCTTCATCATAATTTGAGAAAATGTATTGGCTAGTTTCATAAGTACTGCAAAGTTTTGCTCCTATGTTACTGAACTTATTTTTTAAAGAGATTTAGGGCTTGTTTACATGAGAAGTTACACGTGCAAGTTAGGATGTGAAGTTACAGTGCAGTAGTTACTCCTCACTAACTTTCCATGAGGACACTTTGACTGCACACTATGGAAGTGCCTTTGTGAACTTACTCTCCAACAAAATAAACATTACCCTGCACCGGCATTTTAGATAATATGGTCACACTAAACATTAAAATTCTATTTTAAAGTATTTGTCAAAAGTTAATACATTATTCATATATGTTATATAGCATATTATACCCAAGTAATCTGTTATAGATAGTTATAAGAACATCAGTAGCAGATGTTGTGGCTGCTTATAAACAACCAGCTGATCTGTTGAAGTCTATAACAAATGATTTGCCATTTGTTAAAACAGTTGCAGCATCTTTACCTCTTGTAACAGATCATACTGACAGCAGTAAAATAACTTTTAAAGAAGTGACTGTTCGCAAGCCATTGATCTGAATAAGCTTACTCCTGCCACCTATTGATGAACTGAGGGCAAAGAAGTGAGACTGTATTTGCACAGACACACCTACTTTGCCTAGGTGATCCGCCAACATACCTGCTTTGCCAAAGTGATCCATTTTGGCTGTTTTGGGTTAAATTCACTTAAATCTTGGCTGCAGGGATAATGAAATATTGTTATCCTTATTGTATGTCTCAAGAGCAGAGGACTGTACTTAACATGTTCTAATTAAGAGAGTCACCCTAAACATAATTTCACTTGCTAAGGATGGGTTAGTAATGCCAGATCCAAGTGAAAGTCAAGTAAGATTGATGCAGGTGTCTTATGTAGTGATAAAGACTCTGTTCAAAAGGTCCAAGATGCCATTTGACCCTCTCCACCCACTGTTTAAAAGACAGAGATGACTAGATTCAATTGGTAGTCCTTGTTTCTTCTCAGCAGCCATGAGAGCTGAAATCACTGACAAACCTATCTTGGGGGCTCAGCCTTAGACATAGTGTTGGTACAGTGTTCTGGTGAAGACAACACAGGGAAGGCAGAAGTGACGTTCCCCACAACTCAGTGAAATCACTAAAAGCTGAGGCAAAGGACTACTACCCAAGGTAATTGGAGGTGGGTGTTTATTATTGTTAGCATATTTTGAGTCATTGCTGCAGTGTTCTCAAATTCATGCTGTTTCCTCTCCTCTCAATAAACATTTCTTATATACTGATTCAGTGCTTGAGAGTGGAGAAGCATAGCTTCAGAGGTCCCAGGTGTGGCAATTAGTTTTCCAAGATTTCTGAATGGAAGCTTGGGATGGACTTGTTTTGTAATTTTAAGAGGAATATGTAGATATGAAACCCGGTCCTTGTTGCTGCCAATATCATCAGGCAGGGGTTACACACTTTACTCACTTCCCTATCCGTGGATATTTTTCACTAGTTCATCAACTAACCAGCTTCACTTTGAGTTGATACTCCTTATGTATTTTCTTATTCCTTCTATGACAGTACTTTGAAAAGGTACTCTAAAAACCCCTCATATTAAAAGCATAGTGCTGCTCCTGTTGAAGTCAATGGGAATTTTGCTACTGGACTTAAATAGGAGCAAGATTAGGCTCCTAATGTTAGATGCCAGAATTGACTTCTAAATAGAAAAGCAACTCTAGTGTCTAAATCAGGGGTCTCAAACATGCGGCCCGGGGGCCACATGCGGCCCGCAAAGCCCTTCCCTGCGGCCCGCCAAGCTTCCTGGCACACCCCACCCCCCCGGTCCTCCAATAGCAGTTTGCAGGACGGAGGGGCCAGAAGTGGAGGCTTCTCTGCTGCCTGGCTGGGCCGCGTGTGTTTCTAGCTCTGGACTTCCTAGATTGCTCTTGCTTTGTTTGCCAAACAGCTGTTGGTGGTGCCTAGTGCTTTCCAGGAGGGAATGGGGAGCTGCGTGCTCAGAGGAGGAGGTGGGGCGGGGGTGGGACCTCTTGGAAGGGGTGGAGTGGGGGCGGAGCCGGGGCAGCAAGGGCAGGGTGTGTGTCAGTGGTGCGGCCCTCGGGCCAGTGCACTAGTCCTCATGCGGCCCTCGTGGTCATTTGAGTTTGAGACCCCTGGTCTAAATCTTATATTTGTTACTGTAAGTAAGACTTTAATATGTTTAGAACAACAGCAATCTAGAGCAGTTGTGTTCAACCTGTAGTCTGCAGACCCCAGGGGTCTGAAGACTATGTCTAAAAGGTCCACAACAGGTTGTCATTACCATAGATCAGTGGTTTTCAACCTGTGGTTCGCAGACATTATAAGATTTCCAAAGAAGTCTGCACCTCCATTAGAAATGTTTTAGAGGTATGCAAATGAAAAAAAAAGGTTGAAAACCACTGATCTAGAAGATGTAATGCAATTCTGAAAATACATGAAAAGAATGTGAATTACAAAAACATAAGGAACAAGAGTTATACACCAACACTTTTTCAGATCACATAAGTAGACAAATAGCAGAATCTGTGGCCATTCACAGAGCAACAATCATCAGACCTACTGTTTTATTATCAGAAGAAACACTCAGTACAAACAAATCTAAAAAAAAAGAAAATCACATTGTTGGTTTACCAACATTAACCCACAGAGGAAACCCTGACGATGTGGTGTGAGGTCATGTTAGTGGGGATGCAGCATCAGGGCAGGATTGCTTAAGAATGATCAGTTACTAAGAGAATGTGGTTTTGCACAGTCTGAAGATTTGCTCAGGTTCCCAGAACCCTTGCTTGCTATACATGGTAGGAGACAAATGCTTGAAGGAACACCTGTTGCTCAAATTTAAAGGAGGAATAAGATGTACTCAATCCACATCCCTGAACAATGAAGTTATATTGACCCAACTCTTGGAATAGACAGCACTATATCATTGGGAGGGCTTCTCCTGTTGACAAAGCTATCACCTCTCAAGGAGCTGGATTACCTAGGCCAATGGGAGAAGCCCTCCTGCTGGCTTAGGTAGCGTCTTCACTGAAGCACTACAGCAGAAGAGCTGCACCTATGTGTAGATAAGTGTAGAGAAGCCCTCAGTCTCCTTGACTATTTTGAACCATCCTCCTTTGTGCTGGCATACTGTCACTGGTCCAACTGCACAGACAATAATAATTGACTGCTGTTTGCACAGTGTGGATCAATATGTAAAGATTTGGTCAATAATATAAAATCAGATTAAATATCTGTTTTTAATAGAAGCAAATTAAAACAGAGTTTTGTTATGTGGTTGCTCCTCTTAGAAACCCATGACTCCAAACCATTAGTAGCCATCTTTCCACAAAGATTTATTACAACACAAGTTATTATCAATTTACACTCAGTTTACCAGATATCTCAGAAAAGGTGTGAACATGAATTATAAATATTGCACCTAGGATAATTTTGAAAGCCCTACTTATAATTACAGTATCAGTTTAGTGAACTATTTCTAAAGGTTTTAAAGTTTGCATTCATTTTAAATTTTCAAAACACTCATCTGCATATAAAACACAGCTCTGGAGTTCATGAAACATGCATTTATGATTTAGCAAATAACAGAAAATGGACTGTCAAAACAGAATATTCCTTTGTACACCTACACATTCAATTGTGTTTTAATATCTGACTCATTGCAATTTGATTTACATTTTGTAAGATTGTTATAAACACACAGATCATACACTATGTAAACTCTCTTATCCTCTCTGTGGAATTGGCTAATAAATGTTGCTACTGGTACATTTTCTTTAGCAAACAAAGCAAATTTATACAATATTTTTTCCACATCAATAATTTTGACATTCTAAAGAGCCCTAGTCATGAAGAGAGCTTGCTAAAAATTGTTCATAATTGTTGCTTTGACAGATCTGCTGCTACTGGTACTTAGAATATATTTGCATAACCTTCACGTTGTTAATCCAATGTGGGTCTAGAGCCTGCGATTTAATGCTAGCGAGAGAAAAAAAAATCTAAGACCTAGACAAGTTTTTTAATTCAATAACTGCTCAAGGTGATTACTACTTCTTTGTTGGACACTGCATTTCACACTTTGGACAGTAAGGCTGAACATAGCCACAAATACCGTTTTGTTGGCTCCAATCTTTCTTCCTATCAACCCAATCTGTCTCTGGTAAGGACACTCCCACATTCCTAATTCTCACCTAGCTTCAGCATCAAACAGCCTGACCTCCACGCAGGCACAGAGAGTGTCACACTCCTTTTCTATATTCTCCTAACTGGGAAGATCAGTATAGAAGTATAGAAGGAAAACAAAACGGTAACACAAGTCAGGAAAGAAGGAGGTAGGTAGGGTGAAGCACTCTATTAGGAAGACAGAACAACTAGCCTTCCTCCTTCTCTTGCTATATAACACCATTTATTAATATCCATCCAACTCCAGGAAGCAGATTTGGCTGAGGCTCTCTAATGGTTAAAACGGCCGTCAACAGCTTAAACACTAGATAATATAAAACATGCTCTTTGCCTCTAATACTAACCCCATTGTTAACACTGAAAGAACACTTAAAATGTAGAAACAAGTGAAGGAGAAAAATGGCCCAATGCCTCTCTATTGAGGGATGGGACGCTCATGAGATCTCTGGGTGAACCCTTAAGCAGTCCACCTCTGAAGGCGGTTGTAATGCATTGACTTTTGAGTCATGAACCCTTACTGACATCCCTGGGCAAAAATGATGCTGTCACCAAGAATGATCTGGACATTTAGTTGGGGATTGGTCCTGCTTTGAGCAAGGGGTTGAACCAGATGACTTCCTGAGGTCCCATCCAACCCTGATATTCTATGATTCTATGGGGACTGGAATATAGTTTGGGGAGAGCTGATATATCCAGGCTAATGTACCTCACATAACTAAACAACTTTAAGGTGGTGTCACACCGTGGGATGGCCCTTTAAGGAAGTTGGGTTTAGACCCACCTGTCACTAATTAGCTACCTGCCCGGTGATGTGGTTGGATTTCTTTTATAGGGACTGACATAACCAATACATTAAAGGGCACAGACAACATAAACAAGGTTCTCTAAAACTGGACAGGACAGAAAGGAACTGCAGACCAGTTGTTTGCCAATTAATTTCAAAACACAAAGATTTTACAAAAAATTCTGAAGTGCAAAGGCCATTATAGCAGATATCACATAACCCACTCCATTGCTCCAGCTTGGTTTCATTAGGTGGGACAGCCCTACCAGGAAGGTGGGCTTAGCCCCACTGTGACTAAAGTCTATTGACTAGCTAGGTATAGGGGAATAAGTTATTTTCAAAAGGCTCTCTGTCTGGACACACTACTGTAGAATGAAAATCACTTTTATTTTAAACAATTATTCCGCTTTGTGGAATTATGCTTTCTTCTGATAAGTTTATACACTGTCTGTACGATTAAGCATGTAGGCTCCAATTCATCAGAGCATATACTAAGAAGGAAACCATGTGCTTAAGTCCCATTATAGTTGATGGAACTATAGCAGCCCGCCCGCCCGCCTGGGTCCCTGGCTGCTGGGACCCGGGTGGGAGCCGTCAGCTCGCCCGCCTGCCCAGGTCCCCGGCTGCTGGGACCCGGGCGGGAGCTGTCAGCCCGCCCGCCCGGGTCCCGGCTGCTGGGACCCGGGCGCCAGCCAGCAGCCCGCCCGCCCGGGTCCCAGCAGCCGGGACCCCGGCGCCAGCCAGCAGCCCGCCCGCCAGCCCGGGTCCCCGCTGCTGGGACCCGGGCGGCAGCTAGTAGCCCGCCCGCCTGGGTCCCCGGCTGCTAGGAGCCGGGCGGGAGCTGTCAGCCCGCCCACCCGGGTCCCAGCAGCCGGGACCTGGGCGGGCTGGCAGCGGGGAGCTGGCAGGCAGCCCACCCGCTGCCTGGACCGGGGAGGCAGCGGGGAGCTGGCAGCCAGCCCGCCCGCTGCCTGGACCCGGGCGGCAGCGGGGAGCCGGCAGCCCGCCCGCAGGTGGGAGCCGGGCGGCAGCCGGGACCCGGCAGCCAGCCCGCCTGGGTCCTGGCTGCTGGGACTCAGGGGGGAGCCGGCAGCCCTCCCGCGGGCCGGAGCCGGCAGCGAGCTCTCCCGCTGCCGGGACCCGGGCGGAAACCGGGACTCGGCAGCCAGCCCGCCCGGGTCCCGGCTGCTGGGACTCGGGCGGGAGCAGAGAACCGGCAGCCCGCCCGCTGGCAGGACTCGGGCGGGAGCCGGCAGCCAGCCCGCCTGCCCGCTGCCGGGACCCAGGCGGCAGCCAGCCAGCCCGCAGGCAGGAGCCGGGAGCAGCAAGCCCGCCCACAGGTGGGACCCGGGAGCCGGCAGCCCGCCCGCAGGCGGGAGCCGGCAGCCAGCCAGCCCGCAGGCGGGAGCCAGCAGCCGCCAGCCCGCCTGCAGGTGGGACCCGGGCGGGAGCCGGCAGCCAGCCGGCCCGCAGGTGGGACCTGGGCGGCAGCCGGTAGTCGGCAGCCAGCCCGAGAAAAACGGATTTCGGATGCATCGGAAATTTTGTCCGTTGCATCCGAAGTCCGTTAAATCGGGGTCCGTTAAATCGGGGTTTTACTGTACTTAAACTCATTACACCATTTTAACAATTTGAGGTTTTATATATTCTTAGGCTGTTCCACTTATCTAAATGCATCTAAATTTAGATCTTGAACTTGTCCAACAGGTGACCAAACTAACATAAAAAACTTCCTCTAAGATGCTACCAAGACAGAGCAAACAATAGCTATTAATGCAATGGGAGTCAAAGCTGCTGCAAATATCATGCTTGGAAAAAAAAGTCTTCTATGGACAAGAATAACAACATTTTGGATTCCTATGATGTCAAGAGATAGTTTCTGGGGACATCTAACAGATTACAGCAGTTGCTTTTTTAAAAATATGTGACTTGGGAGTGTAAGGGACTGAATGAGTCATGGCTGGTAACAGGATATGGAATCTTTCAATTTTAGGATGTTAAATTCAAATCCAGTTGTGAGTGGCAGGGAGTAGGACCTAATCCTTCTCTTATTGATTTGTATAGGAACAGGCTCCAGATCTATAGTACTTACTTGTTATGGCTGTTCAGTGACTTGCTAGTCTAAAGTGGAGAAGTGTACAGCTTGTAAAATACATCACGAGACTTAGCATGATTGCTGGAAGTCTCAGAAGCAAGACCAAGAAATGAATGCACATTCTGAAAGAGCCTAACCTCTCACCCTGCTGGTCAAAGTGAAGGCACCCTCACAGGAATCTTCAACTGTGATTGCCCTTGTCATACCTGTTCTGCAGCTAGAAGAGTTCAGTCACCAGCCCTGACAGGCTCACATCTTGCACAAATATTAAATCAGCACTCCATTTTTTATTTAGATATAGAAATATGGACGTATAGATATAAAAAAATGTGACCTGTACCATTATTACTTAGGAAGGAAAACATGGAATATAATGTGAGGAAAGCGTGGACTGCTAGCCACTGTGAGGTGGTTAATTGAGGTGAAGGTAGTGAAGCGTGAGAAAGGTTCCCCAGAACTTGATAGGATAGCTATTTATTATCACAAGATATACCGTACTTGTATCTTATACAGCAAAGCTACTGGTGTTAATTTTCTGTGGATTTGAATCTCAACTATACTAATGTCCCTGAACGCTGTAAAGGGCCATAAAGTGTGGGCAAATTTATATTTATGCCTACTCTAAGGACCCCTGTTACACTGCAAGAGCAGTAGAAAAGGGCTTTAGTGTAACTGAGAATCAGGTCCCCAGAACCCAATCCTGCCTTCCTGAAGCCAGTGGAGTTACTTTTGTGAATAAACTGAGCACAATTTGGTCTTAGTACTTTTAACTGTATTGTACGGTCTTCTACTTTTGCCCATCACAATGTTTTTCTTTAAAAATCATGTTTTATTCATCAAATTTTGCCATATACTGTCACAGAGCAGGTTTCAGAGTGGTAGCCATGTTAGTCTGTATTAGCTAAAAGAACGAGGAGTACTTGTGGCACCGAGACTAACAAATTTATTTGGGCATAAGCTTTCGTGGGCTAAAACCCACTTCATTAGATGCATGGAGTGGAAAATACAGTAGGAAAATATAGATATAGATATATACACACACAGAGAACATGAAAAGATAGGGGTTGCCATACTAACTCTAATGAGACTAATCAACTAAGGTGGGCTATTATCAGCAATTTTTAAAAAAGGAGCAGATTTTAAATATGCCCACAGACTAAATGCTACTGCACTTGCTAAAAAAAGCATAACATGTGACATACCAACAATAGGCAGGGAATTCACTTAAAGATGAAATTCCATCTTTGATTCGAACAGGTTTTAAAAAAACGTTTTTAATTCTTTGCATCATAGCTTTAATGTTATTTACAGTAATTATTATTCTCCCCTTAAGATAAAGAAAAACACTTAAGGAAGGTTATTCAGCTTGTACTGTATCTGCTGAACTAGTGGAATCTACACTACACTACACTACACTACAAATCTACAAAAATATACTGTTTGTACTGCAGCTAAATGGACAATGATTTCTTAGCGACATACAAGTCATGGATTAAATCCAAGATCTTACTGAAATACATGGCATGTTCCCATTCCAGTAACATACAGTCTGACATACAAATACCAAGTTTTATACAAAAACTTGACACTGATCCCAAGAGGACTTCTGGTTTCTTGAGACCTGAAATTGTCACCAATTCTGTGCACAAGCATAAAGTGCCCCTTTATTCTCTTGTGCTCACCCACCATACTGCTGCTTCCAGCATGTGGAGGTTTAGTTAGCAGGCTTTGCAGAGCCAATACATACTGCCTTAAGCAGGTGGGTTGGAAGGCGCAGAACCTTGATTCCATTTCCCCAGTACATCTGATAGCGTAAGAGTGGCACACTGAGGAACAAATGCAACATCACCTTTAGGATTGTCACAGTATGATCTCTCTTCCAGGCACAAGGAGGAGATAGTGACTTTGGAAATCATAAACCCCTCTTTCAGATTGCTTAAGGGGCAGCGCAACAATATGCTATCCCTTGCTTGAGGTAAGGCCATAATGTCTAGATCTAGTCTTAAATTAAAAATCCTGCAAACCCTTCCTTGCATAAGTCAGCATAGTATTAAATTAAATATACTAGGCATCATAATTATTATCTAATTAAATCTAAACAGCTTAATTATCTTCTACTGGGTAAATATAAATTCTGTTGTGTTATAATGTTAAGATACCATTTACCATGTTTTAAAAACTATTTTTTTTGACCTTACAGGTTTGGGGTTTTTTTGCAAAATTCAGTATTCTTGTGAAATACAAAGAAACACACTGGTATCATCAAATTTGTTAGTGTCTGTGCTCTTAAGCATCAACTGCTGAAAGATCTAAGGAACAAAGAAGAAATGAAGAGCTAAGAGTAGTGCGCATATTTATAAACCAAAACCCTCCACAATCCTCAATATTTCAATGTTTACCCAGAGTAGCGTGGTGACTGAATAAAATTACATTTTTGTATATATTTTTATTGATTTAAAGGAGCATGTACCTAACTTTTCTATATGTGATTGCATTAAGAAATAAAAGGGGTCTCTAATTTTGGTAAAGGATTTTGGTAAAGGCAGAGACAAAAGGCTGCCAGGTTAAAACAAAGATGCAGTAGAGAAGAAATGAAGTATGAAGCTGAAAGGTGGCTCCAGGGCTACTAGATCAACAACGGCAGTTACCTTATGCAACTTCCAGTCCTATAGAACATGACAAAATATTTCAGGAGTGATCAGAAGCAGAAAATATAACTGTCTTTTTTTAAAAAAATAAAAGTTGGTTACCCAGAGAAAATGGTTATATCGGGCCTATTAACATCTTTGCGATAATTAATCCTCCAGAAAACTCCACTGTGGCTTTTACCAGATAAAATGTATGTTTGTTTGACAATAGGTTTTAAACGTGTGTGTGTGTGTACACTCTAAATACCTCTAAAACTGGTATTTTCAAAATCCTAAAAGAGTTAAGCTCCCAAATCCCCCTGAAATTGGATGATCAAATTTAACAATGATAAAGGGAAGGCTGTTTTCTGTCAATTTTTGTAACCATGAGAGATTATCTGGGACTATCTCCAGTGAACAGAAGAATAGCACTGTAAATCATGGGTTCACTTCTAATGTTTCACCTTGGGAAAGATATCATATTGTGGCTCCATATTATTAGGAGAAAAATCAGAACTTCTAATCATTTCTAGCCAAAAACAAAGGGAAGGAGGCTGTAACCCCTGTGAGGGTCAGAGCTGAGGACCTCTGTGTGACGGTTGTTCCCCTTAGGATGCCACCTGATGTGCTAAAATACTACTGAGCCTGTCTGTTATGCCAGCTTGGGCACCCTTTTTATCTGTCTTGTTGAGCAAGACTATTAAGCCTCCTCCAGCAAACACACAGGCAGGGCCACACCCAACTCATAACAAAACAGACACTGATCAGTTCTGGGAAGGCTTAGGACTTGCCCCAGCACTCATGTGCACACCCCTTTTGGGAGATAAACCCATAATAATACTGTCTTGCACTGTATACAGTATAGAAAAATCGGCACCACGCAAACTTATAAAAATCTGCCCTGTTCCTCAATGTGAAGAGACATGTGCATAACTTCTTGCCTGTCCCCCAGTTAGAAATTACATAAACTGGGTTTAATAATAAACAAAATAAGTTCATTAACTAGAGAAGGTGAATTTTAAATGATTAAAGAGATAGCAAACAGAACAAAGCAGATTACTAAGCATATAAAACCAAACATGCAAACTAAGCTTGTTTCACTAAAAAAATTGGTTACACGTAGTAATTTCTCACCCTAGGTAATGTCGTAGGCAGATTACTGAAAGTACTGAAAGGTAGATGCACCGGTTTCCATCTTGAAACCTTAGTTATTATTACTAAGAAGCTGGAATTACCCTTCCAGCTTGGGCTCAACCCTTCTCTCAACAGTTCAGGTCTCGCTTCCAGATGTTTTTCAGTGTCTCTTGGTGTTGGGAGGCAGAGAACCAAGATGATGTCACTCCCCTGCCTTATATGGCTCTTGTGTAAGGCAGGAATCCTTAGTCTTTCAGTGGAAAACCACTGGCATTCCAAAAGGGGAGGAGGGATATCCAGCACCAGGAGATTCGGCCCAATGCATGTCTCTGCATGGCTGTGGCAGCCATTGTTCGTAGGCTGTCACCAAGGTCCACAGGAAGATTAAGCTCTTTTACAGTCAATTGTTTTGGTTTTCTGTCTGGTTTTCTCATTCTCGTAGCTGAAGGGCTAGTTGTGGGTGACCGTCAAAGTAACACATTTGAAATACAGATACATAGTTAATATTCCTAACTTCAAATATACAAACGGCACTGTATACAAATATACAAATGTATATACAAATTAGATAGTTATATTCAGTAAAGTATAACCTTTTTAATGCTATCTTACACGAGCTGTCTTGCATGAAGTATATCTCAGTTATGTCATATCCATACTATCAGCATATTTTCATAAAGAATATGAAGTGAAACATCACACTCTGTTCTTGTGCATTTGAGGGAAGTAGATATCTAAAACTGATCTCTATTTTTCCAGACATTGAACAAAATGATTTGCAAGAGATAAGATTTCTTGTTCTATAAAAGTGAGCTTCAGTAATACATAAAGAATTCTTTTCATGACTGTCATTTTGACTCTATTTCTTCCCATCCTGGATAAAGGAGGATATGCCTATCTTTTAACTCTATTTTTAGTGTCCCAGTCTATTACCTTGCAGTTTGAGGATTACGTATCTTTAAATATATAGGTAGCTTTGATATCTACCAGGAGAGAGAGAGAGAGGGGAGGATAAAATGCAGGCTTGTTTAGGATAGTGCTCCTCCTACAATTTAAATAGTTTTTGTGATTTTGGATAATTAATTTTATATCCTGATCAAGGGAGAAAGATTTTATGGTCCAAATAATTTAAGCTAATATCTTCCATTTACAGCAGAATATCCTCAGAGACCGTCAGTAAATACATAGTGTATGATCTCATCAGGTTTCCTCACTTAAGTATGGTAAGCCTAAATATTATTTAAACAGGAGATTTCCAAAAAGAAGCCAGGGTGATCTAAGAAGTGGTCTTGGTGAGTCAACAAAGGAATACTCTTCCTTGTGATTTAGTGACACTCCAGCATGGCATAATGGGGTACCGTGCTCCTACAGGTGTCATCTTTTCAATTTACATAAAACTGAAGTCCTGATCAGTTTTGGTCTATAAATATCTCATTACAGTTTTTACTGTAGAAAGGGCTGTTACATGTGTCTAAATTTGCCCTGTAGTTTGATTAGATGTATTCATTTCTTGTCCTGTACTCTTGCTGTCTGCTTTTATGTGAACACCTAGAAAATATATAGCTTATAAAGTTGGTAAAGGACTTTGAATACTTTAGAATGAATGGTGCAATATTACCATACAGCATTATTACTTTGAGACTAGGAGTTTTTCAGAACTGTAGTGAGCATTCTTCAAATTAAAACCAAAGGGTAGCCACAGCTTTACCCTTGTAGTAAAGTAATTGTTTCTGAGACAAATCACCCAATGTTAATCTTTGACATAGAGAAAGCTGAATCACAAGGTTAAAGAAACCACACCAAACCCAAATTATTTAAATATTTCCATCACGTAGGCCCACTTTCCCTAACAGCAGCATTCTCTGGGTTCAGGTAAGCCACCTAAAGTTCTTGCTGACATGAGCCTAAAGGAGCACACTTACTAAAATAAGCACTTACTATTAGCTGTGGGAATGAAAGAAAATGTATTTCAAGACATTTTTTATTTGTAGAATTCTGGTTTATGCGTGTTTTCAAAATTACTGCTTTTCACTTTGTGAGGTCAATTTTGTGAGCATTCCTAAGGTTGTACCTTTCATTGTTCTGCACTTGTTACAAGCTTCTTATTGCAGCATAACCACATAATAAACAACTGATAAGAGTATTACCCAGACTTCAAAGTTCAGTTTTTGTTACTGTATAAACCTCACAAAAGTGCCTGCGTTGGTGTTTTAAAGCAGGATTATCAGCACCAACATAAATCCAAATAATGACACTTCACGGGAAAAAAAATCACCACTTTGTTTTGAATAAATTGCTCTTTGCCAGGGAAGAACCATGGGTATTTTATTGCAGAAACCACCTATGGAAAGAGACTAGGTGGCTCCACTAATGTTCTCGCAATGTGGTCTAGTAATGTTTTCAATTCACCTTCGGGAAATACTGTAGAAATAACTTAGCATTTTATTTCAGTTGTGTAAAGTATGTTTTATCTAAAGTGTATTCTTCCCTGAAATGCAATTACCATGTGTACTGTACTAAGATATTATAAACAACTCCCTTTGAAAGGTTTCTATATAAAGGACAGTAGTGGGCCCGGGAGGGCCCCCTCTGAGGGGGAAAGCCAACAAGCCAGGAACCCGCCATGGGCGGCGGAGCCGAGACGGCCACGCTCCCCGACCCGGAAGTACAGCCGGGGACCCGGAAGCATAAGAGACAGGGCCGGCCGCCAAGATGGGGTCGGACCAAGGCAGGAGGAGAACACGCCGCAGAACTGGCTGCCTCCCTGCCTGGACCCCGACCAGAACGGCGGCCCCGACCCTGCTGGGGGCAGTGACTGGCTCGGGGTTCCAGCGGCCGCGTACCCAGTGGCCGAGGACAACAACCCGGAAGCCCCGGCGGCCGCGACTCGGGCGGCAGCAGACGCCTGGCCCAGGTTACCTGTGGCAGCGTACCCCACCGCCGCCGCCGACGGGCCAGAGGAACCGGCGACCGCATCCCCCATGGCCACAGACGACTGGCCAGGAGTCCCGGACACCACATACCCTGAGGAGCAGGGGATGGACTGGGCCCCTGAGGGCCAGGGACACTGAAGTCTGCCCAAGAGCGTGAGTAAAGACCGTATCTGTTAGCTGGCTGCCTGAGCAGGAAAAGCCCAGGGCAGAGCCAGCCTATTCATAAAGACTGTATCTGTTAGCTGCCCACCTGAGCAAGGAAGCCCAGGCCAGAGCCAGCCTATTCCTAAAGACTGTATCTGTTAGCTGCCCACCTGAGCAAGGAAGCCCAGGCCAGAGCCAGCCTATTCCTAAAGACCGTATCTGTTAGCTGGCTGCCTGAGCAGGAAAAGCCCAGGGCAGAGCCAGCCTATTCCTAAAGACTGTATTGGTTAGCTGGCCGCCTGAGCAAGGAAGCCCAGGCCATAGCCAGCCTATAAAGACTGTATATTTACGGGCTGCCTGAGCAGAGACGCCCAGGCTAGAGCCCACCTCTAAAGACTGTGTAGATTTACGGACTGTCTGAACTGAGATGCCCCGGCTACAGCCCGCCGATAAAAATGGTGTATATTTACTGGCTGCCTGAGCTGGGAAGCCCCGGCCAGAGCCAGCCTACCGAGAGACTGTATATGTTTACTGGCTGCCTGAGCTGAGAAGCCCAGGCTATAGCCAGCCTATAAAGACTGTATATTTACGGGCTGCCTGAGCTGACACGCCCAGGCTAGAGCCCGCCGATAAAGACTGTGTATATTTACGGGCTGCCTGAGCGGAGATGCCCAGGCTAGAGCCCGCCTATAAAGACTGTGGATATTTACTGGCCGCCTGAGCCGAGACGCCCAGGCTGGAGCCAGCCTACAGAGACTGTGTGTACTTGCTGGCTGCCTGAGCTAAGAGGCTCAGGCCAGAGCCAACCTGCCCTAGGGCTGCGGAAGCAACTACCTGGGACGAAGACTCCAAAACCGAACTAAGCAAGCAGGACATCCTTCCGGCAGAGGGCGCTCCAGGGGCTGGACAACGCTAATTCCCCAGACGACCAGCAGGAGGCGCCGCCGGGTGAGTGCCCGCACGCTTACAAGGACACACTAAAAAGGTGTAGTGCTTGCAGAACTGAAATACAAAGCCTCAAATATAATTTCTAATCAGACAAATTTATGGCTGATATAACTCTTGAAATTAATGGAATTATCAGTTATGAATTTAGCCCAGTGAATTCTGTCCTCATTGATACTCTGTGCACCCCCACTGACTTCAGTGAGGTTCAAGCTGTGTAAATAGAGCAGAATTTGGCCCACTCTGTTTAGTAACATTTGATCTAGAAATTTAACCCCATTTTGTATTAATTTACCATTTTGTATCTGAAGAAATATGGAAATTTTATTATCTGAAAATTTCCTGATACTGATCCCTCTGCAGTCTGAGGTGTTTGGTCTATGCCTCTCTTCCTGAGAACACTGGAAGCAATTCAAACTTGTTCATGATACTTCAAGGTTTGGGTACATCCCTGCTGTTCAAAGCCTGATAATTACTTTCTAATATAGAATTCCTATTACTAGATAAATACAATTATACATAAAGATCCTGTCTTCTAGGAAGATGGTTTGGGGACTTCTGAGATATATCCACATATGTCTGGGACAATTTGAGAATTACAGTAACTTTCTTCTTTCTGATCTTGTGAAGTGATCTTCTTAACAAGAAGAGAGAGAGGAAATGTGTACGGAAAGAGATTCAACCATTTTCCTGATTTCTGCTGGAATCAGTGGTTCAGATACCTCTCAGATATGTTTATCTGCTGACATTAGTTATTAGCCTTTGCCTGTTCAATGCCTCTTCTTTATAGCTCATCCTGATGGGAAGTAAGGACCTGATTCAAAGCCTACTGAAGAATCAGTGGGAGAGAAAAGAATCTGTATTATTTCAGCATTTAGGTTACATCACCTTATACTCCCTTTCTGATAGATATGATAGTTATTTTGTTGTCTGAATGAATCAGGATGTGCTCCTTCCTTAGGTGATCCTGAAGGCCAGATAAACTGCTCTCATATCTCGGAAGTTGATACTTTTGGAGACTCTTTGATCTTGATCTTGTATATCCCTTGACCCTTGTGCGTTCCTGAGGTGTGCTTGCCATCCTGAAATGTATATAGGATTCTGGTTTCTAGATTGTAAAAAAGGAACTTATATGCTTCCTTTTCCCAACTACCAAGGGACTGAACCATTCTGCAAAGTATGGTTGCTTTGCATCTCTTTTTGAGAATGGCTCCAGAACTAAAATTGACTCATGCATCCTCTTGCACAGAAAGTAACTTATATGTATGAATCCAACAACCTACAAGCTGAAGATAAAGGGGAATGGATGACACTTGGTTTTGTGTCATTGTAGAGATCAGTACCTGGATTTTGTCAAACCTTTTCTGCATTAGGAAGACACTGGCACTGTTTGGCTGTCTTGCTTCCTAGGTGGACACTCCTTTGAGAGGGGATGAAAGAGATCTTTAGATTTATCTGAGATTTAGCATTTATTCTGTGCCAGAAACATAGAGAGAGTCCTCTAAATCACATGCCATACAAAGTCTCTTGGGACAATATTCTGATTTAAATGCCAAGGGGTATAAAATGACTTTCCAGTCTTCTCAGTCTCGTCACTGTCACTACCAATACTTTTGTGAATGCCCTGGGGACAGAAGCCAGACAAAAGATGTTTTATATTGGTGACAGTGATTTCCATAGTTGGACTGGAGAAATTCTTGATGACAGAACCTGATGGAAATAAGCACATAAGTTTCTGCTTAACCATCCAGCAGAAGTAACTCTCCTGTAAAAAAAATTATAGTGGAAGCTAGAGTTTCCATCCTCAACTGCATTTTCTTCATTGAATTGTTTAGTCTCTCAAGGTTTAAGATATCCCAGGCCACTCCCTTCTACCAGCATCAGCTACTGCAATTTATCTTTGTGACAGGACTCAAAAATAAAGCATGAAGATATTCATGTCAGGTTACTTAGGCAATGGACATTTTTCAGTCTGTTTACAGGCTCGATTTTGTGTACTCTTAAAAACCTATTACAGAGGAGCTCTTGTGCATTTTAGGCCTGTATTCTTCATTCTAATAGTTATATAAATAATAATACTTAGCATTTATATTGCATTTTACATGTTCAAAGTGCTACATAAACACTTAGGCTGAAACTCCTGCCTGGATTTCATAGCATTCTTAGAAGAGCTAGAACCCTGAATCATTATCTGCATTCCTGGACTTCTTCATTCTTTCACTCCCACATGTGTTCTCACACAAAAATTACAATATCTATTCATTAGCAAAATGTCATGAGGAAGAGTAGATGCATTTAGTTAGATAAAAATTCATGTAATCAAAGAAAGTATCCTGGTTCAGTATTAAAAATGTTATTTTATAGCCATGCATAGGGTTAGAAAATAAATGAATCGGGTATTCGGGTTCCATATGTTCACATAAGACCTCTCTGATATGCAGACTGAGAATATGTATGCTGATGATATCAATGTTGCAGACACTGGAAATGACTTTCACAGGATTTAAGGGAATCTCCATCAAGACATGGCACTTTGTTGACTTACTTCTAGCAATGAAGACTAATTCTCAATGAAATCAAGACAATGGCAACTACTTTCCATCTAAACGACAATCTCAATTTGTGTCCAAGAACAGCTATTCCATTCCACCCAGTTGTCATATACTTGGGAGAAAAACTTGACAATATCCTGACATATTGGCCTTACCTGGAACACCTGAAAATGAAAATCACTCCCCAAGCTGCCCTGATACAAAAACTATCAAGAACCTCCTGGAAAAGAGACCCTTTGGTCATTCATACATCTGTATTAGTGGTGGTGTTTGCTCCAGCTGAATACTGTACTACAGTCTGGTGGCACAGCTGCCACACTCAACTTGTCAATATGGAGCTGAAGTCAGTCACTTCTTTTATTAGCTTTTACATCAACCTCCAATCTCTATGTGCTAGTGCCCATAGATCCACTAGATCTTTGATAAGATGCCATTACTATTAAGTCTGTGTGGAGAGCTGCAACAGATAAAACCTACCTATTGCATCTCCCTTTGGTTGATTGAAGCCCAACTCTCAGACATGGAGTAATACATTGCAACTACTTGAAAGTCTGTTCATATTCAGAGGAGAATCGCACTCCTGTGGTTCAAAGTATAACTGTGATGAACTGATTTCTATGTTATTTTTAGGAGTATGTGTGTGTGCGTCAGTTTTCCCTATATGTTGCATGACTACCCAGTGGGGGAAATAGAATTAAGTTTGGCTCATAGGATAGAATAAGAGACATAGGTGTGAGTGTGTCACTTCCCTGTCTTGGTGGAATGAAGAGTAGTTAAGAAACTGCTTGAAACTGACCCACATCAAAAAGGGAGCCAGAGAGAACTACAAGATCCAGTGACCCATGGATTTCATCATCTTTAAGCAGGGAAGCTGAGCAAAGACCTCAGTTCAAGAACAAAAGCCTGAGAGGTGTGAGGATAAGTTTGAGCTCTGGGAAGAAGCTTGAGCTGCTGGGAACTGAGTAAGGAGATCATACAGAGACAGACAACGCCTGAAAATGGAGTTCACTACAGCTCGACTGAGGCAGTAAGTTTACCAAAATGCACTATGCGTTAACCTTCATTTCTTTGTGCTAATCTAATGCCATGTTCCAGCTGACTAATAAACCCTTGTGTTTTGAAAACACTGTTTGAATGTCACTGTAAATACCTGGGAGGTGTGTTAAATCATGTAGAGTGTACACGTCTCTATCAGGAGTCTCTCTCAGTTGGATTTGCCTAATAGAGCTGCATGAAGCAGGAGTGCTGAAGGCCCAGAGATTCAGTTCAGGAGTTGGTGAGGCCAAATGGCCTACCCTGAAAGAAGAGTGAGACCCCTTGGGGCATATTGAAGGGGTTCTTCCAAGATACTGATCTAAAACTGGAGGCATAGCACTGATCCTATGGATTCATGACAGTAACAACATGCCTGATCTCTCAATACTTTGCTATGACAGCTCACACACTTTTTGACAAGAGTGCTACTGGCCCTTTACCATGCATGGACAACTAGTGCTACCAAGAAGCCAAAAATTATGTCCTTACAGAGCAGAAGCATTGGTGAGAAAAAGGGTCTAACCCTCAGTAAATTCAGAACTCCATTATTGCACCTCCTTGATCATAGATCCTGGGCCACATTCAACAGGCTACTCTCTGACTCAACCATAGTTGCCATAACCTTGTTTCCGGTCAGTGTGACTGTGGGCTGGTGTTACAGACAGTAACTCATGTGGTAGAAGAGCTTGCAACTCAACTTCTGAAGTGTGGTCTACAACACCTAGTCTCCCCTGATACAGAGGTCATCTGGTTACGTGTAGTTGGGGTGGGAGGGATCTATGGTTTTGCACCTGCTTTAGGGTTCTGTCCCACACAGAATAAACAGAGGTGCCTGGGAAGCAACTATGGCTACTGAGCAAGCAGCCCAGCAGTTAAAGCAGAAAGTCAGGCAGCTGAGACAAAATTTCCCAGGCAACACTGGGAATGGAAACTGCAGATGCTCAGCACCTCTGAAAATCAAGCCACTTCTTTTTAAGTGCCTAAAAATGGATTTAAGTGCCTAATTTGGAATCCAAGTTTGAAAATTTTGGCCATGGTTCTTCATGTTAAAATACACTGATACACTTTAGCAAGATTGCAATTGTTAGTCCTTTAATAGTAATTTCAGAAACATGTCTAAGCTAGCATTGCACTGGTTTTGTAGACTACAGCTTAATGCATGGATGCACAATGCATATTTTAATACCCCATAGAAAAGCTCACTGAAAAGCAGGAGGAAAATGTGTCTGTTGCAGATGATGTTACATTTGTACACAGTGGGATTTTTTTCTCTTTTTCAAAACGCAGATGGATGATGGTAAACGAACACATAGGAACAACATCAATTCTTTTTACACTCTTGTAAGCAGTTGTTGTTCCCACCTTGCTTTGAATGGAGTTTATGTACATTGTCTGAAGCAAAATTATCTGCTTCCTGGAGTTTAGGAAAATTTAACCCACAAACAATTCAACCTTCAATCCAAACTTTTTCCATAAGTTTGGCTGTTCCCAGGGCTTTCCCTCTAGGACCTCTGTGTCCAGATGATAGTTCTCTTTACCCCAAGAGGCTTCAAAACTCTATTATATCCTCATTGGTGCTAACAGAATTCACCTACTAGTATGACTCAGCAGTAATTACATTTAATCCTAATGCAGATTTCAAACACCTGACAAATCGGCCGGTCATAACCCATTACTCGGCAATACACACATACAATTGTCATAACCCCTTACTCTGAAATACACACATACAATTATTACTGTGAAGTAAGGTTGGTGAGAATGGGGGGAACTTTCACTGTAATAGTTCAGTTTCACTGTTATAGTTCTGTTTTTGAAAAGCCACACGTTTAATGTGATATAGAAAAGCCCCCTTCCTTATTTCTATATTGAGAAAGAACCTTAATTGGCCAAAAACAGTCATAAAAATTTAACTATGTTTCTGAAAACACGAGTGCCAAAGGGTAATGCACCACTAATGGTTGCCAGTGGAATAAATAGCAGTTCTGACGTCAAAACTTTGTTACACTCCAATAACTCGCTCACTTGGGGTTTCAGGTACAGCATGTTACATGTCGGTTTTAAATAAAGTTATAAAAATAGAATGCATGGCAAACCACATTGTCACTATGCAACCTGACACTATATGATTTATGTCCAATAAAATGTTAACAAAGGTGATAGATACAAAAATATTTTTCTGGCTCACGCCCTATTGCTTGGGTTTTAGATAAAAAAAAAAAGAGGCATATATTATTTCACTTTCGTTCGTCACAGGAACTGCCAAAAACTGAGTAATTTCCAGTGAGTGGCATTTTTAAAACATTTATACTTTCATAACCCAGAAGATAGTCATGTAAAAGTCATTCGTAAAGCATGTCCTTAATGCCTTCTCTAAAGAACATTTTAACTAGAGAATGAGCTTTTCCTAGAGTGATAAGTAGGGAGCATAATTTAATAACAGTATGAATATGTAAATTTTAAAAAACAAAATGTACGTTATAAGTGGTGGTACTAATAACACCTACTGCTAAGGTTGCCTAACACTTTCCATTATACAACTCTGTTTTGAGTGCCTTATTTTGCCAACTTTAACCAGTCGGGCTGAAATTTTCCATTCCAGGTGACTGCCTCAGGATGAATTGTTTTGGAAAACTTCAGCAAATAATGTCCAGCCATTTCTGAGAATGAGGTTAGGGAAAAGTAAATTGTTTTGTCGAAGTTAAAAATTTTTTTTTAACCATTTCATTGTACAGATCTGGTGCCTGCCAGTTTTGGAGCAGGGACCTGAAACATGGTATAGGGAGTGCTGTTTGGATTAAAAATGTGCACTCTTTTGGTATCCCTGTGAAAATCCACCCTTTAATTGTTCAAATTATAAGCGTCTGGAAACTGCAGTTTACATATTCTGCAAATGCTCAGTAGAGGTTAGTGAGAGGACTTCAGCAAAATGAACTGAAGAGTCAGTCTTCACTGAGCATGATCCAGGCCAGAGCTGAGCAGCACTTTCCCAGCAATTGCTCATCATGACTGCTAAAATCCACTGTTCCACCAGAATTGAGATCAAGGAGGCTGTCCTTGTGATGAATGTTCCTTTTGCTGGTGCCCAAGCAAGGAGGAGGATAAAGGAGGAAGCAGATTGACTTCAATGTAGATGAGTCATGGAACAGGTTAGGGTGATGGGGAGAGAGGTGGGCAGGCCTGGGGGAAGACAGAAACAGGCGGGGTGGACATTAGTACAAGGGACTGTAAACACTAGAGCCCACACCCCTCCAGAACGTGGAACAGAATACAAGTTTCCTTAGTATCGATATCCCACCTCTGTCAGCAAAGAGCTGTGAAAGTAGCCGCCAATTTTTGTGTTTCATCTGCCTCTAGTGGCTGGTTCATACAGAGGATAAACTTCCTACTACTGCTACCAATTACTGAAAACTTCAAATGGTAGAGGTCTGTGTTGTAGATCAAAAAGTCCCAACCTTCCTGATAACCTATGTGAGAGTCATTATGGTTCCATGTGATGAAATTTTTAGATTTTCAGTTTTCCTTTCAAAACCTAGAAATTTACATTCATAAACATGGTCTTAAAAAGCCATTATGATTGCACAGTCATGCACTCAAAAATTAAAAAATGCTAGACTTAAGGTTGCCTATTAGTTTGGCTCCCTTTGCACATATGCATTAATTACAGGATCACATACTATTATTTTTTCCATAGGACCCCTTTCACATTTAGTGCATAGCAACGGATCTTGAAAGTTAGGAGATATCAGAATTTAAGTGCTTGACTTTACAATCTTTACATTCTTTTAACACTTTTTTTTTTAAAGTAATTCTACAGGAAGGTTATGAATCTAAACAAACAAAGACATGAGTCATTTAAGTTTCTTAAAGTAACAGTCAATCACCTAGATAGTAATGAAAATTGACATTGAGAGTTATCATTATGGTACTTTTTTGTTTCCTGGATGTTGTGAATTTAAATATATAATTTTTAACATACCTTTATACATAATTCCATTAATAGGTTGGTTTTTGGAGAACAAAAGAGGGGAATGGCAACATTTTTTTCTTAAAGTTAGCCCCTGATGTTAAGGCAGTTTGAGGAGAGTTTTATGCTTGGTTCAGTAAGCCTGTCACAAGTCTTTGTCATCTAAATTGTCCCAGAGGTACAATATGTGCCAGTATATTGTGTGGAAACACGAGTGACTATCTGGAAGAATGTCATTGTTTCCATCCTATATTTGTTATGAAGGGGACCTTTAAGCTCCACTAAAATTTTTAGCACATTTTAAGCATGCTTAGAAGGAAATTTTCAGTCATGTACAACTTTCTTAGTGAACTTAGTGAAGACACTATTCCTTACAGAAGAATACGACAGGTTCAACATTATTTTGTTCAGACATTTATACATCAATGATGAGCAAAAAAGTCAAACTTGTTTCAAAATATTACTTTCTCACATAGGGTATCCAAGACTGAACCTCTATAGGACAAAGATATCAAAGTCATTTAGATAGCAGTATTTCACATGAAAAATGAGGGTCTGCCAATGCACAGACCAGACTGAGAGCAGACCTGTCAAACACTGTACATACAAAAACTTCCATCCATAACTTTATGGCCTGCTTTTGAGATCTTTCTCCAACAATGTTTTTTATGCAGACAAGATAAATCTATACTCAGTCCTAAATAAGGCTAGTACTCCCCCAAAAGTATGTTCTAATAAAGTACATATTCAGGAGACAAACTATTTGAACAAATAGGTGTTCTGTACTTCTCATATACTTATATGACCCCTTAGAGAACTTAAGGCAAATAATCTTTCATTATAAAACTTAAGAAGTATTTACATTCCTAAACACAGTATATGTAATCTCCAATTAAAGTATTTTATTATTTTAACAAGAGTTCTTTCTCAAAAGGCAGCTTCGGCACAGTTAATCTTAAAATGTGGTCAAATCTGCAAGTAGTAAAATGAAAAAACTGCCAAACAGAGACCCATATGTAAATGATCAGAAGTACATGTGGTATGGAGAAAAACTACTCTCCTTGTGTACGTCTACATTTTTATTTTAAACTTAACTACACACTTGTCTAAACCATTTTCATTCCTTGATTTCTGTATGGAAGAGACACAGAAAGCAGAAACCACCTGCAAGAACCTTTTATGTAGTGACTTGTGCCCCTATACTTTAGAAGCATGTTTTTCCAGTTACAGAACAGCTCTATGTATCACATATAATTTATAAGAAGTTGTTTTTCCTTCCAGCGAGTGATGTTAACCGTTAAATATTTTTATAAATAATATTAATTGCTCTTTCCAGGCACCAACTAGTTATGAACAATACATTTATTTATTTATAAATATTAAACAGCTATTAGTTCTTTTAATAAAAATGTCATTTTTTCTTGATATAGTTATATTGCATAATGTAAAACACAAAAAATATGATGCAGTGCAAAATGCCTAACAATTTTTAAAATACTTCAGTTCAAAAATGCAAGGAGACAAACTATTTCTCCCCACCAAGTACATTCATATAAACTGGCAGATAGAAGTGCCGATTACAGTTGCATCTTTCTGCACCTGCCGGGCCTCCTGCAGTACAACAGCCTGGGAAATTCATCTAAACAGAGAACAAGTGGTGATTTTTCAACCCAGGAGTTTCCATTGAGAAACAACAGTAATAGTTGTGGGGGAGGTTATAGTTGAGTGCTACTGATGTAGGCTGCTCAGGGATTGTGCTGAATCAATGCATCTCTAACTGCAGGCTGTGTTACTACCACCAGCGAGCACCATCCACTTCTTGGGCTGCACAAGGCTCTCTATCATCTCCCATGCTTTCTATCTTAGATAAATGATGGAATTCTTTTAAGAATTCCACCTTACAAATTGGCAATACTTTGGCTAGTTAAAGTAATAAGATAACTTCACTGACCTCTTCAAGGTATTCTCTTCATGATTCAAAGGAATAGTAGGATGGAAAAAGAACACAATAAAGATAATGGATTTCAAGAATGCAGACTTTAGCAAACTCAGACAGCTGGTAGGTAAGATGCCATGGGAAACAAGTCTAAGGGGAAAAATAGTTCAAGAGAGTTGGCAGTTTTTCAGAGAGACATTATTAAGGGCACAAGAGCCAACTAATCCATTGAATAAGAAAGACAGGATTTAAGGCAAGAGACCACGGTGGCTTAACCAGGAGATCTTCAAAAACTCAAAAAAGAGTCCTACAAAAAGTGGAAACTAGGTCAAATTACAAAGGATGAACATAAACAAATAACACAAAGTATGTAGGGGCAAAATTAAAACGGCCAAGGCACAAAATGAGATAAAACTAACTAGAGACATAAAAGATAAACAGAAAACACTATATATACACATGGGAAGCAAGAGGAAGTCCAAGAATAGGATAGGGCTGTTACTCAGTGAGGGAGGCAAAAACAACAATAGAAAAAGTGGAAATGACAGAAGTGTTAAATGACCATTTTGTTTCAGTTTTCACCAAAAAGTTTAGCAGCTATTAGATATCTAACACAGTGAATGCCAGTGAAAATGATGTAGGATCAGAGGTTAAAATAGTGAGAATAAGTTAAAAGTTACTTAGACAAGCTAGAGGTCTTCAAGTCACCAGGGCCTGATGAAATGCATCCTAGAATACTCAAGGAGCTGACTGAAGAGGTATCTGAATCTGACTGGGTACATGTCACCTCGGGACGAAATGCAGAGATGAAATTTCTTGATACTTTAAATGACTGCTTCTTGGAGCAGCTGGTACAGGAACCCACAAGGGGAGAGGCAACTCTGGATTTAGTCCTGAGTGGAGCGCAGGATCTGGTTCAAGAGGTAACTATAAAAGGACCGCTGGGAAATAGTGACCATAATATAATAACATTTAACATTCCTATGGTGGGAATAACACCTCAGAAGCCCAACACTGGGGCATTTAATTTCAAAAAGGGGAACTATGAAAGAATGAGGGGGTTAGTTAAACGGAAATTAAAAGGTAAAGTGACTAAAGTGAAATCCCTGCAAGCTGCATGGACTCTCTCTTCAAAGATACCATAATAAAGGCCCAACTCAAATGTATACCCCAAATTAAAAAACAACGCCAGAAAACTAAAAAAGAGTCACCGTGGCTTAACAGCCAAGTAAAAGAACCAGTGAGAGAGAAAAAGGCATCTTTTAAAAAGTGGAAGTCTAATCCTAGTGAGGTAAATAGAAAGGAGCATAAGCACTGCCAAATAAAGTGTAAGAATGTAATAAGAAAAGCTAAAATGGAGTTTGAAGAGCAGCTAGCCAAAAACTCAAAAGGTAATAACAAAATGTTTTTTAAATATGTCAGAAGCAGGAAGCCTGCTAAACAACCAGTGGGGCCCCTGGATGACAGAGATACAAAAGGAGCACTTAAAGATGACAGAGTCATTGCAGAGAAACTAAATGAATTCTTTGCTTCAGTCTTCACGGCTGAGGACGTTAGGGAGATTCCTAAACCTGAGCTGTCTTTTGTAGGTGACGAATCTGAGGTATTGTCACAAATTGAAGTATCAGTAGAGGAGGTTCTGGAACTCATTGATAAACTTAACTGTAACAAGTCACCGGGACCAGATGGCATTCACCCAAGAGTTCTGAAAGAACTCAAATGTGAAATTGCGGCACTATTAACGAGGGTTTGTAACCTATCCTTTAAATCGGCTACTGTGCCCAGTGACTGGAAGATAGCTAATGTAACGCCAATATTTAAAAAGGGCTCTAGAGGTGATCCTGGCAATTACAGACCAGTCAGTCTAACGTCCGTACCGGGAAAATTAGTTGAAACAATAGTAAAGAATAAAATTGTCAGACACATAGAAGAGCATAAATTGTTGGGCAAAAGTCAACATGGTTTCTGCAAAGGGAAATCGTGTCTTACTAATCTATTAGAGTTCTTTGAAGGGGTCAACAAACATGTGGACAAGGGGGATCCGGTGGACATAGTGTACTTAGATTTCCAGAAAGCCTTTGACAAGGTCCCTCACCAAAGGCTCTTACGTAAATTAAGCTGCCATGGGATAAGAGGGAAGATCCTCTCATGGATTGAAAACTGGTTAAAAGACAGGGAACAACGGGTAGGGATAAATGGAACTTTTTCAGAATGGAGAGGGGTAACTAGTGGTGTTCCCCAAGGGTCAGTCCTGGGGCCGATCCTATTCAACTTATTTATAAATGATTTGGAGGATGGGGTAAACAGTGATGTGGCAAAGTTTGCAGATGATACTAAACTGCTCAAAGTAGTAAGGACCAAAGCAGACTGTGAAGAACTTCAAAAAGATCTCACTAAACTAAGTGATTGGGCAACAAAATGGCAAATGAAATTTAATGTGGATAAATGTAAAGTAATGCACATTGGAAAAAATAACCCCAACCATACATACAATATGATGGGGGCTAATTTAGCTACAACCAATCAGGAAAAAGACCTGGGAGTCATTGTGGATAGTTCTCTGAAGGCATCCACGCAGTGTGCATCGGCAGTCAAAAAAGCAAACAGGATGTTAGGAATCATTAAAAAAGGGATAGAGAATAAGTCGGAGAATATCTTATTGCCCTTATACAAATCCATGGTGCGCCCACATCTTGAATACTGCGTACAAATGTGGTCTCCTCATCTCAAAAAGGATATACTGGCACTAGAAAAGGTTCAGAGAAGGGCAACTAAAATGATTAGGGGTTTGGAACGGGTCCCATATGAAGAGAGATTAAGGAGGCTAGGACTTTTTAGCTTGGAAAAGAGGAGACTAAGGGGGGATATGATAGAGGTATATAAAATTATGAGTGGAGTGGAGGAAGTGAATAAGGAAAAGTTATTTACTTGTTCCCAAAATAGAAGAACTAGGGGCCATTCAATGAAATTGGCATGCAGCAGGTTTAAAACAAATAAAAGGAAGTTCTTCTTCACACAGCGCACAGTCAACCTGTGGAACTCCTTACCTGAGGAGGCTGTGAAGGCTAGGACTATAACAGGGTTTAAAAGAGAGCTGGATAAATTCATGGAGGCTAAGTCCATAAATGGCTATTAGCCGGGATGGGTAATGAATGGTGTCCCTAGCCTCTGTCTGTCAGAGGGGGGTGATGGATGGCAGGAGAGAGATCGCTCGATCATACCTGTTAGGTTCACTCACTCCGGGGCACCTGGCACTGGCCACTGTCGGTAGACAGGATGCTGGGCTAGATGGACCTTTGGTCTGACCCAGTATGGCCGTTCTTATGTTCTTATGTAATTATTAGCAATTATCCTCAAAAAGTCATACAAGATGGGAAAGATTTCAGAGGATTGGAAAAGGGCAAATATTGTGCCTATCCATAAAAAAGGAAAAAAGGACAACGCAGGGAATTACAGATCATCAGCTTAACTCCAGTACTTGGAAAGATAATGGAGCAAATAATTAAGCAACCAATCTGCAAATACCTATAAAGATAATACGATGATAACAGTCAGCATGGATTTGTCAAGAACAAACCATGTCAAACCAACCTAATAGCTTTCTTTCAGAGTAACAAACTTTGTGGATAAGGGTGAAGCAGTAGGTGTGGTATACCTTGACTTTAGTAAGGCTTTTGATACTGTTTTGCATGATCGTCTCATAAACAAAATAGGGAAATACAACCTAGATGGAGCTACTATAAGGTGGGTGCATAACTGTTTGGAAAATCATTCCCAGAGAAAAATCATCACTGATTCAGTCAGGCTGAAAAGGCATATGAAGTGGTGTCCCGCAGGGATGAGTTCTGGATACAGTTCTGTTCAATATCTTCATCAATGGTTTACATAATGGCATAGAGAGTACACTTATAAAGTTTGAGGAAATACAGAGCTGGGATGGGTTGCAAGAATTTTGGAGGATAGGATTAAAATTCAAAATGATCTGGACAAACTAGAGAAATAGTCTGAAATAAATAGGACAAAGGTAAAGTACTCCACTTAGGAAGGAACAATCAGTTGCACATATACAAAATGGGAAATGACTGCCTAGGAAGGAATAGTGCAGAAAAGTATCTGGGGGTCATAGTGGATCACAAGCTAAATATGAGTCTAAAGTGCAAAAAAGGCAAACATCATTCTGGGATGTATTAGCAGGAGTGTTGCAAGCATGACACGAGAAGTAATTCTTCCACTCTCCCCTGTACTGATTATGCCTCAACTGAGTATTGTGTCCTGTTCTGGACACCACATTTCAGGAAAAAGAGGTGGACAAATTGGAGAATGTCCAGAAAAGAGCAACAAAAATTATTAAAGGTCTAGAAAACATGACCTATAAGGGAAGATTGAAAAAAAATGGGTTTGTTTAGTCTGGAGAACAGAAGGCTAAGGGGAGACATGATAACAGTTTTCAAGTACATAAAAGGTTTTACAAGGAGGAGGAGGAAAAATAATTCTCCGGAAGTTCTGATGATAAAACAAGAAGCACTGGGCTTGAATTGCAGCATAGCGTTTTAGGTTGAACATTAGGAAAAACATCCTGTCAGGGTGGCTAAATGCTGGAATCAATTGCCTACAGAGGTTGTGGAATCTCTACCATTGGCGATTTTTAAAAGCAGGTTAGATAAACACTTGTCAGGGATGGTCTAGCATGAGTGTCCAATCTTTTGGCTTTCCTGGGACACATTGGAAGAAGACGAGTTGTCTTGGGCCACACGAGTTGTCTTGAGCCACGCGTTATGCCTACATACACGAATTCTTTGTCACAATTCATTTTACGCGACATTAGGGTCCTCTCGCTCTTTGTTTTATTAGTCAATTTTATCAGTTTTTCGGTTTTTTGGTCGAACTGTTTGCAATTATAATGCGAATTACGAATAATACTCCGTTATTTGTGGACGTAATCTCATAACGTTGTAAGTTTACGATTTTGTGTTGGGCCGCACTCATAGCCATCCTGGGCTGCATGCGGCCCACGGGTTGGACAAGCCTGGTCTAGAGAATACTTAGTCCTGGCATGAGTGTAGCTGACTTGACTAGAAGACCTGACAAGGTCCGTTCCAGTCCGACACTTCCATGATTCTGTGATGCAATGTCACCATTGTTTAGTCCTGTCATGAGTACAGGGGAGTAGACTAGATGACCTCTTGAGGTCCCTTCCAGTCCTACGATTCTATATCACCAATAATCCCAAGAGTATTTGGTCATTTCTGGATAGATTTATAAACAAGGGATCTGATCAATAATAACTGTAGTCATATCCTCAAAAGATTATGATGTCTAGTTTACTTGTTCCACAGAAAATTACTTAGATTAGAAACACTCTTATAAAGAGTTTATGACTATTGGACTATATGAAGTAACATGTAAGAAGAAAATTAAATGAAGACAAAGTCCTACAATTTTTTCCCCCCAATTACTGATTTCCAAAGGCCAACTGTCAATTTTGCTAGCCTCCAGATCTCATATTAATAAGACAGCTGGGTTGAGAAATTAACACCAGATACTCAATTCAGAACACTGCAGCTGTTCTACAAGTGTTGTAGAAAGCAGGCACAATTAGAAAACTTTTAAGCACTGTGTACTACAACCCCTGCAAGGACCACATATTGCAGAGTGGCAAGGAATTATTTTGATTAGAGCAACAGAACCAGGACACACAACCCTATATTTTTGATGTATCATGCAGAGTTTTAATTGCATGTCTCTCACTTACAAACAGTAGAAGGCACAGAGTAACCTCTTAGAAATGTTACCTCACAGTGTGCACATTAAAAGCTTATGCAAATGTCACTCCGATGGACAATGCACATGTACATGGCACATCCTGGGGGTATTCATTACATAAAAGAAGGAGACTGAAGATAAATTGGATCTCTATGTAAACACTAGAACAATAACTTTTAACTAAATTAATAGAATGAAAACAATTACATCTGATTAGTTACAAATGTAGCTCCATGAAGATGAATAGAAGATATTCAATTCATTCATAAATTAATGTCAGAAAAGATCACAAAGCACCATTTCTAAGACTAACCTTCTTGTTAAATTAAAATGTTAATGAAAATACAGTAAAATCCATTTAGCTGTGCTCTTAGTTCCACAATGAAAAAACTTTAGATTTGTATATTCCCAGACTTTTATGGCAACCTATCTTCCCTTTATCCCTTTTAAAGCTCTAGGTTTTATAATCCATGAATATCAAATCACAGTTCATCCAACAGATTATGAAGGCATGAAGAGGGAGGCTTCTGACGAACTACAGGAAAGATACAAAAAAGATGGTATGGGACACCAAGTTCTCCTGAAGCAAAGATGTTTATGGGTGGCTCCCGATGGCTCACTGTCCCCCATTCACAGACAGCAGGGTCATATCGGGGAAGGAGGAGAGAACACTGATGGCTCAAACCTTCTACTAATATAAGCAGGATTGTAAAGAGGAGGACACTGATTATCTGCTTCTCCTTATAAAACAGCAGGATTTAAGAAGAAGCAGTTGGAGGATTATTTCCTTCATTTGGATATATCGGAATCATGATGTTAGGTGTTATAAAGAAGACTACAAATCTTGATGACTGACCCTGCCTCCTGCAGAAATAGCAAGATCCTATCCACCTGATTATCGGATATTCTCTTTCCCCCTAACGGTACTCAACTTTTTTCACTGTTATCTTTATGAATAATATTAAATGTGATTAATATGGAAAACTTTGTTATTTTTTGTTTCAGCACTCAGGGTGTATGTGTATGAACACAGCTATATTTATTTACTAGCAAAAATACCCGGCGTTGCTCAGGTCCGTTGGAGGTGGGGAGGGGGCAGAGAGCTGAGCGAGTGCGGGGTCCGTTGGAGGGGGGAGGGGGCAGAGAGCTGAGTGAGTGCGGGGTCCATTGGAGGGGAGAGGGGACAGAGAGCTGAGCGAGTGCGGGGTCCGTTGGAGGGGGGTATTATGACATCATAACTATGTCACAGAGAACAGCAGCTGCCCAGCTGATGTGATTGGCCTTTAAATAATTTCACCCCTGGGGGGCGTCAGAGGTGAGATTTGAAAAATTTTCGACTCTTACCCTGATTAGGACCCTAAGACCTATAACTATACCAAATTTCAAGTCTCTAGTTCAAACGGTGTGGAAGGAGTAAGTGCACGTACATACACGCATGCATACACCATTTGACTTTTATATATATAGATTGAAGGACTGCTTCTCCTCACCTCCCTTCACAAAGTTAAGCAAATACAGGAAGAGAGTTATTCACCCTGCAGTAACTGGGGCTCCTTCTCTATCGTAGAGTAGATTAGTACTCTAGAGGAGGGAGGTAGTGGTGCACCCACCGGGACACACATCTTGAAGAATCTCAGTTACTGCAAGGTGAGTAACTTTCTCTTCTTTAAGCGCTGTCCATCTGGGTGCTCCACTCCAGGTGAATGTGAAGCAGTACCCATGATGGTCGGAGGGATTTTGAAGGTGCATGAGGGATACTGATAGACAGTACCGTATGACCAACTATGGCATCTGCTGTGATATCCCGTGTGATGGCATAATGTTTTGCAAATGAGTGGTCAGATGTTCATATGGCTGCCTTGCAAATGTCTGTAATAGGTACATTTTGATGGATGTTGATATTTTCTCTAATAGAATGAGTGCTAGCACTCTCTGGTGGTTGAGCATTCTGGGTCTGATAGCAGGATCTGTGCAGTCCAAAATCCACGTGGAGAGTCTTTACTTAGAGATAGACTCACCTTTTGATCTCTCGGTAGTAGAGACAAATAGCCTAGGGGACTTACGAAAGGGTTTAGTTCTGTCAGGATAGAATGCAAGAGCCCGTTGGATGTCGCAGGGGATGTAACACTGCTTCCTATGGAGTTGTGTGAGGCTTGGGATGGAATACAGGTAAGTGTATTGGCTGGTTAGGGTGGAAGGTGGACACCTTGGGGAGGAATTTGGGGTGGGGTCACATAGTTACCTTGTCTTTAGAGAAAATGGTGTAGGGAGGGTAAGCCATCAGGGCACTTATTTCACCAACCCTTCTTGTTGATGTTATGGCAACCAAGAAAGCCACTTTCATGGACATGTGGAGCAGGAATGAGGTAGCCAGGGGCTCAGAGAAGGGTTTCATAAGAGTGCGGAGAAGTAGGTTGAGACTCCAGGAGGCTACTGGTGAATGAATCTCAGAGTAGAGATGTTGCAGGTCCATGAGGAAGTGTTTCATGATGGGGTGGGTGAAAAGTAAATAGCTGTCCAGAATATCATGGAAAGTGGTAAAGGCCACGAGGTGTACTCTGATAGAACTGAGTGAAAGCCCATCCTGGTTAGCTTGAAAAGATAGTTTAAGATGTCAGGGAGGGTTGCAGTCTACAGTGTCAGGTATCTGTGGAAGCACCAGAAGCATTTCAGTTTTGCAGGTAAGTCTTACAAGTGGAGTCCCTTCTGCTGCGTAGGAGGACATATTGGACTTGTTCCAAGCAGGCTAATTTGTGGGATTGAAACCACAAAGGAACCAGGCTGACAGATGGAGTTTCCAGAGCTGCACATGAAGAAGCCGACTGCAGTTCTGAGAGAGGAGATCTAGTCTGTCGGGAAAAGTCCAGGGAGGACGGATGGACATGCATAGCAGGTAAGGATACCATGTCTGTCTGGGCCAAGCTGGGGCAATAAATATGACCTGGGCCCCGTCCTTTGTGAGCTTAGGTAGAATGCTGTGTATCAGTGGAACTGGTAGAAAAGCTTACATGAGGGAATTGTTCTAAGGAATGAGGAACGCATGCTCTAGAGATGTGTTTCCGAATCCTGAGCAAAATATGTGGCATTTGCGTTTTTGAGGAGTGGCAAACAGGTCTATGGATGGAGTGCCTCAGTTGGAGAAGAGCTTTCAGAGTATCATGGGATGTAATACCCATTAGTGTTCCTTGGAGAAGTGTCTGCTGAGTGTGAGACTGATGTGCAGACACATTTTTCATAGGGACCAGTGGCCCTTGTGGTCTCCTAGGTGCGCTCCCCTACCTATCAGGGAAGAGTCTGTGGTAAGCATCTTAAAGAGGGCTGAAAGGAAAAAACCAAAAATATAGCTCCATCTTTTGTGAGATTTTATGCCACTTCAGAAGGCCAAAAATCTGGTTCAAAATCTGCAGAAAATCATCTTATTCTCAGGAAACCTACAGTTTAAAATGATTGAGTGAAAATACATAAAACCACCCCACTTTCCTCAGGGACTATCAAGGTAATACAGCAAGTGGTAACTGTATTCAGCTACTTTTGTTGCTTGTCTAGTTCTGTAAAATTTGAAGACAGTCTAACTTATTGTCCAAGAGATACAACTCCAATGGGATTTCTGGGTATGGAAGGAGTGAGAAAATTCACTAAGCCTACCGAAAAATCCATTAGACTGACATTACTGGGGAGTGAATATTTTGTAGAAAAAAAGTACGTCAAGGTTGGCTATATTGAATAAATACAACTTTGTTCAAATATAAAAAGGGGAGTCTAGACATAACATAAAATTACAACTGGGGAGTCATTATTTTGAATAGTTATCATATAGTCAGTACAAAAAATATCAAACATCAGACATCACCAGGTGCAGCTAAGTAAATAGATTATTATTCTTCCTTCTATACTTTCCATTCTCTGTTCATCAGTATCAATTGCACTGCAGACTCCCTTTGGTTATTTTCCTGGTCGATTCCAAGCCCTTGGGTGATTTGTTAGCAAATGATTTCAAAATAAAAAGTGACGCAAAAGCTGTGTAAAGCCTTACTAATCGTTAAATTATTCTACCTTCAAGCCACCTGCTGTACCTTTGAAAGTTGATTATGGGGCAAAAAGACGTCAGAAAGCCAAAACACTGAGAATGTTTGTTTTAGTTCTAGATACATGGTGCATATTTTTTTTCCACAAAACACCATTCAAATTGCCATTCAAGCTTAAAATGTTCAGAGAGTCTGACCCTACTGCTTCAGATGTGCGTCAGTTCTGTAAAAGGTTGTCAGTGGATTGATCATTTACAGCAGGAGAATACAGACAAAAATATCTTACACAATTTATTTTTCAATTCTATTATAAAACCTTTAAAAAGTGTTTGGAAACACCAACCTTACTCATGGGAAATAACAGATCAACCAAGGTCTATTTTTTAAAACACTGTTTTAAAATTAATTCAATATGTAAATTAAAAGTAAAGCCCACAAAACTTTTGGAGTCTTTCTACTATTCTAAGGTGGGGCTTCACCTCTGCCTAACAGTTGCTACTTATTGTGATATCAGCAGAGTCAGGTCAGAAGAGGCTGTTTAAACTTTAAGCCAAGACAGATTTTTCCAAATCAGATTTACAGTGTGTGAAGAGAGAAGCAATTGTGCTTTCCACAAAGCAACTACTGGTCTATCAAACCTCACTTTTATATAAAGTTATTAAAAAAGAGACTATAATCATACTTCAAAACTTGTTTTTTAACATGATAAACAAACCAGTTTAATAAACAGGATAGGGAAAGTGGCAGAGTTTTGTTAAAACACACATACACATTTACTTCTAGTCAGTTCCAGAGATCTGTGGATTCACCAGCATTTAAGATTGTGTTTCTCACTGTTTTAATTCTGCCCTTCTTTAGAGGAGTAAAATAATTCAATTATGAGTCCAACAGCAACTATATCAAACACAATGTATTCTGTTGGACTCTTTTGATTAAGCTCATGATGTAACAGACAGCAAGTTTAAAACAAACAAAAGGAAGTAATTCATCATACAACACACAGTCAACGTGAGACACTCTTTGTCAGAGGATGTTGTGAAGGCTAAGACCATACAGGTTCAAAAAAGAACTAGATAAGGTTAATGGAGGATAGGTTCATCAATAGTTATTAGCCAGGATGGGCAGGGAGGCAAAACGATGCTCTGAAGTGTCTCTAGCCTGTATTTTCCAGAAGCTGGAAATGGGTTGGATCACTTAATGATTACTTGTTCTGTTTATTCCCTCTGAAGCACCTGGCATTGGCCACTGTTTGAAGGCAGGATATTGGGCTAGATGGATCATTGGTCTGACCTAGTATGGTGTTCTAATAATGGTCAAATCACCAGGAAATAAAATAAATGGGTACCTCAAATAACATTTTGAATATTCTTTTGATGGGAAGAGTTTTTATTTTTTTTAATTTAAACAAACATTATCTTTCTTCTACTGCTGCTCCCCAGAGGATTGGCTTTAACTAACTGTAACAGAACATTTTTGTATTCAGAGTACATGGGATACAATGATTTTTCCCCCCAATACAGTAGACTCTCGATTATCCGGGATGATAGGGAAAAAATTAATCCTGGTTAATAAAACCCCCGATAATCACCATCCTTAGGAAATATGGGGAGCGGGGGTTGGTTCACCAGCCACCCTGCACCAGGGGGAGGGAGTGTTGGTTCACTGGCTGCCCTGTAACTTGGTGGGTTTTTTGTGTGTGTGCGCGCTTGGGGCGGCAACAAAACCAGAGCCAGTCCTGCGAGTTACGCATATATATTTTTTGACATCCTGGTTAATCCACAACCTGGTTAACCCAATCCTGGATAATCGAGAGTCTACTGTAGTTCTTTTGAAGTTTAGAATATGTAAAAATGTAAGTGAGAACTGACATTTGTCATGGGCAATTTAAATATGTTTAAATTTAGGAGGATTAAGGGCTATGTGTTTTATAAATGAAAGTTGTCATTTAAATTAAGCCTTTTAGTAGAAATTTCTAATGAATGTTTTCCCATGTACTTGTTAAAATATGATCTATGTCACCATATTTATTATTTTCTTAGAATTTTATTTGGTTCTCTCATTACTGTAAACTTCCCACAAGAAGAAATAAACCACTAAAAAGGAAGGTGGGAAGTACAAGAAGATCAGAACACAGAATGTATTTGTGTATTTGGAAATCTTGGGTCCAATGCTACAAAACATTGAGTGCTTCAAGCGTCACTGACTTCAAATAAAGATGAGGACTCAACTCCTCACAGCATCAGGTACCCTGTTCAGGTTTTTGCGATGTGGATGGTGGAAAAAGACGATACCAGAAGTGTCTGAGGACCTGATCTTCATGGACAGTCCACTGAAATTTTAGAAGTCCCTCTATTATTAATACCAAAAATTAAGTAAAACCATACTTCATTTTAAGATTTAAGAAAAAAGGTCTGATTTGGAGATGCTGAGCACCTGCAGGTTAAGGTCAAATATGAAATATTGTTTATTGCCCTGAAGGAGAAAGAAAATGGTTTTCAAAGACAGTCAGTTTAATTTTCCATTAGATGAATTTAGTACTCAGTCTGCTGTTTAAAGTCCTGATTCATCACCTCTTAAAATGAATGGAAACAGTTCCATTGACTCCAGACCCTAAGAAAACTTTGATACAGATGATAACTATATTCTATTTCCAAAATTGTTTAAAACACTTTGGCCTGGACTGAAAGTCCCTGCTATTCCATCTGTAAAGCTCAGATCATAGCCTGAAATTCAATTAATGAATTATCTCCAATTAACTTCAATTGTTTACATTAGCAGAGTAGATGAATGTCCCCTCACATATTCTTACACATGACAATTTAATTGTAAAATCCCTATGATGCCTGCATCATTGGTGGAATTGAATGTTGTTTTGAACTGAACATTTAACGAAGGTCAGTGATTAAAATGTTAGCACTATATATAGGTGGTTGCAGAGCTGTGGGAGAAATGAATTTATCACTGACCACCCCATTAGCATTTTGCCCCTAATCAATCTCTGGGAATACAGTTAGCATTCTAAACCTGTGAGCTGCTTCAAACCTGTTCCCCAAATGTAGAATTTCTTCTCCCAAACCAGAATTATATGGCCTGAAGTGAATAACAGAAAATTTTCAGCTCTGCACCAGTGACAAGTTTAAGGTCCACTATTTCATTTTTTCATCTGTCAGAATAAGAAATAGAAGCTTTTACCACTGGAAACAGGAGATTCACCTTCTTCACAATGGGATAAGTAGCATTTGTTTCCAGTCTCAGAAAGTATATCTTAGAATTGTGACATTATTATAAATGGAAAAGCTATATAGGTCATTTTTAGCCATTTCTAAAGTTTCCACTAGTAGGATTTTTCTTTCTTTCTTTTAAATAAAACTTCCTGTTGCTGTACTCCTGGCATTTTGGAAGACTGGTTTCATTGGTAGATGAATATGAAAAGTAGCACCAAACTTCAAATAAACAGAAGAAAACAAACCCCAAACCTTCTAAACATTTCACTACAGTGTATGCAGAATATCTGATGCTAGGGTATAAAGGTTTTATTGAGATTCATTTGGAATGACCTGAATAACTAATTGCTTTGACACCCAGGAGTAAGCTGTCACCTTAACATGTATGCCAATAAATTCTTTATATCACACCATGTTATTATGTATTCTATTTTTAAATGAAAGAATTAATGATTTCACATTCATCTTAACATTATACATCTCACCAGTGAGCCTTAGTGTCTCCTTTCAGTTAAAATACACTACAGTCCAAAAACTATTTGAAGTATATGGTTCCAGACAAACAAACAAAATTAGTGGGGGCGGAGGGACAAGCAAACACTTTACTCAGCAATATTAAGGTTTCCCATGCAAGAGAAAGTTCATTATAAAAGCTTTGTCGTTTAAGACCACTAGAGAAGAATGTAATATGTTTTTAAAGCTTTCCCTCCCTTTTTATAAAATTATAATAGAGATTTTGTGGTATAACATCAAGATCTCTCCAGGGGAAGCTATGTAGTATAACATTATTATTACAGTAGACTCTCCATTATCCAGGATGTTAGGAAAAAAATTAATCCTGGTTAATAAAATCCCGGATAATCACCATCCATAGGAAATATGGGGAGCAGCGGTTAGTTCACCAGCCACCCTGCACCGGGGGGGGGGGGGGGAAAAGGGGTGTTGGTTCAGTGGTTTTCTTTTTGTTTGTTCTTGGAGCAGCAACAAAGCCAGAGCCAGTCCTGTGAGTTACGCATATTTTTTTTGACATCCTGGTTAATCCACATTCTGGTTAACCCAATCCTGGATAATAGAGAGTCTACTGTAATTATCTTTATTACCAAAGCACCTAAGAGCCCTAGTCATGGGCCAGGACCCCATTTTGCTAGGCACTCTACATACACAGAACAAAAAGCTGGGCCCTGCCCTACAGAGCTTTCATGAATTTTCACTACAACGTTAAAATATTAATGCTAGCTACAATATAGGTAAACACTGGTTAACTGAAACACAGTTATAGTCCCATACATTGACACACACATTAATTTATGTTTTTTTAAAAAAACAAACAAACATTGAAATGAGACTTTTATATGCAATGATAAAGACTCTAAGGTAATGTATACTTGTTTTAATAGTTGCTATTGATAATAACTACTTAAAAAACATGCTAAAAAAACCCTTGTGTAGAGATAAGTGGCTTGTACTGCAACTGGGCTCAATGCATATTTGGGCGCCAAGGGGATTTTCAGAACAGTTTGTTAATCTTATTCAAATCTCCTGAGAACGTAAGGTGTTGCCAGTTCAAGGATAATAGGTCTGGGTCATGGTTAAGGGGCTGGATGTTCAATCAGATTTTTCAAAGGCATTCAGAAGCTCTGACACATCAGGGGCATGAATATCCCACTGGACACTAACTGGTTCCTTTGCACATAACACATACTGAGTGAGGAACACCTCTCCAAACTGATTACTATACCTGTATGCTCTCTTTTGCCCTTACACACAAGAAATAGAAATAGTGATGACAGGCACAAGAGAGCAAAAACAGTAGGGGGTGTGCTCATGCCTCTTGTGGCAAAGGTGAACAACACAGCCATTAGAAACAGGAAGCACACACATTTCAAGATAATGATAAATTTGTTTGACATAGTTTTATGTATTCTCTTAATATTGAAAATATCCTTCATCTTACAAAGAATCATGCATATTGAGCAAATCATCCTTGCCTGCATGATTCACAAGTGGAGCCATCATATCCAGATTCACCTTTGGTGAACAGGGGAGCTGCATGAATATGCAAATCCTATAGAATCACACAGTGACATTCATACTCATGGCAGTGGAGGAGGATTTAGGAAATGTAATCTGTCGCTTTCCTTCAGGAGACATGAGATTCCCCCTGATTAACCATCAAACTAGGCCATCCCACAACATAATCCTGCACTCAGGTCCATTCTGTGTCAAGCGGAGAAAAGATATTAGTGTGCTCAGCCTTAATTGTATTATCACTTTAATTTATGTTTAATTTAGTTTAATTGATCTTTAAGAAAAAAATAATGTAGTTCATTTCTTTTACAAAAAAATATGCACCTGATATGCCTACAACCCATTTTTAGAATTAACATATAAAGTGTCTAAAATGCATACTAGTATACACAGCCCTTTTGAATTCCTTCACAAGTTATCCTGCATATAATTTACAAACCTGATTACTCTGCAATTAGGTTTTCAAAAAGCCAATAGTAATCACTCTGTATTATAAATTGCTTTTACATTTCATTTGTTTTGATTTTTGTCAGTTTTCACCCTGATCAATCTCTCATACAAACCCTTGAAAATAGGGAGTTTGTAATATAAATGAAGACAGAGCCTTGATTACAGTCACAAATGACAACACCATAATTATGCACAAACATTAAATGTGATACTCAACTCATAGTACTCTGAACTATTTCTGTATTTAGGATGAGGCTGATGCCAGAAATTATCTTGAGCTAAAAGGAAAAGGACAAAACCCCAAACATTCCTTTTTGTTTTGAAAAATAGTTGAAATGTCAACTTAAAATATGAGATTATGATACTGTCATGGAGATTAGATAGCATTATATCGTATCTATAACAGAAGGCAGAATGTCCAAGCAGGTTCAAAAATAAATCTGTAAACATATCACCAATTTTTCCTCTATATTCTTTGCAGACACTTAAAAATGAAACTAATACACAGAAAAAATAATCCTAATCTACATAGCATGACTGTCTAACACTACACCCCCACAATATATTTTTCATACGAATTTATAATGTACTCTAAAAACCTCCAAAATAAGACCACCTTTTACCTGGTATATGCAATTGCATTCCTTAAGGACATTCATATTATTTTACAGACTTTAGAAACACTGCAATGATTTTATTATTGAACTGATCTTTTACTTGAGGGAAAAGCAGTGGATATGTGTTATTCCTTGACTTTAGCAAAACTTTTGATAGTCTCCCACAGTATTCTTACCAGCAAGCTAAAGAAGTATGAGCTGGATGAATGGACTATAAGGTGGATAGAAAGCTGGCTAGATCATTGGGCTCAAGGGGTAGTGATCAGTAGCTCCATGTCTAGTTGGCAGCTGGTATCAAGTGGAGTGCCCCAAAGGTCGGTCCTCGGGCCGGTTTTGTTTAATATGTGGAGGATGGCATGGACTGCACACTCAGCAAGTTTGCAGATAACACTAAACTGGGAGGAGTGGCAGATACATTGGAGTGTAGGGATAGGATACAGAGCGACCTAGACAAATTAGAGGATTGGGTCAAAAGAAGTCTGATGAGTTTCAACAAGGATTAGTGCAGAGTCCTGCACCTAGGACGGAAGAATCCCATGCACTGCTACAGACCAGGGAGCGAATGGCTAGGCAGCAGTTCTGCAGAAAAGGACCTAGGGGTTACAGTGGATGAGAATCTGGATATGAGTCAACAGTGTGCCCTTGTTGCCAAGAAGACTAATGACATTTTGGGTTGTATAGGTAGGGGCACTACCAGCATATCAAGGGACATGATCATTCCCCTCTATCCGGCATTGGTGAGGCCTCATCTGTAGTACTGTGTCCAGTTTTGGGCCCCATACTACAAGAAGGATGTGGAAAAACTGGAAAAAGTCTAGCTGAGGGCAACAAAAATGATTAGCGGGCTGGAGCACATGACTTATGAGGAGAAGCTGAGGGAACTGGGATTGTTTAGTCTGCAGAAGAGAAGAATGAGGGGAGATTTTATAGCTGCTTTCAACTACCTAAAAGGGGGTTCCAAAGAGAATTTATATATATATATATATATATATATATATATATATATATATATATATATATATATATATATATATATATATATATAGGCAGTACACCTTTGATTGTATAGTCTCATTATTCAGTCCTTTCCTTTTTTTGAGTATCTGTCATCATCTTTATTGTGAGCCTTATTATAAATCTCAATAAATTAGTTTCTTTTATTCTTTAAAATGGGCATTTTGACATGCAACATTCATCTTTACCAGATTTCCTTTTCTGTAGAAAAAAGGAAGGTTATTTTTAAAAATTTCTGCAGCTTTGAACTAAGGAAGAAGATGCCTGTTAATTTCTTCAAGTCAGTGGGTAATTAATTTTAATGTGAAATTTAGTACCTTGTTACAGTGGGAAAGCTCAACTGATGGTTCCTGTAAAATTCATTCACATGAATGGGTTATGGGTCCTGCTAACTCAAAAGATATAACACATATGCATGTTAATATGCATGCCTGCTTGGTAATATTATGTAGGATAAAAATGTTTATGGCACAAATGGTGGGGAAACATCCTGCACTTGTACCAGAGGGAACAATTATAAATAGTTCAACTTACTTGATCTTTCTTCATCCAGTCTATACATTTTAGTTGCTTTGAATACAATTATTTCTCTTTCAACAATCTAACTAATGAATACAATACCCTTTTCAAGACCACATTTACGAATGAACAATGTATCAACTATCTTTTTCTAAGGTGCCAAATCAACAAATTCAGATGTTTTCCAATCACTACTGATTCAGAGTCAGGAATTATATAGATATGTCTCCTCTGATTACCTCTGACAAACCATTCCAGTAAATGGTGCAGTGTCCTTCGTGGCCTAGCTCCAAACTCTATGCGTATCAATAAATGTTCCAAATCAGGGTTGAAGACTTTCCTCCACATTAAAACTAGGTTGTCTCCCTTGGGAGCTCAATTTTATCTTTAGGTGGCCCTTTCTTGCAGTTGTTTGTCACAAGTGGGGACCTCAAACAAGCAACTCTGACATTAAAGTAATTAAGGGGCTTAACAGGATGTCTTGTTCTGTGCAATGGACGCTCTCAGTTGTTTTATCAAAAAAATATTTTATAAGAATATTTTTTTCCAGAAGATGAAAGGTGACTACATAATTTTTAGGCCTTAAGAGGACTTGGACTTAAACACTATTAAAAGTGATGGTACATGCAGCATACCATTCCACTGTTCCTTATTTGGAAAGCTCCACCTACTGGTTTTCCAGTCCATATAGGCAAATCTCATTAATGTTTATTAACTGCTAAGAAGGCAGTTACTTCAGTTTGAGTGATTACAGGAAAGCAGGAAGAAAATATGGAATAGCATCATGGGTAAACTTCCATAGGGAATCCTGCCATAAGTGGGGGAAGGAGCTTGATAGGATCCTGTATGCCAGTTTGCACAGAGCTCTGCAAAATCTAGGGAAGCCCTGTGTTTTGACAACCTTGTGGAAGAACTCTTCACTTGACTGTGGTGGTGTTTCAGGCAGAGGTATTCCTAACACTTCTCTGTATATGTATCAATGCACTAATCACACCTATTCAATGAAGTTTATGACATCAGGTACCAATTATTATATACAAACTCTGGAGGAAAGTGAAAAGGAATGAACACACAGCAACAGACCAGAGAGTGTTCCATTGTCAGAATATGCACATGCTTTTTATCTTAAAATTGCTTTTATCTAAATCTATGCCAGCAAAGTAAAAAATAAAATAAAATAATGCTAGAGTAAATAATCATTAATTATATTAATATTACAGATTACTCCTAATATTAAGATTACTGTCACTATTATAATAGTCTTCTGAATCTTAGTGTGTTTAGAGTTGTATGTGTGGAGGCAGTTTATGACTTCAGTGAGCTCAGAGCCACAACTATTTCATCTATTTAGCAGCCTCATCTGTATTTTTCCCCACCTAGGTTTCAAAAACAAGCTGTACAAAAACTCCCTCCACCTGAGTCTCTATTTTCACATCAGTATGCATTATTATATTCTGCACTTCTCTAAATTCAAAGTCAGCAACTCACTGGCAGATTTTACTTTTAGTCTTTTGAATATTCCATATTACACTTGACACAGCTGAGTCACAGAGGCCAAGATCAAATTGAAATTCAAATGATGTTTATTATTATGACTAAGAGAAAAATAGAATTACCTGTTCATAAACTCAAGGTAATCCATTTTCATGGTCTATGTCACTTATACGTATTATCCGTATGCTGCTAGGGTATGAATAGCAGCATTTTTAGCATAAGAATGGTTAGACCAAAAAGGAATAATTTTAACAATAAGCAACTAGACCTTGGACATAGAAGCTACATATTTAGATGCAATACTTATTGTAGATTGAAAAAGTGATGTGAAATCTTTTGTGTATGAAAATATGAAAAGAATAAAAACCTAATTGTGTACATAAATTCTCAAAATGCCTCAGGAACTATTTTTACAAGTTTTTGTGCAATTGTCACTTCCTTATTGAAGTGTAAATGATAAGTGTCATAAAATGAACTGTTAAAGCAACATGCCAAAGAAGAAAAATTGCCTGGATTTTTAGAGTATATAATTTTGAAAGGTAGCATCAAATTGATTTTCTTAGGAGAAAATAAGAGACAAACATAGAGGATTAAAGTGTTTCTTACCACAGAGAGCAATATTCTGTACAAACTAGCATCAGTGATGACTCCCAGGTGCTCTGAGAGGGAGGGAGCTGACTTTTTCAGAAAATATATTGGAAAATCATGGATCTGAGATAATCTGATTGTACCATCCATCTCTTTGGATGGCAATCTGTTCAGGATGGCTGTGTATCCTGTGCAAGAGCACAGTTATCAGGACCACTCAGTAAACACTTCTGAGGACATTAAACAGCTGAAGAGTAATGTTTTGAATTGATAATTGTCTGGATCATGAAAGAACCTGAGGGACTAACAGGATGTGTACATATTTAGGCCTCTTTGAAGCTAAATGAGGATCTTGAAATAGCTTTTAAGATGGATTTTGGACTTCTGCATATTCAGTTTTGTTTTCTTGACTGACCTGCAAACATCTTTTGGATCCATATGATCTCTCATCCCTCCCGAATATTACAAGACTAGGAAGAAGAAAGATTTTTTTTTGTCCTCTTTATTCTTTGAGGCTTTGCTTTTCCCATCTAAGCATGTTTTTAGGGATCTTAGACACAGAGCTAGAAAAAAATCCATTGTGGAAAGGAACTCTGATAGTCATCAAAAGATTCTCTATAGACTATGTCTGAAACACATCTGTCCAAGACTGTAGTAGACATTTGGGCTGAATGGCAATGGAGGTGCGTGCCCTGAACTTCTGTTTTCCAAGATCTGATTCAGAGGGTCATAAGTGATCATATTGGCTCCCTTGGACCACTTAACTTAAAAAACACTCAAGGCCAATATTAAGAAAAAAAATTAAAAATGAACCAAGTCCACAATTCTGATTTTCATTACTGCATAGCAATAGAAGCACAGTTCTTAGCATTATAGCTGTTTCAATTTATATTATAATGTAAGGCCCAGAAGCCTAATCAGCTTCACGACCCTGTTGTGCTGAGCATAGTGAAAAGCTGTCAGTCTACACTAGAATGTTGTACCACTTTAAATATACTTCTAACATTAAGGCAATAAACACCCCCAGTGTAGGGACAGTTCTACTGATATAAAGGTGCTTTATACAAGTGTAGCTATTCCCATACAAGAAGGGAAATAGCTGTACTGGAATAAGACACCTTTATACCCGTATAACTGCATCCACATTAGGACTTTTACCAGTGTAATTATTTTGGTTCAGAAAAAAAAATTACACCCCTAACTGAAGTAGTTATTCTGGTAACACTTTTAAGCCTTAACCAGTCCTCAGAAAACAAGCAATGTACATAGGGTAGACGAACTAATGAAATTATACATAGGTTATTCTATGGCTAAATATTCGTTTTCATTTATCTAAAGTACATTTGTTTTTGTTATTACATCAATAAATATATTAGTATTGATTTTTCCTTACTGCCTCTCAGTTATTTACAGGTTAGCTGGTTTCTTTCATTATCACAGCAAAGAGAAGGTATTTCACTGATGTATCTGAAGTGGCACCGAGGGGAAAAAATAGTATTTGGGTATTTTAGAATTATATCATTGTGAGGAAGAATTAATCCTGGCTTGTTATTCACAGTTACCACAAGTGACTGGCATACTGGAAAGGTTTCAAACAACTGTTGTTCAAAATACCTTTAAAAAAATCATGAAATCCCTTTCGTTTCAACAATAGGTGAAAAACTTTAATTTGCTTGGGCAAAATTATATCAAAAACTTTTTCAATTCTGGTATACATCTAATGGCTTCACTTTCCAGTAATTTAGAAATTATCTCACTGCATACCTTGTGCTATAGCAGGTTTACTATCAGAAATAAGCAGTATGACAAAATGGCAAATTGAAACTCTATATATTAATCCTATGACAAATGCTACCAAAACATTGGGTTGGGGTTTTTTGTTTCACTTCTCCTGATTCCACATTTATTTCTCTACCTTGCTAGTATTTAAATGAATCTTCTGCATTACAATATAATCCATAACTGGAGACTAGAATGTCCATGATAATAATGAAGGTCCTGCTCCTGCAAGCTGATCCATTTGAGTAGACCCCTGAACCAATACAGAGCCACACTCATGTCAATACATTGATCAACTAGAAGAATCAGGGCACCTTCACTTACATTTAAAAAAGTCAATTTTCCTGATATTGCCAAGTTGTATATTCCTCTGGTCTTTCCAATCAACATTGCTTAAAACAATGTTAAAACACTGTAGTGTGGCCTATTTGGTTACTTTAATTGTTTGTTGGACAACATTTAATAATATGGGTTGTTAAGGGTATTTAAAGTATTAATGGTAAATCATAAAGAGTATAAGCATTCATACCATATATTATTCTTTCAATAGTATGGAAAATATTCCTAGTTAAGATGCGAGTCAGCTACTGAATAGCCTTCTTTGATATTATTTATAGCCAAATACAATTTCACACAAGTAGGAACAAAGAATGCCGGTTACACAGGATGGGGGACTTCATTCCGGAAAGCAAGGAATTTGACAGGGAAATAGGAGTCATGGTCAGGGAATAAAAAGTCCTGAACATGAGCTCCCAAGTGGATTGCATTGCCTAACAGAGCTAATGTGATCCTTGGATATGTATATAGGGGAGTGTTGAGTAGAAGTTAGGAGGTAATATTGCTACTGTATATTGCATTAGTGAGACCATTATTGCAATAATGTGTCCAGTTATGATGTCCACACTTCAAAAGGGATGGTGACAAACTGAACAAGGTTCAGAAAATAGCTACAAGAACAATGTGAGGTCTGAAAACCAGCCTTACAGTAAGAGACTAAAGCTGAAGTGTGTTTCATTTGTAGGGCTATTTCTGTTTCAGATTTAAGTGTAAACGATTAATAGAAGTGTAATTAGAGAAAAAAAGATAGTATTAAAGTCAAAGTCGCTCCTTTTAGCCTATTATAGGAGCTACAACAGATACAGCCTTAAGCACTTTGTATAACTTGTAGACACAGACTATCCCCTGTGAAGGAAAGAAATATATTCTTTCATTGCTTCATATTAACCAACCCAATCAAAACTTTTGTTATTCTGGTCTGGCCTACAGAAGACCTTCACACCTGAAATCTTGGCAGAGAATATTGTTCCTGTGAGATTTCCCTGTGAAATAATGCAAGAATGTTACTTCTCTCAAGATTTTCAAGAGATCAAGATGGCAGTAAGTTGTGTATTCCCAAATCAGTGACTCATCTGACTGGAGACGATCCTAAAATCGGCATTGGTACAACAGATGTCATGAATGAAAATGAAAGAAAAGAAATTTAGAATTGATGTCAGAAAGTACTTTTTCAATTACTTAAATAGCCGATCGGGCAATATTGCTAAGACAAAAACACTCAAGTGTCATTCAAAAACCAAAAATAGGTTATGAAAGGTGAACAGAATACAGTAAATGGAATGAGTCTTGACAGCCTGGATGGCATTTACTCATTCCCCAAATGTATATATTCCTGTATTATGGCCTCAGCTACAAATTCAACAAAACTGTACAGCATGTGGTGCCTCAGTAAACACAGACCAATTTTCAAATCCCATTGAGCTACAACATTCTTAAGAGACACCTTATTTTTCATTAGATTTTAGAGACTTGACCGGTACAAGTGAGGAACTCTCTTTATATAAAACTTCCATGAAACAAACTCAGCCACTAATGTTGCAAATGATCTGCAACCCTGGCACATAATGCATGAGTTAATCAGATCTCATAAGATAAAGCAAAGTCAGGCCAGGGCAGTACTAAATCCAGGAGAAAAGAGGAGTTCTGTAGGAGGTGATTTGGGTGATTCAAGTGGGTAGTGTTTTACCTCTCAATTACTATTATAACAGTGGTATGACATGGTGCTACAGGTTATGTGCTGATGGAGATATGAGCTATTGATTTTACATTTTATCTATAACCCTCAACATCTTACCATGATAAGATTATGCGATATCCTCCACTCTGGCTTCCCAAACAGACATTAAACCTGTCATACATTAAACCTGCTTCAGTCCATACAAAACACAGTTACTAAACTCATTTTCCTTGCACAGAATAATCAAATAACATACCTCTTTGAGTATTTCTTCTGGCTTCCCATCTACCACTGCATCAAACTTAAGATTCTTGTCACTACACCTTTAAGGCCATATATAACTCAGTGAGGAAGGACAGTCCAGTGATTAGATAAGACCTGAATGGAATTCCCTGCCAGATTTCCTCTGACAATTCTTCACCTAATATTTCCTGTGACATGCTTACAGTCACAATCTCGCTGTGCCGCAGTCCTCATCTGTAGAAAGGGGATAATAGCTCTTCCCCATATCACAGGAGGGCTTCAAGGATACATTAAAGTCAATCTAACCAATTCTGAACAGTGGCAATCATTTTGAGAAGGTGAGACTGGGAGGGAACATTGGTGAGACTGAAGCTTTGATAACTGAGAGAATAGGATCCACTATAAAGGATATTACAGCAGAAAGCTTAGAAGAGTGAAAGAATGTATGTACCTTAGATCAATGGTTGGAAAGCACCCATAAACAAAATGTTCAAAAAAGTCAGCATATTAGTCACAGTGTCCTAGCCAGATATTGCCTATGTAAATTAACCTGCAGATTCACTAGGACAAAGTCCTCTTCAGTTCTTGTACTGCAATACTGTCTGTGCGCATCAGTCACTAGCCCTTTCCTTTCCCAAATCTCTCAGTCTCCCTGTTTTGTGGAACTCATCATTAATCCCCCAAGAAACAAAGACAGAGAAAGAATATGTTGGAGAAGAAAATACCGCACTTCTCAAAGAATGGATCTTCAACGTATCTCTCACTTTGCCTTTATTCTGTACTCTATTTTCTATATTTGATTTAAATTACAAAATCCCTGGGGTAAGGACAGTATCTTCCTCTATTTCTGTGCTGCACCAATAACCCTGTTGATTCTCAGTAAATATTAGTATTATTAATTATATAGTGTCAGTGTATCTATTAAACAATTGTTGTGTTTCTATCCCACAGATTGTTGCACTTCAGGCGTGGGTATCTCTAGTCAAGGCTGGATTCAATTTTTGCTTAGAGCAGGGAAAAAAGCATAATATCATCTGAAGATTTACAGCACAATCTAGGAATAAAGACTAATTTTTGGAAGATTTTCAAGTAAATCTGTTCATTGATTTACTTTTAATAGTCATAAATAATTTTAATGAAACCTCTAAGAAAATTGACTGAGACATGATTTTTTTTGGGCTTCTTTTGTTTATAAACTCTGGACCATAGAAAGTCCAAAAAAATTGTATCTAATGAGAGTTAGGGCCCGTTTCTGGTAATATATAATTTTTAATTTCCTTAGCAAAATATTTTTTCATTTTTCAACATTGTTGAAAACTTTTGTGCCATGTGTAGCCAATGGATAACAGGTTTTATGTTAGCCATTTCTGTTGTCTGAGGCAACACTTGAAAAACATTATAAATAATTTAGGAGAACACTACAACACTGTTCTTTTGTGATATGCAACCCAGTGAACTAGAGCAATTTTGACAGACTCCTGGCTTCCTTGACTCCCTTGTTCTCCTGACTGTGGCTGTCAATGTTCTGTGGCTTCAGGTTAAAGAGTCCATCAATCCTGCAGCTATGCCTTTAGCCCGCTATCCTTGGTTCTTCCCAGCTAGAGGACCTATTAATTCCATGTCTGTGTTGCATCAGAACGGCAGATTGTTGACAAAGATCACAAAGAGGCTGGCATTCGTACTGAGACACAGTTAAGGTTGTGGGCTAGATTTCCAAAGGTATTTAGGCACCTTAAATTGCAGACAGGCATCTTGTGGGATTTTCAGTGCACCTAATCAATGGGAATTAGGTATCTAATATGCTCTGGCGCTTTTTAAAATCCCTCTAAACATCTACATGTAATGTTAGTTTATGGTGCATTTTCTCGTGTATAGCAGTTCAAGTGGTGAGGAATATCTCTGGGTAGAGGAAGAGAGAGATGTGTTAGATGGCTTAACTTTTCATATTCTTGCTTTTGTGTTTTTTTTCTACAATTTTAACTGACATATAATGTAGAGTAATTTACTTACTCCCTTTAATGGAACCGCCAATATCCATCTTGATTTCTAGAGTACCCAAAAGAACTGCTGAGGTCTTTAAAAGCCAACGCAGATGCTGCCCTGCTCAGTGGCCAATGATCTATAAAAGGGAAGTGAGGTATGAACTTTTTAGACCTTGAGAAAAAAAATCACACATTAAGGCCCTGATTCTACAATGACATCCATGCTGGACCTCATTTGACTCCCAGTCTGCTGATCTAATTCTCCAGGGGAAAACACTAAGTTCGAATTTGACATTTCTCTAGCAGAAATGTACTAGCATTTATATATGCATGTAAGAAAGCTTTCACAACTATATTCACTTCCTTCCTACTGGTAGGTTCTTACTGGTCAAATTTGATTAATTAAGAGAGACTCAGAAAAAAACAAGGAACAATGGAGAAGTTTAGTATGGTTAGTTATACAAGAATGGGTTGATACTAAGTGCACATACAATTAGCAAACACCTGCATGTAAATTGTAATAAGATGCATTGCTTTAAAGGATGAACACTGTATTATATGTTTCTTGGGAGGGGGAAATTTTGGGGGGGTCAAAATAAAGATTCTACAACAAAATTGCTAGCAAAAATTGAATGTTTTCTCTCCTCTTCAAATACCATAAATAAAACAAGGAGGTAATCAGCCACCTTCATTTAATAATTAATTTGCTATGTTAAAAGTTTCCTCTGTGCTACAATGTCAATGAGTTTGAGTGCAGATGAAACAGTGCCACAGTATCTATTATAGCAGAGAGACAACTTTGCTATAGTTAAGGTTAAGACCAGCTTTCTGTTTAAAGTCGGACTGTTCTAAGAGCTCTAAAAACTAGATGGTTAATCAAACTGCCTTGAAATGTATGGTGTGGGGGGGAAGAAGAGGGGTTGTTAGTGATCCAAATTTGAGGCCATTTGAACAAACGGGTCCCAGTGATACGGCAACCCTGCCCCCCACCTTCCCCCACCACACACTCCACACAAACCCAAACAAACAAAATCAGCTTTTCTTAAAGTTGACAAATTCTGGTGACCATTTTTGCTCACATAGATCAAACTGGGGCTCATATCATTATACCAGAGTCACAAATGCTTGAAGGTTACCCCAACAGAGTGCATGGCACCGAACAGCCCTTTAGTGGAAATCAAATTAAAATGGTATTTGAAAAATATTTTGCCTCTCTGATTACGCTCATCACAAGCAAGTGCTTATTCTCACGCCAAACAGACTATGCTAAGCATGCACAGAAAAAAGGACTTGACAAGACTGTTAGCCTTTGAAGTGTTTCTCAACATCGGAATATTTCAAGGGGATAAGCAGTAGTCTTTTGAATCTGACCCACCTGGGCAAAGATCTGAAAAAGGTTGGGAGGCATATTGCTAAAATAAGTCTCTGTAGGGGGGATGTTAACTATGGGAAAATGTAAGAAAAATAGGAAGTGAAGCCCATGTTGGGGTTGACCACTCTCTCATCTCACCTCACTACTGACAATACTTATGGAAAGAAGATCCCAGTGCCCTGCTACTGATATAACCCACACAATGTGCATTGAAATGATGTGGACTGTAGCATCAAGCTATATGCATCCTTCCTTTGATAACACACCTGGAGGGGGGGCACTCAGAACCAGAGCTCCTGAAATCACAAGCCCAGCTCATCCACGCTGCTCCAATTTATTCCTCCACCATTCAATACAGCTACACGTAACACACTGAATGCAGTCGGAGTTCATTCAGTTAATTCCAAATAGCCATTGATAGCTTCAGGGGCTGGAGGTAAGTTAAGGCTGGGTGGGTGTTTACCTTAACTCTATAATCCCTGGTTTACATACATTTGAGTTTTGCTGAACTCAACATAGTGGAAGAGCACAGGCTATCGATGGTCAACTTTAACTCTTCATTAAGAATTTTTTTTTTTTGCCATTTAATGTATGGGTTGGTTCACCATCACAGGAGCTGCTCAACGGGGCACAACATTTTAGAATAGAAAATCCATCTGGGGATTTATATCACTGTAGGTGACTGGCCTGCCTTTTTCTTCCTTTGTTACAGAATACACTGGCCACCAGGGACAGGTAAGGAGGTCCTTCCCTTGCAGCAGGATGGAAGGTGGGCATAGGAAGGGGAGATCTTCCGGCTCACCTTTCCTTTGTTTTTTGGAGAAATATAACTTGGCTAATAATGGCTGGTACTGGATGCCAGGTTTGTTATGGTTCCAGCATGCTCAGGGCCACAGACCACTGTTACGGATTATGTCAGTGCAGAATAACTTTTTTTTTCTATAAATCATCTTGAATATAAATTGTATTCCCAAACTCTTTACAGAAAAAAATATTAGGACGGTGGCCAGTATCTAGCACACACTTTTAAAAAAACCTGCACAGTGAATTATAGCATGAAATCATGAAGTCATTAAATGAAGAGAAAGAGAAATTAAGAAGCACAGATGAGACCAGGTTAAGATGAGATCTGAAAAGGGTTGTAAGTTGGATGAAACATACAGGAAGGCTGCAGAAGAGAAGGTTGTTACTCAAATATTGGTGAAATTTTGAGGAGGGACAGAGGAAGGCCAGCTATAAAGGGAGCAAAGAGAGTAAGTAGAAAGGGAGGACAGGCAAGTAAGGTATATTAGAAGTAGATTGATTGATGCCAAAACCGTGTTTTATTAATTTGGGGAATTTTGAACTGACCCCTAAGTTGAATAGAGAACCAGAGAAAGTATTAAAGGAGGGGGTGATATTGTATGTATGAAGGTAGGCAGCAATATTCAATACATGATGGAGTCTAGACAGATGGAATTTAGAACGACAACAGAGGAGGGAGTAGCACCCAAGAAGCCCAACTCAACCTTTAGGGAAAGATAAAAAATAAACAGTAGCCATTAATTTAGTGACATTTGAAGGTGACTCTGAGAGACCTTAATGCACTGTCCCATCAATTTATCTATCCTGTCTTTATTGAGAACACAATCAGTTAGCTTGCACAGAGAGTGATAACTTTTACTTTAGAAAGGATTGGAGCTAAATATAACACCAGTAGAGTGTGTGTGTGTGTGTGTATATATATATATATATGCCATGCCTATAGAGTAAAAATGTATCACTCTTCATCCTATAATCAAAAGTAACAAACCTACAAAGTAAAGCATCAAAAACAAAAACACTGAATACACACATAAAAACCACAAACATATAGGTAAAAGTTTAACTAAAATCCATTTACTGTAATTTACAAACACTGTTTTGGTTTCCCTCTAAGGAACCACAATCTGTATTCTACATTTTCCCCAGACATTCAGAGCTACTGAATTTAGAGTTCTATCCAACCATATAAACTTAATTTCACATTGAAACTAATACCCACAACCACCGCCACCACACAAACACTTTAGATTGCCAATAAAAATATATATTATAGTTCATTTAAGTATGGAATTTTATATTACTGCTTTTACTTATTCTTACTTCTGGGGCATGATTTCTTATACAGCATAGTGTAATATAAAGAACACATGGTCTCCTGTGCGTAGGCTCTGCGTAGGTTTCTCATCCTTAAAAGCATGCAATGATACTGCTTAATTGCTAGATTTCAGTCACCTTTCTAGCCTCTTTCTTTCAGTGGGCGTAAAAGGGTTTGTTTGTAAAATATATTGCTGCTGACAGAGTTTTATCTTGTTCTTCTGGAATCTCAGCAGCAATTGCCAAGTTAGAGGCTTCCCCAGAAAGCATGTCAAAGGATTCCCACCCACACACTGAATATCTAACAGGATCTGACCCATGTTTTTCTTATTAAAGCATCCGTATGCTTTTGGGGGGGGGGAGGGGGAAGAGGGAGAGGAAAGAATTTTGACTAAACTTGAAACAGAAAAGGCGCTAAATGTACACAAGAACTAAAGTGGAAACTGTACACAGTTTACTTTTTTGTTTCTTACTAAATCATTACCAAGATGCTAAAAGCCATATTTAAAATGCAAAGAACACATTTACTTTTTCTTGATTTTGTGAACATGATGTTCTTACTTGGTGATTTACAGCTCCAGTTGTCTTTTGCCCAACCATGAGGAAGACTACACTTATAATTGCTGACTATGGAAAACACCATGAATTAGCAGAGCCTGGTGCCGAGGCTGCGCTGTACACCGAGGCATTAGGTGAGTCTAGGCGGGATGGCTAAGAAGCCAGACGAAGGGCAGCCTCCCTGACGCTAGCCTTCAAATGAATATCCCATTCTTGCTGAGCCCTGGGTTTCAAAACCTTTAGAAATATGACACTTGTCCTTCACATGTGATTCCCCCAAGCACTTGAGACAGTTGCTATGGGAGTCACTTACAGGCAAAAGCTTGTTACGGTCCATGCAGGGTTTAAACCCCGAGACTGGGGCATTCTCCACCTGGGGCGAAGTCCCTGATGGAACTCTAACTTTTAACTACACTTAACTACTTAACACTAACTACTAGAAACAAATTATTTACAAGGCCCTGAGGTTCAAAGTCAGAAGAGACAAAACCGCTAGCAAAGAAAGTCACTCTGACTATCCACCACAGAAATGACCCATCCATTCATTCCAATGCTGTATAAATGGGAGATGCAGGGAGAACTCCCCCTCCACCTTCACAAGACTGCATCTGTATGTTCTGTACTATTAAAGTGTGTGATTTAACGTTGTCTTAGCTGCTCAAGTAGTGATTTCTCAAACAGTAGTGAGATATTCTACTTCAGAAAGAACCCACAAGGTTTCTTTTGATGGACATGAATCTATAGTGCTAAGAGACTCAACTTCAGCACCCATATGAATAGCTTCACATCAACTTATTTACATGAAGAGGAGTGAGGAAGCGCTTCTGCATTTCACAGTTATAATAAATTAAATCAGCTGTAATTCTGTGATTAGACATCAGCATGACTTACGTAAACAAAAATGAAGAAAGGATGGGAAAAGAGAATGCCACTTTGGAAACAAACAGTATCTGTTTCTATGGGTAGAACAATACCTGGCACTTAAAATCTTTTCATCTAGTTAGGAAAGCAAACTCCCCCAGACAACAGGCTGAGTAGGATATCTGTTCATTAGGGGAAAATGGACTTTAAGTCACAGGACTATCGATCTATGGAGCAGTGTGGGTGTCTTCCTCTGTTTTGTGAATGCTGAGCTGATCTCCTGGATTTAAGATTTGGACTGGCTGAGTCTATTTATTTCCTTTTATGATATTTCTATACAAAATGTAAAGACGACTTAACAGGAAAGGTTTTGTTATTCTAGTGGCACCCTTGCGGGTCTGGAAGATGGTTTCCATCAGTGGTTTGTGATTATGCTACGGCATTACAGCGGCATGACTATGGAGCCATTCCTGTGCCGCTGTAGCGCTCGTACAGCAGACATGGCCTCGAACTGAGCTAATGCCATCATGAATATACAGAGAACATGTGGGAGCTGTTTAAATGGCTATTGCCAGTATGGTGAGAGGAGTGAGAAAAGCTACTCTCTGCCCTCTCCCGGACTCCGCATATGGGCTCCTCTATGGGCATCACATCAGGCAGGAAACCCACACCTACTGGAGGAAGGGAAGGGAAGAGAACCCTTCATGGACTTCCTCCCATACCTTTCCACCCCTGTTCTTCCCACCATACTGAGGACTCCATATGGAGACAGATCCCAGAGTTGGGGAAGAGAGAGGCCAGGCTTCCTTCAACAGCCCCCAAGGCCCATCATGTGGTGCTGGTGGCCCATTCCCTCTCTGGAAGCACCATATGGGACAGGAGTGTCAATTCCCAGGGGTGGAAGGTGTCAAAATGGTCAGACTTCCCCAGCACTGTACTCATTGGACCGCAACACTTGGACCCAGAGATCCATTTCACTTTGGGATAATAGCCTTTTCCTGATGCCAGCTCATCTAATTAGTCCTATACCTCAAGCAGTAGCAGCATCTGCTACACTTCTGAAGGCTCACCTTTCAAACTGCTGATGATTCATTCAAAGAGTTGTACACAAACTATCTTCTTTAAAAGAAACCTAGTATTACATTTAAAAAGCTGAATCAAAATAACATTGTTTGGGATTGAAAAGTGAAGCACTGAGAAGTTAAGAAATGCCCTAATTCACCTCCCTTGTGTATATGCATTATGATAGTCTTGATTACATTACTATATGCCCTCCCCTTTGATATAATGGCTGCTGAGCAGGGTCAAGCCTGGGATAATAATGACAAGTGGTAAAGTAAGGAGAAGCAGATCTAATCCTTCCCTCTGTTAGACTCAGAGGAAAAACTCCCCCTCTTCTGCCAGACTTGGAGAATTCTGCACTTCCAGAAGTCATCTCGGGTGAGGTGAGGGCTCAACAGCTAGGGGAACTGAAGCGGAAGCAAGAGGAGAGTTGATGGCTGTCTGAGTCATTGCTGAGGCCCCTATCCTTTCAATAGTAAAGCAGCAGCATCTTTGCGGTTGCAGAAAAAGTATGAATAACAGATGCCCAAGTCAGGTGTCTCCTCTCCTCTAAAGGAGGATGTGTCCTCTCTTCTTTGAAGAAAGTTAATACACAGGTTATACAGACACTGTACATAAAATCTCTTTTAAAATACTGCCAAGTCTTCTAAAATGCAGGAAGCTTCCTTCCCCTAAAAAAACATTTTTTCCACAACAAGCTCCTAGGTACTTCCGTTTTATTTGGTTTTTTATACCAACACAATTTCCACATCCTGGTCAAGTAAAAACAATTTTTTTTTTTAATAAATGTGCCTACTCAGCTACACACAAGCATGCACACATACACACTCTCTCTTTGACTGGCCATGGAACTCCTACTTGAGGCCAAACTGCCGTCAGTTACCTTGTTATTTTGTCCTCATTCTCTTCCCTTCACTTTAGCCCAGCATCAAAGATGAAGCAATGCCACGTCAGCACACACCGCTGAAACTTATGATGACAACCCACTAGTGAGTTGCCTGGTTAGTATTCTGATCTACTTTCACCAAACTACCCTACTCCAGGCAACACGACATACCGAGTTAACCGGGCTGCGGATTAACCGGGATGCCTAAAGGGGTCGGTAGGGGAAGCCCCAAAGCGGCGGCGGGATGAGTCATTAGCCTGCCGCTGCTTTTGGGCTTCTCCCACTTGCCCCTTACAAGCTGAGGACTCGGCCTGCTTCCAGCCTGGGTGTAGGAAACCCAGGCTGGCAGCGGGCTGAGACCCAGGCTGGCAGGAGCCTGGGGGGGGAAGCCCAAAGCGGCAGCAGGCTGAGTACTCAGCCCGCCGCCACTTTGGGCTCTCTCCCCAGGCTCCTGCTACCGGGGGTCTTGCCACCTGCCACACTCAGCTCCTGCTGCCAGCCTGGGTGTAGGGAACCCAGGTTGACAGCGGGAGCAGACTGGGGCAGGAGGCAGGACCCCGGCTGGCAAGGGGCCAGCCGGGGAAACCCCAAAGTGGCAGTGGGCTGAGCGCTCAGCCTGCCGCTGCTTTGGGGTTTCCCCCGCTGGCCCCTTGCCAGCTGGGGTCTCAGCATGCAGCCAGCCTGGGTGTAGGAAGCCCAGGCTGGCAGCGGGAACTGAGACCCCGGCTGGCAGGAGCCTGGAGGGAAACTCTAAAGCGGCAGCTGGCTGAGAGCTTGGCCGCTGCCGCTTCTCAGCTCTCTGCCGCTTTAGACTTTCCCCGCAGACTCCTGTCAGCGGGGGTCTCAGCTCCCGCTGCCAACCTGGGCTTCCTACACTCAGGCTGGCAGCGGGAGCTGACTGGGGCAGGCAGCAGGACCCCGGCTGGCAGGAGCCTGGGGAGAGAGCCCAAAGCAGCGGCAGGTTGAGCACTCAGCCTGCCGCCGCTTTGGGTTTCCCCCAGTGGATCCTTGCCAGCCGGGGTCTCAACTCGCTGCCAGCCTGGGTGTAGGAAGCTCAGGCTGGCAACGGGCTGAGACCCCGGCTGTCAGGAGCCTGGGGGGAAAGCCCAAAGCGGCGGCAGGCTGAGCACTCAGCCTGCTTCCACTTTAGAGTTTCCCCGCAGGCTCCTGCTAGCCGGGGTCTCAGCTCCCGCTGCCAGCCTGGGCTTCCCACACACAGGCTAGCAGGGGAGCTGACTGGGGCAGGTGGTGGGACCACCACCATTCCTCTCCATACCCCAGTAGACGCTTGATTATCCGGGATTTTATTAACCGGGATTAAGGTTTTCCCGATCATCCCGGATAATCGAGAGTCTACTGTATGTCCGTTCTCTACCAGCCCAAAGTTACTCACAAAATAATGTTCTGCTGACCCCTATTATACTTCATCTGTTTTACCTATTTTACTAAATAGGTTCTGATTCTGAGAATTCCTTCTGTCTTTTGCGCTCTCCAGTTTGAGTACTTGCCTTCTCAGTTTCCAATATATTTTCCAAAATCTGTAAGCTATCTTGACTTCTAATTCTTCTCCTCCATCTGCTTCTTGTCCCTTGTCTCTCACCTCTTTCTCTTAATCTATTCCTGTTTCCTCTCCATCCACTACACTTTGAACCCAATTTATTAGCTCACACGTATACCCATCCCCCAAAAGATAGTAATATAGAAACACTATTCTGGTTGTTTTCACACACCCAGTCAGTCACTTCTTCCAAAGCAAGTTCAAAGATTTGACTCCTTTTAGAAGTTAATTTTAGTTATCCATGTCATCTGATGAGTTCACAAATAGATACCTTTAAGTTCTATGAAACAAGGCAATAGGTCTCCTGGAACTCCAAATAGTAATGTGGTATGCTACGTGGGGCAGCATAAATATCAGGCATAAAATTGAGTGCACAGAGATAGTGTTCATGCTTCAGAATGTGATTTCACCAAATGATATCAAGAAATAAACTATATAATCTATCCCAGTCACCTGTACTAATGTAATTATTGTAATTTGTTAGCTTTGGGATGAACATTAAGAGTTTCAGAACAAAAAAAAAGGATGCTTGTGTTACAAGTGAGATGTGAATTTCACATATAAACTAAATTAAAATACTATGGGAAAACACAGCAGATGTTATGTGCTACAAAGGAAAAAAGTTGAAAAATGGCAACATTTAATATAAAAGCAATTTTGCCATAGATTTGAATGTCACCTCCTTACAAGAAACAAGAATCAAGCAATAACATTTGTAATATTAGCAAAGAAATTATTAAAATACATATCTTAAGAGCACCATTGTATTTCCTGTCCTTTTCTGCCTAGCAAATTAAGATCTGGGCAGCGGAGCCTGTGCTAGCAGATCCTGTGACGCAAGACTGTGGCCTTGTTTACTTGATGACTACATTCTGAAGCCAGCGGCACAAGTCACAAAGTACAACAGGAAATATAAAACTGAAACTCAGTAAATTATCTTTATTTGTTTATGAATCTATCTAGTGTAAATGAGTCACAGCTAAATTAGCTCATTATTTAATTAAAAACTAAACTTTATTAAATCAAATGTATTGTTTGTTGTGAAAGATTTCTTTTCTGGCAAAACTAATTTGGTGTGCAATACAATTTTTTTTTAAATGCAGGCTTGTTACTAGATTAATCCCAAATTAAACTGATCACACTCAGTTAAACACTGCAGCAACTAGCTAAAGCACACAGGACAAGTAGCAGCAGAGAAAATGCATTAAATTCAAGTAGTCTCATAAAAATGTAAGCCTTACATGCAAAAAAGTCAGAAGTGACTTAGGTAGGTTTCTTTCTTTTAATGGAACTAATATGCACATACTGTAGTACTATAACCATTTACATTTATACATAAAAGATGAAGCATGATGCTTGACACCCCATAAATACCATAGATAAGGCAAGAAAAACAGTATTTTACTTACGGATATGATTCTGAAAGTTGCTGAGCTATTTTATATGCTGATGGGTCTCTGTCTAGTGCATATATTGTAATATTGGTTACTTTCTGTAGAAGGGCTGTTGTATGACCTCCTGCTCCAAACGTCATATCAAGCATACGCTGTTGAATGAAAAAGAAATAATACCGTTACTTAATAATACAAGGTAAAGAAACCTAATGTTGATTTAAACCTTTTCTAGTTAATCTCTCTAATATGGTGTGGAAGAATAAATATTAAATCCATTTCATAAGCGTTTTTGAAAACATTTTAAAGCAGTTTTCATTGAAAATGCTTCAAAGAACAGAGCAGATCAATTCACATTTATTTTCTTTTGCTCAGATTGTGATCCCACATGTAAGGGAGCCTCTATGCACAAGATGAGATCAGTCACTTCTCTGCAACATCATAACTCCCCTTTTCCCTTCCTCCTGACTTCAAAGAAGGTTGAAGGGTCTAAGCACTTCACAGGATTTACCCAGCAACTTGTAGAATTGTGCTTAAAAGGAAGGATGATGGGTATGTACAAAACACCAGTGGTTCACAACTTCTTTTCTGGATCCCAACTTATGATGGGCTGGCAAATGAACTCCCTCATAGACCTGTCCCCACATGACACATTAGAATTGTTCATTTATAAGCATACATTTGATTGAGTTGGTATTACTGAAACCTGGTGGAATGATTCCCATGACTGGAATTTTAAAATCAATGGTTATGAGCTATTTAGGAAGGATCAAGAGGGCAAAAAGGACCAATATGCTGCTCGCTCTCACTAACACGTCACGAGTGGCAGTGGAGTTATTCCTTAAACTACAAAGGCAAGAGCAGCTCAACATTGATCTTGCCACACAGAATAGCTATGACATGAGATTGTTTGTGACATTCACAGAGGTGCTAACCACAGCCACTTTTCGACTCAGGAAACAAGCACTGAATGGTGGGATCACATCATCATGCACATTTGGGATGACGAGCAGTAGCAGCAGAACTTTCAGATGAGGAAAGCCACATTCACGGGTCTGTGAGATGAGCTCACCCCACCCTTGCGGCGCAAGGACACGACAATGAGAGCTGCCCTGTTGGAGAAGCGCGTGGCCATTGCACCATGGAAGCTGGCTACTCCAGACTGCTACTGATTGGTCGCTAACCAGCGCGGAGTGAGAAACCCAACTGTTGGACTCGTGTTGACTGAAGTGTGCAGGGCCATTAATTGCATCCTGCTCCAAAAGACCATGATTCTGGGCAATGTGAGTGACATTGTGGATGGCTTTGCACAAATGGGCTTCCCTAACTGCACAGGGGTGATAGATGGCACACATATTCCAATTCTGGCACCAGACCACCTACCCACTACAATACCCACCTGGTGAAGTGAAGAAACAGACTGACAGAGCCAGAAGGGTACCCAGAAGTCACTCACCACAGGACAGGCCCAACAAAGAAAGTAACAGAACACTAGCTGTCACCTACAGCCCTCAACTAAAACCTTTCCAGCACATCATCATGAATCTATAACCTATCCTGAAGGATGATCCCTCACTCTAACAGACCTTGGGAAACAAGTCAGTCCTCGCTTACAGACAGCCCCCCAACTTGAAGCAAATACTCACCGGAAAATAAACATCACACAACAAAAACACTAAACCAGGAACCAATCCCTGCAACAGACCCCATTGTCAACTCTGTCCGCATATCTATTTAAGGACACCATCATATGACTTAACCACATTAGTCAGATTATCAGGGGCTCGTTCCACCAATGTGAAATACCATTCAAAAAGCAGTAGGAGAACACTTCAATCTCCCTGGACACTCAGTAACAGACTTAAAAGTGGCAATTCTTCAATAAAAAAAAAACTTCAAAAGCAGACTCCAATGAGAAACTGCAGAACTGGAATTAATTTGCAACCTGAATACCATCACATTGGGCCTGAGTAAAGACTGGGAGTGAATGGGTCACTACAAAAACTAATTTGGCAACATTGAAATGTTATCTTTTAAACTAAATTCAGTAGATCTGATGTTTCATTGAGGACTACTAGACTGGCTCTATGCAAAAGTGTGTCAAACACATCTTTTCCCTCTTCTCTCCACTGAACTTAAATGTTCAGATAGGATGAAATGTGTCAACAAGGCTCAACACATATTTCAACAAAAGCGTAGTCAATCCTTTGGTGACATTGACTATCAATGAATATATACTATACTATAAATAATATATATATGTTAATACAAAACTATAATCAGTAGTGCAAAGAAATAAACTAAAAGAATGAGGATGAGCTTGTGTTAGTGCATAAAATCAAGATATGGCACTATGATACCACAGTAACAGGTTGCCAAAGGGGCTTTATTGTTCTTATTCATTTGTATTGTGGTAACATGAAAAACTGAACTTACACTCTAAAAAACAATAGGGTATCATTACTCTGACCCTCCAACCAGGTGCATTATAGGCCACTTCAGTTTAAAGTACATTTTGGCTGAGTTTCAACACCAAGTGCACAGTTTTCACATACAATCCTTGAATTGTACAGGCAAAAATCTGGAAGTATGCACTAGTAACGAGTCACACATAAATGTGGGTGTACTACTCAAACACAGGTTTGAAAATCGGTCTCCAAAAACAAATCATCACCTTAACGTATCAAGCAAAATATTTTTTTTATTATTAACAAAACAGTTTTGGAGCATTAATCAGAGTTCAAGTTAAATTACAATAGTACAGTATTTCACAATATATTATTTATGGCCTCCATTCATGTCTGGAGTAGAGAAAAGTCAGTTACAAATTTTTCTTCCACTTTCTCTCTAGCCTAGGGGTCCTCAAAAATATTTGATCGGCCCCCTTCCTTTGTCTCTTTTGCCTGTTTATGCCCCCATCCCCTCTACATATACTGCCACCCAGCTCTGAAGGCAGCACCACGCCAGCAGCAGCACAAAAGTAAGGGTGGCAATGTGCGAAGTGATAGTCATCAATATTCATTTTCACAGCCGACTCAGTGTCCCATTGCCACCCTTACTTCTGTGCTGCTGCCACCACCCCGGGGCTGACAGACAGAGTTTTGCCGCCTCCTGGTGAGGGATTGCTGGACGGATGGGGTGAAGGAGAGTCCAAGCGGCAGGGCTCTGGCTGTCCCTTTTATCCTCACCTCTCAGGTGTGCACGGCCCTTCTGCACGAGCCTCAGCCATCAAAGGCTGACAGACAGAGGTCTTTAAAGAAAGAAAAAACAGCACACAGTTTGCACCTCCCTAAACTCATTCCCATGTCTTCCCTGGCAGGCCCGCGCCATAGTTTGAGAACCGCTGTTCTAACCTGATTCTTTCCTAACCGAATACAACTAAATGACATTCTATCCCCGTGGTCCTATAAATACCAGAAAAGATTACAACATGAAATCTTCACGTCTGTAGTTAAGGTAGTTAAGACTTCCCTTTAGGAATTTTATGTTCAGTTTGTGATTGTACATTTTAGAAAATATTCAGCTCTTTCATGATACATGGATGGCAGCAAATAGAAACTTTATGACATTCTCTCGAATATAGTTATACAGCTACAGAAGCTCCATTTTCTTAATTTTGTATACAAGATTATTTTCTATTGAAAAGAAATCTTATGATAAATACCTTGACACATCATATTATTGTGGTTTAAACTACTGTGTAATTCTCCTCACCACAACATTCAGCTTTCAGTAGAATGTACTCCTCTATACCTTTCACTGCTTTGTAATTAGTTTTCTTTTAATTTTTAACAAAATGAGATTTGAAAAAATGTGATAAAATATTGAATTATTTTAAGCCCTGCAGTACAGCCCAAGAGTCACATATTGAAACTACAATATTAAAACGGATCGTGAAAATTCTTCACAAAATATAAGCTTTTCATTCTTACTGTGTGTGTGTTTCTTTTAAATAGAAGGCACTGTTCTGCTGTTGTGAAATTCAGAACTGCATCTGATAAATATATTTTCTGTTCTACTCATTAATTCTTTCAAATAATTATGGGCATACTTACATTTTTGTAATATTAATTTTCTCCCTCTGCTTCAATATTAAAGACATTTTCAAAGGACAGCCTGACTTCAACAAAGGGACTACAACATATTCAAGAAATGTTGAGCTAAAACATGTTACATCATATATTATGCAAAATTGGTACATTTTTACAGATTTTATGAGGCTCATTTAAATAAAGCAAAGAACGAAGGCAATAACCGAAAGACCTACAGTCTAATAGGGCAGTAGGAGAGTAGGTCAATCTCAGAGGTGCACCACTATACTAAAAACAACAATGTAAAAGCAATATAAAAATACATTACCGACCTAACTATTGATTATACTACCCTGTTTCCCCGAAAGTAAGACGTCCCCCGAAAATAAGACGTACTTCCAGTTTTGCCTCTCGCTGTAATATAATGTAATGTAATTTTGGGAGCAAAAATTAATATAAGACAGTGTCTTATTTTCGGGGAAACACGGTAGTTGTAGCATGCAAACCACAAAACCATTTAAATGTAGCAGGAAACAGCACATTATACATTCTTTGTAAATAAAGAGATTTGCTTCAAAGACTATACCTGACTATACTTAATTTAAGACCATTTTTCCTGTGTGTGTTAGCAGGCACTCACCTTCCACAGTCCACAGACCAGAAAAAATGAATGATCCTCTTTAATTAGGAAAGACTTGCAATAATAATTAATGCATTTTTCCTCCTTTTAATAGGATTAAAAAGGAATCAGAAGACAGGACACACTGAATTAGTTCAACAGACTTAGATAAAAAAAATTAAATCATGATTATCCAGCATCCAAGCCATTGTAAACTTTCAGATTTTTTGTCAAAAGCAGAGGAAATACCTAGCATCTTTCCCCGATGTTAAAAAAAAAAGTCCCTTTGACACAATTAAGATATCATATGTCAAGATAACAATTTATCTTGACATACTGTTATACTGGATATTCTAACAAAAACAAAAATTCACAAGAAATTGTAATTTGTTTTAGAACAACGACATATTTGTGCACTGGTAAGACAGACCACTGTATCATTGGTGTGTTCCTAATCAATCAAGACTAGATCATACACTTCTAAGATTTTACCAATCTTTCCTGCTGAATAGGATGACAAGAAGACATTTGTCATAATAATGCATTTTCTACATCTGAAATGAAACACAGAGGGCTAGCCTACTGGTCTGCTTGTGTTTCTGAACCTGCTTGCCTGCTACTGCTACCAAACTACCTGATTTATCATCTCATTGCCAGGCACTGCTAGTAGCTGTCTACTAAGTACATTTTCTTGTTTTATTTGTACCCATTTCATAGGCTTATATGAGAAAAAATCCCCAGAAACAAAAAAAGCTGCATCACAAACAAAACAGTATGTTGCAATACATTTATTTTTCCCTTCATTTTATCAAAGTCTTGGTGTTATATGATGACTCATTCTGCATAAACTCTGCAACATTTTAGTTTTGCTATCTAAATTTCTCTCTTCGCAGCAGAAATTGCTCATTGTCACAAATCACCTTGTTTTTTCACTTTGTTTTATTTTTAACATATTGACTTTACATGCATTAAAATTAAGGTATTCAACCTCTCTTGTGACTTATTGTGCTCAGATAACTATGATTTGCTCTAACTTTCTGCTGTAGTATACTGTCATGGGTATTTAATATGCTTGTAGTCACAGTGACATAATTAGTATAAATGGTCAGAGGGGATACCATTTGGCTGGTCCCCAAAAGCTGGACTGACAAATAGCTTTCTTATATTTTTTACACACACACACACACACAGACGCACACAGACACACACTCTGTTCCAATAAAAAGAAAAAAATATCCTACCATAAGAATTCGCCTCCCCCCACCTCTGTCGAGCACACTTATATTTTTACTATAATCACTTTTGATAAATAGTTTTCATCACTAATACATTGTGCACAGTAACAGACTTAATAGAGCTAAACAACAGTTACTGAAAAAACTAGATATAATCCGTCTACACACACAGCTCGGTAAACCCCAAGAAAGTCCTAGGCTGGAATAATGGTTCCCTTTCTGAAATTGGTTCAGAACCCTTCTTTTTTGCATAGTGCAGACAGTATCTCATAACATTCATGATATGTCCAGTCCTCCTTTCTCCCAGTTCTTTATGTGATATGATAACCCAGAGTGCATTGTGTCAAGTTCTTGGTATATGCATAGCCTCCAGGCATTTCATACCCTGCAGAGGCAATATGAGACAGGTGCCCAGATTTTGACACAATGGACAAACACAATTAGGCAGTATGACAAGTGGAGACACACACAGAGGAACATAAAGAAATTTGCAATGGCAGGAAAAACTGCCATGTGGACAAAAATGGAACTGAATTGTTTGTAATGGATTATGGTGACTGTGCTTCTGCTAGTTATGTAATATATTATAGTTGTTCATCATAATTCTAGTAGAGAAAAGGTGGATGAAGTAATATCTTGTATTGTACCAACTTCTGTTGGTGAGAGAGAACTCTTACAAAGAGATGTTCTTTAGTTCAGAAACCTCGGAGAACTCTGTGACAGCTAAACAGAAGTTGGAACGGATAAGGAGTTAACACATGATGCAAGAGACCACTATTTAAGGTAAAAGTAGGCATTTAACACCTCTTTAGTCATAGAGACTAAGAAGGTTAGTTGCTTACATATTGTTGTATTGAGCCATAAAGAGAAGAACAATGGTTCTTTGAGATGTGTGTCCCTATGGGTACTCCACTGTAAGTGCTTCCATTCTTGTGCTGCTGATCGAAGAACTTCAGTGGCAGTGTCTGTTAGGCCCACAAATGCGCTCTCTCCCCTCGTGCTGCACCATGAGGCTAGCCAGCGGCCGAAGGCCAACCTCCCTCAGTTTCTTCTCTACTGCAGAGTCATTAACAAGAACTCTGAAGTAGAGGGGAAGAGAGTGGGTTGTGGAGCACCATAGGGACACACATCTCTATGAACCATCATTAATGAACTATTTCTTTTACGAATAGTGTCCTTCTGGGTGGTCCACTGTAGGTGACTCCCAAGCAGTACCTCTTCTAGAAGGCCAGGACTTTGGAGTAGGTTACAGATGGCACCAGAAACAGAGTTCTCAGTGATCACATAGTCTTTTGCGAAAGTGTGGACTACAACAATCTGAAACCCACCTATCCTCTTTATCCTACAACTGTGGAGGTGTTGATTGCCCACTTCATCTTGAATGGTCTTTTGCAACATGTGTTAACTTCCTATCTGTTCACTTTCTATTTAGCAGTGACACTCCTAAGTATCTTTTCTAGTCCTGATGAAGAGCTCTGTGTAGCTCAAAAGTTTGTCTTTTTCACCAACAAAAGCTGTTCCAATAAGGGCTTGTCCACACTGCCAAGTTTTGTCAAAGAAACTGATGTCGACAAGGAAAAAAAAATCAACAAAAGCAAAGTTGCCAAGTGTGACCACATTTGCTCCCTTTGTCAACAGATCGTGTCCACATTCAGGGCACCATTGTCGTCAGAAAGAGCACTGGACTGTGGATACATAGCTCACAGTGCCTGGTAACACAATCCGTTGCTAGGTGTTGTGGGAATGCAGAAATGGAGTGCAGCGCATTCTGGAATGCGTAAAGATACTTCTCATATTCCTCAAGATGAGAACACATTACTTAAATATTTTAATGTATTTAAGGTGACATTCACCTCTGTGCAGAGGGCTGTCACAAGAAGTCTAGGCACCACCTGTGTATCATTTAAGTTGTTTTATTACCATGTAAATATTTCAATTTATAGCACTTGTTGCAGATTTCATTGTTTATAAAACAGTTAATTTGAACAGTATTTTTTTTAATAGAAGAAAATACCTTATATCTTGCTACCAATATCTGTGGTTACATACCCACAATTTTTTTAAACTCTTTTTTTCTTCCCCAGGGTATAACCCACCAAAACACTGAAAAAGGATACAAAAGTTCTCTAAAATGCATACCACAAACAGACTGGAGAAAAAAAATCAAGTTTAAAAATATTTTTTAATAGGTAAAAATATATAAAATGAGAGAGTGTGATTTTACAGTTGAAGTTATGCCTTTACAAAATAAGGAATTTTGTTCATTGGCCATGTGTTATAGCAAGGAATGGTAAAGCAAGAGTTTATCAGTCTGTATTATGGCGCCTGATTTTCAGAGGAGTTATATGTGTACTTGCATGTTCCATTGCACTGGGGACTCAAGTGTATAGCAGCTCTGAAAAAATAATAATGGTAAAGAAATGCAAAGCTCATATACATTACAAAATCAGACAGCTCAATTTTATGTCTACATTCATGGTCACAATACATTTTATTTGGCTTAACTTACATTGTGTGTGTGTGACACGCATACACACTGTATACACACAAACACACACACACACACACTATACAAAACCTAAGTTTTAAGGAAACACAAGATGCTACCACAAGGTGAACAAGTTATAAAAGAAGAATGTTCCTTTTCTGTTTATCTTTTTGCTTCCTTCTGCATATAATTTTTGTTCATCACATGCAAAATTGATGCTTATAAGGCTTCCCAGCCCACTCATTTTAACTAAGTACTCTGAGATCACGTCGTCAGGCTACTTTCTGAAAAATATATTAAAGTGAAAAAGTGCATGTTTCTAATAATTAACTTTTTGTTTAATTTGAGGTGTCTTTCTCCCTCATCACCCACCACCCACGCTGTGATTTTAGGACACAAAAGGACACAACAATTAAACTGCTAGCAAAACAAGACCACCGCTCAACTGATGAAACTGAAAAGAGAAGCTATGTTTCTTCTTTAAAGATTCCACTACCACTATATAATTTTATTCTCTATTCCATACTCAGCAGAGGATTTAAAGTTAAATCTGTTTTCCCGACTCTGAAAGTCTCTACATAAAAATAAAACGCAATTCAACTATTCTATACAAAATACAAAAATTAAGATAAAAATCAAGCATTCTGGTCAATGTAAATTTAAAATGAGATAGTTAATCCAGGCTATAGTTAACACTTCTTTCTCATGGTGGACAATAAGCAAAGTAACATGCAAGTAAGTGCAGTAAATTCAGACAATGTTCTAGCACTGCCATCATAAGAAACTGCATCTGAGGGTATGGCTAGACTGAAGATTGTAGCGTGTTTATTTGTAGCGCTTCCCAATGTAGCGCTATTGGTATCGCGCTAGAGACTGTACAAATGGAAACTTTGTAGCGCAAAATAATGGCTACATTTGTGGTGCTTCTGCCGGCAGTAGTAGTTGCGGGATAGGGCAGGTATCCCAGCATTCAGCTGGGTGCAACGTGTTTTGCAAAGGAGGGGGGCGAGGGGGAACTGGGAAGTTGTTCACAGGGAGATGAGATCTGTCTGTCAGTTACTTTTCATTAGCGAAAACTGACAAGCTGTCTATTTCAGACACACAGCTCCGTCCGCAAGCATTTTCACTGATTATTTGCTGTGTTAATTGTTAGAGAGAAACTGCAAAGCTACTTCCGCCTTTATAAAAACAACACCTCACGTCATTTGCCTTACATGGCAAGTTGATTGTCCTTAATGGCTAGCTGATGGCCCTCAATGGGTTGCTGATAGCTTTCCATGGCTTGGAGGCATGCAAGAGATCCGATGGGTGTTCACATTCCCACCCTTGCGCTACAACGTTAGCGCAAAAAGGCTTATCCCTCTAGAAAAGGTGGTTTAACACTTGCGCTGTAAAAGGGGAGTCATTGCGCTAAATCTCCCTTTGAAGTGTGTTCGGTAGGAAAATTATAGCGCTAAAGGAGGGTTTTGGCGGTGCAAAGCGCCAGTCTAACCATACCCTCAGGGAGAGGATTTGTTCTATACTGCAAAGGATTTTACAAGCAAAATGAAATAGCTGAGGTTTTTTGAAGTCAACTAAAACATCTTATCAATATTTAATCCAAATCTCTGTCACTTTTGGAGTTGTTCAGCCACAGAACAACATACCAATACACATCTTCCATAGCCTAGACCCTGCATGTCTGTTGCAAAGCCTACTGTAGGTAGATGAAAAAGCACCCAAGACTTCACAGGCTTTGGATTAGGCCTTATGTCAGTACATATCACACTATACAGCTATCAGAAGATAACCAAGTAGAAAAGTGCTACTTTTTCATAATCATAAAGCAATCATTTATACCTTTGGAAGAAAGCAACGTTTTTTAACTCTGAAAATTAATCAAAGAAGAATGTGCCCAAATACTCTTTCTTTCTTTTTTTTTTTTTTTGGACAAACTAACTGAAAAGATATCACCACTTATTTCAACCAACTCTTGAAGGAAAGAACAAAATCACTCATGGGACTAGACAATATGCTATGTTTCATAAAATATATATAACTAAATTAGAGGTCTTTGGGAGAGATGAGTATGGGGCTCATTATGGAAATATTAATAGAACTTTTACATCAAAGTATGATCACCGATGTCAATATATTATGGAAAATTCTCAAAAACTGCAAGCTATTTTACATACGGTTTAAAACTGGAAACAACTTGGAATCTTTAGTAATGTTAACTATAAGTTCAGGTTGATATTTGGGAGAGTTTAAAGAGCTGCTTATAGATGAACATATAGTACTTTACTCAACACATCTACTGGCCACAGAGGCCATGAGCTTCTTTGGCTCAGTATCTACAGAATTAATTCTACTTTTTGTGTTAGATATTGTTTTGGAATACATCAGCAGTTAGTTATTTTAGGAGCAAACCTTCTTCCCTGTAATTTTTGTTCTCTGAAAGTCAGAGTTTTAACAGAAGTTACAAAGAGTCCTGTGGCACCTTAAAGACTAACTAAAGTATTGAAGCATAAGCTGCAATTCCAGACTAACACGACTACCTCTCAGAGTTTTAACAGACAATTACTAATTACTAATTTCAATACATACATAGCATTCTACATCTTCCAAGTATTGCTTAAACAATAATTAATCCTCATAAAAATTTTGTGATGCACCCTCAATTAAAATTGCTTGGCATATAACTGACAGATCAATTCTCCACAGTAAATTAATGTACATTCTAAAAATCATTAAGAATTTTTCCTAAATTATCATTGTATTACCTCAGTGCCTCTTTCAGTATGGTCATTTGACTCACCAAAACACCATAATTTATTTTTATGTCAAGGCAGCCAACATTTTGTGAACTCTCTTTTCTAACTGTGGGATACTCTTCTGATCGGTTACAATCTCTCTCTGTGAAAAGGGATTGTCTAGCTTTATTTATTTTTTTTACAAGCTACAATATACTTTTATAATGAATAAATCTTCATTTCATTGAGAAATTTATTTGATATGTGTGCAAAAAAATCCTTTTGTTCTGCTATTGGTCATTAGTTTCTAGGTGGAAGTCATTATAAGAATACCTCCTGAAAAACCTGGAATTAAATAGGTCACATTTATGCAAATGTAAAATTAGAAAAGATGATCATTTTTTTACTAATGTGTGTTTCAAGCAGACACATAACCCAGAACAAGGTAACAAATACCTGTAAGATAAACTTTACATTTAAATAATTAAAAAGGGGTTATAGAAGTGTGAACATACAACAGTCAAACAAGATGTCTTCTCAAATCTCCTTTATATGAACAAATTTACTGTAAATTATGGTTTTACACGTCTAGTTAACCTTATAGTAAATTCTAAAATTGATCTCAAATTACTATAAATAGTATAAAGGAAGAGGAATGACAGCCTTATGTTCGCATTTCTGGCTGTATTAGCAAACTGAACAGTATAAAAAACATTAATCAGAAACTTAAAAATAGCAGAAAAAACTTCTAATACTACTCTACAGCCAACTGTATACAAAGTCACTTACACCAGCTCAGTTGCACAGAAGAATCCAAAATGTTGGTATTGATTTTGGAATATCTTATTATGGTTACAAACAATCTATTTAAGAGAGACTATGGAAGTAGGATCACTTTTCATTTGAAAGACATATGGAGTCTTTTCCCTGTCAACTGAAGTTCATGGTTGGACTCAGTTTACAGTCCTTGTTCACTGTAACATGCATAAAATTTACAGGGTATAAATCTCACAGATGTTCTCTAATCATTAGATAATAATGTATTGCCTTGTAACACCCACAAATTATTATTATAAAAATAGCCTCTGTTGACGTATAACTATAATTTAATGAAAACAGATTAACACATATACATACACTCCATTAATCTGCCTTTTTAACCAATTTGCTATATTGTTATAGTCAGCTAAACATATCACTCCACAAATTTTAAACAGAATAATAAAGATGATAGTTTATTCTTTTAAAATATTTACACAGCTCCTTTGGCTGAACTGTAAACTACATTATGATACAGCTTAAAGTAGACAGGAAACAGACTCTCATCTTAAATAGCCTGGGGTTTTGAGCAGAATGTATCTATTCTAAAAACTTTTGGAAGTCTCTTTCAGAACGTTGTCTTAATAGCATCAATGCCTAAGTTATTTTGCACTAACCATGGTCTGAGTAATGAACATAGTAATATCTTTCTATAAAAGGAACTTAAAAATTGTAATATAAAAGTTTTCCATCTTTGTTTTAACATCTTTCAGATAAGAAGGCCATTAGCATTTATGCTAACATCCAACTCAGCATGTTATACCTCACAGTGACACTATCCTTGTTGAACTCCATTCTTTACAACTCGTATTTGAACATCACATTAAAGCATGCACAAATCATTTTCTAAAGAAAGCCAGGAATACTTGTAGCACCTTAGAGACTAACTAGTTTATTTCAGCATAAGCTTTCGTGGGCTATAGCTCACTTCATTGGATGCATAGAATGGAACAGAAGTAAGATGCATTTATACACACACAGAAAGAAAGAAAAAAAATTGTACATTAGCATACCAATTCTAAAAGGGCTGTTAAATGTAGATGGTCCATTATCATTAGGAGAAAAAAAAAATGAAAAAAAATATTTTCTGAAACTCAGAATCCAGAGATGAAGATTTTAAATAATATAAAAGGAAACCAAAACCAGTATGACATCTCTCACCTATCTTGTTATACAATAGCCCCAGCAGGTATAATAATCCCATAAACAAACAGAGTATACTCTTTCTCCCAAATAATAAAAATAAATTCATAATATTCCATAAATAAGTCCACATTAAGATGCTTCATGTGACTAATGCAGTAGAAACACATTTAGGATTATTTAATGTTATTTATAAAACATAATGCAACTTTAGCTTTTGCATTTTCTGACTTCTGCACATTTAAATCAGAGGTTTTTTTAAAATTATTGTTTTTATTTGTATTATCTTTTTTAAAGAAAACAATAAATGAGTGGGACAAAGAGGAACAACTATCGATTTCAGTGTCCAGGGTTTTGAAGCTCAACTGGCTTACAAAAGTATTCAATTTCATAATCAAGAACTATCTGTCTAATTCATAACACCATCAGAATTCATCTGCACTCAAAAGAGGTCTCAATCAGATCTTAAACCTTACCTACACTGAGTTTTTAGCCACCGATGCAGCTGCACTAGTCCAAGCCCCTAGCATAACAATATTTATACCAGTCTAGTACTAGATAGTCCAGTGCCCAAAATCCCAGAGCAGGCAAAAGCTTAGAATGTAAGAACCAAGATAAAGGTTGTACAATGTCATTGTGATACCCACATTATTATATGCTTCTGAAACTTGGCAAATACTAGAAACTCACAACAGGAAACTTAATGCATTATATCATATATACTTGCAAAGAACACATGGCATCTGCTGGTGAAATAAAGTAACCAATGCTGAGTGTTACAAAGGACTGGACAGATGACTGTAGAGATAATGATTTGAGAGAGAAGGCTGAAAAGGCTTGCACATGTGACGATATTAAAAAATGTCAAGCCCCTAGACAAGCTGTGACTGGCTATCACCTTGTGGAAAACGGAAAACAAGGGGACAACAGATGACATATAGAAGAACTTTCGAGAAAGAGGCAGCTGTCACAGAAACAGACTTTGGACTTGTCTTCACTACCGGGAGATCGAGGATGCTGCAATCAACTTAGCAGGTGTTGATTTAGCAGGTCTAGTGAAAACCTGCTAAATCAATGGCAGAACGCTCTCCCGTCAACTCTGGTACCCCAGCTCCCCGAGAAGAGTAAGTTAAGTCGACCAGAGAGCGTCTCCCATCGATGCACGGCAGTGAAGACACTGGGATGAGTCAACCTAAGCTACATCAACTCCAGCTACGTTATTCGCATAGCTAGGTAGCATAATTTAGGTCTACTTACCCCAGTAGTGAAGAAAAGCCCCATAAAGCAGAAAGAAATGTGGTATTAGGCAGACAGAACTGGACAGACTTGGTTGCCTTATGTGTTACAAGGCATAAGAGAATCAAATAAATAAGTACATTCATACAATGTAAAGCCAACTTCATCAAGAGGGTACAGAAAAGTTGTAAATTGCCCATGGTGACAATAGTTCAGTGGCAGACCCCAAGTTGAATCAAAGACTTCTGACTCCCAGTCTAGGGTCTAGCCATTCATCCCCTCCATGTCTTTGGGTCCTGTTTGTTAATTCTTGTACTCCTAGCAGCAATAACATATGCTTGAAGGAGGGAGGGAAAATGGGGAGAGGCTATTGCTACCAAGAAGGCAGGTGCACAGTAAAACCCCTTTCACAGAATACGAGTGTACTGTTTTTGTTTCTGGAGGCACAAGTGCCCTGGGATAGACTTTAGCCTTATATTTGTAAACTACTACTATTTTCAAATAATTGTAACAGAAATTTCAATTTCCCACTACAGTATTTTTAAATTACTTGATGGCAAAAACATTGTAATTATTTCTTTAATTTTACAGTATGTTTTTACAGCATTTGTTTCCTGTGTTGCAAAAAAATTGAGGTGATCATGTTTCAGTAGCTAAACATAGCTACTGTAAAGCAAGTGGTACAAATATAGTACATTTTTCAGTAATTAGAAATGCAGTGCTACTGAACATCATAGAACAGAGAAGATTTAATGACCTCCCAATACACCGTAACTTGAGATACTCATTCTCATCTGGTATGCAGGTACAATACACTAATGCATAATTAAAGAACAGGCAGTTATAGTGATTTATATTTATGTGAGGTCAGCTTACAAAAGGAATATATTTCAGACTCATGGGGCAATTAAAACCAGATTAATTTCTTACCACATATATGAAGTTCAAATTTCTAGCAAGAATAGCATGTCTTATCACTCACTTTTATACTCTTTATTGCATTATTATTGCTATCAAAATACAATACAGATCTCTAAAAATTCCATCAATTTTAATGCACAACAAATAATTATGAATTTAAAAATCTCATATGATTATACGGTTTTCATACAACACGTTAAATATAGAAGGAACAGAATTTCTTGCTGAAAGCATAGGACCAAAAATCAGGAACTCCCAAGTTCAAGTCCCAGCTTTGCAACTAGCTCACATGAGGTGTACACATTTTCACTCAGTGAGCCACACACAACCATACTAAGTATGGAGATTCCCTGAAATGGGTTAAACATTGACAGTGATGAATCAGAGAGGTAGCCGTGTTAGTCTGGAATAGCAGAGGTAACAAAGAGTCCTGTGGCACCTTAAAGACTAACTAAAGTTTTCAAGCATAAGCTTTCGTGGGCCAATACCCACTTCGTCGGATGCAAGCAGTGGAAGTGGGTATTAGCATCCGACGAAGTGGGTATTAGCTCACAAAAGCTTATGCTTGAAAACTTTAGTTAGTCTTTAAGGGAACCTTGATCTATCATCTTGGTAGTTGAAAAGCTTTTCAGTTAATCTTTAATGCAGATAGCATCCTTAACCTATTACTTACATATTGCAACACAATACACATGATTGTAAAGACCACCGAATTCAAAGATGTCATCTTGAATTAAGCAAATCAATTCTGGATTTTCTTGGTTTATTTTTTAAATGCAGACCTTTGGCAGTTAATTGCATAAAAATAAACAGTGCATTGCCTTAAATAATGAGCACACACCATACATTATATTCTACATAAAAGATTTTAACTTAATATCATTCTAACATGTTAATATAGACACTAATAGCTATCCTTATCCAAAAGTTGGAAAGAACAGAAGGCAATGTACTAAGCTTTTCACATTCTGACAGCACTTTGTTTATGAGTAAATACTATCTGTGATATTATGTTACAAAATGATGAGCTGATTTAGCTTACCTTCGTTAATTTTTACTGGATAAAACAAAAAGCACACTGTATCTAACTTAATTATACAAATTTAATATATGCTGCATTTGGACATTACTTGGCAACTACATTTAACACACTATTAGCTTAAAATACAGGAAGAAAAATAAACCTAGACTCATGGACTTTGAGGCCATAATGGACCATCATGATCACCGAGCCTGCACATTACAAGTCACAGAACCTCACCCATCCAGTGCAGTAATAGATCCATAACCTCTGGCTGAGTTACTGAAGTTCTCAAATCATGATTTAAAGACATCAAGTTACAGAGAGAATCCACCATTTGAACTTGCAAGTGACCAGTGCCCCATGCTGCAGAGGAAGGCATAAACAACAACAAAAACCCAGGGGGCTCTGCGAATCTGACACTGAACCCAAAGCAATGTTATTTACCATCCCAAAGTTTGGAGAACACAGTGGTAAAGAAATCCCTGCAAACAGTACATAGTCTTACCAAAACATACAGGGGAAATAATTATAGTTCACGAATGACATGCTTATTTATGAAGTGACAAAGAGTCCTGTGGCACCTTAAAGACTAACTAAAGTATTGAAGCATAAGCATTTGTGGGCTAATACCCACTTCATTAGATGCTTGCAACCACTGCATGCATCTGACGAAGTGGGTATTAGCCCACGAAAGCTTATGCTTCAATACTTTAGTTGTCTTTAAGGTGTCATGGGACTTTGTCACTTCTGCAATTCCAGACTAACACGGCTATCCCTCTGATGCTTATTTATGATTGTATTACAGTAGTATCCAAAGGCTTTATCAGTATCAGGGCTTCTTTGTGTTATACACTGTACAGACAAAGAAGATACAGTTCCTTCCTAAGGAGTTTACCATGTCATTTAAGATCAAACAAGTGAGTGTGATGAGGAGAGGAGGAAAAAGAATGAGGATAATAGCAATAGGTTCAAAGAGTTACAGTGCTACATTGTTTAATATTTACTTCTATTTCTGCTTCAACATGAGTTCTGTGATGTTCGAGGGGGGGGAGTGGGTCTATCTTAGCACTAGACATGATGGAGGTTTGTTTAACATTGCAAAGTTCAGAGCTAAGACAAAAGTGAAGGAGATCATAATAAGAGACCTGTTGTTTGCAGATGATGAGGCTCCTGTGCCTCACAGTAGTGGTGCCTTACATCTTATTACCAAGTTCTCTGATTCATGTAAAATCTTGGGGCTAGCAATAAGCTTGAAGACTTACCATGCACAAAGGTTCTTCAGAACCAGTTACAGCTATCACCTTAGAGGATATTCATCTAGATGCTGATGATAAATTTTGCTACTTTGGCTCTACTATTACCAGCAATCTAATCTAGATCATGCTCTTAGTAGAATCAGCAAAGCAGCCAGGAACTTTGGTCTTTTGCAAGACAGAGCTTTGAGCTTTGCAAGACAGAGCATTAACAAATTGTCAACTAAAATGAAAATCCGTATTTATGAGACATGTGATTTATCCAGCTCTTCAATATGGCTCAGAAACATGGACAACTTATGCCAAACATACCAAAAGACTAAACAATTTTCATATCAGGATGCTCGCGTAAAATTCTTCAAATAAGATGGCACGACACGGTGACAAATGTGGAAATGTTAAATCATACTGGTATGTTGTCCATGTGAACACTGATTTGTAAGAAAAGAATCAGGTGGTTTGGACATGTCAAGCGAATGCCAGATTACAGGAGCCTAAAGAGTATACTCTACTCTGAAGTTCGCAAAGGGTCTAAAGAGAGGCAGATCACAGTGCAGATTTTGGGATGCTTGCAAGGATGACTTAGTATCCTTTGGAATCTCTGTGCCTCTTCCATCTCCCCATAAAAACATTTTGTGATCTATGCCAAGTTTATTAATGGAGTTCAGCTACTAGAATTATTGGTCCAAATTTCTGTCCTGATTTGCACTCAAACCAACCCCAAATAATTCAGCTGGTGAGACTGTCAGGGTATTTTCACATTTTACAAACTGGTTAATTAATATAGCAATCTTCATACTTGTGGCTATATTCTCTGCAGTATAATACACTAATTTTATTTCTTCCACCAATGTTTGTTCTTGTCATATATGCACCCCAACTTTTCTTCTCTCGTAAACTATTTTGTTGGAATTACCAATGTAATTACTTTTTAAAAAGCCTATATAAAAATCTAACAAAAATATTAACTCCAAAACAAATATGCCAATCACCACAATGAATCAATTAACAAAAAATTAAATGCAAATTTTAGAAGTTATAATATTTTAAAAGAAGGGATGGAAGCGTAACTTTTATAAAGTCTTAATTTACTTTTAAGTAACTAATTTACTTTTAAGTTAAATAAGTATTTATATCATGTTAAAATCACTATTCACTAAGTTACATAATAAGAATCCTTGCCCCAGTGACACCAGTCAGAGTTTTGCCATTTGCTTCAGAAGGGTCAGGAGTCCACACCAGGCATTTATAAAATCCTTCAAATGCTTGGTTTGTAGAAACATTTTGAATGACTATTCACCAACTTTAGAAGGGAGATGTTAATGTCTGAAAGATACAGCTCGGGTGTTCAGTGTTCTGATTATGGTCAACATCTTAGCTCAAGCGTGGAAATGCATGTTACTTCTCTAAACATTTACTATAATGCTAAGGGAATTTCATTGAATACAGTTAGAAAATAATCACAGCCCTGAGGATTTAAAGCAAAAAGCTATACTTCTTGTCTCATGTCACCACAGGGGAATGATTATTTCACATTCATAATGCCACCTCCTACTGTGCTTTATTGCTTAAATAATCATTTGATTTGCAATGAATAGATATTCAGCGGGTGGAGGGGGAGGACACCAATACAAACTGCAGAGCAAAAACAACAAAGGTTCAGAAGTTTGGGAATAATCAGGTTATCTAAAGAGAACAGTACAAATTCTTATTTAATAACAGTTGAGACAACTGCACAAAGATGTTTCAAATCCAAAAATTCGTAATGAATGTTATACAAACTACTGTAAACTATGACCCTTTATCCTTGCCTATGATTCACCTTTAAATTCACTTGTGGGTACCAGGAAAGCCATAGCTATTTTTATGGTGTGGAATTTCACATCTATCGTGAAGTGTTAATAGGTGCTACAGTTGGAAGTTCTGCTAAGGATATATTTTATTAATGGAAGAGGTAGATTAAGCTTTCTTAGATGTAGTGGTTGTATGAATTCAAGAGGTAATTTTGTACTGTATATAGAAAATGAAATCATGAAGTTAGAGGTCAATAAGCAATTTATATTAAAAAATAGGACTATAGTCCGCTCAAACGAAGGTATATTGGTTCACTTGACTTCAATACTTAAACTGCTGGATCACTTTCCTTTAAATTGGGGGGGGGGGGTAAAGAGGGAAAAACACTCTTCACAGGCCTAAGAGTAAGCCTATGTCAATTCATGCCAAAAAAAGTTTTAGAGGGCACTGAAAACTTGATTTCCAATGAGCCCATGGTTGCAACCTTAAATCTGGACAAGCAACCAGGAACTCCATAATTCTGAGAAATCTCTCTCTCTCCAGAACACACAGGTAAATGTAGGTCTAACATAATTATTAATCATTAGAGAGAGCTAACAACTAGTGAAATGATAGTAAATGCTGAAAAACATTTAATAAATCATCCTTGCTTTTACAATTTAAATAAAACTTCCATTTTAATAGGTTAAAAATTGAGTGATATGTCAGTGTTTACCTTAACTGTACCTCTATATTGTCTTTTAAGTTCAAGTTTACTTAAAAGGGTTAATTTTTCAGTACTTGATGAAACTCTAAAGACCTATCTTTCTTTTCTTAAGATTTTTTTCTGCCTTTTATTTTAAAAATTCACCATCTAACTCTTAGCTTTACTCACATATTAAGTTGCATTTTCTGCTTTGACAACAACTGCAAACAAATCACAAATTCCTCAAAATATATTTCAATTTACAATTTTTTCACTCCATGGACTGATTGCAAACAAACAGTGTACCACAAATATGTAATGCCCAATATTCAGAAATAAATAATTTAATAGATTCTTGGATTTTAAGGCCAGAAACTCCCAGACAGCACACATGCACATATTGACTGCTTGTGTGTCGCGCAGCCCTGTTTCACCACTCTTGACACTAGCATCCTGCCTAAAACACAGCAGCCCCAACACTATTTCCAGGGTGACCCCAACACACCAGAGTCCCAAATTTCCCTCTGTTTGAACCAAAACCGAACAGAGAAAAGGCTTGCAGAGAACAGTAACGGGCGTGGGAGACACGCCTTGACCACTCCTGACAAGGTGACAAGATTAAGACATCTTCATTTGCATACAGAATGAAGAACAGAGACAACTCCCCTAGCCTCATCTGCATGAAAGATGGCACTAGGATTAGCATAAAGAATGAGGAACAGACAACTGCACTGAACTCTGGGACCAGAAAAGCAGGGACTCGCTGCATCATAGGAATCCCTGCTCCACATGCTAATAAACCTACATCTGCACACATCCAGCTCAGCAATTATCACACCAATTCTAGTAATAAATCTTTGATTGACATCCAAAATACTAAAGCAGCCTAGTTGCCTTGGGAGCTCCCTGGAAGAAAACACCACCCATAGCAGAAAGTGTTCAGCTCCTATTGCCTAGCCTAAAGAAAACCCTTGAATCATTTTACCCATAAACATATCTTGTTCTCCCTTGAACCATTGTATTTTCTCTACAGAACCCCCTACCTTTGCCCAAATCAGTGTTCTGATGCTTACACTCAAACTCTGCATCAGTTCCACTGGGACTCTATCTCCTGACTGATCGTGCTGGGGGCTCGGCCTGTTGCCAGCATGAGCTACCACCATCACCTGGGAACCCCAACGAGTTCAAGCCTCATGGAGTAGGTGGGATCTCTTTCTTTCTCTCTCTCTGTTCTCTTTTCTACCTCAGGTATTAACCTTTAACATGTAACTGTAGCCCTCCTTCGGTAGTTATCACTATTATTCAGTAAATAACTTTTATGGTTCAGCTGGTTGGTTCTCTTTCTCTCTCTGAATTTTACTCTGTGTTTGTAGTTTCCCCCATTTGCTCTACAGAGGCGGTTCTCAAACTGGGGGTCGTGACCCCTCGAGGGGTCGCCGGCTGCCTCCTGAGGGGTCGCAAGTTCCTTGCGTCGCTGAAAAGCTGTTGAATTGATTACTTCTGCATTCGGCGGCTTTTCAGTGGACATGCCGAGATATTTCGGAAGCGCTTGGCTTGTCCGCCGAAAATAGCCACCGAATGAGGAAGTAATGAATTCGGTGGCTTTTCGGCGGACATACAAGGGTCCACGGAGCATTGAAACAAAGTAAAAATGGGTCGCGGCGGGGGGAAGTTTGAGAATCGCTGCTCTACAGCAATGACTCCTTTACCTAAGCTAAAGATCCCTGTAGTGCCCAAAGATACTGTGGGGTTTGCTCATCAAGTGTGTTACTACCAGTACAATTGTAATGTAACGGTGGGTTAGGGATGTGTTAAACTTGGGTCACATGCAAAATATATTGAATCTAAAAATCTCCTTTATCAGACAACTTCTTACATTTTTAATCTGCTATAGTCTTTATAGGTAAGTAAAATACTGAGTTTGATATTGTAAGATAAGGTCTGTTCTTTCTTAAAGAGGAAGGTTATGGATATATTTGTGATTACAATGTTTTAACATTGAATATTTAATATATATTTTTCTTTTAAAAATCAACTGGAAAACTACTTTAAATGTACAACTTGATGAGCACTACTCTTAATTATTTTAATACATTTATTTGCAGACAAAGCCTAATGCAAATAAGGTAGCTTATTGAGGAAAAGAGGGATTCCTAAATTAATTAGGAAAGCCTTTAACAAAACAAAAAAACCCACTGTGCTCAGAACATGTTTCCAAATGTGCCTCATGGACTATTTGTTAAATTAACCTAACTATTAAAGCCTCTGACTGGAATCATTCTAAAACTGGTACCTTAATTGTTTCAGTTTCATGCCTCAGTGGGTGTTAAATTTTATCTGTTGGATTTTCTAAATGCCAGCTCTATCAGATTCTGAGCATTTACTCTTGCCCACTCAATAGACCTAGGTCACCAAGACAAAACTTTTGCATAACAGTTGCTGAAATGAAATCTTAATTCGCAAATCATTCTCTCCTACAGGCAGACAAGAGACTCAAAAAAATAGTTCAAAAATTATATGTTCACTCCCATCTCATGTATTTTTCTTGTACTTGGAAGAAGCCAAGAGAACTTTTCTACAACATTTGTTAAAATCATTGACTAACACCCCAACACTTAGCTTACCTAACTCCATATATTTTATCAAAATGCAGAAAAGGAAAAAAAGTATGTACTATCAAAGTTAACCAAAACTAACAAGCTGTGTTTGTGTTGCACAAACATTTTTAAAAATATTATTGGTGCATGGAAAGATCCCAGAATACTTTCTCTGACTAAAGTAAATGAGAATCCCACTACCAGTAGATGTTCCAAATTGGTGTACTGAGATGCAAAAATCCCATTAACAGGTAAGAAAACTCATTTCCTCATCTCAGTACATCAATTTAGATTAGATACATTCTGTCTAGCAATACCCTGACCTAAAGAAATCTCAAGTGCTAAAAAATGAAATGGGGAGTGGGAGGAAAACAAGATCCTGCACAGGCACCACTGCCTTTCTCTCTGTACCCACGGCTACATTAGCAGAAAAATTTGTTTCCAACCTATAGTTGCTTGGTCCTGCTGAACTTAATCAATTATCATTATGTACATCACAGATGATGAGACAATCTCTGATCTATGGAGCTTACAATCTAAGTTATATAACTTTTCAACTGAAGCCTTCCCTCTCTCCATACAGTAGGATGATTTAACTCCAAGGGAAAATATTCCTTAGTCCCACCAGAACTGGAAGGCCCTCAACAAAGATTTCTTCTATGCAGTGTCTAACAATGTTCAGCTTTAAGCCTTTTCAGAGACCAAAAAACATGTGGGGCATGTTCAGGAGTTCTCTAGATAATATTTCAATGCCCCAATATTATTATGCATTTCTTTTACAGGCATCCCTATGATGTTCATCAGCACAGTATTCAAGCACCTTCATAAACTAATGCATTAAGATTCAACATTCATGAGAGGTAAGTATAATCCATATTGTACAGATAGGAAACTAAGCATAGATAGGTGAGTTGATTTTCCAAAGGTCACCCAGCAAGCCTGTTCTCACAAAAGCTCAAACTTAGTGATCGAAATGATGGCAGTTCCACGTAATTCTTTTTAAAACAAATGCATATGTATTTACTTACATTACAAAAACATAATGGGGACTTTGATGGGAAATTTGGGATTGAAGTGGGGGAATAGAAAGGATTGCTGGAATAAGAGAGGGGAAGGAATGAAAGACCAGGAAAGCTAGAAGCCCAGTGGCCAAGGAGAATCAGGTTGGACAACTAAAGAGTTGCATTTGGTAGGTTATAAAGGGATAAAGACCAACAGCAATACAGCAAACAAATTTCTTATGCAATTCCTATGCAAAGGACCAGTGCCCTAAGTGGGTCTCTCTGGGTCCATTTGAGTGATCGAGGAGAAAGACGTCTCTTTCCACACTTCCCTCTAGTCCAGAGAACTTCCAAAATGTTCTCTTTTATGAACCCTAATGATTTTCTGTGAGAGACCACCAGTCCTGCTTTCATCCAGCTCTAGGCAGAATGGACTGAATTAAATCAAAGTGATTTAAATCAGTGGTCCCCAACCCCCGGACCGGTACCGGTCCGTGGATCAATTGTTACCGGGCCGCGGCCGCCTTCTGTTCAGCAGCGCCGTGAGGCACTCAGGGGCATTCAGCGCACTTCCGCATTTCAGCAGCGCTGCGGGGCACTCAATGCACTTCCGCATTGGCGCGTGAGCAGTATTCGGCGGCTTTTCTGCGTACATACGTGGGTCTGCCGCCCCGCAAGAAAAACTGATGCCGCTCGCATCCACATTTCAGCTGCTTTATTCGGCGGCTTTTCGACGGACTTACAAAGGTCCGCCGCGGCGAGTGAAAAATTTAAAAGGGGTTGCGGATCTCAGTAGCATTGGGCCGCGAGCATTGACCGGTCCGCGGTGACCGGTCCGCGTTGTAAAAAAGGTTGGGGACCACTGATTTAAATCACCAATTCCTGATTTAAATTAGCAAATAGGAAACCTTGATTTAAATAATCTATTTTAATTTTGTTCTGCATTTTTAGTTATTTTCCTAAAGAAATATTGATTCTCATTGGTTGGTAACCATTAAAAAAATGTTGATTTGGAACTAGGTATAGGCTTTGCACTAAATTTTTTTTTTAAAGCCATCAAAAGAGGAAATATTCAGGAAAATACACTGTTTATTCAAAAACAATCAGGAGTCTTTGTGGCACCTTAGGCCTTGGCTACACTTGCAGATGTAGAGCGCTTTGGGTTAAACCAGCCTCTGGAGAGCACACTAGGGAAAGTGCCGCAGTCTGTCCACACTGACAGCTGCAATCACACTGGGCTGGCCACATTTATGGCGCTTGCAGCTGCAGTGGGAGCAGTGCATTATGGGCAGCTATCCCAGTGTCTGTAATGTGCTTTTCAAATGTGGGGTGGAGGTGGGGTGTGACAGGAAGTGTGTTATGTGAATGTGGGGGGAGAGAGTGCGTTTTTTGGGGTGCTGAGTGTGTCAAGCACACTGTTTTGTAAGTTCAGACCCCCCCCCACACACCTTTCTCTCTCACTCACTCAAAGCAAACAGTAAATGTTTGCTTTGTCTCAGAGCAGATAAGCAACAGGCTGTCAAGAGCTTTGAAAGGGCACTTCCGCATTCCTACAGCCAATTTCACAACAATAAGAAAAGTGGCCACTTGACTTAAGGGGATTATGAGATGTTTCCAGAGGTCAATCAGAGCGCAGTAATAGTAATGCAACTCCTCGTTCACACTGAGGCGTCTTACCCAATATGCATCAAAAGTTAATCCTCTCGCGGAGGTGGAGTACCAGGAGTGAGTTGCCTTACCAAGTGTGAGGTCACTCTAAAGCAGTGGTCGCCAAACTTTCGGTCCTCATGAACCACTAAAGTGGTGCGGCGCAGCCCCCCCCCCCACCCCGCTCGATCAGCGCGGCTCGGCCCCCCCCCCCCGGCTCGAGCAGCGCGGTGCGGGTCTCCCCCCCGGCTCGAGCAGCGCGACCCCCCCCGGCTCGAGCGGCGCGGCGTGGCCACCTCCCCCGTCCCCGCTCGAGCGGCGCGAGACGGGAGGCAAGAGCGAGCCGGCGGTTGCTGGCCGCCGGGGACGGGGCGGGACAGGCGCCTGCAGCCTGTTGCCTGCCCGGAGGGGCGGCCGTCAGGGAGCCCAGTGCTGCGGACCACCAAAATTTTCTCGCGGACCACCAGTGGTCCGCAGACCACTGGTTGGCGACCACTGCTCTAAAGAGCCAATTCAATTAACAGCAGGATATCAAGGGAGAGAGTCCCTTGGTATCCTGCTGTTAATTGAATTGTCTTGTTAGATTGACCCTTACACTTGGTAAGGCAACTCCCATCTTTTCACGTGTTTATACCTGCTCCTGTATTTTCCACTCCATACATCTGATGAAGTGGGTTCTAGCCCACAAAAGCTTGCACCCAAATAAATGTGTTAGCCTCTAAGGTGACAAGGTCTTCTCGCTCTTTTTGCTAATACAAGAATCAGAGAGGTAGCCGTGTTAGTCTGGAATTGCAGAAGTGATAAAGAGTCCTGTGGCACCTTAAAGACTATGCTTCAATACTTTAGTTAGTCTTTAAGGTGCCACAGGACTCTCTGCTAATACAGACTAACATGGCTACCACTTTGAAACCTGTCACTATGCTTATACACATTTATTGAAGCAATATTAAAGCTTAACATATATTTATTCAGATTCTTAATTTTTATTTTTGTATTAAATTAGAAAATGGTGTATGATATTTTTCTCATTTACTAGATTAAATTTTTAGTCATAACTTGTGTCAAGCTGCATTTGGATGGAAATTAGAAGACAATTAGTGCACAAAAAAGTTTTAAAAATTGTTTTGCATTAACTAAAGTTGCCTTAAATGTGCTGGATACATAAGAAAAGTACACGTTTATCAAAACATGTTTTCCATTTAATGCTGATTTATTAAACAAAGGCGGAATCTGTAGTTAGTTAACTGAATTCATTGTTTTTGGATACCATATTCTTCAATGTTTTAGAACAACCTTCTCTTATCCTCTCAACTTGTTTTTATTCATAAAATTGGAAAAGGAAAACAAATTTTCCTTCTCTTTCAAACTCCCAAACTTTTTCTTAACTTTAATGAACTAGTCATTGAACTGAACTAGCTGAATAAACTAAAATGAAGAAAACGTTGTCTCTGTACCTGCAGAAGAGGCTAAAGCTGGAAAAAGCTGGTTTACCACTTCAACCGACTGGTTCTGGGTGCTTAACCAGTGCCTGCCACCACCTTACTGGTTTTGTAAGAAAAGGTTAAAATATAGGAAAATGTCTTACTGAAGCTGGGTAACTAGCTCTGAGCTGCTTTAAGTTTTTATCTTGTGTTATGCATTCCTGGAGGCACCACTGGGCCTCACTCATATCTTGTCCTGTACATTTCATACGTTTGTTTTACCACGTATGTTTTAGCTCATATCTGCATGTATTCTTACCCCATATGTACCATTTCATGATAGGAACTTTGTGTTTGTATGTCTTGTTCTTTCCAGATAAATAAGTAAATAGATAGAAAATAACGTCATGTTTTTCACCTGTTAATTTGCACAAGGCCCTTCTTGCCTCCTCCTCCATGTAAAGAACCATATAAAAAGTCTTGTAATGATGTATGAGGGGAAGCCATAATTTGAGAGCTATCTCTGTGGCTTCACTTCGCTAGCGAATAAACTTTTGCATTCAAGCTTTCTCCAAGGCCTGCCTGTTCCTTGAAGGTAAATTGGGACACCTCCAAAGGAAATGAGCCATTTGTGCAACAGTTTGACCCTTTTAAAAACTCTGGCAATAAACAAACATTATTTGTTTTTAATTAATTTAATAGGTTATATTAAGTGTGGGTCTTGAAATAGGTTGCCATAATTTCAAATTTAATCTTAAAAATGTTTTAAAAACAAAAATGTTTAATTTAAATTACAATATCTGATTATTTTATTTTTTTAAATCTACTTTTATCCACCCTCACTCTAGCAGATGGTCTAATTTAGGAAGACTTCTAGATCTAAAGAAGGTCGCTCAAAAGAAAAAACAGTAAACATGGACAGAACTAACAAAGAATCATCACATCCCATAATTCCTTCTTATGGCTCCATGTGGAGAGGCTTCTACCTCACCACTCCAATTTCAGCCTTAGCTATATGTCAATAGAATAGGGTGAGAAGTAGCTTTAGGCTCTTCCACCATAATATCCACCTCAGAGGTCTGCACAATATGAAACTTGGATTCTAGAAAAGTGTCCGGCAGATAACTGAAGTGTTCGTTTTCCTACCCTCCCCAGTTGGAGCAAACAGCAGCTCAGACATATTCTTTTATATGCTGAAGATAATGACAACAGTCCCTGCTTTTCTGTCCTTCCAAGACCTTAGGGTTTTTGCTACAAAACAAGGTGCTGCGGTGAGCTGCGTCTGTGATGCTCCTTGAGGAAAAAACAAGGAAGAGTTGGTAGAAAGAAGAGAGCAGAAGCTGGCTGACAAGAAAGTGTGGTCACTAATTGGGCCACTGGCTGTCATTATGATGAATAGGAGCCACTACTTGTTTATATAGTGTTCTCGTGGTGCAGAGAGGTACACTGAAAAGGAAAAGTATCTTCCTATTCAAGGATTTATTTTTAATGTATTTGTAGAAGAAGTTTATCCTGAAGATAACCACAGCACAAAAATATCTGTTTTACTTTTAATGACTTGTGCACAATGATGTTACAGAGGGGGAGGAGAAAAGAAAAAGAGAACACATCAAATATATTCATCATTGCTAACAGGACTGTTTTCAATACGAAAAAATTAAATCCAAAAAAGGTTTCCCTCAAAGGTGTCTGAACGGCTGTAAATTCACAAGCATGGTAAAGAATATAATTACTACAGATGTGACATAGTAAGGGAAAAATTAAAAACAAATGGCATACAGTTCATTAATAGGGTAGAAAGCATAAAGACAACTGTAGATCTATTCAACAGAAACAAGACCTTAAAACAAAATATTTAATACCAAAGAACAATTAAAGTAAGTTTGCAAAAAACAAAATGCTGCAGTGGGATGTCAATCAGTAACACTGAGTTGACAACTGTGCTTTAATTAAATTTGAGACTGTTACCAATTAGTTAGTCTACAGCACTACAGGCTTCACGCTGCCTATGACTCAGTGCACTGACTCATCCAGTAAAACTTTTCTAACAGAAGAAATATCCAAGCACCCGTAAGGATGCAAGATCAAAAGGAAAACAGGTTCACTGACCTTCTTAGCAAAAACCTTGTGTTAAATTTAGATGACCAGAAGAATATAAAAACCCTTCTAATAAAGTTTAGGAGGAAGAGCCAATTTGAAAAGTATGGATTAATTTTTTTATTTTAAAAAGAGTAAATAATATTAAAAGGTTTAGTTTTAAATACAAATCTGAAAAATCCTGACATTAGTTTACATAATTTGATGCTAAAAGTGGTGGGGCTTTAAAACTTGCCTTATTATAGAGGCACAAGTAAGAATGTCTAAGGTTGCCTAACACTTTCCTTACTAGACCCTGCTTTCAGTTGCTTATAAATTTTGCCAAATTTTAACCACTTCAGATGTAATTTTCCTTGCCACATGTCTGCCTCAAGCTGATTTTTTTCCTCTGCCCCCCGAAAAACAAACAAACAAAAAAAGAGTCAAAATTATTTCTTAGAAGGTGGTTAGGGAATACACATTTGTTCCATGTTAAAAAATAGTGTGCAACCGTAATATTCTTTTAATGTAGTTTTTTGTACGAATAAATAAGATCTCCAATTAGCCAGCTGCAATATTTGTAGTCCAAGATATTTTCTACAGGAATAACAGGGAAGGTACAGAAGATTTCTGAAAATAGAAAGGATACAATTGGAAAGCTTTTCAGTACCACCACTGTAAAGGATACACATTCTATAGCTGAGTTACCTTTCACCCCATGGTTTAAATACAACAGATGGGAGAATACTTAAATAAAATAACATCCTCTAAGTGCATCTTTGTACATTTTTAGACAAACTTTACATCAAACTGAAATGAAGATTTCCCCCTATAGTCTGAAGTGTTTGAATATTTTTATTAACTTCTGCTCTCTGAACATAACAGGAGTCAGAAATGATTAAATACTATGTGGACAACTATATGGTGTTATTCCTGGTCAGGACTAGAAGCACACGTATCAATATTCTCATTAGGAAGTCTATATTTGTGAGATTCCCATCCAACTTCTATAGACTCAAGAGGTTTAACTAGTCTGGATAAGATTCAAATGAGCAGTTGTGCTTCAAGATGTTTATCGCAAGTGAACCTGAATGCTGAAGATTTTGAGTTCATTCATCATTATTAAATACATACATAAAATTAGTTTTAATCATTTCAAAAAAGTTTTGCAGTTAAGAATTCAATTCTGAAAGAAGTGCAAAAAATGTGCTTAAAAACTAGTTTCACACAGTCTACAGTAAGGGATTTATTTCTGTCAGTTGATTTGAGATCTTCTGTGCCATCTTTATTGTATTGTGCTATTCTGTAGGCTGATCAATTTATCATGAAATTAGCTGGGGCCTTCAAATTGTTTTGTTTGTTCTTATTTGTTACTGCTTGGATCAGATGAAAAAAAAAATAAAAAACAAAAAAACAAACAAGACTGATTTGAAGGCTGTAAATGAGTATCTCTATCCTGGCAAACAAACAATTTTCCATCCAATTCAGTAGAGCTAAATGTGTGCTTTCAAAGTCAAGTTTTTTTCCAATACTTTTTTTAAATTGACATACTAATGTCAGGTGGCATGTTTCTTTTTGAGGGAGTGTATGACACAAATGAAAGATTAAATGTCAGTTTCAGTCTGTTGTGTGACTACTACAATTTTCCATCGAGTCCCAAATTGTAGTAGTAGTACCTGTTTGATCATACAACAGTTGCAACCTAAACATAAAAAGGGAATTCTGGTACTCCACTCTTTCTAAAAAAATCTGGGGTGTTTTAAACAGGGTGGGTAAAAAAAAAAATCAATGATTTAAAAACAAAATTGGATTTTTTTATTTAAATTGTTTTTTGAGGAAAAAACCTATCTAGAGATAGTTTTAATTAAGATACATTATAGCTCAAAAATATCTCATAATGGAATAGGGATTATAAATTCTAATTCTATAGTATGAGACAATATATTCGTCTTATGTTTAATAAAAGTTTTGTAAATGAGCTCCAACAGTTCATGGATTAGGGACCCAATCTTATGGGATTCCACAGGTGTCTGTATAGATTTAGGGTAATCTTTCCAACTATTCAATGGGGCTCAGTCTAGAAGATACCATCAGAGATGCTTCATTTTGCAGTGATCAAACTGTGGATTTATGTCTCCAGAGGTACAATGCTTCTTAACAGCAAAAATGTTTTAAATAAATAATATATAGAGGTGAGAAATAACAGACCTCAATTCTATTGTCCCTCTGCAAATTTGTGTACACAGAGTCAATCCCTTACCTCTCTCGAAAAGTTTCAAAAAGTTCAATAAATAGAAGATTGTTGGGGGTGGAGTAGATTTGGACAAGGAGAAGAAGTCTGGAGGTAAATGTGAGAAGTGAGGGACATATACTTGTTTTGTTAAAATACTGTACGTTTGTTATTGAAAAAAAAAATCCAGAATACTTGAGTTAAATAAAACAATTTAAATGTCTGTCTGGTGATGTTCTCCTAATATAGCATGGTAAGAAAATCCTCCAATTATTAATGATTAACTGGTTGAATTGGAGATAGTTCTCCTCCCAGTGACTTCATAAAGACCTGCATCAATTACCTTTGGTAAATGAAATAACCAAACACTCATTCATTCTCTATAAAACTAATCTGAAAAGTTTACAAAATAAATTGCTGTTTAAAAATGTAAAGTGTGTACCTTCTAAAAATGAAACATACATCTCTGAGTTGTGAAGAATATGTATTAAGATTATAACAACTAACAAGAATGCACTTTTATGTAGAAAACCATGATTAAATCAAGTCTTCCTGACTAATGATTTAAATCATGACTTAAATCAAATCCACTCTGAAAGTAAATAAATCGAAGACTGAAGAAAATAATCAAAGTTTCTGAAGATTTTTCAACCTTATGCAATCTCTAAAGAGATCACAAAACCCTTGGAAACAATCAGCCACTCCCAAACTCAAAGATGTTGATAAATATTTTTTTCTTTATCATCCTAATATAATGCATGGTATTTCCTCTTATGTAGAGTCTACCAAATAAAACCAATTATTAATTAATAAGCATGGTGTAAAGTTGTCTATTATTCCCTAATAAACTGTCGGAAGTATAAACAGAACAACTCAGAAACCAGCTTATTCATAAAAGAGTAGGGGGGAAAGGTCACTAAAATGATCTGCCAGTTAGCACTAGAAAACAGCACAAACAATTTGCTTATTTTACAATATCTGCAACACATCTAACATTACTGTCACCATTTCAGCTTCCCTTCATAAGAGACGAGACGAGACGAGAATTTAGGTGATTGTTTTGGAACCTTTCATAGCTTCTCAAATTGTTATAATGAACCATCTCATGGCTACCATCTTGGATTCTCTATGTGACAGGGAGAAAACCTGTTGTGATTTTAAAAATATTAAACAGCCATTTTTCTTTTAAATGTAATATAATGGTCATAAACCTAGTGAAGTGCTATTTGTGGCATGAATGACAGTTTAGTGTTTCAAAAGTAAATGGCTCATACTCTGTTAACATTAGTTTTTCAGCAATATATTTACATTTCTCCACTGTTCTCACAAAGCCCTATTGGACCAATTTACTTCAATGATGTTGAAAGATGTGTCCCTAATGTTCTCCAAAAATGTCCCTAACTAGAGCTTTCAAATACTGACAGGTATGCTAAAATGTCTGCATAAATTACACTATATATAATTAACTTTCATCCATGAAAAGAGACCTAGCTAAAATATTACTCTCTTTCAAAGACTGGATTAACCAAGCATCACAGCAGCTGGTGCTTCACTCCCCCACTTTCCCCATAGCTAAATCAATCTAAACCCAGTTTTTGCTCTCAATCATTTCAAACTCCTTACCAATACCTCGCTTATTCACGGTTGCTTGGTCACGTATGTCCACTGATGTTTGCCCTCTCCTGATGGGCTTTTGTCTCTTATTATGAGCTCAAACCTGGTAAAGATTATTCACTACTGCTAGTGCTATATAATTCCAATCTCTAAAAGTTTTTAATAAAACAGTTCCATTACACAAAATAACACCATCTTAAGGGTTCATTTAAGATCTTATAGTAATAAAGGTTGCTGGTTAGAGAACAGAACAGCTTTGAAAGGTGTGTGTGTATATATATCACACACACAGTTATATAACATCATATATTAGACAAGCCCATATTCATAGCATTAACTATAACAAATCTACTGGGGTGACTAATAGTAGACAAAGATCTGGTATCTATTGGCGTTGTACCTACTATTCCAAACCACTAGTATTCATTCACTAAATGACTACACAAATGTATACAGCACGAAAAACATGAAAATGAACACTGGACAACAGTATTACTTGCAACAAAATATACAATATTTTCACAAACCTTCCCTCTACACCATTCCCCTTATTCACATAAACTGTACAGAAGGAGGTAGCATCTTTTCATACTTCTAGATTATATCTAAATGTAGACATTTTAAACACTAACTTCCATGTCTTTTTCAACAAGAGCCTTGGACCAATCAAGGCTTTTAGGTATAGCAACACAAGACCTCTAACCTCCACAATGCAAATAAAAAAAAAGACACACATTTCCTAGGCTATAGGTTTATTTAAAAAAAAAAAAAAACACCACTCTGGATTGTAAAAGGTGTTGAAACACACTAAGTGAAAGGTGCCATAAGAATAGCCTTCATTTTACTGAGAGCATAATGAAGATTTTTTTCCAGTGGAACAATTAATCTTTATAGCAAGTACAACACTCATCAGTTAAGAGATAACACAATTTCAAAACACGACAGCTGAAAAATTTACTCACGCACATGAACACACACGTTACTTTCATTCCTTTGCAAAACGTGCAAAAGAATTATCCTAACACACCAGCATAATGATCAAAAAATATATAGCTTTCTAACAAAGGTATGTTCTAAAAATTTACAAGCATAATTGTGTATCATTAAGACTTAAGCAACAGTAATATTTAATCTTATTAGATATGTTGATATACAGCTAAACCACCCTGAACACGCCCAATCCCGTCTGATCTCGGAAACTAAGCAGGGTTGGGCCTGGCTAGTACTTGGATGGGAGACCTCCTGGGAATACCAGGTGCTGTAGGCTTAACATGGGTGTGGGGCTAGCAACTCCACCCCGTAAGGGAACCAATTGCTACTGAAACACCAACACCAGTTGGTGGCCCACACCCTGGCTGGGGGGGGGGGGGGGTGACGGGCAGAGAGAGAGAGAGAGAGAGAGATATGCTGATAAACTTTCCTCATCCTTCATGAAGCATTCAGATTGATATTTTTATAGATTTTTAAATTTCACAATGCATTGTCAGGCACTTCCTAATTAAAAATAAATGTTTTTGGTTTTTAATATTTGCTTCATAACATGTGTATTTGTTATAATACACAAAGGGGGAAATGTGTTGTTATAAAACCTCCTAGACCCTACAATATTTTGCAATTTGCCTCACTAATGTTATGTCATATGGGAAAGCGCCAGAAGTTGAAACACTAACATTTTGTGATCAAGGATATTTTACATGACAAACCAAAAAATACAGGAAAACTTGGGTCGAAAAAAGTCTGTGATCGCGAGATTTCTTGCTCATCTTCAGAAGCAGAGAGGCTCTGCTAAATTTTAAATAAAACTTCAAAAAAATTGCAATACATATCCAAATTAAAGCAAACTTTTTGAAGGTTTGGCCCTTACTATCAAAAGTCACTCTGCTGACCAAAAAAAAAAAAAAAAAAAGAGGAATGCAAACTGAACTGCATCCCACAAATTACCGTAAATGCTTGGCGTAGCCATGCACAATTCCCACTTCAATCAACAGTTGTACCCACTTACACCAGGGCAGAATTTAAACAAAGATAAAGATTTCTAAGGTCAGAGAAAGTGCTGTGTCTTAGACACCATTAGCTAAAAATAAAATAGGAAATATATTCTACCTTTCTATATTATTCTTAACAGTATCTTATCACACTGTACAAGCAAAGCATACCAGGAAACTACTTGCGAAGGACACGGGAGAGGGGAACATATGACGTTATGTTGAAGGTCAATACAGAGTTCAGCATAATTACAAAAGTTGCTTTCATTAAAAAAAGAAAGGGAAATAAAACATTGTGATTCAGGGACCCCATGGTGCCAACTGGCCAGGAGCATAATGGTGTATGGGCTCAGGCCTTTACAGGGATTCCCTGGATCATATACAGTAATGCCTAACTTATTGTTGTAGTTATGTTCCTGAAAAATGTGACTTTAAAATGAAATGATGTTAAGTGAATCCAATTTCCCCATAAGAATTAATGTAAAGGGGGGGGGGGAGCTAGGTTCCAGAGAAATATTTTTTTTGCCAGCCTAAAGGCATTATATATTATATATCTTCTCCTAAACGCCACAAGCCAAGTGACTGCCATGGGCAGGTAGCCAAACAACGTAACAGTGGTGCATCGCACAACTTTAAATGAGCATATTCCCTAATTGATCAGCAACTTAACAATGAAACAACGTTAACTGGGACGACTTTAAGTGAGGAGTTACTGTATCTGCATAATAGTTCAGCAAAGGGAGACATTTAAGGTTTCTAACAAGAACCAGTAGCCTACTGATTGTCATAATAATTCAGAAAATGTATGTACAGATAATATTTAAGGAGTTATTTATCTATGCCAAAAATTATGTTCCTAAGGTCCTGGAGTTAAGGCAGGTGATAAAGAGGTGACACATACCTCAAATATGTTCATTTCAGGCAGTAGGTAGAGATACCTATCTCCCTGTTTGGTCATTTTGTGTATTGTGTGCCTTAAAACATACGCTTATTTGCTCACTGAGACAATTGCCAATTAAGAAATTGTGAAATCTACCACATAGAAAATCTACAAGGAACAAACTGCAGGAAGCGGTCCTGTTTAATGAATAAAGAAAAATATTGTTCTGGTATATTTTAAAGTGAAAAGAACACATTGACTGTTTGCTTGTCTCATGAGAAGATGATCACAGCCAGCCTGCCTGTAAAGCACTGCAAGGATTTTGGGTGAGCATTATTCTACAAAAAAAGAGAGAGTATCTTACTAATTAAGTCTAGGTTCTAGAATGTTTGTTATGATTTTATTATTTTATTTTCTACATAACCATTTGTTTCCAATACCTCTACTTGCTGCTACTTGAACCTCTATGCTTTGTTAAATAAATACAGATAGATTTATAGTGAAATTAAGTGTAAGTGATGGGTGTTAAGAAGAGTAGTGATATAAGGTGGAGCTGGTATTCCGAGGTAGACTGCTTCTTTGGAAGCAACAAATCTGTAAATATTGCAATTGCCCAATGGACATGGGGTCGGAGGATTTAAGAGTTGGGGTGTGCCAACTGCTAACCTGTAAACTAAGAGCAGGGCTTGCACAGACCTAGAGGCGAATGCTTGTGTTGCCTGTGGCTGATGGATTTGGAGATCTGACCCATGGCAAGCACAGACAAGGCTTACTCAAGCCACTGGCAGGTGGTGGTGAGGTGACTCACAATTCTGGGTATCCCCAGGAAGCGTCACTATCACATTAAAGGTTACCTATTTGCATCTGAAAGTTCTTCCTTTGATCTATGTTCTTTGGCAAATCTGTGTTTATCACACAGAGCTGGAACCAATGCATCTAAAGTATGTATCTACTTTTATACACTGTAAGACCTTGCTAAATAACCCTACACTGAAACAGTATAGCATTTTTTCTGACCTCATCTCGGTATTATCATGCTTAACATTCAGCTCGCAACACAAATTGCGAGTGGGCGAATATGAAAACAATACTGTTTCTAAAGACCTAATGCAGATACATTTCTTTTTAAAAAAAAAAACATGGTAATTTATGGAGACTATATGTTAAACATATTTTTTTCCAATGAAGATAACAGAAATAAATTTAACCAAAACATACATCTTGCTAACCTAGTGAGGAGGGCTTTAAAATAGGCTTTAAGGAAGTACCTAGCAAAGGACATAAAATGCAATATGAAGAGAAAGAAGAAGGAAAACATAGGTCCTCTACTTAGCAGGGAGGAGAGCTAATAACGGATGACATCAAGAATGCTGATATTTTTAATATCTGTTTTGCTTCAGTCTTCACTAAAGAGGTGAATTGTGACCAGATGCTCTACACAATTAATATAGATGCATTCAAGTGGACAGGGTCTGAGGATGTGTACTTCAGGAACTAGCTGAAGCAATCCCAGAACCATTTCCCATTATTTCCAAAAACTCGTGAGGGACAAATGGGCGAGGTCCCAGAGAACTAAAAAAGGGAAAGCACAGTACCCATCTTTAAAAAGGGAAACAAAGAGGACCCAGGGAATTCTAGAACTGTCAGCCTCATACTTGGAAAGATACAGAACAAAGCATTAAATAATCAAATTTTTAGCACTACGACCCCCTTCTGACAGCAAAAATTACCACATGACACCAGGAGAGGGGACCGAAGCCTCAGCCAGCTCAAGCCCCACTGCCCTGGATGGGGGACAAGGGGGAAAAGCTGAAGCCTAAGCTCTTCAAGTCCAACACAGTGGGTTTGGACTTGAGCTTCAGCAAGTCTAAGCCAGACCTGGTAACCTCATTAAAACAGGGTCCCGACCCACAGTTTGAGAACGGTTGGAAACAAACACCTGTCAGGGATGATCTAGTGCAGGGGTCGGGAACCTTTTTGGCTCAGAGAGCCATATAGTAGCCCCCCCCTGCCCCGGCCGAGCCATATAGTAGCCCCCCCCCGCCGCCGCGCTCTCCTCCCCCCCCCCGCCGCCGCCGCCGCGCTCTCCTTCCCGCCCCCCCAACTGACCCACCCAGCCCGGCCTCCCCCCAACGCCCGCCGGCAAACGGCTCCCAGCCCAGCCTCCCCCCAACGCCCGCCGGCAAACGGCTCCCAGCCCAGCCTCCCCCCAACGCCCGCCGGCAAACGGCTCCCAGCCCAGCCTCCCCCCAACGCCCGCCGGCAAACGGCTCCCAGCCCAGCCTCCCCCCAACGCCCGCCGGCAAACGGCTCCCAGCCCAGCCTCCCCCCAACGCCCGCCGGCAAACGGCTCCCAGCCCAGCCTCCCCCCAACGCCCGCCGGCAAACGGCTCCCAGCCCAGCCTCCCCCCAACGCCCCTTTGCTAACGGCTCCCCCCCGTGCTTACTTGTTCGCTGGGTCACGCTGCTGTGACCCAACTCCAGCGAGGGAAGGAGAGGAGCGACACGCCCCCCAGCCTCGCTTTCAGAGCCGCGCCACACCGCCCCGCCCCCCAGCCTCGCTTTCAGAGCCGCGCCACACCGCCCCGCCCCCCAGCCTCGCTTTCAGAGCCGCGCCACACCGCCTCCCCCGCCCCCCAGCCGTCACAGCAGCGCCGCGAGCCAGATGACAGGCTCAAAAGAGCCACATCTGGCTCGCGAGCCATGGGTTCCCGACCCCTGATCTAGTGTATTTGGTCCTGCCTCAGCGCATGGAGTTGCACTATATGACCTCTCAAGGTCCCTTTGAGCCTTATATTGCTATGATTCTATGTTCTCTGTGTGCATTAAAGTAATTAACATTAAAATAAACTATCAGCAGAAACTAAAACTACATATCAGTTGCACACAAGAAAGAACTCGTGGGCTAATACGACGAAGTGGGTATTAGCCCACGAAAGCTTATGCTTCAAAATTTTATAGTTAGTCTTTAAGGTGCCACAGGACTTTGTTACCTCTGCTATTCCAGACTAACACGGCTACCTCTCTGATTCTTGAAGAACTCCAGTCAAAGATTCTATGAGATGACTAATTTTTTTTTAAGTTCCTTCAATTGCACAGGAAGTATCAAAAATTGCAAAAAGGCAAAAATTGATATCAAGAACACAAATGAATGGAAATATTTTCTTATAAGTTAACAAAAAATAGGACACGAACAGGTGACATTTTAAGATCACTAGACACACACACCCTATTTTATATACACACACACAGACACAATGTAAAACACTGCATAGCTGTTCTAATTTAGAATTCACTTTGTATGGAAAAGTGTAAAAACTTTATACTTCAACTGAAAATAAAAACAAAAAAATTGTTTTTTTTTACCATCATTTGTTATTTTTTATTGACAGAAGTACAGTAAACCCCTGATTTAACGGACCCCGATTTAACGGACTTCGGATGCAACGGACAAAATTTATGAGCAAGTCCGATGCATCCAAAATCCGTTTTTTCGGGGGCTGGCTGCCGGCTCCTGGCTGCCGCTCGGGTCCCAGCAGCGGGGACCCGGGTGGGTGGGCGGGCTGACAGCCCCCAGCAGCCGGGACCCGGGCGGGCGGGCTGCTAGCTGCCGCTTGGGTCCCAGCAGCCGAGACCTGGGCGGGCGGGCTGACAGCTCCCGCCCAGGTCCCAGCAGCTGGGACCCGGGCGGGCGGGCGGGCTGACAGCCCCCAGCAGCCGGGACCTGGGCGGGCGGGCGGGCTGCTAGCTGCCGCTCGGGTCCCAGCAGCCGAGACCTGGGCGGGCTGACAGCGGGCTGACAGCCCCCAGCAGCCGGGACCCGGGCGGGTGGGCTGCTAGCTGCCGCCCGGGTCCCAGCAGCCAAGACCTGGGCGGGCGGGCTGACAGCTCCCGCCCAGGTCCCAGCAGCTGGGAGCCGGGCAGGCGGGCGGGCTGCTAGCTGCCGCCCAGGTCCCAGCAGCCAAGACCTGGGCGGGCGGGCTGACAGCTCCCGCCCGGGTCCCAGCAGCTGGGACCCGGGCGGGCGGGTTGACGGCTCCAGCCCGGGTCCCAGCAGCGGGGACCCGGGCGGGCGGGCGGGCTGACAGCCCCCAGCAGCCGGGACCCGGGCGGGCGGGCGGGCTGCTAGCTGCCGCTCGGGTCCCAGCAGCCGAGACCTGGGCGGGCGGGCTGACAGCTCCCGCTCGGGTCCCAGCAGCTGGGACCCGGGCGGGCGGGCTGCTGGCTGCCACCGGGTGGGCTTACTCACGGCTGCCAAGTAAAACCTCGATATAACGGACTAATTCGGGCGAGGGGGTGTCCGTTAAAGCCGAAAGTCCTGTTATTTAATAATTTTTTTAAATTATTAAATAACGGACTTTCGGCTTTAACGGACACCCCCTCGCCCGAATTAGTCCGTTATATCGAGGTTTTACTGTACAACCAAAAAAATGATTTTTCCTAGTAGTGGTCCCTTTCGTTATTCAACAAGACAGTTCAGCTACCCTTTTAAAACTCCTCCTGTAAATAGGTACTATTGCCTATTCACAATACTTTGCAAATGAAGGGCCAGATCCCGCAAATCTTACTCACACAAGCTGTCCTTGAAGTCACTGGTCCTACTTAAAAAATAAAAACAATTTTGTAAGAGTTAGGGATTCACATCAGGCCCTAAAAACACGCACATACGGAGTTAAATTTGCATTAACCATTTCTATTCCTTACTACAAAGGGAAAGAAAAACACATTTATTTATATTTGTTCCTGTCCAGGATGACCCTGTACAAGCACAAGCCAACCACAACCACTTTTGAAAGAGCTATTTCTTTTGAAATGGGCAGTCACTTCTCTTATAAAGCACATCAACTTTTCCTGTATTTAACCATCAAGATTATGGTGTTTCACTTTGTATTTTCCTACTTCTATAAGCCTGAATGTCTTTTTTATCTTGGCTTTGCAGACTGCTAGGCTTTGCCTACCATTAGAAAGTGTTTGTTGGTAATAGTTACAGCCACGGAGGTATAGAACTCCCCCTAGTGAAAACACTAAATTTTAATTCTTTTTTCAGTATGGTTGATACCAGTTCCCCAAACAAAGTAAGTCTTTTTGGCTGGTATCACTAGGGCTTTTGGTCACATAAACCACTGGTCAGAAGTGGTTTAAAAAAAGAAAAAAGTTACACCCCTGAACAACACAATTATGCTGACAAAACTTTTAAGTGTAGACCAGGCCTTAGAAAGAAGAAAAAGCCATGATATACTAGAATAGCATGATTGATTTTACTAAAACAACAAAAAAACTTCTGCCAAGTGAATTAGGCTGATAAAGAAGAATTTATTAACATCTTCAGATAGAAGAGAAATAAGTGATGTCTTTTGTTCGTCTACTAATTTCTAAAGGCATCCATCACTGTGGTATCTGTGGACAATGACAAATTAAAAATTATCTCTTTAATCCATCAGAAACTCTTTTCTCCCACAGATTTTGAAGCTTCCAACAGTTGATTCTCAGTGGTTTATTCCAGTTGCAGGTTGCCAGAACCACAACACTGGCTTGGCTGCTGATGAAATTCCTGTTGAATTATAAGCATTGCACCAAAATCAGAATGTTGCAAACGAGCACTCAGTCTAACCACTGTTCTAGTAAGCTACACAACAGACAACCCAACACGGAAAAGGTCTGCCTGCTTCTGGCCCCTTCAAGTCAAAACAGGCTGATTAGCTTTTGTGATTCTATAAAGAGAAACTACCACAAAAAAAAAACAAAACAAAGGGAGACGTAGTCTCTGAAACTGCTCAGTCCTCTCCCATTTAGTATTCAAACATAAGGACTAGGATGGAGATATTCAATAGATGGCCCGCCAAGGCTTCCTTTGTGATCCACCAGGTTATAATTATACCAACTGTGATGTGGTGCTTATCATTTAATGCCTATGACTTCCTTAATAATTAATTTACTAGTAGTGCTTAATTTGTATGAAAGAGGTTCTGGGGCTAATGTCACCCTTACTTCTGCGCTGCTGCTGGCAGTGGCGTTGTCTTCAGAATTAGGCGGCTGGAAAGCAGCAGCTGCTGGATGGGAGCCCAGAGGTGCCAGGGCTACGAACTATCAAGGCTAAAGGTGCTGGGGCTCAGCCCTAGTACAAATTAAGCACAGCTTACTGGATCTTAAGTTCTTATGATAGCATTGGCTGTGATTGAGCCAAGACACTGCCCATTTTTCATTAGTGATGGAAATGGAGCCAAAAATGAATTTGAGTGGGATTAAACATCAGAAAGTGAACAGCAAAAAATGAGCCTTTAACCCAAACTGGACAGTGGATTTTCTTATTATTATGACACCTCATTTACATGTAAAACCTTTATGTTTAAATGTGCCAAATCACTGTGTCTATAAGGTCGTCAACATGAGGCGCCACTTTGCATCAAAGCATAATAAACTTCAAAGTGACCTATCCTTCTGGCAGTGTTTCAAGATGTGAGAAAATTGAAAATCTGAAGTCTTCATATCACACTGAAATGTCATTCTCACAACATCAGCGACCATACAGGAAAAAGCAACAGCTGCTTCTCTTTGGATAATGTTGGTAGTAGCTAAAATGAAAAAGCTTAGTTTGGAAATGCTGGAGGAGCTTTTAGCCAGAAATAAAAACAAAGATGTGAACCATGTGAAGCAAGTTCCCTTGTCTGAATCCATGGCAGTGAGAAGATTGGAGGTAATTTACGAGGATCGTGTGTCAGCACTGCTTTCCAACTTAAAAAAAATAAAATAAAGACCACCACCAAAAACATGTCTCTTTCAGTGGACAAATCAAGCAATTTAAGGAACAATTCAAGATTTTATGATGGTGACATTTTTGTACTGAATATCATTAAGAATCTACACAAACAGGAGAGATCATTTTTGAAAAGGCAAAAGGCTTTTTTGGAAAAAAAATATTCTAGATCTGCAGAAAGTAAACTTGCTTGTTACAGACCAAGGCCCCTCCATGACAGGTAAAGAGAAGGGCTTTGCTTCACGTTTGGCAGCGATACACTCTTTGTTAAATACACTTCGCTGCATCATTCACCAGACTATCCTGTGTGGTAAGTTGCCTGGGGACCTGAAAAAAACAATGGGTTTTGTGATGTGATTAGTGGACTACATACGCTCAACTTCTAGCTTGCAACATCATCATTTTAAAAGCTCTTTTACAGGGATCTGCTTTTACTTGTTTGCGATCCATTTGTTGTCTTTGTCGAAGGACATTGCCTTTTTGAAGCAAAGAACATTTTTGATTCATTTGATGAAGGTGCCTTTTAATTTGAAATTGTAAGGCTCCAGAATTCAGATGTCTTGAAGGCAGAATTCAGAGGACTTTGTGATTTTTGGACTCAATATGCTGACCTGTTTCAGAATAGACAGAATCTAGCCATCTATCTTTTATGATGTTCGGACTAACATCTCTCGGTGAATCTTGGTTTTCTACCATTAGCATTTTCAAAAAACAATACCGCAATTGCTTGACAGATCAGCATCTTCACTAATGCATGCACCTTGCCCTGACCTCCTACAAACCAAGCTTCACAGAGCTTGCAAGAGATAGTCAATGTCACCTCGCCCATTAGAGATTGCCACAAACACAGGTACTGTAATAATGTTGATTTATAAACTTTATTAAGAGAGAGACACTAATACTTAGGTTGCAACAAAGGTCTTTATTTATGGCAGCTGAAGGCTTTTCTTTTTTATGGTCAACCTTCTGCGCAAATGGCCCACCTCTTGTCATAAAATTCTCAAAATTGGCCTGCGGGTAAATCTAATTGAGTATCACAGGTCTAGGACCTTGAAATGTACCTGAAATTGAAGTGATAGCCAAGATACAGAGCTGAACTGACAGATGGGCAATATTCTGGGTCAAACCAACACATATAGCCCAACCTGAAATTACTTAGCTTTTAATTATTCTTCTTTGAAGAATTATCACTCCTAAATCTTAGATTTCATGCAAAACTGGCAAAGCCCCATTAACTCTTAATGTATTCTGACCCTTGAGGGTGGCAAGGTAGATTGTGAATCGGACACTTTACTGGTTGTCATGTGCCACTTCCTACAGAGTATAAAATCTGCCCTCCAAATGTTAGTCAGTTTCTTCAACTGAACAAACTGCCAAAAAAAGAAAGGTCAATTCAAGGTAGCCAAAAAAGGTATGAAAAAACACCACATTTTGTAAAATCGTATCTGAGGAAATCAACTCTTTCTTTCTTTAATTGTAACAAAAAAATGTGTCTAAAATTTAGTGGAAATTTTACTAAGGATACATTTAAAACAAAGCATAAATTGTTATTTAATATGCAGGGACAGCCAACCAAAAGGATAATATACATTTGATATAAATCACGGGCATTCTTGATTTCTAGGTATACAATTGGCAGCTCTTTTCTATAGGATACTGCTTTACAAACTAGGAATTTTAGCCAATATTATCTATCATGAGTTCTAAAAGTCCAGCAACTAAACCCACATTAAGACCTTTTAAACAAGTGGCCTTTTTCTGAGATGCTGAGCACCCACAAATGCCAATAAGGTCAACTGAAGAAGCAGGTACTTCGAAATGCTGAAATTTATGTTATGTACAGTAGACTCTCAATTGTCCAGAACTGGATTAACCAGGATGTCAAAAAAAATATGCGCAACTCGCAGGGCTGGCTCTGGCTTTGCTGCCGCCCCAAGCACACACACACAAAACCCCTACCGGGGCACAGGGCAGCCAGTGAACCAACACCCCTTCCTACTGGCACAGGATGGCTGGTGAATCAACCCCCACCCCCCATATTTCCTATGGATGGTGATTATCCAGGATTTTATTAACCAGAATTATTTTTTCCCTATCATCCTGGATAATCGAGTTTTTACTGTACTTCAATTAGGCTATCTAATTTCAGGCACACAAGTGTGGATGTTTTGAATTTTTATTCAAAAAAGAGAATCAGATAATTTATAAATATAAAAGACATCTTATCGAAGTTTATCCGCTTGCATCTCTTCTGATTGGTATTGGTAGATTTCTATGGAAAACCCATTAGCTCCCTATTTAGCCTCCATTTGTGGAAGGTATTTCATATCCTTTGCAGGTTATTTGCAGGCTATTCCACTCTCACAGCACAGAAGTCCAGGTGGATACCAAAAAAAGCATCTTGGACATGATAATGGAAATATGTCTGTCAACTTCAATGGATTACTGCACAAAACTAAATTCTGACAAGGTGCTTTTTTATAACTATCAACTGTTTTTCTCTGAACTTGCTGTTCCAAAACAGCAATATCATAAATTCTAAGAAGTGACAATTAAAATGTATATATATATATTATCTTATTAGGAATGGAATTATGTACTCCTGACTCAGGCAAAATTACCATTGAAATGGATTCTCAAGTATTAGTCACTCCATCATAAAAAATAGAAATCCTGTAAATGTTAGAAGAGTTACTCACCACCCAACAGAGTTGAAAAGCACAAGTCCTTCATGGGGCAGCTTTACTTCCATATAATAATTATGCTTCCGTAGGAACTGCCTCAAGTATTTCTCAGGTTCACACAATTCTTAAATAATTGCTTTATTAACTTTGGAACATATTGTAGTGTAACTTAAACCCCAATACAAAATTAATAATATGCAACACAATGCCAATCTTTATACTGAAACTACATTATTACCAAAATAGTAGGAGTTTGTACAAACCACTACAAATTAGTAACCAAATATAGTTTAGCAGCACTATAATCTAAACGTAGATACATTTAGTTAACAGATGCCTGAAACAAAATGGACCCAGAGGTCATACTTTTATTTAAAAGGAGTTAAGAAAGCTGCGATGACATATGGCCTGGAACATAAAAGCAGGGAACTATTTTTTTCCCCAGTTTGCAAAACGCTAATACTAATTCTAAGCCCCTTAACTGCTTTCAAGTAAAATGCCATCTACATTCTAATACTCCTAAAAACAAAGATGAACAAGGAGCAGATACCTTGGGGGAGGGGAAGATGTAATCGTAACTTAATAAAGTACCCATTTATGAGGTTTCAAGTTCATTCTTTTTGGGGAGAGTGGGGGGTTGGGCAGGATACAAAGTTCATTGGTTAGAGCACTAACCTAGGACTCAAGAGACCCAGATTCAATTCCTTGCTCCCCCACATTTCCTGTGTGACCTTGGATACTTAAGTCTCTCTGTGCCCCAGTTTCACCATCTGTAAAATGGGGAACAGTATTATCCTGCCTTACAGGGGCACTGCAAGTATAAATACATTAAGACTGTGAGATTATCAGATGCAAATATCATGAGAACCTAAGATAGAAAGAAAAGATGTAAAAATATGGAGGAGGTAATCCCTAGTTACCAGCAGCACAGGACCAGTTCTACAAGGACATGTACATTGGGGTTTATCCCTTCACAGATGCTATAAGAAGCTGATAACGATACTGTTAGTTTTCCCACTAGTACCATCATATGAAAAAAGCCTCTATGCATGAATAGTGAGATAAGTGTAACTCTAAACACTGTGGAATTCTCTGAAACAGAAGTGAGATTGGAAAGTGTGGCACTCTTGCACTTCAGCTACAAACTTAGAACCCTGATACTATTTTGTACGTTGGGGGAAAGGAGAATGACTGAACTACCGCTTGCAAACTAGAACTCAAATATTTAATAAGCAACCTTAGCCAAAAGGCTGACTATATAAGGTACACAGTTCTAGAAGGAGAGGAAATGAGTAGCTACATATATTAATTATCATCCTTTCTGGGACCACAGTCTCACTCAAGTTAAAATTTGAAGGGCTTAGATTACTTTCCGGTGAATTTTATTAGTTTTACCCAAGGGGTGCAAAGACTAATGCTATCACAACACAGAGAGAGAGAGTATAGACACAGCACTATTACAAGCTGAGTCACCCAAAAGCATTTTATCTTGCTTTATTATAACACAGTGCCTTAAATAGGCTCCTGAAGCACTATAATTTGTTATGTGATAGAGTGATAGCAGCAAGCTAACTTAGTATTACAGTGAAATGAAATTTCACAGCATGGCTCTCAGTAGACAGACCAAGTTTCCTTGTTATTCTCCAGCAGTAAAAGCTGCAGGTTCCCTTCTTCTTCTACAGTAGAGGAACATGGGGTGAAGCTGGTCAGAGCTCCAAGTGAAGAGGCAGGCCTGCCTGCTGAGAGTCATGCTGCAGGTGAGAGAGGTCCCTGCTGACATATCACATGGCTAGAAACTAACTGGGAGACTCTTCCCTGTGCCGCTGCAGCCATCAGCCTGCTCCTTATACCCTTTCAAGCTTCCTTCTTCAGTATCAAGCAGGTTATTGGAGTCCCACACAAAAGAAAACATGGAGGTGGACCTCTCTCTAAGCCGTTTGAAGGAGAGTCTTGCCCCTGTCACGAATCCAAAATCCAAATATTTTGTAACTCTCTGGAGTTGTCCGATATGTCTCAAACCCGGAAGAGGAAGCACGGGAAGGAAATTTCACAATGGTCTCAAATGAAAATATATATTTAAAATGGCTGTCACTAGAGTTCAATATACTCACAGTTTTATATTTGAGGAACTTCTTATTCTAGACCTCTAACAGCTTCCATTTTGACAGTCTACTTTCAAATGCTCACAACTTTCCAAAATAATTCTCCTTCTGGGATAAAAATATCTTCAGTTGGTCTTAACCAAATGTGCTTAAGAGTGGTTTTTTTTTCAATTTGATGAGATTGCATTTAGTCTTTTTTTCATTAACAGACGGCAAAAATTAATACATTTTCCCCCATTCTACAGAATCAGTCACCCTTTTCCTCACTTATGTTTGAGCTGAAACCTGACTGGTACACCTCGGGCAGTCTCTCTATTCGCCTACAATTAACAAGTTCATAAATTCTAACCTACATTGAGTTTATCAGTAGAGCCCTGTGTGACTCCCCAGGAATATAAATCTGTATCTGCAAAGCTGCTGGGCTCTACCAGGAACCACAAAAGCAGCAGCATATCAGGCCAGTGCTGCCCTGTGATGGTAACTCCTCCAGTGTAGCTGTACCGCCTCCAACCCCGCCCACTGGGGCAGGCACCAGTCTCACTGGAAGCTGTCCCTGGTCCCACTAGTGAGGGCAAGTGGCTAGCACACTCCCAGGTGGGAGTCCCTTCCTTACAATGGCCTCCATCTTCTGTTAGGGAGCATGTCAGCTGCTTGCATATTCTCCCTGGCCTGGCCTTGGCTGGTGAAGGCTACTTCTCTTGATAGAAAATCAGCATCCTGATGCAAACACCTGTGTAATCATCAGGGCATCAGTTTAAAATGAAATAGGTACAGTAGCACAGAAAAAGACATCTTCTCCTGAGAGCCTGGGGTCAGAGAGATCTGCCAGTACCCCTTCACCAAATCCAGAGTGGTGATGTATGGGGTTTCTTCTAACCAGTCTAAGAATTTGGTGGGCATCAAATTTTGAAACTGTTCATTTTTCTGAAATCTATATAGAAACCCAGTGAGCCATCCGGCTTTAGAACCAGCACAATAGGACTCCGAGTCACTCTGGGGAGTCCTCTATTACCTTGAATTCTAATACAGTCCTGGGCTCTCTCTCAACAGCCTCTCTCAATTTGTTAGGGATCGTCAATGGTCCTTCTTGTATTACCTTTACCAGGTTCTGTATTAAAGTGATAGTGAGCCATGCACATCTTCCCAGGGTGAGCTGAGAATACTTTTGTAAAAGCAGTCAGCCACCCATTGGAGTGTCTGATCATTTTGCTTCTGGTTTAGTTCTCTCAGAAGCACTGAGCTTTCTTTTAGGCAGTCATTAATTTGGGGTTCCAGTTCCTCAGGATATGGCAGGATGAAGAGGTTTTCCCTGGCTCTCCAGGGCTTCAGCAACTTTACAGGATAAATCTGTGGTTCCTTTATTTTTTCTTCTTGGATGGTTGATTAAAAATAGCCCATGATTCCTTCCTTCTTTACTACCTCATAAGGGTCTTGCCCATTAGTTTTGATTCAGAGCTTGGAAGGAGTAGTGGAACTCTGTCGCCCTGCTGGAAGACTCACTCGTACCCCTTGATAAGAATGTTGTTGTTCCCATGCTTCTTTGTGTTTTCCTCTAACATATGATTCCATAGTCTCCAGTCTCTTACATAATTTTAAGACATTGTACTAGGTTTTCAGCTCTTGGAGCCTGATTTCCCGAGTTTCCTACACAAGATCTAGTATACCAATTGACTGTCACATGTATAGCAATTAGAATGGTGAAAACTGTTGAAGCTTGCAGTTCATTCCTGATGATGAAGAACAGAGCTGGAAATAGTTGATCCCAGGTAATGAATTTCTTCAGCATTCTTAAGTATTTGATTGAATCTCTCCACAAGACCATCAGTCCGCAGACGGTATATGGATGCATGTAATGCTTTCACTTTCAATAGCTTGTAGACCTCTCTCATCAGCCAGGATGTGACATTTGTTCCCTGGTCTCTCAGGATTTCTTTCGGAATCCCTATGCGAACAGACTGAAGCAGCTCATTAGCAAAAGTCTTGGCTTTGGTTGACCAGAGTGGTATGGTTTCCAGGTATTGGGTCGCATAATCCATGATAATTCTATGCTGGTGTCCAGAGGCACTCTCTGCTCTTTCCTATCTACTTTTCTCTTCTTGCTTTTAGGCTGGGAGGTAAGTAGGTCAGAGTTCTTAAAAGAGAAAAGGACCCCTAACACTTTTTCCAGCATATCTTCATTGGACTCCTGAACAAAGGGAAGCATATTTAAGAATTCAGGGAAATCCTGGATTGCCCACTGGGTTGGGGGTCATCAAGATGCTTATGACCACACTTTCAGACATTACCAAGAATGACTCCAGGTCATCATTTGACATCATCTTGGAAAGCAACAGGTTTAGAGTCGTTCCATGAAGTTGAATTCCCCAGATGGGTGGGACGCTAAGGAGTAGCAGTCTGTAGTGATTCCACCATTTGTCGTAACAACTGTTGCGGGTGTGATGCCACCTGTTCAGAACACTTCTTGCTGTCCTGCTTGTGAATCAGCCAGCCATTGCGGGAGCTGATTCACCCACATAGCTCGTGCGCGCGCGTGTCTGTGGGAGAGCAAAAAAAGCTTCTCTTTTTCTACAGGGCAGTTAAAGGCGCCCTCGTTTTTGGTACCATATTGTCAATTGCTCTTGGAGCAGTCTCTTTAGAGGTCCCAGGGTCCGTCTAAGTGGCCCCCTACAATTTGCCAACAGTTAGACCAAGCTATAAATTCTTAATCTAAATTGAGTTGATCAGTCCTTAAACTCCAGTGTTTGCAGTCTTCCTTGATCTCCTTGTTCATTTCTTAGAGGAAGCATGAGGAGGGACAGTTGCATCTCTGCTATCCCAGGTCTTCCTCCCTCCCCTTTCTAGCTAGGCACGTTTTCTTTATTGACCACAGCTGTGGGTGTATGCTTCCACAAGGGGCAGTTCTGGAAGCTGTGCTGGGATGTGATCAGCATGACTGCGTGCAAGCAGGAAAACTATGCTCTCCCTTCTTCCTCTGGTCTGTATGGGGTTTGTAAACACCATTACACACCCCTTTTAAAACTGGAGGAATTGTGGTCATATAAGGATTGATGAGCCTGCAATTTTAAGAGGCTTTTCATATTTTTTGGCAGCATTCTGCAAATGTAATTTTTTGACAATTTACTTGTTAAGATGCAGACACCACAAAATATAAGTTGATGTGCTGGAGCCTTGTCACCTGGGCTGGTCTACATAAGGTATTTTCAGTAGATGTTTTTTGCTAGAATTACAGTTGTGTAACTATATTGAAAGAGTGCATCCACACTGCTTTGTTTATGCCATCTTTACCTAAATCCAATGTGACTCAACACAGCTCTGAGCTTTTCCAAAAATAACCCCACACAACATTCTACGCAAATATTCCATCGTGCAATATTCTGCTACTGGACTCTATGTATTCTGGAATTTTTCTCAGGAGGAATTATGCAATATCTACTGGAATCCTGGGACTTCGGCTCCAACTAAAACTCAGATTTTCCTCTCATGGTATCGCATACTTTATCTGCTTTTGAAAATTTTGCTGAATTACTAAACAGTAATGAGGCAGCATGAAGGAAACTGCTGAATGTTGCAATCCTAGCAGCCATTAATATGAACAGGATGGCCCAGATGTCAAGCAGCCAGCTTTGGAGGAGTCAGGAGGCAGCCACCAGCATCACTGCCATGATGCTGGGCAGATACATGAGGGAGGATGGGGAAATTGAGAAATTACTTCTTTCTGCATGACATTTTCATTCGATGGAGCACTGCTTCTGGGCTCAACCAACCCAGTCCTGCTTGGTGGGAAAGGATACTGCTGAAGAACTGGGATGACCAGCAGTAGCAGCAGAACTTCAGGATGCAGAAGACTAATTTTCCTCAAGACTGGTGGAGAACTCACCCCAGAGCTGCAATGTCAAAACACCAACATAAGAGCTCCCCTCAGTGTGGAGAAGCCTTTGACTATCACTGCCATCTAGCAGCTCACTACCCAATTTCTATCAGCCAGTAGCTAATCAGTTTGACATTGACAGATCGACTACTAGGCTACTGTTATGGAGACATGCACTGTTATTAAGAGGGTGTTATCGCTCCAGGGTATAAAGATGTATAATGCACAGGTTACTGACAGATTTTCACAGTAGGAGATCTCAAATTGTATAGGAGTCATTAAGGGGATTTCATGTCTATTATTTGTCTCCCCATACACCAGACCTCAGAGTTCAATGGAAAGGGGTATTTCTCCATTGTGGTGCAAAGTTCTATTGATCACTGAGGCAGGTTCACCAATATTAAGTTAGGGTAGTCTGGAAAGAACATGATACAGAGATCTTTAGAACTTACAAGTTTTTAAAATGAAAAACTAAATACCATTATAGAAATTAATATATGATCCTTCTGTCATTTTAGGAGACCGAGCTTATGAAACCTTTAAAGGTATGTCCACACAGTGAACAGCAGCAAGTCTGAGACTGGGTAGACAGACTCAGGTTCATGCTGCAATGCTATTAATAGCTGAGTACACATTCAGACTTTGGTGTGGAAGGCTTAAGAGCCCAAGCTCCAGTTGGAGCCACATCATGATCTATACAGCTGCATGAGCCCTGTGAGACAGTCTGTCAACCTGGCTTGAACACTTGGTGCCAGGAACTGACCAACTAAACTCTGAGTAGCTGTAAAATAACCGTGCAGTGTGTATTTGGAAGACTGAAAGAAAGGTGCAAGTGTCATATGACAAGGCTGGATGCTTCTGAAAAATGTCACTGTTATAGCTGCTTGCTGCATTTTGCACATCTGTGGGAGTAAGAGCGAGGGAGGTAGAGGGGAACAGACTTGCAGAATGTGTACAGCCAAAGAGGGTGCCTCTGCAAAACGTCCCAACTGGCCAAGTGAAGCAAGGTCAGGGAAGCTCTGAGATGAGGTTTATTTCTATAAACAAACTGTCTCATTTGCTAAAACTAGCATCTGATTTAACCTTGTTTCTACCAAGCAGGCTACACACCAAATGATCAGAGAGATGCAGGACTGTTCCCCTGCCCCCAACTCTGATAATAGTTTTAGGCAAAACCATTAACAAAACCTAAGTTTGCCAAACCAGCATAGACCAGAAAGCATTTAAGAACGTTACCCTAGACCAGGATGCTATTGTGTTTAAAGTGGAAATGTAGAGGTCATCAAGCAGTAATTTATTATATTTCCTAGTCACACCTGGATCAGATAGAACACATTTCATCTTGTCTTAAAGAGTTTGGATATTACACATCAAACATGATGTCTGTTCTGAAGCACTCCAAATGCTAGTTTCTTAAAGATATGCAACATCTCAGAAACATTGCAAGTCCCATGTGAGAATAACTTAAAATTCAAAGTTTCATCCTCTGGCATAGATATTAAAAGTCACTGATAGTGAAACTCTCTTTCAAATCAGTGCATCTATGTGATGCAAAAGAGAGTAATTAAAGCAAGCGATTGATACAAGGGGGAAACTAGTAAAAATCAAGATGAAAGCTAGGAAGAAAAATAATTGCTTGTGGATGAATCAGATATGCAGTCTGAGGAGTTACACTTGTTTTTTTATTACCCTTGAAGATTAAGGAACTGTGCAAACTGAAGTTGTCCAGACAACTGTTATCAAATAAGAGTAAAGAACAGTGGTGGACTGAAAAAACTAAAATACAGTTTGGTCAATATAATTAATTTAAAAAGAGGAAAGTACTTTTCTGTGTATTTACTGCAACGGACTTCTCATTGAAGAGAAAATTAACTAGATGGATAGAGACTCATTTGTACTATGTGCTTCAGAGAATGCAGTACCATGGGAACTTGATGGAAACAGGCTCTAAAGCAATAAGAGAGAGACTTAAGAAGGTAACTGGAAAATACTATTGGTTAAATCTGACAGACCAATTCCTCATAGGAGACAGCCAACAAGAATATTTACCAGGGAAAAGAGAGAGGTAAACATATCATTAGTGCTGAAGTGGTCTTTTTCCTCTCATCAACACCAAAATGCCCAGAAATTTCCTTTTTATTTGTTTTTTTTAATATTTGACTCTTTTCTCTGTGGTTCTCAGTTGTGAATGCATTTTCAATCAACATGCATTTTGTTAGGAAGCACCATAAATAACCATAACCTATTGACTGACCAAAGTTGGAATGGGAGTATCCACTCCCTATCGGATTTTCCATGTATTACTGTAGTAAGCGGAAGACATTGTCACAGTGCAGGGCCTAGCAGTAGTGAGCGCTCCCTCGCCCCTCCCCCCCCCTGGAATGGGCACTGAGCCATGAACAACGCTCTCAAGGTAACGGCTTTCTGCTATCTGTGTGTTTGGGAACGGAACCGTTCCCAGCTGTGTGAGTGTTTACCCAGTCTGTGTGAGAACGAATGAGTATGTATGAGATGCAAATGTGTGAGTGTATCCAGTATTTTGCTGTGGGCTCTTCCTTCCTAGCAACGGCTCCGAAGTGCTAGGCACCCTTTCTGCGGTCGCGCTGATTAGAATCGGGCCCCTCAGCGCCTATTCGAGGGACCGAGGCCTTCCAATAAACTCATCTACTTTCTACAACCACGTGTGTGTGCCTTGTCTCGCAAAATCCAAAGTACCTCCCAGCAATTACTCTACTCCTTAGGTTTTCAGACACTGAAGAAAATAAGGGCTGAGATAATCTTTCATATTATCTACTATGTTCAAAGCAGGGATAAGAGAAATCCTCTTAAGTGAGGAAAACACAAGTTCCAAATATTAAGGAACTCTGGCATATTTTATTTATATTAAACACACACACAAAGATTGTAGCCTGTTTATGAAGATAACCTATAGAATGTAAATCAATTGAACACTACTCTGATTCTACAGCCAAGATGACAAACGATAGCACTGAGTGAAGTTCCATCATTCATCTGAGTGAGATACAGACTGAATTTAACTGAATTTTATTGTTGATCCTTGTACTAGCGTAACCTAGCTGACCCACTGTCACTGACTATATCCTATTTATTTGCAAAGAACTAAAACTGCAGGCTCTGAAAGCTTTAAAACCCCTGATATTCTTTGATGCTCCAAATACTTGATACACCTGCTTTGCTTTTTAAAAATGACAAAAAGGCTGTTTATACTTATCCATTAACAATGGTGGAATCCCAGATAAAGCACATGGGATTCTATGGATCTTCTATTGAACTTAGTTGAGCAGCAGTAACAGTTCACTTTGATAACCCAATAAATCTTTCTGAATGAGTTCCTTTGTGTTTTGCAATGATGTCTTCCAACAGCAAACCATAAAGCTAAAATGAAATTTCAGTTAAGCCTAGATTTAGGTGTACAATACCCTCAACTAATCTGGCTATAAGCGTCATTCCACACAAAACCATGACTCTAGTTCCTTCTGGGATTTTGTTTTTTTAAAAGGAGTTCCATCTTGGTACAGACATATTATTAGAAAACCAATGAATTGCAGAACAGGTTTACCAAGAAAAACCTCAGTGACCCTATCAGATCATGAGTGACAGATAGACTAAACATCCAGCCAGATGTCTTAAGGAGTTAGCTAGAGACCAAGGTGAGTGATGCTCAATCTGCAAGGAGACTATGTTCCCTTGGGATTTGCCTTGATGATGACAACCACTAAGGCAGACAGCCTAACAGGTTACACAAAAAACTTAGGCCAGATTTTTAAAAGGTATCTTGACATGGATGTGTTCAGCGCAGCAATGTGTAACTGATTTAGGAGCCTATTAGGTACACAGCAGCTTAAATCCCATTGACAAAGAATTTAGTTTTACCTTTTTTCTTAAACAAACACACACACACTTTTCTTACAAGAAAGTTGTTTGGGGTGCAAAGTCAACCACTAAAAATTTAAGAAATACATTAGGATACAGTATTTAATTACACAGTATACAATCCCCGCTTCAGTCGGTATAGAGCAGAGATACACAAGGGCTCAGAATTAAGGCTGGACAGGCAATCATGAAACTAGCAATTCCTAACTCTCAAGTGTTGGACTTTGCAACTTTAACAATGTTCTCTTAATAGAGAATATTTGTATGTTTGTGTAATAGTATACATCAGTGGTGGGCAAACTGTGGCCCACAGGCTGCACACAACCCATCAGGGTAATCCACTGGTTGGCCATGAGACAGTTTGTTTACATTGACTTTCCATAGGCATGGCCACCCGCAGCTCCACGTGGCCGCGGTTTGCCATTTCCAGTCAATGGGAGCTGTGGAAAAAAGCGACCAGCACATCCCTTCGACCTGCGTCACTTCCTGCAGCTGCCATTGGCCGGAAACAAAGAACCGTGGCCACTGGGAACTGCGGGGGGGTGGGGGGGAGGGCGGGGGACTTCAGAAAGTCAACGTAAACAAACTGTCTCACAGCGAGCCTGCAGATTATCCTGATGGGCCAAGTGCGGCCCAGTCACAGGTTATCAGTTCACATGTAAAAATTCAACTCTCAGATTTTGACAGCAATCTTAATTTTGACCCAGAAGCCTTATTTATAAACTCTATCAATATATATTTGACTGGCGTGTATTGTATCTCTTGAACTGTGTAAAGTAAGCAACTAATGATGCACATATTGCAAGAGTTATGTTACTGACACTCACCAATTAGAAATTTTTCTCTCTTCTTTCATATTTGGTGTCTCAATTCATCCAAAAATGATACATCAAATTTAAGACCACAAAAATCTTCAGAAGGTCACAAATCATGGCTTCACAAGTGATTTCACCTGACTCCAGGAAACCTTTTTGATTCCTGGACATGTCAAACTGTGTGCATCATTTTCCCATTCTTGGGCTCTATGTCATTTTGAAAGATGCCACTTAACTATTGTGAAAAACAGACTACCGTTTTTACAGTAAGTAACCAGCATTCTAAAACATTTAATGCTCGTTATATCATAATTTCTTTCCAGAAAAAAATCACAGCAATAACAAAATAACAATAAACTCATAGGAAGCCACATTCCAAAGAACAATTAAATGTCACAGATCAACACTTCTGAATTGTAAATATGCAATGTTGTATAGAATCCTTTTAGTTCAATACGATATTTAAGATAACTTAAACCCAAACATATTAATTGTGTTTAATTGTTTGGTGGATTGAGTCCCAATATTCTATTTATTTTAAATGCTTTGGCAGTTAGGTACTTTGCAGCTAAATGTTGCTACCACATTAAAAACTCATAAATTACACACATAGGATTAGTTTTCAAAGGATCCCATGGGAATTAGGTGCCCAAGTCCCACTGAGTTTCATAAGCACCAGGGGAAAAAAAAAAATCTAATAAAAGAATCCTAGGAATCCCATAATTATATATACATGGGGTCCTCAACCTTTTTCTTTCTGAGCCTCTCCCCAAAACACTATAAAAACTCTACAGCCCATCCATGGCACAACTAGTTTTCTCCATGTAAAAGCCAGGGCCAGCATTTGAGGGTAGCAATTAGGGCAACTGCCCAGGGCACCATGTCACAAGAACGTAGAACAGAAGTGACCCAATAGAATTCAACTATCAGGACTAGACAGAGGAACAGGGAAATATATAAACATTTACTATAGTTTTGAACAATAGCTATAATTTGATTTTCCAGAGTACAAGATGACAGAATCCTGTGATGGTAAACATAAAACCTTAATCTGAATCACATATCAATTTAATACAGTAGAGGTGTTAGCGGTACAATTTGCAGTGTGCTTTTTATTTCTCTATCAAATAAATAATTATCTTAAGACAATACAGAGTGACAATCCAAATTTGGGGGAAAACATTACCTATGACTGCAAGAGATCATTTAACTCACCTGCCCTTGCTGGGGTGATAAACAATTAACAACTTCTTTCACCATCACCGGTACGTGTGGTCTTCTACAATCTTCATCATCTGCACTTTGATGTAGCTTTTGAACTTCATGGTTATGCATAGTTTGTCTTTTAATTCCATATTCATAAGTCACTTCCGGCCTTTCTGCTTCAGAATGTATATTTCTGGCCCAAATACCTAAATTTGTTGAGCTAGTTTCTAAACTGGACTGAAGCAATCGTTTGTAGAGTTGGCAAAAATTCTGAAACAGCACCATACTGTAGTTATGCCAACCTGGAAAAACAATAAATATTGGAAATAATTTTAAAGTAAGTATTTTAAATAATAGGTTGGGGAAGGAAGTGGAAGTACAAAAAAGCAGTCACACATCCCATGGTACAAAGTCAGAGAGAAAGACTACATTGGCAGAAATTTAGATACAGTAAAACCTCCATTTAACGGACTAATTTGGGCCAGGGGGTGCCGTTAAATCAAAAAGTCCGTTATTTAATAATAATAAAAAAAATGAGCTGTTGGAGTAGCAGCCCGCCCGCCACAGGGTCGGGGCGGTAGCTCCGCAGCCCGCCCGCTGCCGGGACCCGGGCACCGGCTGCCGGGAGCCGTCAGCCAGCCCGCCCGGCCACCGGCTGCTGGGAGCCGGGCGGCAGCCGGCCCGCCAGAAATGGATCAGGAATGCATCAGACTTGCTCAGAAATTTTGTCCGTTGCATCCGAAGTCCGTTAAATCGAGGGTTTACTGTACACAGTCTCCATTATAATCTCCAATGGTGGTCTCCTCTCAGGATTTCTCCAAGGCCCTCCATCCAATACGGATGATCCAACACACAATGCTTCTCTTGAAGTATTACCATAAACTTTTCTTTCCTCTTTAGCCTATGGCTCTGACTGTGGATGACATATTGAGGGTACTAGTATTAAATCTATCTATATATATAAAAGTCAAATGGTGTATGCGTGTGTGTATGCGTGCGTGTATGTACGTTCCCTTACTCCTTCCACACCGTTTGAGCTAGAGACTTGAAATTTGGTACAGTTATAGGCTTTAGGGTCCTAATCAGGGTAAGAATCGAAAATTTTTAAAATCTCACCTCGGACGCCCCCGAGGGGTGAAACTCTTTAAATCCCATTCACATCAGCTGGGCAGCTGCTGTTCTGTGACATAGTTTTGATGTAATAATACCCCCCCTCCAACGGACCCTGCACTCGCTCAGCTCTCTGCCCCCTCCCCCCCAACGCCCCCCTGCACTCGCTCAGCTCTCTCCCCCCTCACCCTCCAACAGACCCCGCACTCGCTCAGCTCTCTCCTCCCTCCCCCCCACAACGGACCCGAGCAACGCCGGGTATTTGTGCTAGTAAAGTATATGGAAAATGTTTGTGATCACATCTGAGCACAAAGTATACAAGTAAAGCCAACTAGGCTTCATTACTTTAAAAAAAGTGTTGCCTTCCTTTCTATGGTTAACATGCTTTCAACATGAGCACACCGCAGCCCAATTAATTTTGTAGTGTTCTGTTTAACCAGTTAAAATAGGAAAATGATGAGAGTTCTACATTGTAGTTGGACTTAATATAGTGCTAGAATCATGTTGTAATCAATAAACATTTATAGCAGTGCACCATAACATCATGCAATCACATCTCATACTTCAAAACATCAAGTGTTCAAACATTGGGTGAGAAAGGAAACATCAGACCATTTGTCTGCTCAAGAATAGCTACTTTCATGTTTTATATTGTTTATGAACATGACATACACTTCTTTCATACTAACTCATACCTAGATGATAAACCAGTAAGAGTACGCCTATTTTCTTTATTTTAGTAGTGGAGTGCTTTATCCCTTAGGCCAGTGCTTCTCAACCCACAGACCTGTTGCAGCCCAATCAGTCCATATGACATCCTTGGGGCCATACAGGTAGTATATATATTGTGTGACTGTGGCCCACATAACACATAGAGAGCTGAATATGCAGCCCACAATGATAAATAAGCAGAGAACCACTGCTTTAGGCTAATCTTGTCTTTTCATAACAGAATAAATTGGCAGTTAGCTGCAAAGAGGTAAAAAGACGGGTTTTATTTACAGGAATTTTACATTTGTTTTCTGAGTAAATACCTCCTTCAGTCCCACATTTCATATGCTCTCTTACCATGCAAAAAACAAACAACAAAAACACCACTGAAATAAGGCCATCTGACAATATGCCATACTGTATTTCTATCATTAATGGAGACAATGTCTAATTCCATGATGCAATTTACTTACCCAATTTTAATCTATTTGATTTACTCAGATCTACCCGCCATTCAGTTATCTGTATTGTTTGTCACAAAATGGGAACATGCTGAACAATCATTTAGGAAAGGTTTCAGAGTAGCAGCCGTCGTTAGTCTGTATCCGCAAAAAGAACAGGAGTACTTGTGGCACTTTAGCGAATAACAAATTTATTTAAGCATAAGCTTTCGTAGGCTACAGCCCATTTCATCCGATGCATAGAATGGAACATATAGTAGGAAGATAGATAGATAGATGGATAGATAATTACAGAGAACATGAAAAGGAATTCTAAGAATCTATTTAATTAAGATGAGCAATTATCAGCAGGAGAAAAAAGTTTTGTAGTGATAATCAAGATGACCCATATCAAACAGTTGTTACCTTCATTATAATCTAGGCCCTGCTTGTTAAATAGCTCCACACTTTAAAAGATAAACAAATTAGGCAAATTCTCTTTAATCAAATATTTTCTTGTTCTCCAGAAACTGATTAAGTTACTAATGGATCAAATTACCTACAAGGTACTTATGAATAGCTACCATCAATTGGCTTATCCCACTCTGTAACTGCAGGCCAAATAAGACAAATTTACAATATTGGAGATAAAACTGTTGAAAAGGTGCTTGTCTCCTTAATTCCGATGTGTGCCTCACACTGGTCCTGATCCTGCAGTGAGCTCTCTCTAAACAGACTATGGCACTCCCATAGAGTTCACTACAAGATCAGAGTCAACATTAATAATCATGTCAAGAATCAAGAGAGGTAGCCGTGTTCGTCTGCAATTGCAGAAGTGACAAAGAGTCCTGGGGCATTTTAAAGACTAACAATACTTTAGTCAGTCTTTAAGGTGCCACAGGACTCTTTGTCACTTCATTAATACAGTAATCATTTGTCTACATCCTTAACCATAATTGCTTTATGTAGTCATACAACCCCAGGGGGCAAGGTGTTATACCTATATATTATACTCAACCACAATTCATATTCCAGAAAAATATATTGATAAGTTACTTCCCAGCACTCTCATTTTAGGCAACTTTTTTGTTTTAAAAAGCAAGAGTCACCTTTCTTCTCAAATTCAAGCCAACTAGTATTTCGATGTGTTGTTGGTACTGGGAGTTTGTCAGCGAAAACGTTGCTGTCATTTGTTGACCTGCACCTAGGAAGAGAAGACGTAGCAGAGGTACCATCTCCGGTGCAAAGGAGTGATGAACGGGGGGTCAAAACCCCCGCGAGCGCTTGGGGCTTGCGACACACCCCAAGCCCCGGGGCGTGGAGGGGCGCAGGAGCGGGAGGAGAGCAGCACTTATGGGGAGAGCGGCACCATCGCACAGCGGGTGGGACGAGCGCTCTAGCCAAGGGGGGAGAGACGGAAGCACCGCGGGGAACGTTATTAACTCGTTTTCCACCGGCGGCTCCGCGGTGTCTGGTTTTACTGGGTGTCTATAACGAGGCACCGAAGTCTAAACCCGAGCGCGTTTGAGGGCCGGCCGGCCTCCCCAACCCCCCTTTTCCAGCCGCGCCGGGCTGCGAGGGCAGCTGAGGCCGCCCGAGTCGGCTCCTCCTCTGCCCCTCGCAGGCCGGGGAGACGGTGGGAGTCGGAACACGGGCCCGGTACTCACTGCAGATCACGCCGCCGCCCCTCTCTCGCAGCCGGGGTCTGAACGCACAACCGGCCCAGCCTCCCCTCCCCTTGCAACAAGGCATCGGTGCCTTCAGTTCCGCCTGCGTGTTGCTGCCGCGACGGCAGCCCCCGCCTGCCTCATGTGGGAGTAGAGGATCCCTGAGGGACCAGAGGGATGTAAACGCCCGGAGGGGGCCCCCAAGAAATCGTTCAGGGTCTCCCCAACTGCCCAGGGTCCCAGCGTGGTGTATCCCTCGTTCAACGCCCACATTGCACGAGCCTCAAGCCAGCCCTGTGTACTCGCCTCCCTCCACCCGGGACACTATCCTCCATCGCCCACACCAGCTTCTAACTGTGCATAGCCGCTCCCCCTCGCAACCAGACATATACAAACTCCTGCCCCTGTATATAAACACTACCCTCCCCTTGAACAACACCAATCAGCACGCCTGCTAACTGCAGACAAACCCACTTACACGCTTGTCAGTTGCATACTACCACTTCCTGTATATAACCTCCACGCATACAAACGCACACACCTCACTCATCCCGTCATATGCAATTCAACATAGTAATACCTTACTGGCATGAAAAGCTATGCAACGTTGCGAACGTTTTAAAAGACACCTCGGCTATCTGCCAGTAGCAGATAAGTAGGTCCTGCCTAGGTCAGGGTTTCGCACTGTTTGGGGTTTTTATCTCCGACACGTATTTGTCATTAGTGTCACAACCCCTGCTGCTCCCACACCTACCTCTCAGCTGCATAGAAACATATGCATCGATTCTATCTATATACCTTAGGTACATACCAATCTCTTCTCACTCATTCACATACAAACGCAACCACCACACCAAGTTGTACACACAGGCTCCACACACATCCCAGATGTAACTTTTTAGATAATGCTTTCTTGGCCAAAAGACCAAGAAGCAATAAGTGCCAGGCACGACTTCAATCATTAGACTGAGTAAAGTTTTAGTCCAATCCAGCAATACTTTGTGGGCATGCATGCTCAACTATTGTTAGTTTTCCACTCTCTGTTCTTCTAATCTTCCTCTTGACTGAATTTTGATGCTAGAGGCGGGGCTTGTTGCAACCATGCAGTTTCCACTCGAGCACGGGTGCAGCACTGTCATCACGCATCCATAGTTGTTTTCACCCGGGTGTGACATGCTACCTGCCTGTGTATGCAACATGTAGAGACAAATGTATAATGCAAAAGATTGTGTGCGCATAGTCGTTTGCCTTTAAAGTGAAATGCGGTTAATTTCTACAATATTGATCAGTCCTGCAATAAAATATGCTCAGCTACCCGTACAACTGTTTGTGATTTATTCATCCAACTACACCACAACGTGGCATGCAGCCCCCTTGAGTATCATGCACACCCTCACCCGGGGGCTTAATGCACCTTCGCCCACTCACCCCTATGTGCACGATGGATTGCTGGCCCGCCCGGTAAGCCACCTGCCTCCCACCCCCTGGCAGAACAGGACCCCGGAGGGCGGGTTCCCGGAATTATATTCCCCCGTCTCACAAGCACCGAGGCACGGGGCACGTTTTCTTAGCAGGAAGAATAGCGCTGCCCCTCCCCCCGGCTCACCAGGGCTGAATGGAGCTCGGATGGATCCCCGCTTGGATCAAAACAGTCCCGCTTGTCCTCGTCGCGGTCGCACTGGAGACGTCATGACAGCGCGGGCCAATGAGGTGGCGAGGGGAGGCGGGCCGCTTGTGTTTGAAATTGGTCACTGTGAGGCTAGAGAACGAGGTGAGCGGGGCTGCGGCCCGGGCAGAGCCAGCGGCGCCCCCCCGCCCGCAGGTAAGTGCGACCCCCCGCGCCCCACGTGACAGCCCCCCCCCGGAAGCCCCGGCCCCTCGGGCTAAGTCGCGGCTGGGGAGGAGGCGTCTGAACGGGCTGGAGCCGCCGCCCGGAGAGAAGCCCGGCCCGGCGCTGGTGGGGCGACCGGGCTTGGTTACGGCTGTAACTATCCGCCTGACACATAATAATGGTGGTATCCTAGAGACGGGAGCTGGCGGGCTGCTGTGTAAAGGACGTTGGCTTTTGAGAGGGGGCAAGAGAAATAGTCATCTTGGGTATCAGAGGCCTGATCATCATCGTGCTCAACGTGCTGTGAATTAAAGGGAAGCTGCCCGTTTACAACTTGCACTTCTGCCTGAGAAACGTTGATTTCAGACCCAAGTTGTAAGATGACTCTGAAAGGAAACACCCTGTTTTCAGTCCGTTCGATAGAGCTTGTGTGCAGCTAGTTTCCTTCGTTCCCCTGCGTGATCCCTTTCTCTCCGGGACAGAAAGACAATATACTTACTCTGAAATGCTCAGGCTTGCAAGGGTCGTGGGAATTTGCAACATGGAGCAGGATCAGGTCCAAAGATTTTAAAAGCAAAAACAAATAGGACCTGGGGACTGGATTAATGCCTGAAATTAACTTTGACGCCTTCGAAATTATCTAGATTCAAAGTTAATCCTGTTCTTGTAAATTACTTTTGCCCACAGACCACTAGCATTTTATATTGACTCCATGTTAAATATTTTGTTTGGGCTTTGTTTATACTCAAGTGATTTAATGTTAGTAGAGGGTACAAATCAAGGCCATTATATTTTTTACATAAAGTTATATTTACTGTTTTTTAAAAATCTGATAAAAAAAACTAAGATGATGGTTTACTGTGCTGTATTACATGGTGGTAACTTGCAATAAAGGTGCCTGGCTAGTTAGGAAATGACCGATACTGTGTTTCTAAACTGTTTTGAAATACTTTCTTTTAGTGGATCTTCCTAAGGACTTCTGATAATGTTAGTTTGGAACTATTTTTAAATTGTTTACAACTATTCATTTTTAATTGAGGATTTATTTTGGATGATAATATAAAGTAAGTATCTGTGTTTGCATTCACACTGTTCCATACTCAGCACATAGGTGTATGGGATTCATAGCAGCACTGTGCATCCAAGAAGAACGTTCAGGACAGTGAAATAGCACTCCTTTATTAACTCCCAATCTTGAATCTACCCAATAAACAAACACAATTTATTTTGCAGTTTTCCACATCATGTTTACTTTAGGGTTTTCAAATGTTATCTAACAACTTTCAAAAAACAAAAACAATAAATCCCTTTTATCCTGGTTTAGACAAGGCCTTAGGAAAACGGCACTGCATCAGTTCACATTTGTATATTTATTTGTAATCATAAAGGCTAAAACTCTTTAATAAATGCTTAACTAAACAATGGCTTAGTGCCATTCATCATCTCACACAGAGAGGAATGTCACCATTGGAGAGTAGGTGAGTGTATTTGTTTTCAAGCCCTGCTCTGAATTTTTAAATTAAATATACACTGTTGAAAGGCTAATATATATGGCTTTTAAAAATCAATTCAGTTTCAAATAGCTGATGTTTGTCAATTATTTTTAATCCAGTTATGATCCCTCCATACTGGTGGAAAAGCTATGCTAGTTGAACTAATTTGAAGCTGTTTCCTAGCAGTCTCCTTATCATTAATCATTTAGTTAGTGATCTGTTTTAAGATAAGTATACAGTTAATGCACTTATCTAGTATAGCTGGATGTATCTCACAACCCAATTTTTCACGGGAATATGTCTCCAAATCTGATTATGTAAAGAGTCTAATATTCTAGGAGCTGCCTCTTTTTTTAAAAAAAAAAAAAAGTTATTTAATTGGCAAAGACATTTGCTATATGGAAAGTAAAAAGTGATATTTGCAATGCTGTCGGCTAAAATGTGTTGGATTTCTGCCCTATGGTTGGCAGGATTTTATGAGTTTTCTGCAGTATCTTGTTCATCAGCACAAGTAGTTTAATAGAGTAAGCTAACAAATATCTTTGATTCACTTACTGATATCATAGGGTTTGGGGTTAAGACCTGGCACAGAAATCAAGTATAAATACATTTTATTTTCTCTTAGATTTGTGTGTGTGTGTAGGTGTAGAAGTAGGAAATTTCTTTTTTTCCCTGATAACAGAATATGAAGTCTTCACGTTTGTCACCTAAATTTGTTTTGAGTTGATAGGATTTTTTTTTACGGTATTTAAGTAAATTAAAAAATCCCCTCGTGTTAAATTGAAAAAAGATTTTACCCAAATCAATTTATATTTGTTTAAATGATTTTTTAAAATCCTGTTTAAAATGAAATTAATACAACATATGTTGTAAATGTGAAACATTTTGATAAGAGAAGGTTATGTAGCCAAAACATGTAGGGTTGTTTTGTTTAATAAAAATAAATTTTATATGCTATTCTGTATATATTTAATTACATTCCAGTTACCATCCTAATACACACACACACACAGTGAGCAAAAGTTTAATTATTTAGTAAATAGAAAATAGTGAAAGATATATTGCTTAACATACTAAAAACGTGCAACTAATAAGAGTCTGAAAATATTATTTATAATTATAGTGAAACCTTTTAGGTACCAAATCTAGTGTAAAGGCTCTATTTAGTTGTAAATCAACATGTTTTTATAGTTTATATAAATCAGTGAGAATGGACCTTTGTTTAAAAAATAGCTAAAGTACAAATGGAAAAGGTGACTAAAATCAACTATATAAAGACTTTCCTCTATAAATTAATCCACTATGAATAATGATATCTGAAGTACTTTGGCTTGGGGCTTGGTGGTTTTACAGTACCTGTATATTACATTTGGCATGGTGTGTAATCTTAACAGTGCTCCGAAGCATAGGACCAAGGAAAGGGGCAGAGAGAGTGAGAAAGTTGGTTGACTGTAGATCAACCCTGCTGCTGCAAATGTGCAGCTCAGACTCATTAAAAGTTGTCTTCCCTCTTGCCATGTTGATATAACATAGTTACTTGTGAGCGCAGTTCACATATGGTTGTCTGCACACCCAGGCCCCATTCTTGTAAACTGCCCCATGCAATGTCCGTGACTTCCTGGGCTAAATGGACTGGGATATAAGTTAAGTAGAGCCCCTGTGGTTTTTGCAATATGAAATGAAAAATTCACCCAGTGGCAGCAGCTCCTGTATGGCTGGGCCTAGCTCCTCACTCTGGGCTTTGTGACCTGGCACACAGAGTTGCAGCACCACTCAAGTATTGGGTCCAACTGCCCGTTTGTTGTCAGGCAGATTGTGCTTTACAAAATTGAACCTTGGGTTGCTAACGGCGCCACTCAAATTTAGGTTTGGCCTGCCCATGCCTATGTCATAGCCAAGCTAAGTGATGCTGCAACTATGTGCACCGGGTATGCTTTGTCCTGCATGGAGTCACTGATGCTGGTGGACACAGGGAGTCTTAAAAACTGCTGTTATGGCATTCAGTTCAGGCAAGAGTAACAACTATGAATGTGCCTCCTCTTGCCCCATTTCTACTCAAGCAGCATATAGCTTTCTGGTGAGTGTGGAGGAGGAGCTACTTAAGAGACGAAGCAATAAACAGAAATAGAGTAAAACAAAGTCTTTCAATCCATGCTGGGTGTAGGATTGTGAACCAAAGACTCAGTCTAAGGGACTATACAGTAGACTCTCGATTATCCAGAATGATAGGGAAAATATTAATTATGGTTAATAAAATCCTGGATTATCACCATCCATAGGAAATATGGGGAGAGGGGTTGGTTCACCAGCCACCCTGTGCTGGGAGGGAGGGGGTGTTGGTTCACTGGCTGCCCTGCGCCCTCGTGGGGGTTTTTTGTGTGTGTGCTTGGGGCGGTAGCAAAGCCAGAGCCGGCCCTGCGAGTTGCGTGTATTTTTTTTGACATTCTGGTTAATCCACATCCTGGTTAATCCAATCCTGGATAATCGAGAGTCTACTCACTGTATACTGATTTACCTGAATTATTGTGATATGGGTATGATCCCTTTTTTTGAAGAACATTGATAGCACAGTATGGGGAAGCTTGTGCAGCTACTTCTACCCAAAGTGTACTTGTTCCATGAATACACAGGATTTCAGTTTCCATTGCTTTCAGTCCTACAAAGAAAATATTTAATTAAAAACAATAAAAACTCCTACTTTTATTCCTGATGTATTACTGACTGATGAAATCGCCAAAAAAAAACCCACCAAAAAAATGCTGATTTACCCCAAATTCTGATTATCAGCTTTAAATCGCAAGCTTTCAGGAATGGGACAACATTTGATTTGAAAGATGTACTTTTAAGATGATTACATGTAAAATATTACATATCTATTTCTCAGTCAGCATAGGTTCGTTAATATGTAGTGTATTCTGACATTATAAGCAAAGGGGCTGACAAAGGAGATGCTGTAGTCATAATGAACACGTCAGATTATGAACAGGAGACTGCCAGGCAACTCTCCAGCACCACCTACTACAGGCCACTATCTTCTGATCCCACTGAGGAGTACCAAAAGAAACTATACCATCTGTTCAAGAATCTCCCTGCTATAGCACAGGAACAAATCTAATCTGGTATAACCCCAGAGTGCCTACTAGGGGAATTCTATCTGCTACCCAAGTTTTCCAAGCTATCCAGTTTTCCATAAAATTGGAAACCTTGGACTCCCCATCATCTCGGGCATTGGCCTTCTTACAGCAGGACTGTCTGGCTATTTGGACTCTCTCCTCAGACCCTACGCTGCCAGCACTCCTAGCTATCTTTGAAACACCACCGACTCCCTGAGGAAACTACAATGCATTGATGATCTTCCTTAAAACACCATCCTGGCCACCATGGATGGAGAAGCTCTTTACACCAATATTCCACATGAGGATGGACTACAAGAACCGTATCCATGATGAGGTCACAGCACACCTGGCTGCTGAGCTTTGTGATTTTGTCCTCACCCAGAACCATTTCAGATTTGGGGACAACTTGTATCTTCAAGTCAGCAGCCCTGCTAGGGGTACTTGCATGGCCGCACAGTATGCCAATTTTTTTTATGGTTGACTTAGAACAATGCTTCCTTCGTTCTTGACCCTGCTCTCCTTGCACTATAACTATATTGATGACATCATATGGACCCATGGGAAGGAGACCCTTAAAGAATTGCACCTGGATTTAAACAATTTCCGCCCTACCATCAACCTCACATCCACACAAGAGATCCACTTCCTGGACATTACAGTGCAACTAAGCAATGGTCACATAAACACAACCCTATATTGGAAACCTACTGACCCCTACACTAATAGCTGAGTTGAGCAATATGATTCTTTTTAAAAATAGGAAGTCAGATAATCTGGTGATATCCAGAAGTGTAAGGTTATTTGTGTGTAAGTGTGTATATGTAGCTAAAGCTCTTAACTATCATGTATATGCAATTATATGACTTTTTAATAATAAATTCATTGTTCTGTACACTATTTAGAGAATTGGACACTAGGCTGGAGATGTGGGAATATTATTCCTTTGATATCATGAGAAGGCAAATGGCTGTAGATTGACTTTAACAATATAAGAAATGTACAGCTTAAGTCTTGATGAAATAACTTTTTAATACATTAGAGAATTGGGCTTGTGTGTGGTAGATGTTGCTTTGTTACATGAGCTAATCACAAAACTGTAGCTATATTTTGAATTCTACAGTTATCTTATAATTGTTTTCATTTACAGAAGAGATTTCAGTTGCTTGGTCTAGAGAATTCTTGGCAGCAAAGAAGAATTAAACTGAAGTATCATGTCTACTGCTACCCAGGAAGATATCTGCAATCACGTGAGAGTGGTGGTCCGCGTCCGTCCACAGAATCAAAAAGAAAAAGATGGCAACTTTAGCAAAGTGCTTCATGTTGTAGACAAGCACATGCTGGTCTTTGATCCAAAAGAAGAGGAAGTTAGCTTCTTTCATGGGAAAAAAGTAACATATAGGGATATTAACAAGAGGAAAAACAAGGATCTCAAATTTGTATTTGATGCTGTTTTTGATGAAAATTCATCTCAATTAGAAGTTTTTGAACACACTACCAAAACTGTGCTTGATGGCTTTTTAAATGGATACAATTGTACAGGTAACTTTTCAGTTTGTCACCTTGAATTGACCAAATCATACTTAATTTCTTGAAGTCTCACTTAGGTGCTAACGGGCAGGGGATTCGCTTTTTATTTTGTCTCTTTTTACATACACAGAAGAACCCCTGTTTTTGTAAGAAATTAATATTGGGATTATAGTAGATTTCATAATTGGTGTAGTGATACGATACTCAAACTAATCTTTCTGAAAATTCAGTGCTTGCATATGGCGCAACAGGAGCAGGAAAGACCTACACGATGCTGGGCTCAACTAAAGAACCCGGAGTGATGTATCTAACCATGATGGACCTTTACAATTGCATGGATCAAATAAAAGAAGAGAAACTTTGTACTGTTGCAGTTTCATATCTAGAGGTAAGCTAACAGCTGTATTTTTTGTATATTGCTATCAGTAAAGAATATTTTAATATATAAAGTACAGTGAAACCTGTCTAAAGGAACTATTAAGAAGAGACACAAACTAGGTGCTTAAGAGAGATGTCCTAATGGAGATGGAGCAGAACCATGCTGAATGATTTGGAGATGTTGGTAGGGTAAAATCTTAAAATAGGCTGCTGCCCAGTAAGAGCAATTTCTTCTAAAGATTTAATTGAACACTCCAGTGATCATCAGTATTTTCCAAATTATTTAATTATACCCCCTTATAAAGCACACAGATATTATCAGCCAACTCAAGGATATTTTATTGCACAAAACTTCAGGACTGAGCGCAACAAATGCCTATGAATAGTGTGAAATCACTTGACTATAATTCAGATTCAGTTTTTTCCCTTTCGGTTATGAGTTTTTTGTTGTTGTTTTTTCAATTTTTTTGTTTGAGATTGCTACAGTAGTGCTTAAATGGAAAGGTTTTCTCTGGTTGAATTCGGACAGCAGCTCTTTGGAGAGCAGGGAATTTGAACTGAAGCTGCTTTGCCAGTGGATTGTAGCATAAATTATCTACTTCCACCTCCTGTTGTTGGTTGTACTTGATCCCTCATCTCCATCACAATGCTTCTCTTTCACTTTGCTCTCTCATTGCTGTCAGGAGGAGGAGCAGCAGCAGCAGCTGTAGCAAATAAAAACAATTTGATCTTTCAACTCATGCTAGAGCACAGAGAAAAAGTGTAGGATCAGTACAGCTGTGCTCCAGTGTATCTGTATTAGACATAAATGTGTCTTTCAGTGTATTCTACCCAAGTGCTTCACTGACAAAAAAGGTTTGTGTATGTTGCTGCTACATAAGAGCTCTTCCTCTCCCCATCAGAGTCCACCTTTTCACCAACCAGTGACAAGATTGTGTCCCTTTCACTTCACTGCTGCTTCTTCCAGTGAAATTGGGAGAGTGCTATTTTCATGAACAGTAGCAAAGAGGCATTCCACATTAAGATTGATGTAAGGGTTGCAGATTCTGAAGCCTAATGTAGCCCCTTAGATTAAGAAATAAGACTTGAGCAAATGTGCACATACAACATTGAATTTTAGCAATTTTACCTGATAAACTGGTAAATATAAATTATAATAAATTTATACTCTGCAGATGAGCATTAATCCTTGGGAAAGAGTAGGCTAAAACTTTTCTCCTACACTACAGAATTAAGCTTGTCTTAGTTTATTTTAAGACACTTGAACAAACAGGTATACATGAAAGTAGAGTAAAATTATGCTTGTTTAATCTCAAGAATGATAGGATTTAATTTTTAGTGTGTGGGTTGTTTGTTTATTTATTTTTGATTTCTTCTGGAGGTCTACAATGAACAGATCCGTGACCTGCTAGTAAATTCAGGACCACTGGCAGTCCGTGAAGATACCCAGAAAGGGGTGGTAGTTCAAGGATTAACATTACATCAGGTATGTAAATAATACTTTTATCTTGCATAACACTGTCCTCTGAAGATCACGCATTCTAAGGCCATGATAACACTACAAACCTTGGTCAATAATGAGAAGCAACATCTACATAAAGCTGCCATATTTTGTAATCACACGCACAATAAATATACTGGGTTCCTTGCATTGGAGCTGTGCATACTCACCAGGAGTGCTTGTGTCTGTGCACAGAGCAGTGTACTATGGGTATGCATAAGTAACCAGACAGCACACACTTTGGGGAAGTTTTGGGGAGTGTGTGGTGGGGAAGAAACAACTTGCACAGGGGTTATTCGGTACAAGGGGTCAGCTTCCCAGTGTGTAATTGTCTCCATCACATAATGTCATCTGTATCCTATAAATTTTTGCGCCTTTTTAAAAAAAGAAATGCAACAAACCCACATGGTCCCCTTTGCTGTCTGCCATCTCTGACAGAAGCCTGGAGCCCGTGTAGCTCTGCCCTATCGTTGTAAGTGTTGCAAGCATAGGACACACAATCCTCCAGTATTTGCAGAGTCGAATCGATGGGGAATACAACCACTCCTTGGGGGGACAGATTGCTGTGGGACATAGCAAGAACCAATTCAAGGTTGCTGGTGGAGTTCACAGAGCAGCTGCAGATGGTGGAGTGCCACTTCTAGGCTTGAGAAACAAGCACTGACTGGTGGGATTGCATTGTAACGATTTGTAGCTGCAGTACTTTTTGGATACACAAGGTCACATTCCTAGATCTGTTTGTCAAGCTCGCCTTAGTCCTTTAGTGCAGGGACACCAGAATGAGAGTTGCACTAATAGTGGAAAAGTGAGTGGCGATCACATTGTGAAACCTTGCAATGCTAGATTGCTACCAGCCAATTGGAAAATCCATTGTGGGGGTTGTTGTCATCCAAGTGTGCAGGGCCATTAATCTGCAGCTGCGTAGGACTGTGACTCTCTGTAACGTGCAGAACATAGTATTGATTGCATCGGTCACTTCTTGTGCAGAGTCCTCTCATTCCTATCCCAAGTTGAAGCTTTTACATGAGTAATCTCTGTTCACACAGGCAATGCAGCGGTGAAGTCTTGTATGGTTTGTTTGCTTGAGTTAAGACTAGTTCCACAATGACTGCATTGCCTTTGTATCGCTGGGAACATTTTTGTGTATAAATATGAGGTGTTACCATTGTATTGGGACCACTTGATAGCTAACACATCATTTTTTATAATATAAACAATACGTTAAACTAGCTGTTTCACTGAGAAGCTCTAGCACAGTGATGGCAAACCTTTTTGAGCCCGAGTGCCCAAACTGCCAACCAAAACGACTTTTTTTTTTTCAAAGTGCCAACACTGCAATTAAACCTGAATAACGAGGTTTTAGTTTAGAAAAAACAATTCGTACAGTTTTTCAAACTAATTAACAGCTTTTGTTTAAAAAGAAAAACACAATAACAGAGCTTTCCATTAAACATTTTAATTGAAAAAAAAAAAACCAAAAAACAAAAAAAAACCCAACTGTACACCCCCCCAACTGACCCACTCAGCCCAGTCTCTCCCCCCCAAACCTCCTTCCCTCCCACCCAACCCCCAACTGACCCACCCAGCCCAGTCTCTCCCCCCCAAACCTCCTTCCCTCCCACCCACCCCCCAACTGACCCACTCAGCCCGGTCTCTCCCCCGAAACCTCTTTTCCTCCAACCCCACAACTGATCCACCCAGCCCAGTCTCTCCCCCCCAAACCTCCTTCCCTCCCACCCACCCCCCAACTGACCCACTCAGCCCAGTCTCTCCCCCCCAAACCTCCTTCCCTCCCACCCACCCCCCAACTGACCCACTCAGCCCGGTCTCTCCCCCGAAACCTCTTTTCCTCCAACCCCACAACTGATCCACCCAGCCCAGTCTCTCCCCCCCAAACCTCCTTCCCTCCCACCCACCCCCCAACTGACCCACTCAGCCCGGTCTCTCCCCCCCAAACCTCCTTTCCTCCAACCCCACAACTGACCCCCCTCCCAGTCTCTCCCTCCCCCCCCCCGCGCTTACTTGTTCGCTGGGTCACGCTGCTTGCTGTGACCCGACTCCAGCGAGGCCCCAGTCGCTCCTGTGACGTCCTGCCCCAGTCGCTCCTGTGACGTCAGTGTGTCAGGTGATAGAGCGGGGGCGTGGCTTCAGTGTTCTCTGGGGAGGGTTCTCCCCAGAGAACTGTGGGAGATGTAGTCTGCAGGAGCCGACGCCGTGACTACAGTGTATGACTGTAGTCACGGCGTGCCCACAGAGACGGCTCGGCGTGCCAGCAGTGGCACGCGTGCCACGGGTTCGCCATCACTGCTCTAGCACATCTGTCCTTTGGAGCAGGGACTTGAAGTTTTGGCCTAAGAGTCTCCCTAGTGCCTGGGATGTGCCTTCTACCATCCTCGTGAAAACTTGGCCAGATTTGAACAGATTATGACCCTCTGAAAATCTGTTTTCACAAGTTCAGAGGGTGTTAGAGTTTGACAGCTAATTCTCTTAAGATTCCATCTGTTCAGCAATTGCTCCTCCTTGGGACAGCTGTGGTGTCAGGCACAGGAACTAAGAGCAAAGAGACTGCTTCTAATCCGCTCTGCGTTCTTCCTGCTGAGTCCCAAACAATGTGGAGGACTAGGAGAACACAGCCTGTGTACAGCACTGAGTGTAAAGAGCTGGGTGTGGGGCTGGACAGGATATGGGGTGACTGGGATGAGACCAGACTAGTGGGGTCAGGAACTGAAAGGGTCAGGGATGATGTGTGGGGATGGGGGGAGAAAGGTATGCAACTACTCAAGAACCCTCCCCATAGACACTAAAATAGAATCCAGGGTTCCTGAGTCTCATTTCTCTGCTGTCCATGAATAGCTGTGAAAACCAGTGGCAAAATGTGTGCCTCATCTCCCTCTCATCACTAACCTACACAGAGGATCACAACCTACTACAGTAGAACTTCAGAGTTAGAAATATCTTGGGAATGGAGGTTGTTTGTAACTCTGAACAAAACGTTATGGTAAACTTTAGAAAAAAGAAGATATTTATATGACTTAGGAAAGATTCAAATCTGTATTATGCAGAAAAAGAATGCTGCCTGTAACCATCTGAATTTAAATGAAAAAAGCATAGTACTGTTGGTTTTTGTTGTTGTTGTTTGGTGTCTGTGCTGCTGTATGATTCTGTACTTATGGTTGACCGGTTAGTGCGTAACTCTGGTGTTTGTAACCCTGAGGTTCTACTGTATTTCTATTCAACTAGCAGAAATCTGAAATGTGGATCTAAACATTCTAACCTACTGATTACCCACAGGAGAGCCAATATTGTTGCACTTAATGGAATTTCAATTTGTTTAAAAAATGACATACCAAAAAACTAAATGTAAAGAGTGCTACTGAGATTTCCTCTGCAACTTTAGTGCATCATGTATTGTCTTTACATGATCACATACTTTTCCGCAGGACCCCTGCTTTGTTCATTTAAATAGATGGATGTTGACTGAGTGAGCAGCTAATCAATATTTTGTTTTGTTCTCGTCCTTCAGTGTATGGCCTCGGGCCTTGTTCATTGCACACTGTTCAAACCATGCTTTGAATGCAGAATTAATTTCCTCATGGGCTTTTCCATGACACTCAACTCACTATAGTATCTGAGTGTTTCGTAGACATTGCCTCACAGGAGAATTGTGAAGATAAATTAAAATGGCATATTCTCTTTTTCAGTATAGGTTACTGAAGCACAGATACTTCAACATCAAAAGTATAAGCTAATTCTGGGTGGACAATTTGAGATTCTTATGGTCTGATTCCCCACCCTCCCATTCTAAGAGCTTATAGCACTCTCTGGTCAGAACACACCTCTCACTGACTTCAGTTACAGCTGTGTATGCTCAGCACTTCTCTAAATCTCCCCCTGGTATCTCGAGTCAGAACACCCAGTAAATGAGGACACTGAATGACTATTTGAGAAATGTTTGGGTTAAGTGACTTGCCCAGCATCACTGATGGGGCAGATGCAGGGACTGAATACAGTTTTCAGGGTGGCATTCAAACCGAAGGTGTTCCTTTCTCTTCACTAAACACCTTCCAGTTTCTGCAACAAATGAATCCGGGATCCTACAGACAACAGCCTTGTCAACCTGATTCATTCAAACACAGCCTTGATTTCTTGAGCACTGTCTATTCCACCATGAATGAGGCTACATCCTCTGAAAAAACTAGCATGTGATCCTGTAATTAAAGACCTTATTACAATACATATACAGAAAGGGGTGGAATTAAGGTTACATAGGAAGCATTGATCTATGGTACTTCCTAATTTTTGAGAGGTTGGCTTTACAGGTGTAACTTTCTATACTGTAGTTCTGTGTTTGTAATGAGTTTATAAAGAGTTGTCTACATCAGTGGTGTGGAAACTGGGGCCTGCCCCCCCCCCCCCCCAGGAGGAGACACTGAGGAACATTATGGGGAGTGCAGACGACCCCAGGCTAGTCTCCACAGAGGGTGTGGAAGGAGTAGCACACTCCCATCCCAGCTCCTCCTCTATTCCCCGTTCCACCCGCAACCCCCACCTTCAGACCAAGTTCTACCACTGAGGAAGCCTTGGCTATGTAGTAATAGAGGGGGGTGAACAAATTCCCTTAATGGTAAGAAGGGACTTGAGTGGAAAATCTCTCTCACTCTCATTCACTCACATATCTATAATATAGCAAAAATACCCAGCGTTGCTCGGGGTATTTGTAATTGGAAACCGGGATGTAAAAAGACTACAGTGTTTTTTATTAATACAAATTTTGTTCAGAAGTCTCATTTTTGTCTAATTTCATTCTCTTGCATTTAGATGTGGGGGGGAGGGGGGAAGAGAGCTGAGCGAGTGCGGGGGGCATTGGAGGGGGGTGAGATTTAAAAATGTTTTGATTCTTACCTGGGGGGGAGAGCTGTGCAGGGGCCGTTGGAGGGGGGAGAGAGCTGAGCGAGTGTGAGGCTTGTTGGAGGGGCGGAGGGGGGTGAGATTTTAAAAAATTTTGATTCTTACCTGAGGGGGGGGGAGAGACAGCTGAGCGAGTGGGGGGGCATTGGGGAGGGGGCAGAGAGCTGAGTGAGTGCGGGGGCCCTTGGAGGGGGTATTATTATATCATAACTATGTCACAGAGAACAGCAGGTGTTAACCTGCTGCCCAGCTGATGTGAATGGGCTTTAAAGAATTTTACCCCTACGGGGTGTAAGAGGTGAGATTTTAAAAATTTTCGATTCTTACCCTGCTTAGGACCCTAAAGCCTATAACTACCAAATTTTCAAGTCTCTAGCTCAAATGGTGTGGAAGGATTAAGGGAACATACATACACACACAGCATTTGACTTTTATATATATATAGATTTATTACAATAGATATTATGTTGCAGAAATTCAAAGGTTTTCTCTTAAGTAAAAAAAATAAAACTTTTTTAAGTGACCTGGTTTCAAAATGAATTTTTCCCTCTGACTTAATGAATTCTCTCTCTTTCTCTTCCCTTTCCCCACCATTCTAGTAACTCGTCTTAGAATGAATTTTAAGACTATTAATTACTTATTAACTGTATGTAAAGCCTGTTCCCTAATTAAATCTCGTAAAGATTACTAATTGCTTGTGTAATCTCAACACTTTGTAGCCTAAATGTGCAGAGGAAATCCTTCAGATGTTGGATTATGGAAACAAGAATAGAACACAGCACCCCACTGACATGAATGCCTCATCTTCTCGGTCCCATGCCGTCTTTCAGGTAAGATGAAATAGCACACAGAGATTCTCAAACTTCATTGCTCTGCAACCTCCTTCTGACAACAAAATTTACTACATGACCCTAGATGCAGGGACTGAAGTCTGAGCCCTACCATCCGACAGGAGGCAAAGCCCTTGGCCTCAGCAAATCTAACGCCAGCCCAGGCAACTCCACTGGAACAGGTCACGACCTACTTTGGTGTCATGACACACAGTTTGAAAACCACTAATATTGCATGCTTAATGGCCAATATCTGAGACGTAGTGAGTTTTATATAATTTGTTTTAAAAGTAGTTATTACGCTTCAAAATAGCCATCTGACTATGACAATCCTGTTGTATTAGCTTAGATAGGAGGAGAGAAATACAGCCCATTTTTACTGTTCTTCTCTCTCAATTTGTTTGCTTAAGTTTATTTTAACTTTGTAACTGTTATCTAGTTCACAGCATTTTGGGCTATAGCTTATGTTAAATACATTATAAAAAATAAAGTTGCATTGTTCTCTTCCCCCCCAACACATCCTTCAAATAAAGTTCCCTCAGGAATAGGTTTTTAGATACATTTAGAACCTAGCTTGAAGCTGTCATGATGCTTTAAGAAACTGATATGAGTAAAAAACATATGTTCCTTTTGAAACCCCAAGTCTGCATACATGTCACATCTCCCGTTTTGAAAGGTTATGTACAATCCCAGCCCACACTACTACATAAACCATTTATTTTATACAATAGACCCCAAAGACAGTTAAACTTAATTCAATAAGGTATCCCAAGGATATTGCCATTGTGCCAGAGATGAGTTTTTTGCAATAGAAACATTCGTATGTGAAAAAATGAAGACTTAAGGGGGATGAGTTCCCTGCTTGTGGGGAGGGACAGTAGTGGGAAGGGACCGGTTGGAGGCAGGGGAGACACTGAATAGATCAGGGGCTTGGCTGGAAAATTGTGCTTGAGATAAACTGCCATAGTAGTTGTCCAGTCTCTTGAGGTAGCTAGCTGGAATGCAGCTAGCTGATGCAACTGAACTCAGCGAGTACAGTGTCTAGAGTCAACTATTTCAACATGAGCAAAAATGGAAGACCCATTGACCAAATTCATAGCTCTTTTTGAGAAAATTCATGAAGATGGCAAAGATTCTTGTATGCAAAAATTGCAAAGAAAAGAGGGTGGAAAGGCAGACCATACGAAGAACCACTTTGAAAAATGCAATTGAAAGAACAGATACCAGAACCATTGACTTTGGATAACCAGATGCAAATATTAGAATCTGAATTAGGATGAAGGTATTGATAATACAGTAAACCCTCGATTTAACGGACCCCGATTTAACGGACTTCGGATGCAACGGACAAAATTTCCGATGCATCTGAAATCCGTTATTGGGGGGCCGCCGGCTCCCGCCCCCGGGGAGTCGGGCGGGAGCTGTCAACCCGGCTGCCCGGCTCCCCGCAGAGGGGAGTCGGGCGGCCGAGTTGACAGCTCCCGCCGGGCTCCCCACAGCGGGGAGCCGGGCGGGGGGGGGGGGGTTGACAGCTCCCGCCGGGCTCCCCGCTGCGGGGAGCCGGGCGGGGGGGGATGATAGTTCCCGCCGGGCTCCCCGCTGCGGGGAGCCGGGCGGGGGGGGGGGGGGGTTGACAGTTCCCGCCGGGCTCCCCGCTGCGGGGAGCCGGGCGGAGGGGGGGGGGTTGACAGTTCCCGCCGGGCTCCCCGCTGCGGGGAGCCGGGCGGGGGGGGGGGGTGACAGTTCCCGCCGGGCTCCCCGCTGCGGGGAGCCGGGCGGGGGGGGGGGGGCGGGAGCCCGCGCAGGTCTGCTTGGGCGATCGGGTCAGCTGCCTGGTCAATTTCACCTGAAATTGACCAGGCAGCTGACCGGATCTCCCAAGCAGCCCTGCGCCGGCTCCCCCCCTCCCCCCTCGGGCGGGCGGGGGTCTGGTGGGGGGGCTGTTCAGGCGGGGGGGTTGACAGCTCCCGCCGGGCTCCCCGCTGCGATCAGTAAAACCTCGATTTAACGGATTAATTCGGGCGAGGGGGTGTCCATTAAAACCAAAAGTCCTGTTATTTAATGATTTTAAAAAATTATTGAATAACGGACTTTTGGCTTTAACGGACACCCCCTTGCCCGAATTAGTCCGTTAAATCGAGGTTTCACTGTACTGGATTGCCACTGCTAAGTACATCAAAAGAAAGTTGGCCAAAGACAGCGAGGAGGAAGTATCGTGGTTTTTCAACCACATATGGATATGCTTGTAATAACTCCAGAACTGAAACAAAAAATAGACTAGAAAATTGTAGAATATTTTTTATCCTTGTAATATTCCCTTATTTGTTGTTGAGAATCCACCTTTCAATCAATAATCAGCTGCAAAAGGCTGGGCTACAAAGCACACAGTTTAAAGAAGGATAGCGGTTGAACTGTTGAGGTCACTGATGAATTTAAAAAGTATTCTGTCTTTTTAGAAGAAACCTTACATTTAAAATGACAATTGCATTATATAGATCTCAAAGACAGAAGTCTGAAAGATTGATTTGAAAGTGTATTGTGTCATTAGCAGGTAAACGTGAATTTTCTCCTATTACTACATAAAGTGGGGTAATACAAGATTACGACTCGTTGGAGGGGAGCAGATAATCTTTAAAATTATCGCACTCTTCCCCCTCCCCCCTAAATAGTAATTTCTGTTTAATACTTCAGTATGTACAACGTGACAACTCCAGGCAGTAGATTGCAAACACCTACACAAACATTTTTATGTAACTATCATTGTGGAATTGTAGTATTCTTTAAATAAGAGCTATTGCTTGGGGAGAGGTTGGGTTTTCTTTTAATCCTTGCGAACTTTTTTCTTTATAGATTTATTTAAGGCAGCAAGATAAAACAGCAAGTATCAGTCAAAATGTTCGTATTGCCAAAATGTCCCTCATTGACCTGGCAGGGTCTGAACGTGCCAGTGCCACGAATTCCAAAGGAGCTCGTTTTAGAGAAGGGACCAACATTAACCGTTCACTGTTAGCTCTTGGAAATGTCATTAATGCCTTGGCGGATCCAAAGGTAAGTGCTGCTTTGTTTCAAATACAATAAACATACACATGTGTCATCTTTTACTTTATACTGATTAACCAGAGGGAATATCATATTAAAAATACAACCTTGTATTATATTTTCTAATATGTGCACTAATTTAGAAAATATATAAAAATGACTCTCTTTGGACTCCTACTGCAGGAATTGTCTGCTGTGCTTTGCAATCACTGAACAATCTAAAGCAGCTTAACTGTTGTATGATGAGCACACATTGAGTGCCGATGTCACATTTCACATGCACTTATAGGGAGTGAGCTTTTTATAAGATTCTTGAATGCCTCTTTTATCACTGGTGCTAGCAGTCTCAGTACCAGCATCTTCTTGTCCTTGATTGCCAAATTAGCTTAGTTAGAATTTTTGTAGTAATTAGTTTGCTTTTCCCAACATTTTTATATAAAAAAAACCTATATATAGTTAAGCTATGTGCTACCTTTTAGCTGTAGTATATTTATCCAATGAGAAATATGTCCAGGCTTTAAGCATTGTGCTACATGTCTGAATAAAGTATCACTCTAGGATCCCCTTGTTACAGACCTAAAATGCCCGAGAGGGATTCATATGGGTAAATTTTTGTTTCTATCCCACAAACATTACATCCTAAAATTCATATGCTTGTAAAAGGAAAGGTGTTTGCCCTCCGGTGTATAATATTCATGTTTCCTAAACCCTTGCCTTCTTCCCTGATCCTAAATTACCTACTGTAGATAAAGAAGAGGCAGGATTGTGTCTCAAGGTTCATTAAATGGTTTTTCTTCTTTGAAGTTTGCTTTGGGTCATTTTAAATAACACAAAAGAGAAATTGTTTGAGACTAATGAAGTGAAGTTTGTAATACTACAGCTAAAGAGTACCATTGAGAATCACATGGCTTGTAAGGTACATGTAATTAACAAATCATTAACGTGCAGAATTTGAATGCTTTATGGCTTTCAGTGTTTTATTGCAAACTTTTTAGCAAACTTCATTCTTCACCTGTTTGTTGTAAAATGTTACTTGAAAGGACTGTCAGATACATATCCAACAACCTGTTCAATATTGATATGTGACCCTCTTACTTCCTGGCTGCTCTTGAACTACTGGGGTTATGTTGTTTGACCATTTTTTCATTACATTATTTTCCTTTAGTTTCTTTATGGGTTGCCATCTTATTTAGGTAGGCTAGTGAAATCCAAACTTAGGTGAAGGTCTCTCTTCTTGTACAATATTTCCCAATGATGAGATAACCTGTCACCATTCAAAGTTTGTACCAAAGATAAACCAAACCATTTATTTATCTATCTTATCTCTTCTCCAAAGCCTCTAAGCATATTCAGAGAGGCTTGTGTGTATAAATTGAATACAAAATTAGTATAGCACTATTCCTGGTAGAGTACTATGCTGTTCCAGAAGTCATCATTCTTGTTCATGGCCTTTGGGGGGGGAAAAGTCAAGGGGCAGTAATATCAGTTTTATTCTAATTGGGTAATATTTGGACAAGGTAGTCAAGCCTGTTCTGAGCAGGCAGCAAAGCAAACTTAAAATCCATTCGGAATAGCCATTTCTGTGACTCATCTCCATAATTTATTGCAGTGGGAATTTTGCACCACTGCGCAGTGCAGAATTTTGCAGAAATTAATATGTGCACAGAATTTCCTTTCCCCCACAGAAATGGGCTGTGGTATTGCTGGCCACAACTAGGGGCTGCTAGACACACACACCCCACAGAGCCCAGCTTGCACATAGAAGACACTGCCTCAGGGGAGGGAGCTAGAGCAGTGGTCCCCAACCCCCGGGCCGCGGACCGGTACCGGTCCGTGGATCAATTGGTACCGGGCCGCACAAGGGCTTCCCGAGCGGTGGGGACTGGGGGCGGGGACTGGGGGCCGGGCGGACCCGGCAGCGGCGGGGACTGGGGGCCGGGCGGACCCGGCAGCGGCGGGGACTGGGGGCCGGGCGGACCCGGCAGCGGCGGGGACTGGGGGCCGGGCGGACCCGGCAGCGGCGGGGACTTGCGGCCGCGTGGACCCGGCAGCCTGCCCCCAGCCGTGGGGACTAGGTCCTGGGTGTAGCCGGCGCGGGGACGGGGGGTACGAGAGGGGGGTGGGGACTTGGGCCCAGGGGGGTCGGCGCTTTTTTTAAAAAAAAAAAATCTGCGGCTTTTCGGCGGAGGGGGCCCCGGGCCACAGTAAAATTGTCAAGCATTGACCGGTCCGCGGTGATAAAAAGGTTGGAGACCACTGAGCTAGAGGGTTCCTGGCAGCTGCAGTTCCCAGCATTCCCTGAGGGAAGGAGACAGCAGCACACAGGAAACTCCATGCAAGCCTGGGACCAAGTATCAGGCTGTTTCTCCCTCCTGGATCTCTGGATTCTGGGGATAAAGGGGGCAGGTATCTGGGCTGGAGAGACTGCAACTTGGATCAAGGGGGATAGTGTGCAGGTATCTGGGGGGGGGGGGCACGACTGGGGGAAGAGGGGTTGGTTATATTGGCTGGGCTACATAGGGGGAGGGGGGGGAGGAAGAGGCAGAGAAATAGGAACTGGGTTGTCATCGAGGTTTCTTTATCTCTCTGCTCCTGGGGGATTTTTGTATGTTTCTATATTATTACAGACCTACTTGCTGAGACATATTTTGAAATAAATTACCAAAATAATTTAAACGGGTGTGATTATGCAGTATTATTTTGACAAAATGTGCAGAATTTTAAAATATTGTGTGTGGAATTTTTAAATTTTTGGTGCCAAATTCCCCCAGGAGTACGTAATGTATCCTTTGAAATTTGTAAGTCTGCCACTTACTTTAATTCACTCATTTCATTTATTCAGCTGTACTCTCAACTCTAGAGCCTTATCAGAAGTTAATTTCAGGGATAAGTCCTTATTTACATAAGTGGGATCTGCAAAAGTATCTTCATGAAGGAGGGGGGGAAGTTACTATTAAAGTTGTGTAAGGGTATGTCTGTACTACCCGCGGGATCAGCAGGTAGTGTTCAACGTATCAGGGATCGATTTATCGCATCTTGTCTAGACGTGATGCATCAATCCCCGAATGCGCTCCTCGTCGACTCCGGAATTCCAGCTCCGCAAGAGGAGTAAGCGGAGTCGACGGGGAATCCGCTGCGCTCAACTCGCTGCCATGAGGACAGCCAGGTAAGTTGAACTAAGATACTTCAAACTGAGCTACACGAATAGTGTAGCTGAAGTTGCATATCTTAGTTCGAACTCTGCTCCCCTTCTCCCCCCCCCCCCCCCCACCCCAGTGTAGCCCAGGTCTGAATGTATTGCCATTTCCTGTCCTTACCAGCCTTCTCTTTCTTGCTTCATTGGATTGCTCCTGGTCTTGCAGATAAAATGAAGAGTGGTTACGGGCAGGAAACTTAGGATTCAGAATCAAGGGTTGTGTATATGTACTGTCATTACACTGGACCAACAGACGTGGCCTAACTCCTGTTAAACTGCTTTAGAACCTTTCCATGATTGTGAGCCATGGCTTGTAACTTCTACTACAAAGGCATCCCACATGTGGTCTGGGGCCATTTGTGACCTCTCTGGCCTTTGTGGGCAACTATATTAAGAAAACTTCAATTTGATTATGAACTGAAGATGTATTCCTGAGCCACACTGCACCTTTTCAATGTCTGGTCCAGTCCTATTGCAACAGAGAGGAAGTAAGAGGCTCTGCTTCCACAACTGGTCCCTTTTTTTTTTTTTATCATAATGGTCCGCTCTGGCCTTAGAATCTGAACTGCTTTCCCTGCAGCCCCCCCAAAGCAACTTCAATGTGAGGCTAAAGTGCTCTGAACAGTAACTGTTCAGTTCTTGCTACAACTACTCTGCTTCTCTACCACTGGTCTTCTCCTGAGTCACAGGAAATGGAAGAGTATCATTACCTGTTTCCCTGATAGGATGCAGGAGCCCCATGGAGAGCAGGCATGGAGATCAACTGAGTGTAGGGAGTGCCTATTGCAGAATGGATGTTTGCTTCTTCCCTCACCCAGCAGCCCAGGAGAGGGTGAAATAAATAGGCAAGAACCAAAAAAAACTGTTATAGTATCCTGATTTTTCTGCTCTAAACCATGTTAGAGAAGCTTGGGGGATGTTGTTAACTTATACCAGCTGGTTATGGACTTTAGTGTAATGTAATGTTTAAACAACTTGCTGTCTTTTTCTTTTTCTTCTTTTTTTAAGAGATCTCATGATATAAAATAAGATATTAAATTACAGCAGTTGTATTATGTACTGTATTTGATTACACAGACTCTCACATAATGAGATATAATTTTTAATGCACACACAATGTTGTGTGTGTGTGTGTATATGTATGTGTGTGTATATGTATGTGTGTATATGTATGTGTGTATATGTATGTATATATATATATACATAATTTTATATATATATATAAAATTTTTAAACACTGGTATTACCCCTATAAGCTCACTCCACACTGCAGTATAGTTATGTGGATGAAGAGTGTAACATCAGAGTCTAGTGTAAGCTGGGCATCTCCTAGAGCAGGATCTCGTGAGTCTGCACTTCAGGGGGATAGACTTAAGGGTAAGGTTCTTCTTTCATGGTGTGCTGCATACTGTCTGCCTTGAGACATCCCTTTTCTTTTTCTTTTTCTTTTTTTTTGAAAAAAAAAAAAGCAAATTTGGAAGTGGCTCCAAGCAGGCTACTTTTAATGCAGGGCTTGGAGTGAGAGGGGAGGAAACTGTAACATAAACTTACTAGGTAGAGGGTTAACCATGCTTGCCAGCAAACAATACACAATGTGAAGATGGAGACCACCAGCAGTAAAGTCTGGGATAGTGTCTTGGGAGCCTAAGTCACAACCCTATTTGTAATGGGGTGTATACCTGGATTTCTTCCATGCCCAGACAGAGCAAACACTGATTTTCAGAAGCTCAATATTTCTCATCAGCTCTTGACTAGAGAGTATTATATAAACATGTAGTTCTGCTTCTTTCTGTCTCTTGGAACAGAGAAGAAAGTGGTTGGAGTTTTTTCTTTCACCAACCTTTTCCAACCCTTCTCCCCCAGGCTGCTTGGTGCTTAGGGGAGACTGGTCTCTCTACTCTACAAATCTTAGCCTTTTGTTTTTGAGTTCCAGCATAAGTATGTAATAGACACTATTTTTTTTTCGACAATTTCACTGCTTCCAAATTTGTTCTGAACTGGTCATTTTTTTTGCTGCTATCTTGCTAATTCCACGCTGTTGCTGCTGTTTTGCAAAGCTATGAGCACAGCAACAGATACATTAAAGATGTCTGCATATTCAGGAAGATGATAGTGCATAATTTTATATTTTGGTTCACATCGGAAGGTTATTTTTACAACCATAACATGCAGAGCCAAAATCCTAGTACGTAAAATAAATGAGAACCCAGACAAAAACAAACCTGTAATTTAAGTGTGAAAAAAATCAGATTACAGTAAACCCTCGATTTAACGGACCTCGATTTAACGGACTTCGGATGCAACGGACAAAATTTCTAAGCAAGTCTGATGCATCCGAAATCCATTTGTAGCGGGCTGGCTGCCGGCTCTCGCCCGAGTCCCGCCAGCTGGCGGGCTGCCGGCTCCCGGCTCTCACCCGAGTCCCGCAAGCGGGCGGCCTGCCTCCCGGCTCCCGCCTGCGGGCGGGCGGCTGGCTGCTGGGTCCCGCCTGCGGGCGGGCTGGCTGCCGGGTCCCACCTGCGGGCGGGCTGGCTGCCAGGTCCCGCCTGCCGCCCGGGTCCCACCAGCCAGGACCCGGGCGGGCTGGCTGACACCTCCCAGCTGCCGCCTGCGTCGGACCCGGGCGGGCTGGTTGCCGGCTCCCGCCCAGGTCCCACCAGCCGGGACCCGGGCGGGCTGGTTGACGGCTCCCGGCTGCCGCCCGGGTCCTAGCAGCTGGGACCCGGGCGAGCTGGCTGACACCTCCCGGATGCCACCTGGGTTGGACCCGGGCGGGCTGGCTGACTATTCCCGGCTGCCACCCGGGTCCCGGCAGCGGGCGGGCTGCGGAGCTGCTGCCCGACCCTGTGGTGGTCGGGCTGCTGCTCTGACAGCTCTTTTTTTATTATTATTATTAAATAATGGACTTTTTCATTTAACGGACACCCCCTCACCCGGATTAGTCCGTTAAATGGAGGTTTTACTGTATTACAAATACAAACAAACAGAGTGAGTTGCCACATAATAGTTCATATTTCAGACCATAGAAATATTTTGAGTCCCTTCATTTTTCTAGCATGATGTGTTCCAGAATTGTTTTGTCCTTTTCCCAGTGAAGCTATTAAATGACCACTTTTTTTTTAACTTGGCCGTGCATTCAGACAAGAAACTAGCAGAAATCTGAAGCAACATGCTGCAAATTATGCTGAATTTTTTTCACTCGTTAATACTTAGGTTTAAGAGTAGGGTACTTGATCTAATGATCTTTGTTTTTTCAAATCCATAGTTACTGTAGATGTGACTCTTGGATTCTTTCCCCTCACCTCTCCTCATATTTCACTGTGACACACAGATTTAGTGTAACAATGGGATGAAAACCAAGGATAAGAACATACTGCTTAGGGTTGCCACTTTTGGCAATTTCACTTGTGGAATACAAAGTGACTTCATTGCATCATATTGATGAGGCAGGCGTAAGGGGGATTCCCTAAACAAAGTTACCTGACTTTGTTCAGCTAGACTTGCAGGATATGGGATATATTGAGAAAATGGTGGGACTTATGGAAATCCTAATGTGCTAGGATATCAGGAAGAAAAGGAAAATTAGTTGTATCAATTAGCCTAAATATAAGGGAGAGAAGTAAACACAAGGAGGAGAGGGGTATCTGTAAGACAAAACAGTCCAAATTCTTCCTCAAATGCTATTTCAGTATGGCTTCTGTTAACATTGGTAGGAGATGTGCACCAGAGACAGCATGATATATCCCTTAAATTTTAGGTTTGTGTTTTGTTTTATGCATATGTTTCCTGTGTTCTTATAATTTCCCAGGTTAATGCCTCCTAGCTAGATATATTTGAGAGAGCAGATTGTTGCTTGGGAGATTTCCATCAAATTACCAGTTACTTTCAGTGTGGAGCATGTAGCTAAGTGATGGAGCTTAAGATTTTAAAAATTACATGTCCTAGCTGTAGGCAGTTCTCTTCAGTTTCATAACCTCTATGTTGCAGGTTTGATTACTAATTATAAGCAAATACTAAAATTTGCAGATTATCAAGAATGGATGTTAATATAAAACTTGGTAAATATATTGCTTTGTATCCCTTTATCAAGCCCACTTGACAAAAGTATGTATCCCCATTTTATCAATGGGGAAACAGAGGCACAGATTGCAATTTGGCTAAGTCACACAATAAATGAGTGACAAAATCCTTATTTCCGATAGCTAGCATGGTGTCCTATAAATGGACCATGCTGCCTCTTTATTCCAAAACTAAAAAGTTTGCAATTCAAATGATAAATCAGATAATATAGTGGTGAAACCATAGTTATAATTTGGACTTCAGTTTTTCCTTTCTGAACCTTTCAAGAATCTTGGCATCCTAAATGTTGGCAGAGTCTCCAGGGTCTTAATGTTTTATTGTTTTCATGCTACCCCATGCTGAGTTTTCAGCAATTGAACAAAGGAGCCATATACCCATTCTTCTTTAGTAGCAGAGTCCTGTAACTTGGAGCCTTAAGAACTTTTGAGTCTTGTTCTCTATAGCCACACATGCTATGTTGGACAAATCTTACATTAACAACACAGTTGTGGGCTCTGAGACCACTAATATACAGTCTTCCAAATGATTTTAAATAATGGGAGAAAAAAGACTGAGGGTATTTTTCCTTGTGGAGTCAAGGCGCATTTCACTCAACGTTTTATGTTTTTGAAAGTTTGTGTCAGGGTGGCTATGTAATTGGTATAGTTGAAAAATGTCACCCCAGCCAAAAGAAAAGCCGGCAAAATGTCACACACAGCATGTGGGAGTTTCTCCTCAGGAAATCCTTGTGGCTCACTGTTTCTGTCAAGCAGGGTAATGTGCTTGTAAATTTCATCTGACAGAAAATGTATTGCAACATCAACAGCACCAGAGAACTGCAGAGCTAAATTGTGGAAGAGTAACTGTCAAAACCCCTTCAGCAAGCTGTACCATAAAGAAACTTGTGCTAGGAAAAATAAACCCAATGTGATGTGAAATCTGAAGGAGTAGCACATGCTAGTGTCAGTACAAAGGAAGTTCCCTCCCCATTACCTGAGCAGGCAGTGAGACAAAAATATAGTTACTTTCCTCTTCTTGCCCAGTTAACTTGGATAAATTGAGCCAAAATCACTCATACTTAACTGGCTGGAGATTAAAACAAAGATAGTTGGACAATTTATCTAATTTGTGTGTACATATGTCTGCTCATGTACAACGAGAGCTGTCAAAGTAGATGATAGTTAATTTTGTTCCTGAATTCCTTTCTCTCCAGCCTGTCACCACATCTGATCTTTTCTTTCTAGTCAACATTTTTTAAAATTATTGTTCTTTTTTGTCCTGTTGTCTAAACATCTCTTGACTTGATTACTGTAACCCCTCCTCCACTCTAGACTCCCTAACACCCATGCCACACCTCTCTTTAAATCCCTCTTCTATGGCTATACTTCACTCCTGGGGGAATTCTGTGCACAATATTTTAGAATTCTGCATGTTTTATTTGTCAAAATAACACTATAGAATCACACCAGTTTCAGTTATTTTGGTAATTTATTTCAACTATGGTTTGGTATCCGCAACTATGTCTATAACAATACAGATACCAAAAAAAAATTCCTCCCTGAGTAGAGAATTAAGGAAACCCCTATGACAATCCAGTTCCTCCACCCAGAGTCCAGAAGGGGGTTCTGAAATCCACACTCTTTATCCCCCAACCCCAGCTCTACACACCCAGGCCAATCACTTGCATGCACCCCCTACTGCCTCCCCACTGCAGGCCCCCAGCCCAGATATTTGCACACACACTCTATGAGCTGGGCTCTGGTGGGTTCAGTAGACCCTAGTGGCAGCCAGCAGCTCTGCAGCCCATTTCTGTGGAGGAAAAGGAAATTCTGCACCAAAAAACATTAATTTCTGTGCAAATTGTACATGTGCAGTGGTGCAGCCTTCCTGCAGGAATAACACCTCAGGCTAGGGCTGTGATTCCTCCACTCACATACATATGCTCACACTAGCTTTCATTAAACTAACATGCGTATAAATAGCATTGTAGCCACAGTAGCATGGATAGCAGCAGTGACGGAATGGCTGAGTTGTGCTAAGTACAGTATATAGTTGCGCCACATGTCTAATATGCTTGACCTGTGCTGTCCTTCAGATCACTCTAATATACTTGTTTCTTACTCGGTATCTATAAAAAGTTTTTTTTAAATAGTTTTCTCCACTCCATTATTGCATTGAGTGAAATCAGAGAAAAACAAATTCTAATGAGAAAGATAAGACTAGATAATGCCTTGCTCTTAATACAGCACTTTTCATGAGAAAGTCTTAAAGTGCATTCAGAGATCTAAAGAACATTGCAAGTTTTGTTTTATTTTTCTCTCTGGTTCTTAGATTGTATCCAGTATAGTTGTAGCTGTGTCAGTTCCAGGATATTAGGGAGACAAGGGTGAGGTAATATCTTTTATTGGACCAAATTCTGTTGGCGAGAGATGCGCTTTTGAGCCATCCAGTGCACTTCCCCAGGTCTAGACCTGCTGATGTTACTTCACCCGCTGGGGTTCATAGATGGTAGATGTGCTCGTAATGGGGCAGAAGCTAGTTGGATCCTGTACAGTGTCACACTGTTGGTGCTTACCTAATTATATTTAACATCTATAAATATAAAAGTCAAATGGTGTATGTGTATGTGTGTGTGTGTGTGTATGTATGCTGCCTTACTCCTTCCACACCGTTTGAGCTAGAGACTTGAAATTTGGTACAGTTATAGGCTTTAGGGTCCTAATCAGGGTAAGAGTCGAAAATTTTTCAAATCTCACCTCTGACGCCCCCCAGGGGTGAAATTCTTTAAAGCCCATTCACATCAGCTGGGCAGCAGGTTAACACCTGCTGTTCTCTGTGACATAGTTATGATGTCATAATACCCCCCTCCAACGGACCCCGCACTCGCTCAGCTCTCTGCCCCCTCCAACAGACCCCGCACTCGCTCAGCTCTCTTTCCCCCCTCCCCACCTCCGACGTACCCGAGCAACGCCGGGTATTTTTGCTAGTCCTTAATAATAACTTATCTAACTTCTTTCATTCACTTTCAGAAGTGAACAATTCCAAAATCTTTTCTCATGTTTAAGACCTCTCAGGACATTTTTAAATAAAGTTGATAATGCTAAATTGTTTATTGCATAACTGCAGTCCTGAAAAAAGCCTAAAATGAATATTTAATGGGAGACCCCAAAAGAATAACTTCTGTTGTAATCATAAATGCACAGCTGTGGCATCAATATTTTTGAAGGTGAAGTGCTTCTTGCTGTCTTTGTGGTTACTATACTGTCACCTATTAAGCTGGAGTGCTGATGCTCCAACACAATATTTTCACACAGTTAGGGCTTTTTCATAATTATTTTATAGTTAAATATTTGCAAAGTATTGGCATTAGCCTATGGCACTAATTACTTCATCTCATTCTTTTGTATTAGTTATAGAATTAGCCAGCAGGAAACCTGTGAAGGAAGAAAAACTAAACATTATTTCAGCTGATGTCAAACTTAGTTGCACTGGATTTTTGTCATCACTGTATCATGGGGTTGCAGAATATTCTATAATAAAATAATTGTTTTCTGGATTAAAATAACAATTATCACATTTTTAACGCTGCTGCTTGACTATATATTCAGGTACAGTACTAAAAGTGCACTTCATGTCTTCCCATCATGAGTATTTAACAGAAGTTGCACCTTACCTGGAAGGGGGGAAATGCCTCCCTTTTGCTTACAGTCTTCACTTCATAGTATAAAATGTATTGCTAGATAATCTTTCAAGAGCCTTTTGGAATCTTCCTCCTTGCCCCTCCATCTCTATCACAATTTGTTCCCTGTGAACCTCTGCATGGACCCGAGTTGGGCACACAGGTCAGCACCAAAATAACGGCAGGAGCTGGAGCCTGTACCGAGATGGGCACAGAGGCCAGCATTGTTCCTGCCATCACGCAGGGTGCTTCACTGCAAGGGGATCCCCATGAACCAGAGAGGCAGAAAGACCCAGTGCCCCAGAGGGCATCTTCATCTTCCCCTGATGGAGCTGTGGTAGGCACATCCACAGTGCTACCAACCACGGACAACAGAGCCCACCAGGAGTTGATCAGAACGATGGCTCAAAATTCGGGCATGCAGGCAGAGGAAGTGGCAGAGGAGACCAAATCCTTGGTTGATATTCTGGTGCCTGAGAGTCCCTCAAGGGGTGGCTTTGCCCCTCATTAAAACCATTAATAACACTACAAAATCATTATGGCAAATGCCCACCTCTTTTTCCTGGCATGGCAAAAAGGGTTGCGGGGGAAGGACAGAGGAAGTACTTTGCCTTCCACAGGTTATGAGTACTTGTTCACTCACTCTCAGCTGGACACTCTGGTGGTTCAGGCGCCCAACAAGAAGGGAAGACTGGGACAGCTAGAACTAACCAATAAGTCCAAAGTGGTTAAGAAGCTGGACTTCTTTGGTAGGAAGGTATACTCTACTGGGGGCCTCCAGTTTCAAGTTCCCAACCAGCAGGCAGACTTCAGCCGCTATAGTTTTAATTCCTGGAACACATTGTCCAAACGTAAAGAGCTTCTCTGGCAGACTCCTGCTCTGAATTTGCTGCTGCCCTGAAGGAAGGCAAGGTCATAGCGAGGACTTCCTTACAGGTCTCCTTAGATTTGGCGGATTCGGCAGCCCGTACCATGGCAACAGCCATAGCCATGAGAAGAAGTTCATGGCTTTGGGGATCAGGACCGCCACATGAGCTCCAGAAGACCATTTAGGACTTGCCCTTTGACCGTGTAGGGCTGTTCTCTGAGCAAACATACACTAAGCTCCACAGCCTAAAGGACTATAGGGCAACTCTGAAATCCTTTGGACTTCATATGCCAGCCCCCCAAAGGAAACATTTTAAACCACAGCCTGCTCCTCTGCGTAGGCAGGACTATAGCAGGAAGCAGGGCAGAAGTAACAGACATAGGCCCTCTCAATCCTCCTCTAACCAGGGCCAGGGCTCATCCTCCAGCATCTAAGCTAAACTTTTGAGAGTGCGCCTGACGGCAATGCACCGGTTCAGATCCCTTCACTTCGTAAATTGTCTGTCCCATTTCTACCATGCATGGGCACAAATCACCTCAGAACAATGGGTCTTGAGCCCGGTAGAACTGGGATATTCTCTCCAATTCTGTTCTCTCCCATCCTCCTCCTCCTTCCTCTTCAGGGACCCTTCTCACAAGCAACTTCTCATGCAGGAGGTTTGAACACTTCTACAACTCAGGGTGATAGAGGAGGTCTCTCTAGAATTTGGGGCAGAGGATTTTATTCCCAGTATTTCCTAATCCGGAAGGCCAACGGTGGGCTCAGACCTATTTGAGACCTGCGAAACCTCAACAAATTCATGAAGAAGATAAAGACTGATACGCCGCCTTCATGTATTTTTCACTTGTCCACAGTCCTGCCCTAAAGTTGCTTCCTCTGCTTTGTGGTCAACAACACTCACTATCAGTTTATGGTTCTCCCATTCAACCTCTTGACAGCACCTTGGGTGTCCACCAAGTGTTTGACCGTCCTGGCAGCCTTCCTGCGGAAGCAGCAAGTACAAGTATTCCCTTACCTCGATGACTGGCTAATCCAAGGCTGCTCCAGGGCCCAAGTGGAGGCCCATGTGAGCCTATTTCGGACAACGTTCCACAGGCTCGGCCTGATACTGAATTTGTATATAGTACACACAGCCATATGGCTGAGCAGCTTCATAGTAATAGTTATAGCCTGAGTCCCTCTATGACGGCACCCACTGTGAAAAAGCAAGTGTAGTAAAACAGCCAATTCCTGCATGAGATCTCAACCTTGTGCTCTCTTATGGGACCTCCTTTCAAGCCTTTAGCATGGTCTCCTCTACCTTTCCTAGCATTCTTGGCAGCTATAACTTCAGACAGGAGGGTGTCTGAGCTTAAGGCCTTAACTGCCAAGCCCCCATACAGGATCTTCTATAACGACAAAGTGCAGTTGTGGCCGCTTCCATCCTTCCTCCCAAACGTTGTTTCACAATTCCATGCGAACTAGGACATTTTTCTTCCTGTGTTCTTTCCTAAGCTGCACGCTAGTAGCAGGGAATGAAAGCTCTACTCCCTGAATGTCAGATGAGCATTAACCTTCTCAATTGAAAGAGCAAATCTATTTTGGAAATCGGCACAACTGCATTGTAGAGTGCATGAAGGGGTTCCAGTCTCATCCCAAAGGATCTCTTCTTGTATCACGGCCTGTACCCAGGCGTGCTATGACTTGGCAAAGATACCTGCCCCTGCACTGATAGTGCACCCCACAAGGGCACAAGCATCCTCATCTTTACATCACACTATGCAGTTACACAGCAGATCAGAGATGATGCGGTTTCGGCAGAACTGTGCTACAATCAGCAACTCCATAAATTCCGACCCCGCCTCCTAGGTAAGGCTTGAGAGTCACCTGCTTGGAATCTACATGAGCAATCACTCTAAGAAGACGAAATGGTTATCTACCTCTTGTAACTGCTGTTTTTCGAGATGTGTTGCTCAAGTCCATTCCAAGACCCACCCGCCTCCCCTCTGTCAAAGTAGAGGAAAGAAGGAACTGAAAGGCTGCGGGTTGGCAAGGACCTATATACACCACCATGAAGGTGTGACTCCAGGGGGCTCCATGACCTACTCGATGTGTACCCCTAGGGGAAAAACCTTCTGACAAGTTGGAATGGATATGAACAACATATCTCAAAGAACAACTGTTCCAAGACGTAAGTAACCTTTTTTGTTTGTTTTTCATATAGAGATTCCACCATAGTCCATTTTCTGTGCCAGTACAAGGCTGTCCACATCATGAAAATCACCGTTCTCGACTATCTAGGATATAGAAAGCAAATGACTAACTTTCAAAAATTTGAGCAATAAATGTACTAATCCTTGATTTTTTGTGGGGAAAGATTTAAAGTGGACCATGTGTTTGGGGAGGGGTGTGGTTTAGAGAAAGATTACTAATGGAAGTGAAAGATTACAAGGCTTTACCACTTGCCACTAATGAATGTACTGTTGTCTTTGTGGGATTATTAAGTCTTGAAACAGACCTTTAAGTCAGGTCAAATATACTAACTTCCATAATCCATAAAAATACTTGTCACTTTTTATTTGTCACTTTTTATTTTCAGAGCAAGAAACAACACATTCCTTATCGTAACAGCAAGCTTACTCGTTTATTGAAAGATTCTCTTGGAGGGAATTGTCGAACTATAATGATCGCTGCTGTTAGTCCTTCTTCTATGTTCTATGATGACACTTATAACACTCTTAAGTATGCAAACCGAGCAAAAGATATTAAATCGTCTGTAAGTAAATTTATACAACTTATTTTGCAAGTATTGGAGTCTACAAAATTAAATAGCATAGGATTAAAAGAACAAAGCAGTTATATGTCTAGAGAACCTTGAAACTTACAATTTATTTGGCTCTTGCATTAAAATTCTGTTGAATCATCTTGTCTAATATCCTTTGTTTTCTTACTTATATTTTCCACTTCTTAAATATTTTTAAGATGAGTTATGTTAGAAATCAAATATCATGTGTTTAAGGTAAATGCCAAAACAAGTCTTCAAGATTGTAAACTTTATTTCCCTGAGGGAAACCATAAATCTCAATGCACTTTACAAAAGTAACAGGTTTAAGATTATCAGCTGTGTTAGTCTGTTTCTGTAAATAAGACAAGAAAGACTTTGTAGCACCTTAGAGACTAAGTTTATTTCAGTATAAGCTTTTGTGGGCTGTTGCCCACTTCATCAGATGCATACAATGGAACAGAAGTAAGATGTATTTATATACATAGAAAGCAAAAGGTTGTACATTAGCATACCAGTTCTAAGAGGCTGTTTAATTTGGATGGGCCATTGTCAGCAGGAGAAAAAATACCTTTTGAAATGGATCTCACCGATCCATTTGCTTTCTACGTATATAAATACATCTTACTTCTGTTCCATTCTGTGCATCCGATGAAGTGGGCTATATCCCACAAAAGTTTATGCTGAAATAAACTAGTTAGTCTCTAAGGTGCTACAAAGTCTTCCTCGTCTTATTTACAAAAGTAGTTAAGTATCATTATCCCCAATTTTCTCTAATTGTGAAACATCTGCCCTTGGTCATGAAGACCATGCCCATAAACATTGGCAACGTTAGGAATAGAACCACGGTCTTCTGGCTTCCAATATGATCTAACAACGTACTTTTGTCTCTTCTTGTAATTCAGTACAAATGTAATTAGTGATATTTGTATCTAGTGCAGTTACTGTGTATGATGTATCATAAAGAACGTTGTTAAAATTTAACTTTCTCTTTTCCTTAACAGTTGAAAAGCAATGTTGTTAGTTTGGACAGTCATATAAGTCAATATGTTAAGATTTGCAATGAACAAAAGAAAGAGGTATGTCAGTCTTAATCGCTATAATTACTATACTAATGTCTCTGAGGTATAAGCAGAAAGTGTATAATGAATGAAAGTATTGGGTATGGATTTATCTTACCATTTCTCTGTAGTTTTCCTAAGGAGCAAATGTTTTCATGTTCTATTCAGGGGGATATCCCTAAGTGGTAATTTAAAAATGCCTTTTGAAAGATGGTGAAAAATAAATTGCACAAGGGAAGCTTTGTACTTCAGTCAAAATATATTGTCCTCATTTTTCAGATCATAATGCTGAAAGAGAAACTGAGAGCATATGAAGAAGAAAAAGCAGCCATTCCTGAAAATCATGGTACAAGTGTTCTTTCAAACCAGCAGCAAGTGGAAATTCAAAGGTAACATCATTTTAAGGTCTCATTTTCACAAATTTAGGTTTGGAGAATTTTACCACAGCCTTGTAAAATCAGTTCTATACTTTTTTAAAAAAACTTTGTTTCAGGTTGGTTCACATTGATCTCTCTAAAGTAGGTGTGACATTATCGAACTCAAATGACCAAGAGGGCCACGTAAGGACTAATTTATTGGCTGGAGGGCCGCATCACTTACATAAACACCCCCCCACTGCCTCCGCCCCCAAAATCCCCACCCCAACTCCATCCCTGCCCCATCCCTCCTCCAAATCCCCGCCTCTTTTTCCTTTCTTCCCCTGTGCATGCGGCTTCCTGATCCTCCCCTCTCCCTCCTGGAAACAGCTAAGCTGTTTGGCGGCGGGAACTGCCTGGAGGTAGGTGGAGGAGCGGGGAGCAGTGTGTTGGGGTGAGGGGAAATTAGCGGCCACAGGAAGTAACTGGGGTGGGGGGTGCAGGGAGCTTGGCGGGCCGCAGCAAAGAACTCTGCGGGCCGCATGTTTGAGACTTTACTACAGAACTTTAACTTAATGTCAGGAAAAATATCAGTTGGTAACCTTCATGAACATTTCTTTTTACTCCCTATTCAATGATAAACTTTCAGTTATTAAGTTTCAATATAGGTACATGAGCTTTCTAAAGCTATACATATATTAAAGGACATAATATTCTGATTGCAAAAATTTTGCTGTAAAGGAAATCTAGTTTTTCCTGTTTAAAAAAAAAAAAAAGTTTAAGTGCTGGACTGGAGTTAGTTCTTCAGCAAAAGCAAGTAGCAACAGGGTATAAATTTCATTATATTGAGCTTTCTATTTCAAGATTCAGAAACCATGCACACTATACAAAAGAAAAAAAAAGCAGATAGTTGAATCTTTTAATAAACATGTAAAATGGTGATACTTGATTGAGACATGTTGCATAAATTAAGAAATACTTGTAAAGTGTGTGAAAGATGAACAAGTGTGACATATTAACTGAAAATCCTCCTTACATTGTGTGGCTAAAAAATAACCAAAAAAATAAATAAAATAAAACCAAAACACTACACTCCTAGAATCCTAAAAAGGACATTGTTCTGCTCACTAATTAGTGTTCAAAAGCACAAATTGATTTTACCCAGTTTCTTGTCCTCTTTGTTTCTAATAGAACATGAAATGTATTCAGATAATTTGAAAATAAAAAGTTTTCTGAAAAAATCTTGACAACTGATTGTCTCCTTTTAAAAGGAAAACAGAAGAATTAGGCATTTGATGCTTTAACTATCTAGCTAAATTGTTGGGTAAAACACTATAAGAGTTCTATGGAAGTCAAGGTACCCACTCAGTTCACGTACATCAGCATGGAGGGAGAAGGGGGGGAATGGTGAAGTTTTGAGATCCATAAATATTTTCCTATTAAATATTTACCAGTTTGACAAAAGAGTGGCTATTTACTCTGGTCAGCAGTGTTTGTTTACTGTCAAGCACTAAGCCTTACAAAAATCAGAACTTCACCATCAGCATTTGTTTTTAAATGTTTATCTTGAATACACTCTTTTTTTACAATGTGTTCAGTTTGTGTCATCTGTGATTTATGTATGGTGGGGTTACTGAAGTTCAATAAACTGTCAGGTAATTTATCTCTTTAACTACTGATATATCTTGGGCTAGATACTGTTGTACTGTTAAAGGCAGGGATTTATCCACACACTAATACACAATTTTTTTCCTAGCCAAGGATTCATATAGTGTAACGGAGTTCTTCCCTAGTATTGAAAGACAAGTATATTTGGAAAATCTCACAAGTATACCTGGAATGCATAAAAATAGACCCGCTTGAATATAAATGTTTTAATTAAAGTATGTGATTATGGTGTGTATGGTGAAACTAAAACTTCACAAAATGCAGTTTCACTAATCCTATAATGTAATGCTGATTCTGTACGTTTTGCTTTACCTATCTTTGGTTGAGTCAGATATATATTTTATTCCTGCTGTAAAGTTATTCTAAGCCATGTGTCAATTTTGCCTACCCACATTAAAATTTAACAAAAGTCCCTATAAAATGAGAGGAAAAAAGTCTGAAAACACTGGTCAATAGATGGAAAACTATCCTGCAGTAATGCTGAAGCATACCTAAATCTCATAGTGGATAACAAATTAGATGGTGTTTGCAAGGTGATGCACTGGTCATTTTTGCTTGTGTAATTCTGAGCACCAAAAAGAGGATTCATAGAGTAAGGAGAAGATTACTCCATTCTGGGCATCATTTTATCAGGAAAAATGAGACTGCTGAGCAAACAATCCAAAAACTAGAAAAATGGACTCAGAAAGAAAAACATAAATAACTAAATAGCCAAACTGTCAATGTATGGTTAACTTAGCAATACGTAGTGGGGGGGGGGGGGGGGAGGGGAGACATCAGACTTTCCTAAACAACAAGAACAGAATGAAGTTATTTGGGATGGTACAGTTTTGTGTTGAGCTAGGAGCAATAGAATGAAATTGGGAAACGGAAAACATAGGCACAGTGTCAAGAAAAATTTCCTGACAGATCTATTAAGGTGTTGAATAGTCTTCCAAGGGAAGTAGCTGAAGACCATTCCATGGGACTTTGACAACTAGGCTAAGCAAAGATCTCCAAAAATATACTAGAGAACAATCCTGCCCTGGTGGGAAGATGGTCTAGCTGACCTATTAGATCTATGAAATGTTAAATTTCTTATACAGTAACATAGAATTATAGAAGTGACAAAGAGTCCTGTGGCACCTTAAAGACAGACTAAAGTATTGAAGCATAACCTTTCGTGGGCTAATACCCACTTCGTCGGATGCATGCAGTGGAAGTATTGAGATTTTATCAAAAGTACAAAGAAACTAGTCAAGATCTAGTTATTTAAAAGACTGAAATGCGGTGGTAATTTCTGGACAAACTAGTATTTTACATGAAGGGGTCTATTTTTTTTTTTCTTTGTACTAATAATTTTGTAGGGCTCTGTTTTTATTTTGGAATCTGGGCACATGCACTAAGAAATCAAACTTCATTTTTTTGATTATTTGTATTGAGTGAAACTGGCTAAAATAATAGCCTTAGCTTCTGTTCCTTCTTGCCGTCCAGCCTCTGGTGCCATCCAGCCTGCAATGCTGCTGACAGCCATTCTGAGGAGAGGAAGTATGTTCCATTGTCAGTTAATTTTTTTTAGCTTTCAGTACAGCCACTTATTAAAATCAGCTTTGCAGACAGTCAGACTGTATAAAGTCTGCATACCATATATTAGTTGTTGCTACTGCCAAATACTTCTCTGACAGTGTTCTTTTTGCATAATGGGTACTATATAGGCCCAGATTTCAGAGGCAAGCACTTGGACTTTGTGTGTATTTGTAGCTTTCTTAGTTTCTGTAATTTTCACAGTTTTCATTGAATTATTTTGTCTTTGTGGAGGGCATTTTGTTTCTCTTAGTTATGTTCTATTACATCAGTGGCCAAACTCTGTGGCTCTTTTACCATTAAAGTGTGGCTTACAGAGCTCCCCCCCCCCCACTCCACATTCCTCCACCTACCAGACTGGGAGGAGAGAAGGGGTAGGGGCTTATGCCCAGTAGGGTAGAGTGTCTTGGGCACATCTTGGAGCTTGGGACTTCATCAGGAGTGGGGAAGGAGCCCCAGCAGGCGTGCTCAGTCTCTCAAATTTCTGAAGATAGCCATATGTGGCTCGGAGGATCAGTAAGTTTGGCTCCCTTGTTCTATTATTTCTTTTGATGTGGTACGCCCTGGAGAGAGAACAAATATATGAACATCAAAAAATTAAGTTATCCCAAGATCAGGGCTGTTTTCCTATGTCGGCCTCTTCTGTAAGGGAGGAAGATGTCTGCATTTTTTTCTTGGATGCATCCCTTTAGAACCCAATCACAATTTGGTTTCTGAGAATTATCCAGCTGGGGTTACTCCAATTGGCCCTTGCTGTTCTTTCAGCTGAAAAACTCTAGAGGCAGAATTGGATACTTATGTCTGTAAATTACAGTACTTGCGTAATATTACATCTCAAGATTAAATGAGGACAAGTCACAAGTACAAAGTAAGATTCTATTTGCTTTATACCTCTCCACATAACACAGCCACCATGGGCTACTCAATTAAATTAATAGGCAGCAGGTTTAAAACAAACAAGAGTAAGTACTACTTCACACATTGCACAGTCAGCCTGTGGAACATGTGGCTGTGGGATGTTGTGAAGACCAAAAGTATAACTGAGTGCAAAAAAGAATTAGATAGCCATTATGGATAGATCCTCCATGAATTTATTAGCCAAGATGGTCAAGGAATCTTGCTCCGGGTGTCACTAACCCCCCAACTTGCAGAAGCTGGGACTGGATAACAGGATGGATCACTTGAAATTGTCCCACTCTGTTCATCCCCTCTGAAACATCTGGCCACTGTCAGAGACTGGTCCAGCTAGCCCAGTATCCTTTGGTCTGGCCCAGTGTGGTCTCTCTCATGTACTCAAAATGATTTGGAAAGTACCAAATCTGTTTTAGGCTTGCAAACAAGCTTGCTTTTTTTTTTTTAATCAATAGACTAGAATCTTGAATTTCCAGAGAATATGTAACCTGCACGTTAGATTTAATTGAACAATCTAATGTTGAGGCTCCTGATTGTGTGAGACTTTATCTTTGAAGTAAGAGAAATTTGTCTCATCTTTACAAATTTATAGTTCCTATCAAATGTCCAGATATAAACCAATAGAAACATGGGTATGTCTGTTCCTGTTTATGTCCTCTACTCTAATTGTACTTGTCAAACATTTCTGAGAATGGGGAGGGAGAAATGCAATAAAATATTTTTTATACTGGATGCAGTTTGTATGTTTCTGTCTGACAACTTGAAACTGAAGCTGCTGTTTTTTCCTGCCATATCTCTGTAAAAATATATTTTTCCATATCCAAAATTATACAGACTGATGAATATACGTTGAAGAATTATTTGTTAAATTCTGAAGATGATGTAGAGCCTGGTGATGATGCTTTTGTGGTCACTCCACTTATTCCAGACTTTTAGGTGTTAACTCTAATTTTGTTAGCTTAATAATAAGGTATCTTTTTAAAAAAATAAATACTACTAAAATATATGTTGGTTATTCCTCAAATCTGTTACGGTGTTTTTAAAAATATATTTTGTTTGGGCCATAATCCTGCAAAAGCTCCTGAACACACTGCTTACTACTGTGACTAGTTCCAGTTAAATACTCCGGGCAGTGAGCACTGAACTCTGCAATAAGATTAAAATTTTCAAAAGAGACTGGCTCCTAAGTGACAGACACTTTTTTAAAAAAAAACTTTACTGTCTTATAGGCTTAGGCCCCAAGTCTTTTATAATCATTGTAACTTATTGAGATTTTCTCTCTTTTTTTCCAGTCGAGTGCAAATACCCCCAATAAAGATCAGGGCACTATTGTGCTAGTCACTCTAGAAATGAATAGATGGACTAGAAAATATTTTATTGGACAGTTGTGCTAAATGTTTCCATCTCTGTGTTGTGTGCCCCTCTGCTCTGCTCCTCTGCAATGGAATGCTTTATTTCTTTGAGACTTATTCTATGTTTGTTAAGCCTTTGTTTGTCTCTAAATGAAATAATTATGTATTTTAAATATATCTTCCTATACAGAAATAATAATAATCTCAGGAAAATGTTGACCAAAGTAGTTGAATATCTGCCATTGTGGAAGGGAGTTCTTACTTTAATTCTATTTGGTCTAGTTATAAAATACTAGAATAAGACATGAGCATTATTCAAACATTCTTAGGTTATGAAAGGAGCTGCTGCTGATGGAACACATTTTATTGGAAAACAAAAAAATCCAGCCAGCCACACCACAGGAATCCCACACTTTTTAAAAAAAATTTAAAGCTAGTTCTGTAGATGTATATCTTATATATTTCTAAACACAATTGGCATTTGGTATCTGGAATTATCTGCATATTCAAAAATGAGCATACTCCTATGCTTCTCTCAAATGAAATGAATAACATGACAGATATATATACTGGGTGAATTAATAAACTGGATATATCTGATTATCACCTGTTAACAATGTTAGCAAGGACATGGTAATAATTAGACTTCAGAGTAAATATCCCACCTGTTGCAGGGGGCTTATCTCATTGCCGGGAGAAACGAGGCCTCACACAGGTGGCTAGTTGGAAAGTGGTGAGTTTATTGAGGGGAGTGGCATTTCGTGCTGGGGGGCTTATCTGCCAGCACGGCCGCAATACAAGATGACTGACACACCCGGGCGATGTCCAGAGAAGCCCAAGGAGGAAGCCCAACCCAAAGAGGTGTGTCAGCACAGATATACCCATGCTCATTTGCATCTCATACATACTCATCTCATTAATAGCAAGCAACAAACTGATTGGTCAGCACTTGTTGGTTATGCAGTCCTGCCTTAGTTTCCCCATTTAGTTTCCCACACATTCGTTCTCACACAGACAGGGTAAACACTCATGCAGCTGGGAACTGGTTCCCAAACACACAGATAGCAGCAAGGTCATTCTCAGATAATACCACCATTATGCACTCTCCTGGAGTTGACTTAGAAGCATAACTGCGCCTTCTAGTGGTTGCCCGTCACAATATCTTCCGGTCCTAACACCACCCCATTAAGAGTAATAGTGCAATAGGACCATTTTTTAGTGTTTGCAGACTCATAATGTATTTACATAACGGTTTACACTCTGAACAGTGATGGACTAAGGCAAAGTAGGTCCTGGATCCACCCCAAGATCAAGGTTTCCCTAGAATTGGATCCCTTCTCCCAAACATCCTTCCATCCCTAGTTTTCCATCCTCAGCTTTGCAGGTAATAGGACCTAAACCTTTACTGCATTTGAATGTGGTTTCACTGTCTACTAGCTGCAGACAATTGCAAAACATGCATGAGATCTTGCAGGGAACTAAACAGTTGAGAGGGACACCCAAAGTGAGCGGGGCTTCATTTGCAAAGGGTGAGGGAGTCCTTTTGCAATATTTGCAGGAGACATTACGACAGCAGTCACCTTAGTTATTGAATAGACTGGTACCTAGTGCTGAGTAAATAAAGAAATGGGAAGCCTTCTGCAATACTAGAGCACAGCTCATTGCGTGAGGAGAGGCTAGCTGCTATTTGCTTGAATCCAAATATCAGCTTCACAAATCAAAGAGCAGGGTGTTTTACTTTAAAATGAAAGCTTGAAATGTTAAGAGCTGCAGGGGGAGGAAGAAACCAGAAAAGATTTAAATTCTTGGAATTTAGATTCTCTGCACTTGGTTGTCAGTTGTCTCATTTGTATCAGAGTTGTATATAGTTTAAACTATTATTGAAAATTAAGTACTTGTGCAGTGGTGGTGGTGGCTGTTTTGGGGAAGAGGGACACAAATGTACTCTTTTAATGACTTCCTAATCTAAACGAGGATAGTTTAATCCCCTTTGAAATTTGAATATATGCTCTTGTTTTGTATGGATCTTAACTTGCATTATAGAATCTTTGCTCTTTCTACTACCACTTTGGGAAAGATAGGAATATAACTTTTCTGGAGATCACTTACTAATTTTGATTCCTTATTTTTCCATATCTACTTTTTTAGCTCAGAACTGGAATTTGTTTGCTTCTGTTGTATTACAGTAAACCAGGCATCATGAGAGGACTACATGTGTAATCAGTTTCTTTTAACTTGTCCCTTTTTTTTTCTGGTAGATTTCGAGAAATTCTAAAAAGTTTGTTTATAAACCGGGAGGAAATCAGAAAGGAATACCTCAAGCAGGAAATGCGATTTAAAGAGAACATTTTGAAAACATATTACCAGAAACAGTTCCATGAACAAATTGAGTTGATGTGTTCTGAAGAGAGAGTAGAAAAGGTGAGTGATTTTTATACCACTTCATTTTGCTATGTTACTGTATGGAACCTCTGTTTTGAAAATTTTACTTTTAATCTGGTTCAGCTGTCTAACCTTTTGTATTTAAGTGTTCAAGTATCTTCAGCTTCTAAATGCCACTTTCAAAAATGATGTAGACCCTTAAGAACCCAAGTTTTTCTAAAGAGCAGTAGTGTAAGCGGGGCGGCACTCACCCCGCCGGCGCCTCCCGCTGGTCGACTGGGGAATCAGCTCTCCAGCCTCTGGAGCGCCCTCTGCCGGCCGATGTCCCGCTCCTACTCCGGCCCCGTGTCCCTCCTGGACCCCGGTGCCCTTTAGCTGAGGGTGCTGCACCCCTGCAGAACCCCCTCAAGTCTTAGGGTCCTCCCTCCCCAGGGAACCCTCCATCCACTATCCCCACCTTGCCTCAGACTTGGCCACTGCCAGTCACCATTTGCCTCCGCTCACTGAGGCAGACGGCAATATCTTGGCCTCTCATCACCGGCAAGGGGGGTTGGCCTGCTGCTTCTAATGCTAGCCCCAGGCTGCCCACTGCAACCCCAGTACCCCAGGGTCAGGCCTTCTGCCAGGCCCTGCAGCCTGGGGCTCTCAGGCTAGAGCTTCCCCAGCTCCCAGTGCCTTGCCTCAGCCCTGCCCCAATCCAGGTACCTAGCTTAAACCCCAGCAGCTAGGCCTGTCTTCCTCTAGAAGCAGAGGAGACTCTCTCCCTGTCCCTGCCTCCCAACCTTTTTATCAGACCTGCTAGTGTTTGGGGCGTGTCCACCCAGCTGAGCCTACTCCCTAATCAGGCCTGGGAGTTTGCTGGCTCCTGGCCACAACCCCTTCCCTGGTCTACTCCAGCCCTTTAAGGCAGGGAGTGGGTGGTCACCCCGCTACAAGTAGGAATTGGGCATCTAAGTTACTTACCTAACTTAAACTTATGCTCCTATCTCACTTGATTTTTTTTAAATGTGTTACTTCAGTCAGGACCATATGGATATTAAGAATATCTGCTTTTGTGCAAAAATTATATAATCTATATATATATATAAGTCAAATGGTGTATGCGTGTGTGTGTGCGTGTATGTATGTTCCCTTACTCCTTCCACACTGTTTGAGATAGAGACTTGAAATTTGGTACAGTTATAGGCTTTAAGCAGGGTAAGAATCGAATCCTAAGCAGGGTAAGAATCGAAAATTTTTAAAATCTCACCTCTTACATCCCCTGGGGTGAAATTCTTTAAAGCCCATTAACCTGCTGCCCAGCTGATGTTAACACCTGTTGTTCTCTGTGACATAGTTATGATGTAATAATACCCCCCTCCAACAGACCCCGCATTCACTCAGCTATCTTCCCCCTCCCCCCTCCAACCCCCCCCAACTCGCTCAGCTCTCTCCCCCCTCCTACGCCCCCCCCCACTCGCTCAGCTCTCTCCCCTCCCCTCACTCCAACGCCCCCCCCCCACTCACTCTGCTCTCTCCCCCCTGAGGTAAGAATAAATTTTTTAAAAAATCTCACCCCCCCTCCAACGGCCCCCGTACTCGCTCAGCTCTCTCCCCCCTCCCCCCCCCCCACATCTAAATGCAAGAAAATGAAATTAATTAGACAAAATGAGACTTCTGAACAAAATTTGTATTAATAAAAAACATTGTAGTCTTTTTACATCCCAGTTTCCAATTATAAATACCCCGAGCAACGCTGGGTATTTTTGCTAGTTTTAATATAAAGTAAAAGGGTTCTAGACTTCCTTTCTTCCATATGATTTATTTTAACTGTGGCTTGTTTCCTATACCTGTTGTGCAAGCTGTGTATAATTTAATTGTAATTCCCGACAAACATATGCTTAACATTATTGAAATACAAGTTGCATTGATTTTCATAAGTTCATAAGTACATCTTTAACAGAACAGTGCAGCGTACGCTGTATTGACAATCAGCATTTTAACAGTTGACATTAATACAGAAAATGTGGTGTTGATGTGAGGTGCACTATTTTTTCACACAATAAAGGAATGTGTTGACACTTACGTTGTGGTTAAACACAAAAATCTCTCAGTATTTCAATTTAGATGTTCAATTCACGGTTGCTAATTTGAGATCTGACTAGACTGAACATATCCATGCTGCTTTTGTGCAGTAACAAACTTACCAACATAGCAGTACACCTGGCATAGCTACTTAGGGCACTGTCATCTGAGACGTCTATTTGTAGCACTGTACTGGCAACAAGCATCGTCATGCTCCATGCCAAACTTAAAGCGATCCAAATTTTCTGCAGGGTTGACAGAGGAAAGCTACTATTTTTTTAAAGCAGTTCCGTCAATGGCCTTGCAGTTCAAAATTCCTTGGCCTGTATTTCAAATGATTGTTGTTGTCAGAGTTTGGTGTCCTAATATTCTTATAGAAGATCCAAGAATAGCCAGTACAGCCTGAAAACACTCCAATCTTAATTTAGTTTCTGAATAAAATATTTACAGCTGTAAAATATAGGTTTAATTTTTCCTCTCTTTAATCAGTAGTAAAATTTAACTTAACTGGCAACAATTTCAGGTTTCCAGTATGTGCAGTGATTCACTTTGAGGTTTAAACTTGTTATGAATAATGTCAAGGTAAAAAATGCACTGCTGTTTCAAAAATCTTGTGCTCGTCACAAATGATGTTTTGAGTGACTGACATATATTCCAGAAGTTTTTCATGTCACAATCTGCAGCAAATGGAATTTTGAAGTACTACTCTAAAACATTATTTTTATCCTGTACCATAATTTCTCCAACACCTATTACAATGCAGTGGTTATAATATGGTTTTCCATTTTAACAGAGAAATAGCTCTGGTATAGTTAAGGTTAAGACTAGCTTTGTGTTGAAATTCAGTTGAGTGTTCTAAGGTCTGTACAGTTACTCAGATTGTCTTGAAATTTGATGTGCTGCATAAGGTATAGCCAGAGATGCAAATATGGTGCCATTTGACCAAGGGGATCCCAAAATACAATCCCTGAGGGGGGGGGGGGGGGAAGCTGGCATATTCTGGCATTGTTTTTCTTTTGCACAAAGAGATCAAACCAGGGACTCAAATTCCCTACTCCTTCCCCCCCCCCCCTTTGTAAGCCAGTATATAAGGAAGCCCTGCCCCTCTGGGTGGGGAGATTAGAACAGGCATGTGAGAGCATGCACTGATACTGAGGGGAGAAGCAGAGAATGGGTATGCTTGAAACATCAGAAAGTTTTCAGAGGAGGAAGGCAGGGAACTTCCTGTGAAACCATTCGTTTCAGTGGGCTGCGCTGCTGTAGCACTTCCATGCAGATATTCACTACAGGGACGGGAGGGGTTCTCCCATTGACTTAGTCAATCAGATACCCCAAGAGGTGGATTAACCTTCCATTAACCTCGCACTGTCTATGCCAAGGGCTAGGCCAGCTTAACTATGTCCCTGAGGTGTAAATTCTTCACCCCCTTGAGTGATGTAGCTGAGTCAGTTTAACTTTTGAGTGTATACCTGGTCTAAGTTCCCTAAAGTCATGTACTTGCATGGATTGTCTTGAAGTTCACTTTGCCTCCTGGGGGTAGCGTAGGATAGTTAGTTATCCGAATGTGAGAAGTTCAGATTCTGGTAACATAAAAGTTTGCAACCTATCTTGCGAAGAAATCTGCGAATGAACTGTGAACATTTGGAGAAAATCCACCTCTGTTAAGTTTTGTAGGGTGTTTATGTTTTTTTTTAAAAAAAAAAATCTCTGATCCAGCAGAATATTCAGAAGGTGCTGAAACTGTTTTTTAAAAGAAAATAAATTACACATGTGAATAAATTACACATGCTCGCAGGGAGGGGAAATTAAGTGGCAATGGGGAAGAGATTTGGGTCTGCAGTGAGGAATGGCAGTATTTTATATGAATGGGTGGTAGGGGATAGAAGAGGAGTTGAGGGTTCAGGTAAGGTGAAGGAAGGAGGAATTGGGAATGTGAGGAGTGGTAGAGAAAGAATGGGGTATAGAGTTGTCAACCCTGAATTCCCGCTGGGAATCTGGACAAGCTCTGCCTATCTTCAAGAGTCTGAGTCCCTCTTCCTGCCTGATGTGTGTCCTAGGATCTGCTGCTCTTTGGGTAACTGAGCCCCTCTCCCTGCCCTTGCATGTGATTTGGGATAAGGGGTTGGGATAACACAAATTTAGATATCTGAAATCCAGAAAATTAATAGTTAAGATACACATCACCCCTCTGCGGGAACTGGGTGGGCTGGGGCACACCTGAGGAAACAAGGGCAGACGTCACAGCTGGGGATGGATAGTGGGGAGAGTGCTACAGCTTGATGTGCAGTTAAGGCTGCATAACCAAGGTAGCATGCAGCCTGCCAGTAGGCTGCTACCTGTGATATATATTCAGCAGCGTAAGGCAGGAGAGAGCAAGGAACAACTTCTTAAATGTTAATGACTGCTGCAGTGCCAAGTAATGGCTTAATGGGCTGGGAAGGGAAGGGAGAACTGGAAATGTTGGTGGCAGGGGCTACATGTTGCAGTGAATGATGAGTCAGAGGGTGAAGAAGGACATAGACACACCAGTCTTCTCTTATACACACAAAATTTCAGTAACAATCATAAGAAAAGTGACATGGTTTTGAAACAGACCTTGCATTGGATTTTTATCACGAGCCCTGTTAACAGCTACACACTGCAAACATTTGAAAGCATGACCATTGTCCCCGTTCCACTATAGCTTATATACAGGATTGGTGAAGAGCACCAAGGAATCACATAGCAACTGTGCGTACTAGAGGAAAGACTATTGGACTGGGACTATTCCTAGCTTGTCATCTGCTTACTGGATGACTGGGCAAGTCATTTCACTCCTCTGTGCCTCAGTTTCCCATCTCTAAAATGGGGATAATGATGTCAAGTACATTGAGATCTACTGATGAAAAGCACCACATAAAACCAGTTCTTTTAATGATTAACCTAGCCACAGTGACATATCAACTGGAAACCTCGGTGAGGATTACACCTGCCTAAATGACCATTAACTCCTACCAACAAGCATTTATCTTTTCTGTTTAAAAAAAACTAGGAAATTAAATAGCAAGAACTTTATTAATGCAGTGTTAAGGTTGCTTGGTGTTCGTTCTTGCTCTTTCAGAATATCAAGTTCAGCAAAACTCAAACTGCTGTAAACCAAAAAATAGAGTTAAATAGAGTAAAACACCCAGTCAGGCATAACTCTGCCCTCTTTGAGCAATGCCCCAATATTCCCGTAACACAATGTAAAGGCAGAGTGGGAGTATGTGTAGTAGCCAGGTGCTAGCTGAACTTGCTCTATGCTCAAACACAGATCTTACTCCCCTGACAGAATATCACTCTTGTAAAATTTAACAACCATTTCATACTCTTAGCACCCTTTCTCACATGAACACAAAATACCACCTAAACCTATATTTCCCCTACCCACCTTTAAATAAATCCAGAGGCCACTCTCATATCCCATCTCACTGTTGGCAATACTAATAGCAAGAAGGCCCCAGTGCCCTGCTACTGACACAGTCTTACATTTCCACATTGAGATGATCCGTATATTCCATGTCCGGAAGGGATTATTATGATCATTTAATCTGATCTCCAGTATAATACAGGCCAGATGTAGACTGAAATCTCAAGCTGTATACGTACGCTCTTTCCTTTTGCTTACACACCTGGGTTGCACTCAGACCCAGAGCTGCTCAGATCAAATTCCCTGCTCATTCAAGCTGCTCCAATTTATTCCTTCACTATTCAAAACAGCTACACCTAACATAGGGAATGCAGCTGGAGTACATGAAGATTATTCCCAATGCCTATTGGTAGTTTCAGGGGAGCAGAGTTAAGATTGTGTAAGCATTTACCTTAATTCAGTTTTTCCTGGTTTTCACAAATTTGTCGACTCTCTGTTCTGGATAGGCATGAGATAGCACCAGGCAACTTTAACTCTGTGTTAATGAAGGTTTTTTGGGTTTTTTAAATCATTTTCATTCAAACATTTTGTATAAATTGTTTGTGGTATTTGCATAAACCTTAATACTTGTGTATTTAATTGTAGATTTATGATTACTGTTTAATTTATAGTCATGATGTTAGTAGAGTCAAGTACGATAAATGCAGTACCCTATTTATTAAACAAAAAAATGCCACAGTAACCTTGAAATTGAATGTCCTCTGATTTGGTTGGAACAAATTGTATTGTAATTTCTAATCCAGTCATATGATATAAAAGTGACTGTTTTTGTTTCCCTGGTATGCTATGCTTCTGTTCTTACACATATTATTGCAAGTGTGCTGTTTTTCTTAACTGCTTCTGTTTCTTAATTTAAAATATACTATGAGATCACAAGAGTGTCTAAGAAAAGTGATTTTAGAGGACTTTTTTTCATTTATGAAATATTTATTTTATGTTTTCTCTTGGTTATTGTGGCCAGCTGTTGAATTTGTGTAGTATTTGGTGCCATGCAAACCCTCCTATCCAAACCTCTCCCACCTCTATACTAGGCTCGGGTAGACCCCATCCTGGCGGGTGAGAGGAACCTAACTGTGGGCTGAAAACATGGAAAATCTCAGTCTAAAAGAAGAATTGTTGAGAGAATGAGCAAGTGAAAACAGAGAACAAAGATTACCTTAACTAGCATTTGTACAATCAGTGTTAATTTGTTGTGGGGTTGCGTTCTGTGAACCAATCTTGGGCTACTACTGACTTAGCCATGTTAACTTTACATGGGACTGCCTCTTTGTTTTGCTCGTGCATACTGTCCCTTAAAGCTCCATCTTCAGCCTCCATAACTAATACCTTCAAGTCTGTGCCTCAGCTCTGCTCTGGGCCTAATCCCTGGGCCTAATTTTCTGCTGCTGCTTGATAGTCCTCTCCTTATAGACTTCTAGGACTGGAAAGGACCTTGAGAGGTCTTCTAGTTCAGTCCATTACACTCAAGGCAAGACTAAGCATTATCTAGACCATCTCTGACACGCACTTGTCTAACCTGTTGTTAAAAATCTGCAATGATGGAGATTCCACAACCTCCCTAGGCAATTTGTTAGTGCTTAAGTACCCTTACACATAGGAAGTTTTTCCTAATGTCCAATCTAAACTGCCCTTGCTGCTTCTTGTCCTATCTTCAGAAGTTAAGGAGAACACTTTTTCTCCCCCCTCCTTGTAAGAACCTTTTATATACTTGAAAACTGTTATGTTCCCTCTTTGTCTTCTCTTATCCTAACTAATCAAACTCAATTTTTTCAATCTTCCCTCACAGGTCATGTTTTCTAGACCTTGAATCATTTTTGTTTCTCTCCTCTGGACTTTCTCCAATTTGTCCACATATTTCTTGAAATGTGGAGCCCAGAACTGGACACACTACTCCAGTTGAGACCTTATCAGGATAGAGTAGAGTAGAAGAATTACTTCTTGTGTCTTGCTAATACATCCCAGAATGATGTTTGCATTTTTTAGGGCTATTGATTAATCACAGTTAACTCGCACGATTAACTCAAAAAAATTAATCGTGATTAATCGCATTGTTAAACAATAGAATACCAATTGCAATTTTTGTAAGAGTATTAAATAATTTACTATAGTCTCAAAAGTCTATTAAAAAGACTTCAGAGGAAAAGAACTATGAATGAGAGTATATAAAACAACTTAATAGACTTCAGTAGTGCACTTAGGAAGAGTGTGCTACTTTACAAATATTGCATAGATCAAAGACTGTGTAAATTGTTTTGACTCTATCTGTCCAATTATGGAAACCTGCAAAGTCTTTTTCATAACAGAACTCAGTGAACATTATAGGGTAGTTTCTCATTAAATTATTGAATATGTTGTATTTCAGGCCACTTGTAAAAGGGATCATAGGCTCGCAATGCTTAAAACCCGTCGTTTGCATGTGCAGAAGAAGAAAGAAGAGGAGATCAAACACTTTGAGGAGAATACTAATTGGCTGCATCGTGTGGAAAATGAAATGCGTCTCCTGGGACAAGGTGGCCATATTCCCCAGGTAAAAGGACTTTCCTTTCAAAGGTAGATTTCAAACATTGTAGTCAACCATGCATAAAATAGTTGGGAATAGATTCTTTCCTGGAATTTTTTTAATTAGGGAAAACTCCTCCCGTGCTGATTAGAGCAATGTCAACTGGTTAAATCTCCCTTACACAAATACAGCAGTTCTTCTACCTTGCCTGAATGTATTGCATCATTTGATGCAATTTTTTCTCATTCATGAAAATGTTTAGCTATGTACAATGGTAAGCACACTGATGGCATTCAAAAGATTGAACAGAGCATAGTTTGTGAAAAATAGTATGATACTACATTTTTACTGGCATGGGTTAGGATTTATTAGACACTCAGAGATGAGTTTTAAAGTATTTAAAAGAAGGTATTGGCACACTGGTGTAGGGAGGGAGTTCCAAGCTTGGTGATCAGCATAGGAGTCACTGAAAATGGAGTGTAGGATTTATGTTATAAGCCTTTTCTCTTCAAATTCATGAACAAGGATGAAACTTGTGTTAGTTATAGCCTTATATTTTCATCCCAAATGTTAGTGCTGAGGGAATGGGACAATTTCCATCCCACAATGCTGTAAGAACTGGCACAATTTTGTTCTTTTGTATAGTCCAGAAGCAAAGATTATTAATGCATCTATCTATTCGGGGGTAGTATCATGGTATCCTACCCTATTTAATGTCTCCCGGTATGGGACCTGTTCCAAACCCCTAATCATTTTAGTTGCCCTTCTTTGAACCTTTTCTAATTCCAGTATATCATTTTTGAGATGAGGAGACCACATCTGTACACAGTATTCAAGATGTGGGCGCACCTTGGATTTATATAAGGGCAATAAGATATTCTCCTTCTTATTCTCTATCCCTTTTTTAATAATTCCTAAAATCCTGTTTGCTTTTTTGACTTCCGCTGCACACTGCATGGATGTCTTCAGAGAACTATCCACAATGATTCCAAAATCTTTTTCCTGATTAGTAGTAGCTAAACTAGCCCTCATCATATTGTATGTATAGTTGAGGTTTCTTTCAGTGTGCATTAGTTTACGTTTATTCATGTTACATTTCATTTGCCATTTTGTTGTTTTGTGAGATCTTTTTGAAGTTCTTCACAGTCTGCTTTGGTCTTATCTTGAGCAGTTTAATATAATCTGCAAACGTTGCCACCTCACTGTTTACCCCTTTGTCCGGATCATTTGTCAGATCAACTTTCTTAATCTTTTTGTGAATGGAAAACTATAGGACAGCGGTTCTCAAACTTACCTTTAGTGCGACCCCTTTTTTCTGAGCGGCACAGCACCGCGACCCCTTGAGTGTCCGCCGAAAAGCCGCCGAATGAATTACTTCTGCATTCGGTGGCTATTTTCGGCGGACATGCCGAGCGTTCCCAAAATAGCTCGGCATGTCCGCCGAAAAGCCGCCGAAAGCGGAAGCACTCGTGATCACGGCGGCAGCTTTTCGGCGGAAAAAAACAGCTCGTAACCCCTTGGGAACCGGGTCGGCGACCGCCGAGGGGTCGCGACCCACAGGTTGAGAACCCCTGCTATAGGACAATAGTTAGGAATAGCAGTGAAAAGTTAATGTAAATTCAATTTTATTCCTCTCTAAGATTTATTAAATTAAAGGTTAGTATTGGTGTAGTTGTAGATGAATTGCAGAACTACTTTTCAAGGTATTGCAGGCTAATCTCTTAAAATCTTTTTAGACGAATTTGTGTGTATCACACTGAAATTGAAATAATATTTTTATGCAAATTATTTCTAAAGGTGCTCCGTAAAGATCTTCACTGCTACCATTTAAAGCTAGAGGTCAAGGATCTGAAAATGCAGATTGAGCACATGATGTCTCTAGTATCACTTCAAGAGCAGCAACATAAGCAAACAGAGAAGTAAGTGTGTGTTTGTATATCATGCTTGATGTGTGTTCCTCGTTAAAGCTTGTTACCTGTATAATAAATGTACAGGTTTCAGGTGACAATGGCAGCATAATTTTCCAAAATTTTATCTAAACTGTTATAAATGCTGGAAAATTTTTTCCTATGTAATGGAAAATATCATTAGCATAATATTAGCATCATACTAGCATAATATTCTTGTAATGTTCAACATAATGTTGAAAATTCCTTCCACCTCCCACTATCCCTTCATTATAAGATTTCTCCTTTAATAAAAGGTGATCAGTATAAGAACAGCCATGCTGGGTCAGACCAAAAAGTCCATCCAGCCCAGTATCCTGTCTTCCGACTGTGGCCAATGCCAGGTGCCCCAGAGGGAATGAACAGAACTGGTTAACTGACTATGCATTGTGTGAAAAAATTCTTCCTTCTCTTTGTTTTAAACCTGCTTATTAATTTCATTTGTTGGTCCTTAGTTATTGTGTTATGAGAAGGAGTAAATAACACTTCCTTATTTACTTTCTCCACACCAGTCATGATTTTATAGACCTCCTTTATCCCGCCCCCTTAGTCGTCTCTTTCTGAAGCTGAAAAGTCCCAGTCTTATTAATCTCTCTCGTATGTCAACCGTGCTATACCCCTAATCATTTTTGTTGTCCGTTTCTGAACCTTTCCCAAGTCCAGTACAGTAGACTCTCAATTATCCAGATTATGGATTAACCAGGATGTAAAAAAAAAAATGTGTAACTCGCAGGGCTGGCTCTGGCTTTATTGCCGGCTCAAGCAAAAACAAAAACAAAAAAAACCACCAGGGCGCAGGGCAGCCAGTGAACTGACACCCCTCCCCCAGTGCAGGGTGGCTGGTGAACCAACCCTTTCCCTCTCTCCCCCCATATTTCTTATGGATGGTGATTATTCAGGATTTAACCAGGATTAATTTTTTTCCTATCATCTTGGATAATCGAGAGTCTATTGTAATATCTTTTTTTTTGAGATGGGGCGACCAAATCTGTACACAGTATTCAAGATATGGGCATACCGTGGATTTATGAGCCAGTATGATATTTTCTGTCTTATTATATATTCTTAATGATTCCGAGCATTCTGTTGGCTTTTTTGACTGCCGCTGCACGTTGAGTGGAAGTTTTCAGAGAACTATCCACAATGACTCCAAGATCTCTTTCTTGAGTGATAACAGCAAATTTAGGCCCCATCGTTTTATAAGTAGAGTTTTGAGAGATCCTTTTGTACCTTTTCGCAGTCTGTCTGGAACTAAACTATCTTGAGTAGTTTTGGATCATCTGCAGATTTTGCCACCTCACTGTTTACCCCTTTTTCCAGATCATTTATGAATATGTTGAAAAGAACTGGGCCCAGTACAGACCCTTGGAGGACACCACTATTTACCTCTCTCCATTCTGAAAACTGGCCATTTATTCCTACCCTTTGTTTCCTATCTTTTAACCAGTTTCCAATCCATGAGAGAACCTTCCCTCTTATCCCATGACTGCTTACTTTGCTTAAGAGCCTTGGTGAGAGACCTTGTCAAAGGGTTTCTGAAAATCTAACACTATATTCACTGGATCCCCCTTGTCCACGTTTGTTGATCCCCTCAAAGAATTCTAGCAGATTGGTGAGGTATGATTTCTCTTTACAAAAGCCATATTGACACCCCCCACCCCCCAAAAAAATTATGTTCATCTATGTGTCTGACAATTTTGTTCTTTACTATAGTTTGAACCAGTTTACCCGGTACTGAAGTCAGGCTTACTAGCCCATAATTGTTGGGGTCACCTCTGGAGCCCCTTTTAAAAATTGGTGTCACATTAGCTATGCTCCAGTCATTTGGTAGAGTTGTTTAAAAGATAGCTTTTTACTTCATTAGCATTTAACTTCCAGAGCTGTTGGATTTTTTTCCCTTTCTTTGTTGTCAAATCGCGTATGCTTCCTTTTATTGGCAACAATAAGTGAATGAACAGCAAACAGGAGTTAAGTAAAGGATATTCCATATTAAGAACAAGCTTAAGGTAAAGTTGCTTCCAAGTAGCACAAAACTTTTAACAAAGGGATATTGCATAGGTCCATGAATGGCTATTGGCCAAGATGGACAGGGATGGTGTCCCCAGCCTCTATTTGCCAGAAGCTGGGAATGGGCAACAGAGGATTCTGTTCTATTCATTTCCCTCTGAAGCACCTGGCATTGGCTATCAGAAGACAGGCCACTGGGCTACGTGGACCTTTGGTCTGATCTAGTATGGCCATTCTTGTATTAATTTACAATTCATACAGTCCCTATCGCTCCTCTGCAGAGTGCATGCGTTACAGAAGATCCCCTGCTCGATACCCTGTGTAGCTCTGGTGCTCTCTATCCCTCTCTGCCCCTATCCAGTGTAGCAAGCTGCAATGATACCCATAGACTTCATAAAGGATGCTGATTTAATTTCCATATGTATACCAACCAATAAGATTGATGTTTATAATCTCCCTGTGCCTTAAGGTACATCGACATAGGCTAACCTACCTGAGCTATTTTGACTCCAGCTATCTCAGCTAACAATAGCAGCAGAGACAGTATAGCACAGGCTATTGAGTAGTGTATGTAACCAGGATTCGTGCCAGGCTTGTAATGCCTGTGTTGCGCTTTCTCCACTGCTGTTGTTACCCAGGCTAGCTAGATTCAAGCTAGTTAAGGTAGGCTAACCAGTGCATGGCTCTTGCTATGTTGACATACCCTTAGACTTAAATGGCATTTAATGATAAGCGAAGTCTAATTTTGTTACACCGAAGTTGTTATACAGCTAATGGAATTCAAGAAAGTTAGATGCTTTGAGCAGATTTTTTTAAATCAACTATCCATCTTAAATGTCCTTATGGCAAATAACACAAGTGCTGAATAAGCCACACAAACCTGCAAAACTGGAACTCTGGCCCACATTTTGGATGCTGTATAAAAAGTGAAAACCCGATTGAAAAATAATTGAATTGAAGAAAAGTTTGTTGGTTATCTGAAGAGATATATATAATTGAAAAATAAATGTTAGACCTCTCTAATATTATCAAATGTATCCACCATACTTATGTGCTATTATTTTTCATTTTAGGTGTATTACCCAGTGTTATACAAATATTACTTCTTATTTCCATATGCATCGTATTTAATATTTTGGGGAAGAGAACACCACCAAAATTAGCAGTAATTGCTGCATGGTCTTTTAGTATTTTTCAAAAATTGATTACGCTTCTTTCAAATTGAATCAAACAATAAGACTATTAAATCAACAATAGACTTTAAGGCCAGACGGCTCCAAAGTGATGATCTAGTCTGACCTGATGTGTATTGCAGGCCACAGAACCTTGCCCATCCACTCTCTAGTTTAAACCTGCACGTGACCCAGGCCCCAATCTGCAGAGGAAGGCAAAAAAAATTGCAGGGGCACAGCCAATAGTAGCTTTTATGGTCTAACAGTGGTAGTTCATAGCGACTAGTTCACTGTTGACTAAACTAAAACTTTCATTTAAAGATATTTAAAATGATCTTTGTCTGGGTTTTTTTTTATTTGTTTGTAGAGTACTAAATGCTTTGCTTCCAGTTCTAAGAAAACAGTACTTCACCTTGAAAGAAGCAGGGCTGGCAAATGCTGTCATTGAGGCTAACTTCAGAGAGGTTGAACAGCTGATTCAGAGACCAAAAACGGTAGTTTGGGCAGACCAACCTGTTGAAGAGGAACCAAAACAAATTGATCAACCGGAGATGTCTGTTATCTTGGCATTTCCACAACTTGCAAGCAATCCAAATACACCTTGTCGTAAGTATATAATTAATTTTTCTAATGAGAATAATCTGCAATGTTTCCCCAAAATGCCATGATTGATTTGGATTGATTACTTACATTTATTTTTTGGCAATATAGATTGGCACGGCCTGCATTTTTTATGTGAGCTGTGTCTGTTAAATTGCCATCTATCAAGAAAAATCTTGCAAACACTACCCAAACTTTTGGTGCATGATGATAGTCATAAATCAGCTACTTTTGTGGATATTGGGAAATTGTATACGGAGGAAAGACAATTTCCCCCCACCCACAGACCTGCCTTAAAATGCTATGTCTGATAGAAGACGGATCAATCCTTATGTCTAAGTATCTGCTTTCAGTTTTTGCCTAGATTTAAGTAGATATAGTGACACCCTTGGATCGTTCATTTTAATCTTCCTTTATTCTGACTGAATTTCCATAATTGAAGTGTAATCTACACAGTGCACTCTGGCGTGTCCTATCAGAATGTAACCGGTGATCAGTAGGTTTGGGCATTTTGGGAAGCCTAGAACAGAATATTTACTTAACTTGCCAAATGCCCCTTTTAGTCTGGCTATTTGTTGACATGAATCAGGCATTTTGCAGGTACAGTAGATTCTCGATTATCTGGGATGATCGGGAAAAACTTAATCACGGTTAATAAGATCCCGGATAATCAAGAATCCCTGGGGACGGGGCGGTGGGGTGTGCTGGCAGCCCTGCGCCCTGTGAGGGAGGGGTGATGCGCCGGGGGGGGGGGTCCCACCGCCTGCCCCAGTCAGCTCCTGCTGCTAGCCTGGGTGTAGGAAGCCCAGGCTGATAGCGGGAGCTGAGACCCCGGCTGGCAGGAGCCTGCGGGGAAACCCTAAAGCAGCAGTGGGCTGAGCGCTCAGCCTGCCGCCGCTTTGGGCTTTCCCCCCAGGCTCCTGCCAGCCGGGGTCTCAGCCCGCTGCCAGACAGAGCTTCCAACACCCAGGTTGGCTGCAGGCTAGACCCCCAGCTGACAAGGAGCCAACGGGGGAATCCCAAAGCAGCGGCAGGCTGAGTGCTCAACCCGCCACTGCTTTGTGGCTTCCCCTGCCAACCCCTGTTTTAGACATCCCAGTTAATCTGCAGCCTGGTTAACCCGAGCCCAGATAATCGGTGAGTCTACTGTGTTACTAAAGTTGGTGGAACTTTGGCAATTTCTTGGTAGGTCACTTGGGTTTTGGGTTTTTTTAAATTTTTAATTGCTTATATTTCTTCTTTCTTTTACTTATAAAAAGAAATAAACTTCCAACAAATAGGGTAGAGCAGAGAGGAATCAGACATGAAAACTTAATTGTTGATCAAGCAGTTTGAATTATGCAACATTAACTTTATAATCTATAAAAAGCAGATCCTAAAGCCCACCGTATTTACATACTCCTCTTTAACACTATGGGCATCTTCTCTCATACAGCTATTTGAGTGTCCTCTAACCTTAGTGATTGTCCATTTAAATTTGTGAAAGATGTTTGTAAACAGTCAAGAGACAAAAAGCCTTTTATGTAATGTTCAAATTTAACAATAACCAAGGCTACGTTTTAGTTGCAGGTATTTTTAGTAAAAGTTATGGACAGATCACAGGCGATAAACAAAAATTCATGGGTCCGTGACCTGTGGATGACTTTTACTAAAAATACCTGCCCTGACTAAAACTTGGGGAGGGGCATTGCAGGTGCTCTAGGAGGGGGAGAATGATCCTGGGGGTGCCAAGGATGTGGCCTGGACCTCCGCTGGTACTGAAGGAGACGGGGTTGGGCCACAGTGCATGGCCCAGGACCCCCGCTGGTACTGTGGGGGGGAGGGAGGAGTTTGGCGGGGCTTCCTACCCAGCTCCGCATCCCTGCAGTCCTAGCTACTCCCGTTACAAGTACCCACCCCCTCCCACTCCCCAGCCCTGAGCCCCCTCCCACACACCCAAACTGCTGCTGTTGGCCCAGTTTTGTTCTGTCGTGTGGAGTTTTTGGTCTACTTCTATTCCTACTAAATCTGTTCTGGTGGGATGAGCTTATTTAAATTTTTCATAACTATCGTCTGAGTGCATTCTTCTGAACCATTCCATTTTCAAGGTAAGGGCAGAGTTTCTGGTTATGAAGACTGGCTCTCTTCTCATTTCAAACTAAAATATTGTGTTTCACTCTACATACAAATGAGTGGTTTTGCCTATTTTTTCTTGTTTTCAGTTTAAATAACAATGTAATTAAAACTAGCTTTGCAAGTGTTTCATATAAATGGTCCCTGAAATACTTTTTAAAAAAATAAGAGATGCATACAACTGTTACAAGCCTTACGTGTGTATATATCTGGAAAAGTTGCTTTTTTTATGTTGCTGATGGATATGCAAGTAAGTGTTCAGAGTATTTATGATAGGTGATGAGTTTTATTAGATTTCACCTATCATTTTTTGTAACTTCTATTTCCTGCCACTCTGCCATGTCAAGCTAAATGCTTTTTCCATATGGAACAAAAAGTATCTACTTCTGTTTCACTCCCCTCACTACAAATCCTATGTGTAACCCACACACTTTCTGGGCATGGTGTTCTGCCCCACTCTGGTGGCACCAAGACCTCTTAAAGTTTAATGAGTCCACTATAGGCTTAGCTAAGAGCTATGTAGCTATTAGCTCATGCAGTAGAGGCTCATGCATTTTGCTTCAGAGGTCCCAGATTTGATTCCGTCCACCAACACCAGGGTCTGTCCGTGTTACATATACATTTAGAGTTTGATCCAGCTCTTATTAAATTCAATGACCAAGTAAAACCCATTCATTCTTTTGAACCAAAATCATAAGGATAGACTTCAGGTTTTCACACTGCTCAAGGGGATTGCATTTGGATTTGTTGAGGATGATTCCCCATTCTCAATTTGTCTTCTGTTCAAAGGCTTCAAGTGTTCCTTGGTGAACATAGCCCACTTCTGTTGTTGGATAACAGGTTTACCTACCCAAATGCAAACAACTTGTTTCAGTTGAGGTGATTTTTTTTTACGCTAATCTTAACTTTTTTCATGCAGACATGGTGCTTGACCTGGAAACTCCTAGGTAGATCTTGTTCAGTGATTTTCTGTAGACTCCATGCAAATCATGGAAGAAACAACTGCCGCCTTAATGGAAGAGTTTGTAACTTTGCCCTGAAATGCAATCAGTTCCAGCAACACATGTTTTTCACATAGTTCATTTGGCTAAGCATGCACTATTTTCGTTCCCTCTTGAGGGTTGATTAGTTATGTAACTATGATGTAAAACTCAGGGGGGATGTCCCCAGTTTCCTTTCCAGACTACTGGAGATTTTTATTCTTCACCAAGAACCCTATTCTCTCCCCTGAGCATCTAAGTTGTTGGCAGCCTATCTTGAAATATTTTTTCTTCATAGCAAGATGATCCATGTGTTTTAATGGGCTCTTTCTTTTATTGATTTATTTATATACTATCTAAAGCTTAGCAGGGGTAGGCACTGTTCTACAAAAGCTTCAAAAATTAGTAAAGCCACAAAATATGACATAAGACTGCCAATCATTGCTGTATTAAGAACCTGAAAGTTACATTGACTATAAATAAATTTAAACTAACTTAATTGATTTTCATTGTCTATGCTGAAAGAAATCCAAAAAGCACAAAAAGTGACGTCAGATTTTTGGTATTTTCACTTGAGATGGTACTAAGAGGAATGGTGAGAGCATGTAACTTACGTTGACAGTGACCCTTCAAAAAAGAAATCTTCTCTTGAATGGTTTCCTTTTTTAATAGTACCCCTGTTACCTGGTTCAATAATGATACATTGCTTAAAATGTCCCCTGTTTGAAACCATTGGGCGTATATTGCCTATTTTCCTTCGTAAATTGAATAAATATTCCAAATACCTCAGGCATTTCCTGATGCATATGGGAAAATGCAGTGTTTGGAAGGAAATGAGTTACTCTTTGTGGTGGAATATGTAAACCCTACACCAGAACTGAAGGGGTTAAGGAGCAACTCTGGACCCAGGTGGCCTTGTCCATCCCCACCTGCAGTATAGTTTGAAAGGGACACTGAAAGCCCAAAAGGAGCCTGACAGGACAAGGAGAGAGACTTACCCTGAAAGCTCTGGAAAAAGAATGCCACAGAAAACTTTTCCTGGAAGAAAGTCAGGCTTCTGAGCCCAGAGGGGCTGAAGGTTCAGTTCTTCTCCCTTTCTTTATTACTGTGTCAAACTGTAAGACTTTGATGGGGTAGCGAGTAGTAGAAAGTGGCCCAGGAGGCAGCCTTAAGGTGCTCCTGGGGGTTGGACATTGTTGCTTCTCACATGGCCTGGGGCCAGAGCTCTACCAACTAATGGTCTCCCTACCAACCACCTTGTTACAGAGGGCATGAAAACCCTCTCTTACAGACTCTCTGTTGGGGAAACCCAGAGAAGGTAGAACCTTTGCAAACTGCATGTCTGGAACTAAATATCCGCAGGGGTCGCTAAACAGACTGAAGGTCCTCTCCCACTCCACCCCCCTTGCTTTTGGGAGGCTGCGAGACCCAATATCTTCCTTGGGACTCTGTTACCCTGGAGAGGGATGCATCTAATTGGAGACCTGACCAGAGGATTGGGTTGACAACTCCCCAAAAGGCAATCCGCCACAAGACATGATAGTGGGCAATGAGAGAAATTGGAGGTGGAGTGAGTAGAGAGCTAGTGCCCTAACCATTAGGCTACACTGCCAGTGAGCACCATCCATCACTGTCTTGTATTACTCTCCTGGCTGAAAAGTAGCTGGTCTATTCTGACTTTCACTGCATGGTTCTAACATTCATGAAGATGCTCTTCCTCTTGTTGGTCTGTACTGCATTTGTGTTTAAAAGACCTATTCAGAAAAGTAAAATTGATAGGAATGGCTATGTTTTCAAAAGCTTCTACAGATTTAACTTTACCACTGATTTTAATACCAAGCTGAGGCTCGAGGGATAGTCTTTTGTCACAAAATGTAGATACCAAAGCTTCTAAGAAACAAAAAGTAGGTTAGAGAACAATATGAGCATAGAAAACATGATTCTCTCTATACTAAAGAGAGAACAAAGTGGGGTGAGGAAAATGGGAAGGATGCAGTGCTTTCTTATTCTTTAAAGACCCCCAACAATAAGTTTTCTCAAAACTAATTATTTTTTTCCAGAAGTTGTTTCAAAAGAATACTTGGCAACCTCCTGATGTGATTAAGATCTTTAGTAAACAAATATAAAGGAAGATTTATACAGATGTATTTTGGTACATTGATTTTTTTTTATTAATTTTTTTTTTCTTCATAATACATTCAAGATGTTGGAAAGGAAATAGGATTTTGCATCAAGACTGAACAACACTGACCACCTGTTACACAGTGGTCATTATTCCTTATTTTAAAATCCATATTTCACATGCAACATAATTGCATGGACTTTACTTGTCAACAGTAAAACTGTTGATTTTTTGGCACTTGATTTTTATTTTTAATTTAATTCATAAGTTGAGAGAATTGATTTTAAAATCTACAATATTTTATAAATATGTATTTCCTCTTGGAAATGCTTCGGAAGTTTTGTTTTCAAATACTTTGTTTTTAGAGAAGTTAATTGGTGGTAATAAACTGAATCGTTCACATTAAATTGAATTATGTATACAGTATCCTTTAATAAAGTATTATGAGTCTGGGGAGTCCAACAGGAAGGGTGTGTATTAGGTCAGCTTGTTAGTAGATGTAATTTACTGCTCTTGCATCTAAATATGGATGGCTTTCAAAGAATGAGCATTTTGGGGGCCTGGGGTATTATTAATGTCTTCCTGCAGAAATGAAATACTATTATGACTAAATATGCTAATCATGCTGTGCCAGCACTCATGGATCTTATACTAGGGAAATATAACTTCCTTTTTAATATCTGTTTATAAAGTTATTACATTTGTTTGACTGAACTAAGAATATTCTAATTATCATGCATTATCCATTAATGAAAGTTCCAAATACGTCGCTCTAGCTATCTACAATTATGGTCGGTGTAGGTGTAAAACTGAAATAGTATAGAAAAACAATGTCTGTGGCCACAAAGGAAATTGCTGACTTTTTCACATCATAAAACACCAGGCAGGAAAGTATTTTTTACAACATTGTCCTTTTACTTACAATCTATTAAGAAAATGGAAATATGGAACTTTTTTAAAGTTCATCAAATTAATGTAGCTTCAAGGCTGATACATTCCATGGACAGTAAGAAAGCCTAGAGAAGTTTGGCAGAAGAAGATGCAAAAATAACCAGGCTCAGCAGACCCACTTATGCCATGGTCAGCCATGTCATGACTGCCAGGCTAACTAAAGTCTACTTGTGCTGTAAGTCAATCATGACATGCCTGCTCGGCTCACAGGACCCTGCCCACTGGGGTTGACCATGCCTCATATAGCCAGCCAGCCTTCCCGGGACTGAGAGGGGGGGCAATGCAAACATGGATTTCCTTAAATCTCTATAAGCCTTTCACCATCTTTTCCAAAGCCAATTCAGATATGTGTTAGCTCTTTTCCCTATGTTGATCTCACAGCACCACAAGCGCACACACTACTGGTGTCATTAGTATTATTGACAATACTGATGGTGGAAGCTGTATCCTCTGATCATATAAAGTTAGATTTGAAAGTGTCCTAGAACAATCTTGCCTTGGCAGAGATGGCAACCAAAAGTTCTGATCTTTTCTATCTCTGTTACACAGCATGTTTCGAATAATTACTTTTATCAGCATACAATAGCTATTTTAAAAAACACATTGAAACCTTCCTTGCAAACTTTCATGTGAAGACCATTGGCAAGTAATTCATAATTCTTATGTTTTCAATTGTACCTGTTTATGCAATTTGCTTATTTTCATGGTGGGAAATAAATGCTGTAACTAAGGTACTAGAAGGCCATTCCTATTCATGTTTTTCCCCTATTGGGGTGTGAATGGTTTTGAGGAGGGTATTTTTTGCTTTACTTTAAAAAAAAAAAACTGATTGATCTGTAATATTAAGTTTGCACAACTAATACTGCAAAAATGAAGAAATATATTTTACAGCAATAGTAACTTCGTCATGTTGTGCATATGCAGTATTTTCCAGTTTTTCCCCATAAAGTGTGTATCTTAATATATTTGATACTATATTAGCATAAAGTTTGTAGGTTGCACAAAATGGCTGAAATTACATTGTTCCCAGAACTTTACCTTTTGCATTTCCTGACTTTAGGTCATTTTATTATGAAACCTTAGCATAGAATTGCTGTATAAGTTTTGTGCATTAAATGGAGCCATAACTTCCTTCTCATTAAAACACAGAAATTTTGCGGTGTATATAGTACTGTTGTTTTTCAACAGTCAAAATACATATTCATTTCAGAAGTTGCTCAAATATATTAATTCTTTGCTTTGAAATTGCTTCAATTACAAATACATCTTTGAGAAAAATCTGTCATCTTCCTATGGGCTAAAGAAGTGTTTTAGTTAGAAGATACTTTTATTTGGTTGTAGTTTGTGTATGTTGAATGAAATCTAAAATTATTTGGATCTGTCACTGAATAAAACATACCTGATGTGTAAAATTCAAGATATGGAATAGGTATAAGTTCATGAAAATAGTCAAACACTTCCATCAATTTAGGGTCTTGGTTAATAGAGTGACCCACACTATTCACAGTGTAGAGTGGGGGAGGGAGGATGCCTGAGAGAAAGATGCACAAAGGTAGGTTGACAGCCATAACTGGTATTTACAAGTATTTCTGTGAATGAGGATGTTCTTGGCATGGTTTCAGGCATCCCATTTCCTGAAGCCTTACTGTGCATTAGTAGTGAGAGAACAAAATTGATTTACAGGAAAAAATGGCATCCATTAACTTCCCTAGTGACAAATATCCAAAAGTAATGTCAATTTACTATTGTGTGGGGCAGGGACAATTGGGATATAGTTGTATGATAGTGGGGGGGAAATTGATTAAAACAGGAAAAACATTTTTCTGCCTTATTTAAAAGACTTATTATATACTGAAGAGCTCATTCACCCTGTCTTAATACAACTGACTTCCTTCCTTCGTGTTGAATAAAATATTAATAATGACCACCATGCCAGTCCCATGAATGCAAACTGTTTTCTAGCCTTTTCACATCATAGCTATTGTTATAAGAATGTCATTAAATTGCCACTATAATGATCCCTCTGGGTCACATGAATATTGAATAGCTGAAATTCATTCACTAGACATAATTTGCGATTCGGAATTCCGTGAGTCAGAAAGTTGTTAAAAGAATCAGAATTTATGATTAGTGTAGTAATTGGATCAATCATTTGTAGCCCAGAAATGTTTATTGAAATGCATACATTAATATTTGATTTCACTTTAGCAGAACAACCTGGCAGACTTAATTTAGCACAGTTTCCAGAAATATCCCTCCTGCATGTATTAACATGAGTTCTAGAAGAAGAAGAATCCTGGCTATTATTTCGTCCCAAACTTCAATTAGATCTAATCCAATTCATCAGTGTCTTTGTCACAAACCCTTCCTATTTGGGCTGTGACTCATGACTGCTAAATACTGTGTTCTGCTTTTCACATTAACTTATATCTCTGCAAATCTCTTATGATTGTACACTTACCTTTTGATAATTTAGTTCCTCAGGGTAAAGTCTTGGGCAAACTAAAGGATGACCAAAACCTACTGCCTCTTTTATTGAAATGACACTTTTAACTTCTTTTGCACTTAAACTATTTATATATAAAATCATCTAGTAAAACAAACAGGTGATCAGTAACAAATTTTGGCAAGTATAGACTTAATATCCATTAGCCTACCACTGTAGATCAGTCAGTTCAGTAGGTATGTGATCTGTCTTCAATGAGAAATTCTGTTTTTAGAAATAAGCATTTTGCACATGGAAATCCAATTGGTGATACCACTTCCAGTATAAAATGTATTTTACTCCAGTCCCTTATCTTTAGTATAAATATTTCTATTGCATATCAAACATCTGTATATACTGAAAGCACTAACTGCAGACTTCATAATGAGTCATTCTCATATAGCAAGCAAAGAGAACAGTTTAATCCTCCTGAGCTCCAGTGATCAGCTCACTGGGACTATTAGAAAACTTTTACAGTACTGTAAGCAACAGGGGAAAAAATCAATACAAATCATAACGTTTGACCAAATTTACAATTTGTCCTTTTCAGATGAAAACGTACTTTTTACTTTACAATAGGTGTGCCTGCCTATCTGATACCTATGTTCCAGTCAATAAGCGTAATACTAAAATTTTGTGGTTCGAATGGCTCTATAAGGTAAACACAGAACCATTTCAGATGGGATTTCTTCTTTCAAAGGATCCATTTTGCATGCAAATTTTTAGTTGCAATACCACATAACATAAGTTTGATTAAATGTTTGCCATGTTGGATGGCCTTCTTTTAAAACTCTTTTTGTACCTTTTTATTTGGACATTAATTCAATTTTAGTTCATTATCTAGGAATAAGATGTATTCCCACTTAGTGTTCTTTTTAATATAAACCGTTTTAATGAATGATCTTGTTAATTGGCTTCTTGGATGTTAGTCATCACCATGTTACTTTTCAAAACAAAAGTGTTTCATAAAATGTTTTATATTAGTGGATGTGGCAAATGAGAATGTACTGACTTACTTCTTATCCATTCTGTTTGCAAAATGACATATTTAGAGAGAAATTAGCAGAGTCTACATATACTAAAAAGCATCTATCCTCCCATAGAGGACTTGGATATCTCTGGTTAATATTAGGTCAATCAAGAGATAATATTGCCCTGAAGTTGCATCATAAAAATGTTTCAGTTAATGAAATAAATTCCAGAATTACTTCAGTCCTTTATATCTGAAACTGTTTTGCCTCTCCCCGAACAGATGTCAGAATAAAAGGAAGGCTGCGTAAAATGACCACACAATCACTTGGATCATTCTTTTGAATACACAGCTGTTTGGCCCCATACAACAGAGTTCACATAGACTAAGAACAGATTCTAAGATGATTTAGGAAATGGGCCAGTTCAACACTATTATGGAAAAGTCACATTCAATGAGTGTGAACATACTCAACTGCAAATTAATTGACAGTACATGATTCTCCTCTTTTAATATGTCTTTGCATACGCTACCTAAGTATTCTGATCTCTTATTTGGACAAGACTTTCCTAGAATTAAGTGCACTACCATTTAGAAAATAGAAAGAAGCAGTTCATATAGGTGTTTAAATTTTAGGCATATGGTATTTTCCGTGTCAGCCAATTGTACCCAACTGTAACCTTCAATGTGGTGCATCAGATGTTGGGAGAAAATTAGGGCTGTTGATTAATCACAGTTAACTCGCACGATTAATTAAAAAAAAATCACAATTAAAAAAATTAATTGGGATTAATCGCAGTTTTAATTGCACTGTTAATAGAATACCAATTGAAATTTATTAAATATTTTGTATGTTTTTCTACATTTTCAGATATATATATTGTATTCTGTGTCATAATTGAAATCAGTGTATATTTTTTATTTTATTATTTTTTGCACTAAAAAGAAACAAGAGAGAGTATTTTTCAGTTCACCTCATACAAATACTGTAGTGCAATCTATTTGTTGTGAAAGTACACCTTACAAATGTAGATTTTTGGGAGGTACACAACTGTACTCAAAAACAAAACAATGTAAAACTTCAGAATCTACAAGTCCACTCTGTTTTACTTCTTGTTCAGCCAATCGCTAAGGCAAACAAGTGTTTTCATTTTCAGGAGACCATGGTGCCACCTTCTTATTTACAGTATCACCAGTAAGTGAGAACAGGCATTTGATTGTCACTTTGGTAGCTGGCACTGCAAGGTATTTATGTGCCAGATATGCTAAACAATTATATGGTCATTTATGCTTCAGCCATCATTCCAGAGGATATGCTTCTTTGCTGATGACACTTATTAAAAAAGTGTTAATTAAATTTGTGACTGAACTCGGGGGGGAGAATTGTATGTCTTCTGCTCTGTTTTACTTGCATTCTGCCATATATTTCATGTATATAGCAGTCTTGGATGATGAATCAGCACATACTGTTCATTTTAAGAACACTTTTGCTGTAGATTTCACAAAAGGCAAAGAAGGCATCAGTGTGAGATTTCTAACCTACCCAAGGTTTAAGAATCTGAAGTGCCTTCTCAAATGTGAGAGGGACAGGGTTTGGAGAACGCTTTCAGAAGTCTTAAAAGAGCAACACTCCGATGCAAAAACTACAGAGCCCGAATCACCGAAAAAGGAAATAAACCTTCTACTGGTGGGATCTGATTCAAATGATGAAAATGAGCATGTGTCTGCCCACACTGCTTTGGATTGTTATTGAGCAGACCCCATCATCAGTATGGATGCATGTCCACTGGAATGGTGGTTGAAGTATGAAGGGACATAAGAATCTTTAGCACATCTGGCACGTAAATATCTTGCAACACCGGCTACAACAGTGCCATGCAAACACCTGTTCTCACTTTCACGTGACATTGTAAATAAGAAGCGGGCAGTATTATCTCCTGCAAATGTAAACAAATGTGTTTGTCTTGGTGATTTGGCTGGAAAAGAAGTAGGACTAAATGGACTTGAAGGGTTTAACATTCCACACTGTTTTATTTTTGAATGCAGTTTTTTTGTACATAAATTCTACATTTGTAAGTTCAACTTTCATGATAAAGATTGCACTTCAGTAATTGTATTAGGTGAATTGAAAAAATACTACAGTAAAACCTCGATATAACGGACTAATTCGGGCGAGGGGGTGTCCGTTAAAGCCGGAAGTCCGTTATTTAATAATAAAAAAAAAACGAGCAGCCCGCCCGAATTAGTCCCTTATATCGAGGTTTTACTGTATAATAAACTATCACGGGAGCCGTGAGTCAGCCCGCCCGGGTCCCGGCTGCTGGGACCCAGGCGGGAGCCAGCAGCCAGCCCGCCCGCTGCCTGGACCCGGGAGGCAGTGGGGAGCCGGCAGTCAGCCCGCCGGCTGCCTGGACCCGAAAAACGGATTTTGGATGCATCGGACTTGCTCATAAATTTTGTCCGTTGCATCCGAAGTCCGTTAAAACGGGGTCTGTTAAATCAGGGTTTTACTGTATTTTATTTGGTGGTTTTACAGTGCAAATTCTTGTAATCAAAAATAAATATAAAGTGAGCACTGTACACTTTTTATTCTGGGTTGTAATTTAAATCAATATATTTGAAAATGTAGAAAACATCCAAAAATATTTAAATAAATTGTATTCGGTTATTGTTTACCTCTTGCATTGAAGTCTGTAGAAGAGAGTCCTCATATTTTAACTGCTGTGCTGTTTGCAGTTTCACTTGTTAGTGATTAAATTACTCTCAACATTAAACATTTTCAGTGTGTTTCCAGTCTTAATTTGTTTAGTTTCAACCTCCAGCCATTGAATCACGTTATACATTTCTTTGCTAGAATGAAGAGCCCATTCTGAAATATTTGTTCCCCATGTAGGTACTTATAGAATATAGTCATCACCCTTTAACTTTCTCTTTGTTAAGCTAAATAGACTCAAGGAGTTCAGTCTCTAGAAGGCATGTTTTCTAATCCTTTAATCATTCTCATGGCTCTTCTCTGAACCCTCTCCAATTTATCAACATCATTCTTGAATTGGGGGCACCAGAACTGGACACAGTATTCCAGGAGTAGTCATACCAAATAAGAGGTAAAATATCCTCTCTACTTCTACTCAAGACTCCCTTGTTGATGCATCCAGGGATTGCATTAACTTTTTTGGTCACAGCATCACACTCGTGCAATTAGCTTATGTGCAGCTAATTCTCCACCATGATCCCCAAATCTTTTTCATAATTACTGTTTCCCAAGATAAAGATCCCCAATCTAGAAGTAAGAACATGAGAACGGCCATACTGGGTCAGACCGAAGGTCCATCTAACCCAGTATCCTGTCTTCTGACAGTGTCCAATGCCAGGTGCCTCAGAGGGAATGGACAAAATAGGTAATCATCAACTGATCCATTCCCTGTCACTCATTCCGAGCTTCTGGCAAACAGAGGACTCCATCCTGGCTAATAGCCACTGATGGACCCATCTTCCATTAATTTATCTAGGCTTTTTTTTAACTGTTGTAGTCTTGGCCTTCACAACATTCTCTGGCAAAGAGTTCCACAGGTTGATGGTGTGTTGTGTGAAGAAATATTTCCTTTTGTTAGTTTTAAACTTGCTGCCTATTTATTAATTAGGTTCATGGAGGATAGGTCCATCGATGGCTATTAACCAAGATAGCCAGGGATTTGACAGCATAGAGACCTCCCTAAGTCTCTAACTGCCAGGTGCTGGGATTGGATGACAGGATGGATCACTTGATAACTGATTTGTTCTGTTCATTCCCTTTGAGGCATCTGGCATTGGCTTCTTACAGAAGACCTGATACTGGACTAGATTGACCATTGCTCTGACATAGCCTGGCTGTTCTTATGTTCTTCCACAGCTCCCGTGTCTTTTCTCCTTTCTGGCTTTGATGCTTTGCTTTCTAGTTCCAGCCTTAGCTAGTCTGAGCCTGTGACAATAACATTGTAAACTAAACAGTGTTGACAACCCTCATAATTTTCTCATGAATCCCACAATATGTAGTGATTTTTTCTTAAAGCCCCATATGCTAGAATCAAGAGATTACAGTAGGACATTCCCTTTATTTCCAGTATCTTAGACACTTTGACTTAGTACTCTTTTATTTTAATTTGTTCTTTACTATGAATTTCATTCTGGTTTGAAATTCTGGTTCTTTACAATTAATTTCATTTAAAGGCCTGGGTATTTTTATTACTGGCTTCTATTTGCCAAAATAGAACCCCTGCAATCTGCTTTTTATTAATGTACTTATTTTGCAGTATGAAATATTTCTTACTGTGATGAAGTTCAACAAATTATTAATGTTGGCAATAATTTTGTGTTCTCCACCTATCTAATTCATGGCTTAAATGCTCACATTTACAGTTAATTTAAAAGTTATTTCTGTATTTAGTCTTGTAGACGCTTCTAAAACTTGGCACTCTCTCCAAGATGTTTGTGTATCACAGACTTCCTTCCTAGGCATTCTTAGGACATTTGCATAACCCAGCATTTTACAGTAAGCAAACTTTCTGAAATTGGAACCTCATTGTCGGAATGTAACGGCAGACAAATAGAACACTAACCACTACTTTTTCCCGAAACACACACTTTCAGATGCATATAAGCTGCAGCAAAGCCTCATAAATTAATATTTAAAAATGTGTCCTGAAATGTTTAATGGATAGTTGTTTCAAAGACTAGAAATGGATTTGCTGGATAAAGCTTTGTTGGATTTCAGAATATAAGCTGTCCAAAAACCTTTAAATGGAAGCCCTGGTCACAATTTTTAGTTGTGATAGAAGGTACATATTCTGAATAAAGGGCGGCACTAGTTTTACAGTAAAAATATATTCAGTACTTGACAAAAGGCCAGGGATGTGAGAGCGGACCTTGTAGTGAACTATAAATGGAATCATTAATGCTATTGCAAGAGCGCCAATTGAAAGTAGTTTATAAAACAAAACAAAAAAATCTTGCCTATTATCGGCCAATGGGCTTTGAGAAAAATAGCTGTCTGTACCACAGTATGGCTATAAAAGATAGTGGTAGGGGAAATGAAATGAGAGACTGGGAAGTTATTTTTTAAACCTATCTCCCATTTATCTCTACACTTAAACAAAAATTCCACAGCTGTGAAATGAAACAGCATAATGATTGTTTCTCTATTAACATTTCACCACTGCCCTCCCCTTCACTGCACAGAGAAGATATTGTGGTTAAGCTTTAGTTTCAAACTAAAATTAGCAAATAATAAACTATTTCTGGTCTTGTAGTTTGTATATACTGTAATTTGGTTGCAAAAATTAGTCATTATTCCTTTTTTTTTTTAAATCAACTTTCCATCCTTCACACTTTTTTGAAACTGTTAAAAACTCTAGGGTAATATTGGGAGAAGACTAAAGTTAAGGAACATTTCAGTCTGATAAGCTCAAAATTCACTTCTAAAATTGCATTAATTTTTTTCTGTCAAAAGTTTTTTCCTTGGTCCTCCTGAATGAGTACTGCAGCTTAACATTTCAAATTATTTCCTGAGCAAGCTACTCATTACTTACCTGATCATAAGAATTAAGCAAGCAGAGTAGAAGTAAAGTATGATTCTGAGACTGCAAACTGAAGGAAGCCAATCCATAGTAGGTGTAATTTTAAGCATATTCAAGTTTAAAAGTTAAAATGAAAGTAAAACGGAGGAACATTTCACTTTTATGACTTGCCTCTGCTAGCTTCAGTTTGTAACATGGGAATTGTTTCACTTGTATTATAAACTAACCATTGACCAGGGTCACCACTAACCAGTTAGATAAACAATGGTATATATCTTACACTGATTCTCCTTTGCTAAAAACTGCAGCAAAAATAGGATCTTCCCTCCTTTCTCCCTCTGTTTTTATTTTTGTTTGTTTGTTTAGTAGTTTTAAATCAAGCCACAATGCTTTAGTCGTTCCACTTACTGGGGGGTAAATAGAATATTCTCTGTTGGGTGTGATCATGGATGTCTACTTTACTGATTCCTTTGACATTTTAAAGATTTTCAGAAAACATTTAATTGTTCCACTTTTATTGGAAATGGGGGTTGTTTTTAGAAGAGTGACAAGATCCAATGTAACCTTCCTACTCTTCTTTTAGTTTCTTATTAGCTCCAAGTCGTCTTCTTCCCCATTCTCATCTCTTCCTCTGCTTCCTCCACTTGTAACAATCCTCACTCCTTCCACCTCATGACCATACCTGCCCCACAGTGTGCAAACTAACAATGGCTACACTTTGGGGGCAGTTGGAACCAGGTGCTCTTATTTAAGGAAAAATAATTTGAGACTTAAAACCTTCAGGAACAACTAAGTTGTGCAATAGCTAACCTGTGTAATCATTTGATCTTACTTGTGTTATCTTTATACACCATTTCCTGGTCATAGCAAGAAGACAATTTTTTCATCTCACTCATCTGGAGTGTGTTGTTTCAAATTAGATTATAAGCTCTTTAGGATAGAGATCTGCATACATGCGTGTGTGCAGCACCTTGCACAACAGTGTTCACATTCTGCAATACAGGTAACTACCCTAATAGAAATAATTGTATTATTTCCTTTAAATATAAATGTGTTCATTTAACAGAAATTATTTCTAAGATTTTTCTTACATAGAAGTTTTACTTTTTTTGGCAGAGGAGGGGGGAAAGAAGGGCAAAGAAATGAAACCAGCTACACTAGTTTGGATTGTGGGTGAGGGGAAAGCATTGCTCTAATGAACAAAGTTTTGGTAAACTGCTAACTAGTCTTCTCTATACTGAACAGGTACTCCTTCAGGAGTGCCTTCAGAAGAACTCAAGAAAAACGTGCAACATGTAAGCGAACGTGCAGTCCCTCCACAAAAAAGAACAAGGCGGAAGCTCATGAACTCTCCAGCAACAGCACAAAGTCCTGAAGCTTCTGAACAGCCTAGCCTTAGCTGCCTGGAGGATTCTCTCAGCAAAGAGGTCCGTCCTATTGTGTACACACCAGAAGTTTGCAGATCTATGCCAATCTTTTGTACACAGACTGTGGTAAAGCAACCATTACAAGTGGCAAGCCTTGCCGAAGTTAATAATTGTAACGTAGATATTCATTTCCCTTTGAAAGAAGAGTGTGGCATGGACAGCACATATAACATGATACCAGAGTGTGAAGAGATAGATATGAACTCAACAATGACTCTTTCCGAAGGTACAAGTAACACAAATGACACTTCTGCTGACTTGTCTGAAAAGGAGTCACACCTGTGCAGCAACAGCAGTGTTTTACAAAGGTACTTATGTGCATCTGTGCATGAGAATTCTTCATTCTTTTCCTATTCCTCTTTTTCTACATACTTTGTTTTATATTGCTGCTTTTCATGCAGTTAATCTGTTTTCTATTCTTCTAGCAAACTTAAATCAGTGTGGTTGGGTTTTTTTTTCCTCAGAAGTTCTAAGAATTGGTCATTGAGGTCAATAATAAAATTTCCATTGACTTCAGTGGGAGGAGAGTCAATCCAACACAGCATTTTTGAAACTCCTGTCCTGTTTTAATGAGACATTAAAAACAAACTGCAAATTAAGTTGTTAAATTTTCTGGTCATTTTGGATTATTTTGCTACCTAATATACTAGAGATGAGGTCAAAGGCACATCTTGGGAGTCAGGAAAACTGAGTTTTATTCCCAGTACTGCTTCTGTGTGGCCTTAGCAAAACTGAGATTCAGAGACGTTAAGAAATGTTCCTGTCTCTGAAATGGGGAAATACTTATCCTCCTTTGTAGTCCCCTGGTGAAAACTGCCATATAAACGTTAACTATTTAATATCATATTATCATGTTTTGGTTTTCAAAAGAAAAGTTATAAAGTATGTCCTACCTTTCAAAAAAGATGATATAACTATTTCTGCTTTTTAGTGGAATAAGTTTATTTTATTACCGGTACTGTGTTTTACAGCTGAAAAACACTTACTTGGCTTAAAGTGAAAAGCAGCTGTTTTCACACACAATAGGGTTTTTATAATTTAAATTATCATCTTATTTTAATTTCAGACTTGGTCTCCCATCATTGCTGAACAGAAATCCTGGTCCAATACATGAGCAGCCATCTTATATGGCAATGACTTCTGCTGCTGAGAGAAAAAGGAAGTTATTAAGGTAATTTTAAAAAACTATGTCTGTTCCGCTGCCATTCAAATGAGCTTTTATCTACTGCTTTCATTTTCATCACAATTCCAATGCTGTAATATTTTCCCACATGTGAAGAAGTTTTTACAAGTCACTGGTATCCAGAAATATGGCAAATTATTCTGACCCACAATGGCTTTGACAATTCAGATTTAAGTATTACCCTTCCCTAATTAATAAGGTGCTTAAGGGTTTTTTTTAATGTGAACTTTTTTTTAGTTTTAGTAGAGTCAGTACAGACTAACATTGCATTTTCCATAACTGCCTTACACTGTGTTTGGAAAAACAACTTCTGATTTAGAAGGGGAAATTGCATCATCAATTTGAAAATCAAATTTCTATCTGAAAATGTTGTGATTACTGTTACAGAAAACACTGAAGATTTCTTTTCTCTTTCAGTTTTGGTAATGGTTTTCATGTATTTGACATCACTTTGTGTTATCAATTTCACTGTTTTGTTAGTCAATTACAAAGTCCATCTCAACCATTATAACTTCATTCACATGGACTGCACTACCTAGATCCTGAAATAGGGTGTTTACTAGTAATACCCAGGGCCGGCAACAGGAATTTTGGGGCCCTGTACGCAGATCGTGCGGGGCCCCCCCCCGTCTCCCACTGCCCGCGGGGGGCCCCCCCAGCCAGTCTACCGCCGCCCGCGGGCCCCAAGCCCCGCATGCACTCTGACCGCATGGGCCGGCCAGCAGAAGCAAAGGGGGGCGGGGGGGGAGGCTGCTGGGTGCCGGGGGAGGGGGCTGACGAGCGCTGCAGTGGCTGCCCGGAGCCGCGCCTTGCAAACAGGCCCGGCGACAAGGGGGTACAGCTGCGTACCGGGCCCGCCCCAGATTTAAGGCGCCCCCCCCCCCCTTAAGTCCGGGGCCCGGTACAGCTGTACTCGTTGTACCACCCTGTCGCTGGCCCTGGTAATACCAGCAGCAAAGCTGAAATTGAAAGGGCAGCAAGCAGGCTTCTATGCAAGGGAAGGGCATGAAGGATAAAGGGTGGCCTCATGTTTTGTGGAGTTACTCTGTGGCCTGTGAAAAATCACTTCTGAACATTAGGGTAGTAGAAATATCCCTCTCAAACCACACCAGTTTTAAGAGGTTTTTTTTTTCCCCAGGAGATTCTATTCAAGGGTTCTTTAGCAGAAAATTTTGTATTTACTTAAAAAAAAAAAATCCCTTTAAATAAGTTTCTATTCTAGATTGGCATTGGTTGATACAGTCAGTAATACATTCCATCATAAGTTATTTTTTAATGTATGAATGAAGGCTCTATCCATAAAATGCTTCTGGAGAAGTCCTAAATCCTGATATCAAGCTACAAGTAGTTTTTTTGAGTTGTTTTTAATATTAGCACATCTGAGTGAGAAATGCAACTCTAATTTTATGAGGATATATCATTTAAAAAAAATTCAGTTATTCCTAATTTAGCAAAGGCACAGGCTTCAGAAATGAAGCACAGGTTGCATCACTGTTTTGGTACCTTTTTAAAACAGATCTGTTCTTCCTGGAAATTCGATACACTCACTCATTCCAAGAAATGAAGAAGCTCCATGCTCATGCTTGGTTGACATCAATTTAAATTTAAAAAGAAGTGTTTTGTTGTTCCTTTCTGGGCTGGGAGAGGTATCTTGTGTATTTCCATGTAGTCCCAAATAATTATGAGTTGAGCTAAACAATCCAGATACCTGTGGCATTTCGTCAAAGCAGCGCATGGCATTCTAAGGAAAAAGAACTAAATTTCTCAGAGTACATGAAATGCCTCAGTTATGTTTGCTACAAAATCACTCACTAATTCTGAAGGTTAAGAGGTTTATGCTAGAAATGTACGTAATTACCTTTTTAGTTTCTGAAACTTTCTTTTGCCTGATTAGACGCAAATATTATGTAACAGTAAAAACTTTTATAAAATTGAAGCATTCCAGTGTCTTCCATTTGAACCACTAAAGTCAAACTGCCTTATCATCTCCCCATAACATCTGCTTCACTATCCCCGTCCCCACTTCACGCACACAATTGTTCCTGCTATCCAAACCAGGATAACTTGAGAGGAAACCTCAGGACTTGCTCTCTCGATAATATTCTCTTCTCTTCCTCCCTAAAATCATGCTATCTAACTAACAAGTGACACACTCATTCCTAAAACCAGATGAGACACATTTCACCCTCTCTTATTTATCTCTGGGTGGGAGAGAGAAAAGGGAACCATATTCTTGTTTATGGAGAAGGAAGAGAGAGCATTCCTTATATTTTCCTTCCCCCCCCCCCCACCCCAATGCCCTCCCTCCACCAAACATATCCTTCCCAATCCAGCATTGAAATACAAAGTCAGTCAGTCTCTCTCTCTCTCTCTCTCTCTCTCTCGCGCGCGCGCGCACTAAACATAGCAACCAGTAACCCTAGTTCCCAGACCAGTGCCTGGAAGCCAGTCATTAGTAACATGGGAAGGAAGGGAAAAGAGTCCCTTGCTAAAGGCTCCTCATATGCCCCCACTCAGTGTGGATTCTCTTCCCAGGAGCCAGGCTTCAGAGAGAAGGGGCCCCAGCAGTAGCAGAAAGCAGGTCCTAGTCTTAATCAGTTTTCCTGTTTGCTATATATTTGAGTAGAAACCAAGCTTTTTAACAAAACAGCCTTTAAAATGGAATTCTATAAAATATGAAGGATGGTGCTATAAAATACTGTTAGAGAAACAAGAAAACATGTAAAAATATAGCTGTGGTTTATATTTCAAAACATACTGTATCTTGATTTCAAAGTTGTCTTACAGAATCAGGTCGTGGAGGGTGGGCGGGACAATAGTGGTAGGAGTGTGATATCACTGATAACTTCATGTTCATTGTAGTTCTTTGTCATGCTTTAATTCCATTAGTTGAAATACTATATAATACTAGGTGGGGGGGGGGGTTGTTTTAGTAAACTATGAGCTTCAACCATATTCTTTAAAGCTTAGCTGTGAAATGATTGTCTCCCTCCACCCACTATAAGGAGGCAGAGGGAGAATTAGTGTAGCAATTAAAAAATTGACTGAAGCAATATACACAGCTTGACCATTTCAAGAACTTGTTATGTGACATCTGGTTTCTGTTTAGTATGCTTATGTCCTTAATTGTGTCCATCCAATTAGCATCCATTGCTTTCCAAATATCAATGGAATTTTGGACTACATTGTTTCATGAAATGATATACTTGTGTTTTTTTTCACAATTAATACATTCCTACAAGATTGTATTACAAAGCTTTAAAAGAAAGCTGTTTGAGATGAAATCTGAAGACAGCCACCAGAAGGAAAATTGAGTTTATTCTGTTGCATTTTTTTAGTAAGACCCACTAATACTAGGTGATGCTGTCTAATATATTTTCAGATTGCATGTCCTGAAAAACAAAAGGCTTAACATCACTTCACTAAAAGTAAACTTTTATTTTGCCTTTTTTTCAAGTTCTGTGCCAAACAGTGGGTTAAGTAGCCTGCAAAATCCTGTGTCTGCAAAGCGTATTCGACAAGATATCTTGTTAAGTCATAAACCTTTACGAGTGCCCAAAAAAACAGGTAAGTTTCAAAACTATAACTTACACTATTAAACTGGAATTTGTGGCCATGGCTGGTTGAGTAGAAGGTTCAAGATTAATTTTTGACATTGACAATTTCTCAGTTTCATGGCTTGCTACTGCGATCAGTCAGCTAAGATGTTTGCTGAATATGATATGTCCACTCATTTAAAAAAAGAACACCAAAAAACAACCACCACTCAATTTGGAATAGGTTTAGATCTTGATTGGACGTAGTATTCCAAATTTAAATGATAAAAACATAATCTGTATAGGTACCTTAATTATTTTAATCACTCTCAAAGCGTACTCTTCACTGGTAGCAGGTGTGATCTGGCACAGTCCCATTGACAAGCATCAAATTTAAGTGCCTGCTATGGAATTTCCAGATCTGCTTTTATTGAGCAATAAAATAATCGCTTAAGCACTTTGCCAAACCTTTCTTGAATGCTTGCTTCATCTTTTAACACAGCACTGATTACTTTTCCAACTAGAGATTTATTAGATAATTTTTTTATACCATTTGGGAAAACACAACAGTGAAGTTGAGAAGATGAAATTTGCAAGCAATATTTAAGGATTCTTTAGCCACTAGCAAATTGTTTACAATACTGTAGGTTGAGTTCCCAAAACGTTCCGAAAAAGGTGATCATAATAGTGACTTGCAAGAAACTTCGGTCTGAGAAGTAAAAAAAATGTTGTTCTATCAAATTCTATTACTGATTAAAAATGTATAAAGAGCAATTCCAAAAAATTGTGGCTTTCTTACTTCTAATTTAACATTTAGTCTCTGTGTGCTCAGAGTTCCCACTGTAGATGGTAATATATTTTATAATATTGTTAGTCTCCTGGCATTGAAGGGTGTGTTACACAGTGGTTAATCCAACATAATCTGTTGCAAATTTGCCTCAAACTTAATGACTTTTTACTTGTGCTTCTAAATTTACTAAAACACCCAAAGCTAAGTCTGTTTTCTGTTCCAATGAGCTGTCCAGGTTCATGTATTCTAACTGCCCTTCTTCCCACTTGGCAAATATCCCTTGAAACTTTTTGCCTTGAAAGAACAGCTTCTGAGAGCAAGATTTAAAAGTCAAACTGTGACATCTTAATAATTGTAAAAGTAAATTATCTTCCCTAATCGCATTCTCCCCAGCCAGTGTTTCACACACATTTCTCTCTTAACTAGTTCTTTTGTCACCTCAGCTAACTCTTGATTTTCTACCTTCCAGGTGCTTATTTACTCTTGGTCAATTTCCAAATGAATTTTTACTAAGTACCTTTATTCTCTTCTTTCCAAAAACTTGTGATGCCCACCTGTTCTATGAAAAATTCCGCCTAGAACAACCATAACTAAAGATGATCAGAACATTTTTGACTAAATGTTCTTTATTAAAATGTTTTGCTTTGTCAAAGCCAAAATGCATTTATTTTCATGAACTTTTCTACATAAGGTTTCTGAGGTCCAGGATAGACACTCTGGTCACTTCCAAAGACTTTTAAGATCCAAACACAGACATTTTGACATAACTGTGTTTCAAAAACAATGTTCAAAGGATTTGGTTTTCCTTCCACAAATTTCAAAAGTTGTTAAATGGAATTTTTACTCTCTGGACATCTCTTAACAATAATCCCACATGGTATATTCTATAATATCTAGCATACTTTTGTCAGGACTTCAATTTTATTTTTATTTGTAGAAAGCAACTTCATACCATTGTTACCATCCTCTTTCATCTGGAGAGGGAATCAGAAGTTTAGATGTATTGTCCTTTTTTAACAGTGCATAACAGAATTAAAAAAAAAAAAAAAACCACCGCTGAATGCTTTCTGTGTCATTTCTGTCATAAACTAACCAGTTTATTTCAGCATAAGATTTTGTGGACTATAGTACACTTCATCGGAAAGCCCACGAAGGCTTATGCTGAAATAAACTGGTTAGTCTCTAAGGTGCTACAAAGTCTTCCTAGTCTTATTTACAGATACAGACTAACACGGCTGCTAATCTTATACATTATATAATTCCTTCCAATAATTAAGTGAAGTCCTATACCTCCTCTACTGGTCTGTTTCTGTATCTTCCACTACAAACTTAGCAGAGCAAATTATCTTCTCATATAGGAGAGCTGACTTTTTTTTTTCTTCTTTTAGGTAAATAATGAAAGCTAGATTCTGATAAATGTAGAAAAAGCTGTAGAATCCACACACTGTTTCACAATAGTGCAGGGGTGGGCAAACTACGGCCTGCGGGCCACATCTGGCCCAGCCCCTGAACTCCCAGCCAAGGAGGCTAACCAGGCCCTGCCCCTGCTGTCCCCCCTCAGCCATTCTGAGGGGCAGTCCAGGCAGGAAGTGGGAGGGGGTCGGATAGGGGGCAGGGCCAGGCTGTTTGGGGAGGCACAGCATTCCCTAACCAACCCTCCCTCCAATTTTGCAACCCTGATGTGGCCCTCTGGCCAAAAACTTTGCCCACCCCTGCAATAGTGGATTTAGGGTACACCAACATGAAACAAAATAAGACAATAATGCTCATGCTTTTTGAAAGAGGTTATTTTTTTAACATGACATCTGTTTCTTCACTAGGAATTGTAACAAGAAGCCGGAAACAAGAACCAAATATGCAGAGAAACCTTGTTAGAAGTCTTTCTGAAAGAAATGTAACATTGGGTCTGAAATCAATGACATCAACAAATCTTTTAATTCGTGTTTCTAAGAAAAAGTAAGATTTAGATGTGATGCTCATCATTTCAGGCAGGATTGGAAACATTCAAGTAAAGGATGGACTTTGATTTTTCCCTGATGCAGTATTTCTTGTCTGAGACTTATCAGCCTGTGTCTGCCACTGTAATGCACAATTGTAGAATGACCACTTACCTTTCCAATGAGGATTTCATTGAAATATATCTTCACAATTTGAATTTTACAAAACTTTTTAATGGACACCCGTTCTGGCGTCCCATAAACACATACAGACTTTTACTACTGTGTTTTAGCAAGAGAACAGAAAGGAGTCATTTGGCTTGGGAGTGGGGGATGACGATTGTGATGTCCACTTATTTCATGGTGCTGTTTCTATAACCCTTGCAAGCATAATAATAAATTACTGTCTTACAGTACTCAAACCCTTCAGGAACCAGTGGTGTCAGCTTTTTTAAGAAATCCCTTTTTAATGTCACTTACAAATTCTCAGTCTTTATTATGATACACCAAATGTTTAAGTAATTAAAACATTGAGTTTATTGCTTTTATGCTTTTCACTGAAATTTTCTACTATTAAACTTACATTTTTCATTTACAAATAAATGAAACAGCCCCTTATAGTAATACATCCATGCTTTAGGCACTGGGATGTCAATTTGTTCTAAAATATTAATGTGGTGATGTAAGGTGATAGCACCAACATGGTACCAGAGACAGGAAAAGAGTTTACTAGACATTTTAAAAAATGGTAGGTATATTTTGAGCTCAGACTTTTAACTTGACAATTTTTAATCTGTCGTTTAACCTAATTGCTTCAACGACTTAAATGTAAATGTTCCTCTGTAGTTTGATGTCTTATAGTTTTCAAACTCTAATTTTATTGTAAATAGGTGAATTATGTTAATTGTTCTGAATAAAGTTTTTATAAACAAAGAGTAATGTTGTGTGAATTTAAAATTTAGAAAAAATGAGCTGTTTCTGTGGCTGCCTTTTCTAACCTAAAGACCATCTGAATTAACACTTGTTTTACTGATTAGTGTTTTAATAACTGGTTTGTGCTGGATATTTTGTCATGTGTCTTTTAATCAGGTTAGCTTTGTGTGCTAATAATTTAATATTTAAATTTCACTAGTGCCCAGAGGCCCCAATCATGATCCTGGTGACCCCATTATGCTAGGTCTCTGCAAACATAAAATTAAACACGGGCGTGACTGACCTATTGGGATGGTCTATTAACATCAGTGAGGGCTCTGCTATTGATTTGTCTGGTACTGGGACTTCTCCCATGGGTCTCTGGCACAAAGAGCTTCCATTCCAAAAAGCCAAGTAAAATATGAAAGGAGAAGAAGACTACCAAATATTTTTATAATGTCTACATTTTTCTGCAAATAAAAATAACCTTTTCCCAACTATCCCTCAGAGGAGTCATAGTATGCTGCTTGATTTATTATAGTCATTGTGCAGAAATGCATCTTCAGAAGGATTTGAAAAAAAGGAATAGTGGCAGCTTTTATGGATTAATTCGGGGAAGTGCATTCATAGGAGGATCAAAAGAAAGTTGCAGAGGTTGGCATCGCTGGGGCTGGCAGGGTTAATAAAAGATGAGGGAGAGAGTTCGGAAGAATCTTGAAGTTTAGGGGATGACGTTTGAATTGGACACAATGAAAAAAGGTAACAGGAAGACGTAGAAGAGTTCAAAATGTGGTGTGAGAGGATGCAATCAGAATGATGGATGAAGATGCTGATGTTAGAGAGAGGTAACGTGGATGTCGGAGAGCAGAAACTGATGCAATCTGCAATGTTCCAAGCAGGAGGAACATCAAAGAGATTGAGGATGGAGTATGGGCCTTGACCAATGTCAAACCAGATGATGATGAAGACCTTTGCAAGAGCAGTTTTTGTAGCCTGAAGGGAAGCAAAAGATGAAAACGGACTATGGGGATAGGAGTTTTACACAAAGTTTGTAAATGGCTCATTTCGAAGACTTGAGCTGAAGAGAAGCAAGGAAATGGAGCAGTAGGTGGGTATGGATCATAAAGAGTCCCATGAGTCCATGTTGATGGATGTCACCAACATTCAAAGTATGGACAAAATCATTTGTGTTGAAAAATTTGACTTATGTTTTTGGAAAAGGTGGATCCAACAGTGTTTCATTTAATAAAATTGTCAAATCTTTAATCAGGTAAAAGAAATTCTAATTTATGACAGCTTGGAAACTTAAAATGAAATCTGCTGTCTTTTATTTTTAATTTTTTATATAGTGTCTGTCATGAGAATTCAAGTACCAGAAGCAAACCTAATAATACAAAAGGACTCTCCTAAAATCTTGACTTTTGTTTGATTTGCAAAAATACACTCAGATGTCGAAACACCATGCTGTTCACTCTAGCTTTAGCATGCCACAGCATGAGCAGAAAATAGAAAATATGAGCTGCATAATTCAGAATGAAAATAGTGTTGATGTTTGATGCCACTGTAATAATCTTGGATGCTATGGTAATGACACTATATTAATACCTGAGTGGAACTAAATGGATCACTTTAACGGCTTGTCTATATGGAGACATCTAGGAAAGTTCATCCAAATTAACTCGAGGTGAATTTGAAGTGGGTTAGTTAAATAGCATTAAACCCCTGTGTGAACACCCTCATTCAAAATTAAAGTGGTCTTAATTCAGTTTATTTTAATTTACTTGTCCCTGTGTAGAGAATCCCTAATAATTATCATCTTACATGTTCAGTATCAGAGGGGTAGGCATGTTAGTCTGGATCTGCAAAAGTGACAGTCTCCTGTGGCACCTTATAGACAAACAGATGTATTAGAGCATAAACATTCGTGGGTGCATCCGACGAAGTGGGTATTCACCCACAAAAACTTATGTTCTATACATCTGTTAGTCTATAAGGTGCCACAGGAGACTCTGTCATCTTTCATGTGAAAACAGTGGTCTTGAAAGCAAATTTTAATTTGTGAACTTTGGATTCCAATACACCTAGGATCATGAATAACAAATAATTTATTTGAATAAAATGTTTAATTTGTGTATCTTTCAAATTCTCATTGTGTAATACTACATGTGCCGGGGAACTCTGTGCTGATACCGCTTCATGTCTGTATTAAATATGTAGGTATTAGCTATAAAATGCAAACTTAGTGCTCTTTGCTCTCACTACCTCAGAAGTTCAAAAATACACATAAGGCCATTTCTGCAGTTTTGGAAAGGGTCCTAGGTGATTAATTATTCCATCAATGAGGTCTGCATATTTTTATTGAGCAATATAGATTTTATGAATTTTAATGTATTTTGCTTTTGCATGGAATTCTTAAGATCACCCTGAAAGAAACCCTCAAAGAAAGTATGTTGAGAAAAATATGGCCACAACACACATTATCAAGGTAATGTGATAACACTAATCTTACATTTATATTTAGAACGGAACTAGAAGACAGTACAGAACCACAAAAAGTTAGTAGCTTCAGACATCTACACACAAGTCATCCAACTAGACATACCAATGTATTTAGAACCCATTGAATTGAGTTTGTCAGAGCATTCTGTAAGGAACATGTTTCTGGACTGGAACCATGGTCCCTACCTGTGGCTTTCCTGGGCTATTAATAGTTCAAGCTTTTTACCAAAAGTAAATTCAATAACTGAATGGTAGGTAACCTGCCTTCTGTGCAGCTAGGTGTTATTTTATGCTCCCAGTCTTTCCATTCGCCACAGGGAAAGTGCTAGCTGGATTTCTGTATTACTACTTGCAGCCTTTCTGAGCCACCCCAATCCAGACTGCCTCCTCATTCTTTCATCCAAAATGATCCCACCTCTTTCCTGATTGACACTAATGAACAATTCTTCCTTATCTCTTAGTCTTTACGGTGCCACCCGGGACTCCTTGCTGTTTTTGTGGATACACACTAACTCGTCAACCCCTTAATTCTTTTTATCTCCCTTTCCACACTTTCATCCACATACCCAACCATACCACATTCCTCCATCCCAACCTTCCAACTGCTCCCCACGCTCTCTCTCCCAGCATGTAGGATGAGGTGAAGCTCGTAAGCATTTATAAGACCTCATCACTATCTTGTGATCTTCATTCTGTGTTTGCAGTGCAACAGGTTAACAAGAAATTTGGTAGAGCCCTAATTTTAAATGAGTTTAGTGACTTCTAATGTGTTTGGTTTTTCTTAAGTACTAAGATTAAGTGGCTCAAGCTTCTGTTTTTAACAGGAAACTTTAATATCCTTGAGCAGTAGTCCTCACACTAGATCGTGACGCTAAAGTGGGTTGCAAAGACTTGCTGGCACTTAGGGCTGAAGCCAAAGCCTGAGCCCCGATGCCCAAGGCTGAAGCCAGAAGGTTTCAGCCCAAGGCAGCAGGGCTTGGGCTCCAGTCCATCCCTGACCTGAGTCATTTAGTAATTTTTGTTGGCAGAAGGGAGTGATATGCAATGAAGTTTGAGAACCACTGTCCTAGAAGACCCCCTCCTCACAAAAAGCTAAGGATCAACTGTTTAAGCTATTGGTGCCTGCCTCAAAGCCCACTGAAAACAATCAGAAGACTGCAAATGACTTCAATGGGCTTTTTATCAGGCCCTCTGTGCCTATGTATTTAAATGTGTCTCATGTGTGTGTGCATGCACGAATGCACACCATTGAAAGTGGCCTTTTTTGACTCCCTGACTGGTACAAAGAAATGGCTCTTGAATTCACTACCAAATTATCTCTCTCGTGCTGGGAGAGAATCTGTTTCTCTCAGAACTGAGACCTGTGTGGATGGCAGAAGAGTTTGGTTGATGTGACAAACCAAATTTCTGCATCTCAACATCCCCCACAATTTTTGACATCTGGGCTGCTCTCCTTCCTGTGCAGCTCACAAAGGTGGATTGGTGTTTTGGTGTGGCACAGTCTGGCCCCCCCAAAAAAACTCCTCCGTTTCTGCTCGCTGCCATTTCTCTACCTCCACAGCAATACACAGTGGCAGTTTCTTTTGCTCCTGCCCTTACTCCTTCTGTTGTATCTTTTCTATCTATTTTGGGGGGCAGTGAAGAGCAGTTTTCTATCTTCTCTGCATTCCTCCTCTCCCTGAGTTAATTAATCCTTTGGGGATTTAACCCTCCCTGAACATCCATTGCAGCATCTCTCTGCTGGCTCCTCTGCCACTTACAGGCATGGTAGAGCAGCCAAAAAACCACCTGGTCAAATCTAAGCATCGCTGTATACACAAGGCAGCCTTCCCAGGCCCAAAGGTGGTGAGTTGTGCCCAGACTGCATCCAACCTTCCATCATAGAATCATAGAAGTGTAGGATTGGAAGGGACCTCCATAGAACTTGTAGTCTAGCTCTCAAGGCAGGACTACATATTAACTAGACCATTCCTGACAGGTGTTTGTCTAACCTGTTCTTAAAAATCTCCAATGATGGAGGTTCCACAACCTCCTTAGACAATTTGTTCCAGTGCTTAGCTATCCTGACAGGAAGTTTTCCCTAATGTTTAGCCTAAATCTCCCTAGTTGTAATTTGTCTATTATTTCTTGTCCTAACTTCAGTAGATAAGAACAAGAATTTATCACCCTTTTCTTGATAACAACCTTTTATATACTTATACTCTCCCTCTGTCGTCTTCTCCTCAGACTAAACAAACCCAGTTTTTCAATCTTACCTCATAAGTCATGTTCTCTAGCCTTTTAATCATTTTTTGTTGCTCTTCTCTGGACTTTATCCAATTCATCCACATCTTTCCTAAAATGTACCACCCAGAACTGGACACTGTTCTCCAGCTGAGGCCTAATCAGCATAGTATGGTACTTATTGTGTCTTGCTTACAATATTCTCACTAATACAGCCCAGAATGATGTTTGCTTTTTTTGCAACAGCGTTACCCTGTTGACTCATGTCTTGCTTGTGATCCACTATGACCCCCAGATCCTTTTCCGCAGTATTCCTTTCCAGGCAGCCCTGGAAAGGGGATGCTCACTTTAATCAGGTCCTACACTTGGCGAAGTTTACAAGCTCCCTCTTTGGAGGCAAGCTCAATACAGTTATAGCTGACAATGCAGGAGAATGCAAGCAGTCTCTTCCTTCTCCCTTATCCGGAGAGAATCTAGACTGGCCTTCAGAGAGGGGTGCTCTTTTCACTTCTCATCCTCAGAGGTACCAACCAAGGGACAACAGATTCCCTAATGGAAAACACTGGAATCAAGGTTGGGGGGAAAGTCCGGAGGGACATCATCCCTCCAAGAATCCACTTTCTGGCAACAATTACCTCCTAGACCTCCACCCAGAGCTAAAGGAATGGTTTTCAGTGACCACAGACAAGTGGCTCAGGGAAATAGTTGCCAGGGATACTCTCTTGAGCTGAGAGCTGTACCCGATCTTTCCTTCAACGATGCCAAAAACAGTCTGATCCAGAATGAAATCTCTTTTATCTTTTGGACATGCATGTGCTCCCTCAGAAGAAAGCTTCTCTGGGTTCTATTCCATCCTCATTGTACAGAAACACATGTCCCTGTTCTCTCCCATGTACCTGGTTGCTGCTGAGCTGGGTTGAAGAACAGAGTCTGTTGTTGCTGCTGGCTCAGAAATAAGTGCTGCCAGCAGCCGCCGATGGCTGAAAATGCATTCAGTGCTCTGCTTAAAGAGACAACACTCTTCCCGCCCCCACCCACCAACACTCACACCAAACCACAATCTGAAATGGTGAGCCAGCAGTGGCCAGAGGGCTGCAGGAGGGCCATGGGCTCCAACAAGATGTAGTCCCCATGTGACACAATGGAGCCTGCTTTGAGCCACAGGCCAAGTACCAGGAACCTCAGAAGCAGCACATGAGTAATATCCAAAAATATTTAAATGGTATTCTGTTATTTGTTTAACAGTGCGATTTAACACTGATCATGTTATATGTTTTTTAAAATATATTTAATATCTATATATTTTTAATCTTGCAATTAATCATGATTAATTTTTTTAATTGTTTGACAGCCATCATTTCTTTTCTGCAAGGAGTCTTCATACAATTCCACCACTCCTGGGTAGCTCATGAGTCCAAGGTCAAATATTAAGTGGAATCGTTACCATATGGCAATCTTCCTTGGTCTGATGTATATCGTTATTTCATTAGATCTCACAATACTTGTTAATGATGTTATGCAAATGTTACAGCTTGAGAATAATTCCTCTGGCATCAAGCAGGAGCAGAGAGGGCATGGCCAGGCCATGTGCTGCCAAAATGTTGATCCACCACATGAGCTGCAGAGGGAGGAGAAGAACAATCCAGACATCCTGAATTGTGGAAGACGCTGCTGTCAGAAGGGAGATTATCATTTTTTAAAAATTTCCATTCTAGGTGAGATTAAGTTGAAAAGAGATAATGCTCACTCACAACCCTGTAGCCACTGTCTGCCAGCCATGTATGTTGATTTACGGCAAGTTGGCTAGACAATCACTATGAAACTATGCTGTTTTCAGCAGCTACTACACCAAATTAAATGCAGCATTTTTGTTTTTGAAATGCCCATTGAAAAATGTATGCTTAAGAAGGCATGATATTTAATGTTGTTACAAACTGCAAACGTGTTAGTGATATTTGGATATTTTACAAACTTTGTGAGCAGAAGCTCCCTCAAAGCATTTTCCAGATACTTGCTGGCATAGAGTTTTTCAGAGCATAACAAGTTCTTCATCTGAATGCCTATAGTTTCTCAAAGAGAGAGAAGAAGCAGTATGGGGGGGGGGGGGGAGTTTCTTTACTACAAATGTTTACATTTTTTGCACATCCACGAACTTGTTACCTGTTAATCTATCTTTCCAAACTAAATTTTGAGTAATATTTTTATCTGTCATTTTCTTGAAATACATGTTTAAATTAATTCACTAGGCTGCACCATGTAGTGTTAAATTGTACCAGATGGGCTGTAAGATAATATTGCACAATATAACATGACTCAGGCTGAATCAAGTATGCAAATGACTTGGATCAATAAACTTTGTTTAAAAATAACACCGGTTTAAAATCCACCTTTAAACAAAAATGTTGTGATGCCCAAGAAATCATTTACAACAAGACATCATAAATACCTTATGGTTCACAGGTAATGAATGAGTCATCTTACTTGCTGTGTGAGATGCATGGCAATATTTTCATATGCGTCGGTAGTTTGGCATGTAGATGGTCTGATCTTGGCTTATCTTGCTTTATCATTTAATATGGATGTCTTGCCTATTTAAAAACTAAAGATGGTCCTGAACCAAAATTGCGGCTCAGAACTTTGGCTGAGGTCCATCTCTTATGTATCTGTGTCATGATGAGCTCTGTAGCACACCCATGCTGAGCAAAAGGATGTGTGCCTGTACAAAAGATTGGAATAGCGTCACGTTTTCTTTCAGAGAGTATTTCACCTAGGGTACGTGCTCCTAAATTACAGTGTAAAACCACCAAAAGGACTTGCAAATACTTGGAATGCTGCAATTTTTTGGAAAAAAATAAGCATTTTTCTTTCTAACCACAATATAAGTTCTATTGTCCCTGAAGTATTCTAGGATGTATTTTTAATGGATTTATGTATATTTCACAATAAGTAGCATGTTATACCTCACCAGTAAAGAATGAGTAATGTTGTTTGCAAGAAGCATGTCAGTTTTTTCCTCTGTGTGGGTAGTCTGGATGCGAAGATTTTCTGCTCTTTGTACAGCCTTCATTTTAGCTCTAAATACTCATTTCCTTGCATTACAATATATGGTTTAAATATAAAGGGGTATAAAAATACTGTTTTATATATACCGGTAAATATAAATTTAAATGTTCAGTATTAGAATAATCATAACTACAGAACTGTTTTCTAAAAAGCTAAGTGTGGATACTAAGGTAGTAATGGTCTATAGTGGTTGCATATGTCATTCTTTTCACAATATATGTATTATATTTGCAATGTTATGATACCTGTATAGTATTTAACTCATAAATTGGAGATGTGACTAAGTCAAAGAATAGTGAAGTCCTTAAGTCATATATTCAAAGCAATAATGTAAGCAGTTGGTTTACAGGTTAGTTATGTTTTAAAATCCATTCATATATTTTTATATCTATCCGTTCCTGACCTTGTTCACTATTTTAATAGTTAATGAAGTAGTTGTTATGGTATTCACGGGAATTATTAGCATATTGCCTAGCAAGAGGAATGGCAGCTGTCCTAAAGCATGTGTAGAGTTCATACCATACCTTAAAGATGATGGACATTTTGGAGTCCAAACTGGGAGTTAGTTAGCTAGTGACATATTTGAATACCCTTTCAATGTAAAACATTGTCTAGCAATGTTAGAAGCAAAGCACATCTGAGAACTTAACTCTTTGATAGCAGAAGTTGGAACTGCTCTGTGTCAGTATTTGTTGCCAACAATTTCTTCTTATTTTATCAGAACATTTTTATGAGAGAACTTAAAATGACCCACTCAGAATTAAATAATATGAAACAATTGTACAGCAACATGCACGGTTTTCTTCTTCATTATCTATTTTTCACAATAGAGGGGCAAGAAGCAAAGGGATAGGAAAGGAATCATAAATGTACAGACACATTTATTTATAATGTAATGCCAGGGGATATATATGCCAGTTGTATAGTGTTCGCTATATACGTTGTAAGAAAATTCATACGCTAAGGAGCCATAGCACGTTTCTGAATGCACCTAAATTCTCATTCACTTTGACTATCTTCGTGGCCCCAGAGTTCAGACTACAGAGTGTGAACTGAAGTTCGCACTGGCATGCTATGCTCTAACTGCCCAGTGAGGACACTGCGGGCACAAACTGAAAGTTGGCATTAGCTTTATGCTCTTTCAAATGGGACTATGTTGGTGCAAACTAGTTACCTTTTAGTTCATACTTGCAGGGTCTAAATGGGGCAATTCCAGCACAGCCCACTAGTGCATGCTGCAATTCACACCCCTTTGGTCCACACAACTGGGCTATACAGACAAGCCCTTAGAAGGATATTTTTTCCAGGTTACCCAAGGTAACCTACTAATCTAGAATGCTAAAATGTGTAACATTTTTGTACTATCTGCTTTTTACCCCAACGGGGGGGCTCTTTGTATCCACACATAGAACCCACCAGTTTCAATGACTATCTCATGCCAACACTGACCATCTTCATCCAGTGTCTTCATAGTAGCCCTTACTTGGGTGGAACTCCCACAGTTCTTTCCTTTAACAAAATTATTTATTCCTTTCCCTTTTCCTGATTCAGCTTCCAAGGAGGCCCGAAGGGAGGCCCTTTCTTTCTGGGGTCTGCCTGGAATTAGCAGCCACCACAATCCCATCCACTGTCTATTCACAAAAGCCATGTTAATTAGAAAATAACTGAATGCGCTCGGAGTAAATGACCTAAGCAAGCATGGCCTCCAGAAAAATCGCTGAAAATATTGCTGCATGGTAAATAAACTTGTTACCCACCAAGGCTCTGTCAGCTAAAACAACCTTTTTTTTTTTTTTCTACTGGCCTATCCCTCAGAAGTGGCACCTTTTCTTATTTCTTCCTTATTTCTTATTCAAGCCTGTCAACGTCAGGGGCACATACCCCATTGCAGTATATCTCTCGCTTCTGGGAATTGGCTGTGATCAATAGGAAACCTCCAGATAACCCCTTCGGTTGTATTTAGGTATTTGTCTGAACTATGAACTTGCCAATATACAAGAGACTCATAGACACCATTGCCCTCCAAGAGCCCAGGGTCAAATTTTTGGATGAGTTCAGCAGCACCCTTAAATGGGATCAGGTTCTCAAAGGAGATCAGTTCCCATTGTGGCACTTGGAGCTTTTGACAATCTGGCCCTATTGATCTGAGCACCTTAGAAAACCTGGCCCTTGCAATCTAAAGGGAAATGCTGAAGATCTGGCCTACTGGGAAATCCAGAGGAGAAAATGCTATTAAGGTTGGAGGGTGAGGTCTGTGTTGTAACCAGCTTGCCACTTCTTGGCACACTAGGAAAAGCGAGTTTTTAGGAAGAATGGACTTGTGATGGACTTGTGAGCCAAGGTTGGGAAGTCTAGTGATTGTGAGTATGCATTCATCTAGTCTAGTCATGTATAGTGTGTAGCATGGAAGAGAACGGACAGAGGATCCATAGTTATATTTGGATATCCAATTTATAATTCAACCAATAATGAAATAATATAACTTTATTGGAGTCATACATCCTAGATTGAGAGTGTGACAGAAGTCATGGGAGGAGGAAGGGATTTCCTTTTTAATACGTGTCTAAGAAAATTGAAAATTATAAAAAACTACAAAGAAAATATAGAACTTAAGCAGGCAGCAAGTTTAGTAATTCTTTTGCAAAAAGGCTCTTTGGTGTTGCTGAATAACAGTATTTTTATCAAATAGATCTTGTTAAAGAAAATTCAACATATACTTAACATACCAAACATTTTAGACCAAATGTCTCTTTATGGTGAGACATTCATAGTCACTGTAGTATTTTAACTTATATGCTTTCCTGTCAACAGACTGCAAGAAAAATATTTTGTCCAGCCCCACCCTCTCTCCTGTCAGTAACATTTTGCTGATGATACAGGAAAGATAGGTTGAAGATGTGCGTTTTACATTTCAGTCTGAATGCTGTGAGATTTGTGCTCATTTTGGAAGTGAGTTCCAGAGTGATGGACCTATGATCCAGCTGCTAAAAACACTGTCTCTTACATTCACAAGTCTTACTCTTTTGCATGATACTTCCATTGTTTCAGAGGATCACAGCTGTTGTCGGACGTGGTGACTGTGCAGAGTGAAAATAAGGATGGAGGCTATGAGCTTGATCCAGAATTCAACAGAGCCAGTACAGTGGCCCACTTTCATGGAGGGTTCAAGAGGTTTGAAAAGGAATTCACAAGACATTGGTCTGCATTTTCATTTAATTTTTTTAAGTGCCTGTCTAAAAACAAAATCAGAAATTATAGATTTAACAAGTACAGAGAGTGCGCATTCCTGGAACATTTAATTCGCTGAGTTTGTAAAACATATTTGGTCTTTCATATGGGAAATTGAAAAGGTTTATTTAATAGGAAATAAATGTTTTGTAAAGGTAAATGACCCATTTTATTTCTTAGCTGTGAAGTACTCTGGGCAAAAATATCCATAATACTCATCACTGCCAGTTTAACTTCCCTACAGTTACTAGGCTATAAGATTTTATGTAGCATGAATATTGTACATTTACGTTCTACTGGGGAGTGATTGAATCTGCCTAATATTATTACAGAAGTTACAGTAGCATAAATCAAAGCTTTTGAAAAATGTTTGGGATGAATTAATTGTTCATTTACTTTTCAAACTTCAGCAATCTGGTTTCTACCAGCTTCATGTTGGATTTATTGAGGATTAGATTAAGTCATGGTGATATATCTGGTATTTTGCACCATGAGTTTTCTTCCAAATGTAATTATGGGAATATGTAAGCTATTCTAGTAGAGGGTATTTCCTTGAAGCACTTTGTTTCAAGCAGACACTCCATTACACTGCTTTAAAATGAGAACCTAAAAAAGTTATATTTGCATTATACAAACTTTGTAAACTTGGGGGTGGGGGGGAAGGCAAGCATCTATTAGAAGAAAACACATGGGTAGAGAAACCTCTTAACATTTTCTTAGAGTTTATTTTGGAGCTTACATCTGAAACCACAAGGAGAGTATACTCTGTAACTGAAGCAGAGAGGTAGTTTGTGGTTAGAGCAGAGTGTTGGGCATCAGAAGAGCTGGGTTTTAATCTCAACTTTGCCAGTAACTTCAAGTGTAACTTTGGGCCTGTTATTCAACTGTCACCTCTTTTCCCTGTTTTTAAAATGTGTGTTACTTACATGTTTCACATGGGCTGAAGAATTTCTGATTCTTAATTAGCTAATCTGGTCTATGGATTTGCATCCTCAGGGTCCAATCTCTTTTTAGAACCTATTCTCTCACCACCACCCCCCACTCCCCTTTTGCTGATCTGTGATAGCTATGGCCCTACCAAACTCAAGGTCCATTTTGGTCAATTTCACATTCATAGGATTTTAAAAATAATAAATTTCATTATTTCAGCTATTTAAATATGAAATTTCACAGTGTTGTAACTGTAGGGGTCCTGACCAAAAAAGGAGTTGTGGGGAGGTCACAAGCTTATTGTAAGGGGGGTTGTGCTATCCTTACATCTGCATTGCTGCGGGTGAGGGTGCTGCCTTCAGAGCTGGGCATCTGGAGAGCAGTGGCTGCTGTCCGGGATCCCAGCTCTGAAGGTAGTGCCACCACCAGCAGCAGTAGAGAAGTAAGAATGGGATGGGATGGTATTGCCACCCTTACTTCTGCACTGCTGCTGGCGGGGGGCTGCCTGCAGAGCTGGGCACCCAGCCAACAGTCACCACTATCCAGCTGACCAGCTCTGAAGGCAGCTCAGAGGTAAGGGTGCCATTACCTTAACTGCCCTTAAATAACCTTGTGACCCCCACCCCGCAACTCCCTTTTGGGTCAGGATCCCCAATATGAGAAACGCTGGTCTTTCCCGTGAAATTTGTATAGGATAGAGTGAAAAGACAAAAGACTGGATTTCATGAGGAGAGTCAAGATTTCATGGTTTTTCATGGCCATGAATTTGGTAGGGCCCTATTTATAGCCTAAATGTCTTAGTCTTCAGAGTATGCCACAAGGTAAATGGTCTCTCATTTCCCTATCAGGAGTGTGACGGACCGCTCTCTCACCCCTCTCAGGAACAGGCAGGGAACCCTTCTTTGCTCCAAACAGTGCTCTTTTATTAACAGTGCAGGACCCCACCACCAATATATACAGCTTTGTACAGTTCTTCAACTTACAGCTCTACAGCTCCTAGTTCTTAACACACAGCTCTGAATAGCTCAAACCACACCACACTCTATACCATCCCCACCACACTGGGCTTGCTTCCTGGCAGGCCTTTTATCCCCCTGAGGAGGCTCCCAGGTGCCACTCATGCAGGTTGATTGCCCTGCAAGCCAGGTGGCTAATTAGCCTTCCTGCAGGGAGGTTTGCAGAGGGCTTTTCTCCCTCTTAAAGGGGCGACAGGCTGGGTCAGGCCCACCCTGCCACAGGAGAAAGATGATGGAGAAAACTGGTAGGGCAGGTGGGTGGATATATGTGTGTGTGTGCACGCACGTGCATTGAAGGGGCGGGAAACTAAGGGCATGGGAAGATTAATTAAACTTGGGGTTTTTTATGTTGCTGCTGGAGTATTTGATCTGAGGTTGACTGATGGGATTTTAATTGTCAGATTAAGATATAGACACTTATCTATATATATAAAAGTCAAATGGTGTATGTATGTATGTATGTAAGCTTACTCCTTCCGCACCGTTTGAGCTAGAGACTTGAAATTTGGTACAGTTAGAGGTCCCGGGGTCCAGATGGTCGGAAGGGTCGAAAATTTTTCAAATCTCACCTCTGACGCCCCCCAGGGGTGAAAGTCTTTAAAGGCCAATCACATCAGCTGGGCAGCTATGTTGTTATGATGTCATAATACCCCCTCCAACAGACACAGCACTCGCTCAGCTCTCTGCCCCTCCCCCCTCCCAACGGAACCCCGGAATCCATCAGCTCTGTGCCCCCTCCCCACCTGCGAAGGACCCCGGAATCCCTCAGCTCTGTGCCCCCTCCCCACCTGCGACGGATCCGAGTTGGGTTTGGTCAGACGGTAAGTGAGTTGGGGGGTGTTGGGGTTGGTCAGGGGGTGTCAGCTGTCTGTCCCCTCCCCACCTCCGACTGACCCGAGCAACGCCGGGCCCTTTCGCTAGTAGAGTATAAAAACTGATACATCTGTAGATCATTTTTTAAATCCTTGGATCGAGGACAATGTAGAGTACTATGTATCTGAAATCATTAAAGATTTTTATTAACAATATTAACAATTAACTTGCAACATGTCCTGATTACATATGAATTTTTGTTTTATTGGTCCCAACAGAGGTTTTTGGTCCTGGTGGGTACTCCAACTGCTAATCTGAGGTAAGGAGTTCTAGGAGTAGTCATCACAAGATACTGAGTCTAAACCTAGAGTGATAGTTTCCTTGTTGATTTCAGTTACCTGCATTTTTATGTGACCTTGTATTACAAAAATCTGCTGTCAGTTAATGTTCTTTAATTGAAACGCCATGTGAATTCTGCTCTTCAGTCTTTTAGCATGAGCAAAACAATTCTGATCTCTTCTCTTTTTTTTTTTTTTTTTTCCCCCTAAAGACTACCTAGTCTGAGGAGACAGAATAAGCTATTTTTTCCTTTTTTTTTAATCTTGCTCTTTATGGAGCACTCATGAGGGTCAAAGCATTCCAAGACTGAATTGCTGATAGGTCCTTCAAAATGCCAGTCATTTACCTTTGCTTTACTGAGACAGTTCCCTCTTCAGTCTGTAGAACCAAGCAGTGGAAGCTAAAATACATAAAACCAAAGACAGCTCCCTTTGAGTAGCCATCATAGGTTAGTTGAGTCTAGTTTCCAACCCTGGTTCACCAGAACACCCTTCCACTCTGAGAAGCACGTCATCAGCTTTAAAATCCTGGAAAGCAAAATCTCTGGAAGATTACATTTGTAAACTTGAACATGGTTGAATGGTATTATAATTTCTCTCTAAATTCATCATCGTGTGTAAATCGCTACTTGTTCAGGCTCAGATTTAGCAAAGCACTTAATCATGTGCTTAATTCCGATTGGATTGAAATGGAAGATGATCCAGTGACTAGGAGGCTCTCCTGGAAGGCCTGTGTTCAGTTCCCTGCCCTGCTGCAGACTGTGTGGCCTTCAGCAATCCCTTAGAGTCCCTGCGCCTCACCTGTAAAATGCAACTAATAGCAATTCCCTATCTCATGAGGATGTTGTGAGGAAAATTACACAGAAGATTGAGCTACTTGTGTATGGCCATCTATCTCTAAAATAGACTTCATGTATTATATTCATGGGTTCATCCTACTGACTTCATGTATTGATTTTAATGGGACTTAAGCACTTTTCAAGTGTAAGCTAGACAGAGATGGACTTAATTACATACTAGCATGTTATGCTGAAGAATGGCTTCAAATCGTACCAGTTAGTATTCATGTAAGAATACAATATCTTGAGGGAGGAATTTGGTTTTAGATATAGAAGGGGTGACTATCCTACAGTGTAAATACTTTTTTGCTGCTCTAAGGGACAATAAAAAAGACTGCCAATATTCTAAGAGATTAATCATACCTGTGGCAATTTCTACTTGCTCAGTCATTGCTTTCCTATAGGTAAAGGTACACTCTCCACATATGCTGCTGCACATCAATAGCATGTTCTTGAATTTGGTATGCAGGCCATTTGCTGAGTAAATATGCTCACTTAAAATTGTGTAGTATCTTGTTTATTTTAGTTTAGAGAAGGATCTTAGTTTTATTTCCAGTAACTGTTATTTACTTTAGGCCAGCCCTTACGAAGGCAAACTCCCCAAGTAGTCCAAGAGACATCATCTGAAGTGAGCATTGAATAGAAACTGAGTAAGAAGCTCAGGATTTCTCAGCAGATAAATATCTAGAAGTGACTTCCCAGATAGTGAATATCCCAGAGGTGACTTCTGGTACAATTTGAAACTTGCGAATCAAAGAGATTCCTCTTGTTGAATATATTTTCTGCGGAAAACTTCCTATTCCCAAAATCGATATCATCCAGGCTCCTTCTCAATTCTCCCTTGAATAGCTCAAAGGACTAACGATTGAAGGAAAATAGTCTTTATTCTTTTTACTTGTCTGATCGATAATCCATGGTCGCATGCTGATGCCCTCTGGACTTTCTTCCTTTTTGGGAAATGGTGGTTAGCTTTGCTTTCACCTGAATATGCTATGGGATATTTCACCTAAGTACTACCCCCACTCTGTTGCCTGCTCGTCTCCCTTCTCTGTTGTCTCATCTTCCAAGGGATCACCTATATTGTATCTTATATTTGTCAGATAAGCTGTTAAAACATATTTGGAAGGGGACATTATTGCTGTATTTTGGGGAGGAAGTGCACAATTCCATTATTTTGCACTGATTTCCAGTGTGTTGCTGACTTGCTAGCTATTTCCATACATTTCTTTTGCCAATGCAAGTTTTTCTTACTATTCTCCCCTCCACTCCCTCAATAACACCTCCTCCCCCATTCATCATATGCAATGGCAAGGACGAATATATTAATATAAAAATAATGTCTTGTCATTTCAACCCAGTGCAATGATGTTACCAGTTATGCATTTAGCAAATGCTTTATCAAAACCAGTAAAAGTTTAACAGGGTGGGTGGATGGGTGTCAGAATAACATGTTGTGATTTGTTTAAAAGCGTAAAGCTTTCATGTCTGCCTCCTGCCTCAGCCCAGCATTACACTGCCTTTGAGCACAACACATTCATTTTGTTTAAAATACAAAATAGTCATTTGTGTTCCTTTAACTCTTCCTCATCCTGTGGTAACCCAGCTTGAGATATGTTCAGTACAGAGCTCTGCTGTGCAGAGAGTCTGACTCACTGCTTTTCAATAACACCCTCTTCACAAAGGCCAGTAAATCAATGCAACTTCCCCCAAGTCGTCAAAGCGATTAAAAAATAATATTTAGGTTATTAGGCAAAAAAGGGTTTTTATATATCAAAAGTACACACTTTTTAAAAAAGCATGTCACTAAGTATATTATTCGTTTAAACTATTATGCTTGTTAGTACTACTTACTAAATAGAGTGTATGTAGCACTTTGCACTGTAGCATTTTTTCATTTAAAGTGAGCCAAGCCGCACTTATCCTTTATTTTACAGGCAGGGAAACTTATGGCCGGGAGATAAGTGTCTCCTTCAACGTTACACAGCAAAGCAGTGGCACAATCAACAGTAAGATCCAGATTGCCTGACTCCTGATCCTGTGCTCTGCTAGTCAAAACTCTCTCTTACTTCTGATGAGTTTGTCAAAAGAAATATCTGGAAATAGAAAGTAGCTGTAATCAGCCAGTGGAGTCAGTGAGAGAATCAGATAATCAGATCTGATTGCTATCACTGCATATAGCAAAATTTGTCCATGTTTATTATGCTAACACTTCGTGTGCATTCATGTTGTGTTGCTTAGGGGTCATATGGGCCCCCTTGTGCTCACTCAGGATATTCCAAACAAGAATGCAAATTAGCTCTCCATTTTGTCTCATCAGATTTGTTTTTCTTCCTCTCCACGTGCTCACCTTTATTTCCTATGTTCCCTCCACTGGCAAACTCCCAAAGAGGATAGTACTCAGTGTCACAATGTTTCTTACATACTGTGGTCATTAATGTAATCGCTTACTCAGATAATGTGAACCCAGCATGTTTTTAGTTCATAAACTGAATTGAAGTAGATTGCAAAGTACTTTACAAAGGTGGCTAAGTGTTATCATCCCATGTTACAGATAGGGAAACTGAAGCTTGGAGAAGGAAAGTCAGTTGCACAAGGTCACACAATAAGTTGTGCCGAGCTAAGGTTAGAACCAAGGTCTCCTGACTTCCAGTGTTCTGCCCTATCCACTGGGCATCCCTGCATTGTGCATCCAATGTGGCATTTTATAGGTGCCATTTATGCACAGAGGAATCTTTTATGATATTTCCTTAGGGAATCCAGCTGCTGAACCCAGCAGGTCCGCTTGGCTTCCGTTGTCTGACAGCCACATAGACTAGTAGTTAATGAATCAACAGCTAACAACTTGCCTCACATCAGGATTCCTAAACAGATAACCTCCTGTAGCCTCAAGATTTTCTTTCCACTTACCATTTTAAGCCCTTTCTACAGAGGCATTTATAATGGAAAGCCGCAGAGGCAAACAGAAGCAGCAAACAGTGGGGTTTTGGAGAAAGTTCACAGGAGGGAGTGTGTTTCCTTCTATTTTATGCATTGCTCTACACCAGGTAGTGGATATGGACAATGAGGGAACAAATTGCTGTGTCCTGCCTTGGAGGTGCTGTGATTTCCTTTCTGTCAGAAGATAGAAGAGATTTCTGGTGCATGACATGGAACCTGGTGACCTTAGTGGAAGACAAGAGATATGGCCTGAAAGCACAAGTTTAAACACTGCATAGCATCTGAGAAAATGAAAACATCTTGGACTACCAGATTCAGAAGTCGTTGTCAAAGACACCATAAGGGGAAAAATTGACCAAAAGGAACTGGAGAGAGTAGAAATGGACTAGTGATTTATGACTCAAAGGGAAAAGAGAACCAGGAGGCATTCAGTCTGGCTATCAGACATTCAGCAAGTTGACTACTGAGGAATCTCTCTCTCAAGGAATGGGATAGAAAGTTAGAAGGCATATAGCAGCAAGACTGGATGGAGTTATGAAGTCACCTGGCAATTCTCTATGACAGACTGACACAAGCCTTATGGAACAAACCTTATGGAATTAATATAAATATAAAGAATTATGTTTGTACCTTTGGGGTCCACTGTATTAAAAATGCAGTTATTTATTTGTTATTGTGGAATTGTATGTATTTCCATGGGAAAGTTAAATAGAACAGTGGATGACGAGGCAAATTTGTTCAGGTTGTAACATCTCCAGAGCCGCATCTACAAATTCAAACTAAATTCTCCAGACACCAACAAAAAGAAAGGGGTTTTGGATAAATAGTCTGGTTTGAAACTGTCTCTCTGGACCATTCCAATCCAGTAAACAGACTGGTCCACAGAGAGTCCCAATTCTTTATGGTGGGTTGGAAGGATTGGGCCTACTGATGCTCTATGAGATTAGGTGCTTGTTCTGAGTGGAGGCTGTGATGACCTTGTAACCACAAGGAATCCCCTGGGTGCAGGAGTTGAAGGACTGCTCCTGCCAAAATCCATGTTTTGGTGATGTCTGGTAAGCTTATGTGTATGTGTGTGAAGGTACTTCTCTTGTTTTTAATATGCTTTTCCTGAAGTGCTTTTTATTTTAAGAATAAAGTAAATTTGCACAGGAAGTGCTGTGTGGTACCATATAACTGAAGCAATAACAGCTGATAACTGTCTTTGAAGAAAAAGCAAGCAAATCTCATTAGTCATCATGTCAGTGCTGGGAATAATACAGCGAAGGCAGGAAATTGTGACCCTGGCAATACCCCAGTCAGAAACGAGAGAGACCTGGCTCTCCACCCAGAAGGGCATCAACCGGGAAGCAAGCTTTTGTGGAACACTGGGGCACAGTCCAATGTGGAAGGTTGCTGTACAAATGTGATGGCCTGCATTTAATAATTAGGGGGGCTAATCTTCTCAGTTGGAGACTAGTTGGAACAGCGAGGAGGGCATTAAACTAATGCAAGAGGAAGGTGCTGACGAAGTAAGTGCAGTACAAACTCAAAGTCCAAAGCTGCAAACAAATATGACAAAGAATGTGTAGTTTTTTCAATAGCTTATAAAATACTAGCTGTGCTAATGCTCTGGATAACATGGAAGAGGAATTTTAAATTGTATTGAAGAAATTTGATATAACTGGCATTACTGAATTGGGTAGGGATAATTTGTATTACTGGAATATTAAAGCATTGGCTACAACCTGTTAAGGAAGTATGGAATGAGTAAAAGAAGTGGAGTGGCACTGCACATTAAAGACACCACTACCTGTTTTAGAGCTGCTAGTACTCAGAGTCACAAGATCTTGAATGCATATGGATCAATGAGATAACTAGCAAAGCCCCGCCAGGGGATGCCAGAGCTGGTCCCCTAAGGATACTGCTGAGGTGAAAACTTCTGGCACCAGTGCATGCGGCAAGCACACAAACCTAATATGGCATAGACAGGAGCAACACATCTCGAAGAACACCAGTTACGGAAAAGGTAACTGTCTTTTATTGCACAATCAAGAAAAAGGACAATACTTGCTAAATGCCCATCCTGGTTCAATGGCAAAATGAAGCAAGCAAATAGAAATAAAAAAGCAATATATAACTAATTGAAATGGGTAGCAATTTGTATAAATGAAGCTAAGTGTAGAAACTTGATAAGAGAAGCTAAAGACATCAGAAAGATAAATCCGTGTCTGGGAAGGGTTTAGGGTCTGGATCACTATGCCTATTCAAGCAAAATATGCTTTTAAACAGTCAAATACAAAGTTATGCATCTAGGATGCATAGTCCACAGGTCAGATCTACAAAATGAACTGAGAACACTGGTTGTATCTAGGCAAGCAGTAACCCTGAAAAGAATTCAGGGACTATATTAAACAAGCTGTGGGTTGCTGTGGCCAAAATGGTAATGTGATCCTTGGATGTATAACCAGGGGAGTAATGAGTTAGAGTAGGGAGGTGATTTTTACCCCATATATAGCAACAGATGCTGCTGTTTTTAAAAGGATGTTAACAAATTGGAATAGGTGCAGGAAAGAGCCACAAAAATGATTCAAGGAGTGGAGAGAAATGCTTTACACTGAGAGACTAAACTGCTATGGCAAAGGGCAGATTCTCCATCTCTTGACGTCTTCAAATCGAGACTGAATTCTTTTCTGGAAGACATGCATTAGTTAAGCACAAGTTACTGGTCTCAATACATGGGTAGCTGGGTGAAATTTAAGAGCCTGTTACACAGGGGGAAGGGAGTCAGACTAAATGATCTAATGGTCCCTTCTGACCTTAAACTCTAGGAATCTATGAACCCAATTATTTGCAACAGCAACAGTGGTTGCTATAATTTTCTGGCAAAGTGGGTTTTTATTTAAACCAGGTTTTCTCTAGTTGTCACTGTCATTTAATATATACTTAAGCTGAAATCCTGGCTCCATGGCCAATAGCAAAACTCCCATTCACTCCAAGGGGGACAGGATTTTTCACCCTTAATATTAAAGCCTCTATTTTCTTTGACAGGGTTGATTTATTTCCAGGTCAACTAAACTTTGCTATTACCTGTCATTGATTACTGTGATTGACTGTGGGAAACCTTGCTGGTGAACTCTGCCAAAAGAGTTTTTCCTCTTAAGTCTGGCAGATGGTGGGTGTGGGTGTGGGTGGGTGTGGGTGTGTTTTCTTAAGTCAATAAGTAACTTATGGTATAGTTTTTCACTTCCTCTTTAAATCATATGCTAGTCTCCATTGAGATTTGGAAATGCATTGGGGAACAAAATTCAAGAACAAAGTACTAAACTGAGTAGCCAAGTCAAAACTAAATCTAAGATTTTTGGGAGCAGCTTCATGCTGTGGGTGTCCCTAAAAGTGGGACTGCCGGAAGCTGGGACTGGACAACGGGCTAGATCATTTTAAATTATAGTGTTCTGTTCATTCCCTTTGAAGATTCTGGCACTTGTCACAAAATAGGATACTGGGCTAGATGGACCATTGGTCTGACACAATACGGCTGTTCTTATGTTCTTAATAGGATTGAAGTTTGTAGATTCAATGGTTTTATAAACCCCATTGATCCACTTAAGGATTGTTTAAAGATAAATTTTGTTTAGCATTGAGCTTTATCTTGTATTCCAACGAACCTTCTGGATAACTGGGCTAGTGATAGTTAAAGCCATGTTTTCAATTATTCCTTAATTATAATCTCTAAATACGGGAATGTACCTAGCTTTCTAATGCAAATTGTGTGACACAAATGCCTCTTTACACTTTAATTTTGCCCTCCCCTCTCCCATACACACTGCAGGTGCAGTTACTCAAAATGGATGTCCACACCAGTTGTACTTTTGAAGAGAAGGAGGATACTAAAATTTTAGGATGAATGCACAATAAGAGATGTATACAGGTAGGAATGCCTGTAGTTAAAGTTGCCCTACACTTTACAAGATGTTGTATGGCCAGACTTTTAAAGGTGATGCATCTGATCAATATCAAACATTTCTGGAAATGTTTTAGGCATCAGTGACCAGAACCCTCCTGATGAGGGGGGGGGGGGATTGGAAAACCAAAAAGGGGGTGTCAGTGGGGCTGCCATTTCTCCCCAGCTCCAAGGCATATGCTGCTGCGCCCAGTCTCAGACAGGGAGTTTTATTGTTTAAACAGAAGTTAACAAATGAACAGAACAGTTTTTAGCCCCAAGTTTCAGGGCCACCCCTCCTAGGGGTCTCCGGCTCTCCAGCTCCTGGCACCCTCCCAGCCCCAGTCAGGAGCAAGGAGAGACTGTGGGAGAGAGGAAGAGAGGGAACAGGATCCTGCTCCCCTACAGAACCTGGAAGTGAACATGTTATTCCTGAGTTTCAGCACTTCTTTGCAGTGTAGCCAATAGCTCTGAAATTCTGTGCAATAGTCCTGGGAGAGGGGGAGATCTTTAGGCCCAGCTGCACCGGGGACAGGAAGTGGGTGGGGCTAACTCCTCAGAATCCCAGGGTGATGAGAGCCAATGGGCTGTAGCAGGGAGCCTGACCCAGAGCTGTGGGACAGGAGTGTATGAACACAGCCCCCTTCGAAGAATATTTTTACCAGGTGCCTATTTAAGGCCGTCTAATTTTAGTCACAGTCTTATTTATACCGCAACTAACCCTTCTTAGAGTTCTCCTTTTCTACTAACTGAAGAAAAGGGTGTTTAGTCGTAGCAGTGTTATAATATAGTAATGAGGCATGACAGGGAAAATTATTTGTGGATGAGATAATACTAACCCCTCAACTAATATGTTGTAAAGCAACTACTTTTGGTTTCTGGACGGATAGCAAAGAAGGTGCCTAATTTTAAAATTGCATCTAGAGCACATCAACTAACCTTCCTGGAAATCTTAAAGCACAGAATTTTTATGCTGGGAGGCAGTTATTTATTAGGAATCTCATATGTGCATACTGCTCACTGTGAACACCAGGATCTACTGTTAACAGCAGAATGGAATATGAAGACATGAGGAAACAAATCTTCTTATTCAGGGCATACATAACCAACACAAGTCTGTTTGGAGCTCTACCTTAGGCACATTTTATACTAATGTACCCAACCTAGGTATCATGCTGTTTTTGCTATACCTTTAAATCAAACACTGCTGATATTCCTCATCCCCACCCCCTCTTTGGAGTGGGTGTATTTCCAAGTCCTTATTTTCAGCAGTCAAGTTCTATTAAACCACTGATCAAATACCATAACATTTGTTATTCTCCAATGCTGTTAATAACCTAAATTCACTTTCTATTTTTCTTCCATCACTAAATTGCCCAAATCACACTCAGGTGTTAAAATAACTTCACTGGTAAATAACGAACTCAATTATTTTACATGCTCAGTCCATGTAGAAGTTGAATATATTCATTATCAACCTAATTTAACATTTAATATGAAACATAGTTATGCTGTAACAAAATAGGATCTGTGCAAGAGGTTAAAAAAATGCTAGCTGTTATGTGGCATTTTACAAGCACAAACAAACTCTCACAATAGCTCCAAGAAGCAGATAAATTCAGGGCCGAAATCTCTGGTAGTGTAGCTCTACCGCAGCCAAGGGAATTGTGCCAGTAGCGAATTTGTTCCATAGTCTTCATTTCACAGATGGAAAAATAGAGACAGAAAGATAAGGGTCTGAGCCGAAGGCCACTAAAGTTAATGAAAAGGCTCCCATTGACTTCAGAATCAGCCCCTACGTGACTTGATTGTGACTTCAAACAGCAAGTGTCAGGGCTGGGATTAGAAATTCAGAATCCCTGAACTCATACCACTAGATCAGCACTATTTAAGTGAAATATTCTTTTCAATCAGTGTGATAAAACTTGAAGAGATATGTTGATCTTATAATGTTCCTGGATCTACTGTTCAATGCATATTCTTAGGCCTGGTCTACACTATAGGGTGAGGCCAATAAGCTGCCTTGCATTGTCCTAGCTGTGGAATTGTCTTCACTTAAATTTGGCTCTTTATCACCATTTTATAGGTGGAGAAACTGAGGCATAGGGATGAAGTGACATGCCCACAGTAGACCAGTGACAGAATAGAATCCAGGTCTCCTGAGTTCCAATCCACTGCTTTTTCCACTAGGCAACTGCCCCAATAATAACAAAGTGGGTGAAATGAGACAATCATTGCACTCTAAAATAAACTCAGAGAGAAAAATAAAACAAAAATGCTACATCACCCATCGGGCGAACATTTTTCACATATCTGACCCCTCAGATCTCATTGTCAAAGGAAACCTGCACAACACCATCAAAAGACCAGCCTTGGAGGAGCTTAAATTCATAAATTTGATAGACACAAAAAATCGTGGATTGAGACACTTATTTTATAGCTCATTGGAACCCACTAACCTTCCCAGTTTATCTTGAGTAGTCTCTTGCAACATGTGCTTACTTCATATGTTTAAACATGTATTACACATTGTGCTTGGCTGTGATGCTCTCAGTACCTTTCCCAGAGTTGAAGAAGAGCTCTATGTAAGCTCAAAAACTTCTCTTTCACCAACAGAAGTTGGTCCAGTTAATGATATTACTTTACACACCTCGTCACTCTAATATCCTGGGACTGATGTGGCTACAACAACACTCCAAACATCTTCTCAGTTTAGAAATGTATGTGAAATCTGACTTGTTTTAATACTTTACGGAGTACTTTGTAACCCTGAGCATACCACTTTCTCAACTGTTTAAAAGCAATATGATACGAGGAAGTAGAGGAAAATTATGGCTAATTTGACTTTCTTGAAAAGTTTTTCATGTTTGTTTGTTTGTTTGTTTGTAATAGTTGTTTTTCTCTATGGAATCAGAGCTTTCACCTGTGAAGCTGTCTAGCCCTTACTGTTTCACAGATAGACCTTCCTTATGTCATTGTAAGACCTGTTAAGGCAAGACTGTAGAAAACTGTCTCTGAATGGAACATAGAAATAGCAAAGGTGTGAAGCAGAGCTAAGGTGCTAACTTCAGAACCTAGCTGGGAGAGTTTTAAATGTTAACATTATTAAGCAAGGCAGTTTGATTAAAACCTAGCAGGAGTGAAAGAGCTTTGTTTTAACCCCTTCAGAACCGTCAAAGGAAAACAAAAGTACTGTATAATAGATTCTGTCTAAGCACTACATACAATTACATTAGGGAACTAAATCAAACGTATAACCCTGATCGTGCAAAATTTACTGGTCCCCTTGGCTTCAATAAGTAAGGAATTTCCACAATCCCTTCCTACCATATCACAAGAGTAAAATACCTCTCAATTTCCTTTTCCCCCAATTTCCTGGTTACCCACTGGCTCTGCTTTTAAGATAGAGTTCATGTAACAAGAGTCTTTGTAATGTAGCAAACCCTCAGCAGAAACTTGACCAAATAAACACAATAAAGTTTTAAACCACATTGATAATAGAGAATGATCTATTCCCCTTAAAAGGAGTTTAAAAAAAAAAGATTTACATTAAATAAATGTTTGCCTATTTGTAATTCTAGATGCCCTCAACAATTTTTAATTGCACATTTATAAATATAGACTTGCATTACTGACAACAGATTTCTGAAATTTACAGAAAAAAGGTACCCATGTATTATATTATTTAATTAATTTGCATTTGAAATAAGATATTGTAGCCGGATGTATTAAAATTAGATTTTCACATACTATCACCAATAATAAGCACTTTTGCAACAGATAATGTTTTAAAAGTGCACAGGAATAAAAAATATAAACAGTTCAAATGTATAAATGTTCAGTAAAGTATTTCAGTGATATTGTATGAGCAGGTAGTACCAGTAAACTGCAATGTAATTTCTGCAGAATTACATTTACATCCACATGATGTATACTAAAAGCATGAATGTGCCCAATGTTATCATTTGAAAATGGTACTAATGCTTTCTGACTTATAAGCCATTACTCCATGTTTATTACTTTTTTCTCTGTAACAAATCAAAAATGAAATATCTGTTGACTTATGTAACAAGGCACCAGAGTCTGCTTCCCACTTAATAAAATTCAGTGATCATTTAAAAATGAAACAATAATTATTAAGCTATTTAGAGAAAATATTGTAATTCCCTTCCCTTGATAATAAATTAAAGACCAATTGCTAAATCTTAGTGTCTCTTATTTTAAAAAGAGAATATTTATTTTATCCGGAAACTGCAGCTTGCTTGCTGGTGTTTTTCCGCTGCAAATTTGTGTTAATAAAGGTTAGTTAAGGCCACTGTGTGCTTTTGCCTGCTATTGTCATGGTGTTTGCAGGACCATCCATGTGTAATGCTGTATACTGATCTCTCTCCTGTCTAGACAGATATTCATAATGAAATAGATGTCTGGATAATGAAGTAGACTTCTACAGTCCTTGGGGATCTGGGTTTACAAAGGCCAGAACAAGAGTGACTTACATTGTACCCTCCAGAGCCATTAAAGTTCACAGGTAAAATGAGCACAAGCAGTCAGACTGGTTTTGCCTTATAAAGCCACCTTCTCTCTACATGCTGCAGCCCCATTTGTTAAGCCATTTGACCTAACATACTCGCCAGGTATAGCTTTTGTGGGGAGCTGCACCAGAATGTTGACTGCAACAGTGGAGAAGGGCTAATGCCCAAAACTGGATCCAAATTTCTCTGGGATTTTCAGATTCAGGGTTTAGACCCAGACTATTCTGCAGCTGTTTCATCTTTTAATAAGCAAGGGGACATACCTTTACTGGAGCCCCTTCATGTTAGCTAGGATGTGAAACTAGATTTCAGCAAAGGTCAGTGACTGTGGCACCCGTTTGGTTCAGATTCTTTGATATTTTGATTTTCCATTTTGTGAGTTTCTTGAAGCAGAACAACAGATGGGGACGGGAGGAGGAGTAATTGCTTTTCCTCCTGAACCAAACTAGATAGTGTCAAAGTTTGCTGTATTTCTTATGATCATTTCGCAGCTTGCTTAAATGACACACTTTCTCATATGAGTTTTTGGTCGTTACAGTTAGAATTTTGAAGAAAATCCGACAAAATATGATGCCAGTAATATTTGAGAGAGCACGAGTGTGGCGTCCGCACATTGTGCTCTTTAGGGATTGAAAAGTGCATTTAATTCTGCTTTATATGTTGTACACATATATTATTCATTGTATTTTTAACAAAACCCAGAAGCTTTAGGAGAAGAAAAATGCTGTGAGGAAAGTACTCTCTACAATCAGTCAGGCCAACACTGTCATTTCAGCAATGGTTATTGTAGATAGGGGAATCAGGAATTCTGGGCTCTATTCCCAGCTCTCCCACTTGAGTCAGGCCTCTATATTGCAAAGTGCTTAACTTTGCATCTACTGAGTAGATCGCAGTCAATGGAACTCATCACAATGCGCAAAGTTAATCGTGTGTAAGTTTTTGTGGAGTCCTGGTTTCATTATTTAATCTTGGGCAAGTTGCTTACTCTCCGTATGAGCATAAAATATGCACCTATCAGTGGGTTCATTGAACATACATTATGCATCTTCACTTGTTACTGATGACCTTTCGTAACATACCTGTGTGTCTGACATTTGTGAGTTGTAATATCATCTATAACTCATGTAAATAAATTATGAATGCCTGGTACGCTCACTAAATAATGGAGCTGGTAAAAAAAATTAAATAAAAAAGGTTCTTTGATGTAAAATGGCCTTTTCTGAACACAAAGTCTGGCTAAAAATGATATTGTAGAAATTTTCTATTTTTATAAATATTGCCTCTTTAATACTTATTTTTTTAAAGGTCAAAAATATTGAAATTCAAAAAAAGTTTTAAATCACATTTGTAATAGTTTTCTATTACATTTGTGAAAAGTTTTTTAAAAAATGAAAACAGGTCATTTCAAACCATCTGAAACGAAATTTCAGAATTTTGGAATTTTCATAAAACTACTTTGTTTTTTGACTGGGTCATAATATGCATGTATGTAACATAACAGAAAGATTTTATAGTCCACAGTATATAACACAAGTCTGAGGATGTATAAAAGCACATGTCCAGATCTCTGACTAGTGTAAATTATGTAATTTCACTGGAAACATGCCAATCTACACCAGCTGAGAATCTAGCCTTTAGTTTCCAAGACTGAATGACATTTTTAAAGTGATTTCAGTTACATTAATTTTCCTATGCAGAGATATCCATATATGTTAAGCTAAAGGATCGTCACATTTTTAAAACAGAGGCAAGGAAGTAGTTAAACAGCAAATGATTAGCTGTAATGGAGCATGTAGACAGAATAGTAATCATGTATTTGGAGGGGTGTTAATAGTTACATGATCCTTTATTGTGAATTTCCTTGCTTTTCGGTAGGTTTATGTGATCACCAGTATATTCTTTTAATGCAGCTTTTGTCTGAATGTTTCACATAATCATGGTATATTTATGTAATTAATTTAATTACATGCAATTACTCATCTTCAATGTGTAATTAAGCAGTTCAAAAATCTAACAAGGCCATAAAATTATACAGTGCTACAAGCTCAGCAGACAGCCTTTAATGTTCTTTATCTCTTTCAGATACTACAGCTGAATAGCACACATTGTGGGTTAACTGCAAAATGTGGTCCTTTTTGGAGGGTGAAAAGGACTTCAAAAGCTTACAAATCCTAACTTATTTTTGTGTGTTGAAAACCACATTTTAAAGTGCGTGGATGGAGGAGTGTCAGTGGACGGGAAGTATAATTTGTGGGCTAAGGTCAAGTGCCAAATAGCAGTCCAGAGTAAATGGATACCGGCTGATGTAGAAAGCCCTGAAAGAGAGGAGGTTGAAATGCTAACATAACTTTTAACTGGGCTGGTGTTACCAGCTGCCATGATAGTCAACAACTGCGTCTAGTCTAGCTATCTTCACATATCTACAGGGAGAGTTGCTGGTCTAAATGGTTGCCAATTAACTTGGTTTCATAGCATTAGCTTAATTATGATGGGAGGATGATTTGAAGTTTCATCCTGTGCCACAATAGCTCATTAGACCTCTTAGTTCATAGTACTTTGGACTGAAAAATAAATGGAGGAAGATATTTTAATTGTTTCTTATTTAAGTACATGGGGCAAAAGGGAACTAAGTGTACTGATCAAATATCTAAAATGATAATTAAGTGATAACTCCTGTGCCCCCAACCTCATTTCCCTCTTGGAATTCTCAATGTAAGTATTTGTCTTCACAGAAGGCTATGTAAAGTATAGACCAGCAACTGGGCTCTCTCTCTCTCTACCTTATAAATATCTTGTAAAATAATATGAAATTATTTAAAATAATCAGCGGCTTTTTTTTAAATTACATTGAAGTTAAATGTTAATGTTAAAAATATCACAGCTTCTGTTTCAGCTTCTAAGCAGGGCTTGGGGAAGGGTGGGCTCTCAGAAGACAGCCTGTGGTTGTCTTCTTCAGTTCTCTCTGAATCCGATCTGGGGCCTTAAGGGACCTTTTATACCACTCTGGTCCTTTTACCTGTAACAGGGCCTCAATGATCAGGAGAATCTCAATCTCCAAGTTATAGAGTCTACAACTGCAAATCTGGCCCTCTAGCATCATGGCCAGCATATTGGCACTGTGGTTAGGATTTTATTGCTGCCTAGGAGAGCACCAAGGCCTAACTTTTTGCCTTCTGGAGTGGCAGTGGCTGGGAGCTCTTCAGAGGCAATATGGTGTCATTTGATAAGTCTTTAAAATGTCATATATGTATGAAAATACTTTGTGTTGGATTCATGTAATTACTGCTTGCCAATGACTACATCTATATGTTCCAAATAACTTTGGATCAGATACAGATCCAATATTCATTAGGACTCCTGATTATTCCATTGACAATGTATTATTGGGTCAGTCTCAGCTATTTCTCTAGTGGATTTTAAGCAATTGTTTTAATATTACAATTGATTGCATTGTAGCTTCTGCTTACAGTGTTTTCATATAAGCATTGCAAATCCTGCCACCCTTTGAAATGCATTTTTCTGAGGATCAAATAAAGGTTCTTTCCACTCTGAGGACAGAAAAATGGAGTCTTGTGGTGAAGAGGTTCCATGCTGCTGTTTGTTAAAATGCAGATCAATCTGTTCCTGCCCCACTCTGTGGTCAAAGTATCGCTACTTGACCAATGGATCAACTTTAATGACACCTGGTTAAGGACATCAGTTTGTCCTTTGTCTCTGAGAAACAGTTTGCCCATTCCCCAGACTTGTCTGGCAAACATATTTCAGTCATAACTTCAGCTTTTGTTCATAACTTTACATATAATATTGCTAACACACATTTCACCATATTATTGACCAGCAATTTGTTAGTTTACAAATGACACCTCACAAGACCTATTTTGTATAAAGATTATTACAGTAGTGTTTAGGGTGTGACTATAGCAGTTCTTTTGGTCACTCTCCACCCCCAACTTATTCTCCCATGTGCTGCCCCCCGTTGATTTCACATCCCTTGTGGACTCTCCAATGTGTTGGTTTACAGTGAATAATTTCATGCCAGGTGAATAAACATCTTTTGTCTAGCAGACAACCTGTTTGTCAGCTCTGCCTTGATACAGCCTTTAGGAACATATTTTCAGCCCACATACATAACTCCTTATGTAGTATCCATGCATATATTTCACAACACTACTAATCATTAGTGTGGCCCTGGCTTTTGTTGACCTCACATGATATTCTTTAAAACCAGGATCAGGATATTGTTGTAATCTCCTTGCCAGTTAGCCATCAGGACGTTTTAGGGTCACTTTTGGCCTTTACTGTTATTTTACCCTTTTCTCTTTGTATTTGATCTAGAAAAAGTGGTTGTATTTTATTTAAGTGATGCTCCTGTCTTCCTAGCTGAACAGATGCATTTCTGAACTGAATTTTGACATCCATGGAACTTCCTAGTCAGAGTGCTGCTGCGGCTCAGTGGACTGCCCCATAATACCAGATCCACTTAGTGCTCCAGTGCAAAATGGATGGAAACATCTGCAGAAGTAATTGTCTTGGTGTTTACCTGTAACAAATTTCTAAATGGCATTAAAATCCTTGTATTTACCAATGAGCAAACGGGCATGTTTTTATAGAGAATCCTATCTAGTTTATGGCCATAAAGGAAAATAACTGATGGGGATGTGTTGATACATTAGGAAAAATTGGATATTTAGTGGCAGTAACTGAAATTTGCAGCAGACATCATTGTTGTTCAAAATGGTGTTGTGGATCCCAGTGGAAGAAAGAAAATCAGGGCAGTGTATCATATTGCAAAAATTGTCTTCCTAAATGAAAACATGTTTTTCTTGCTGGGGTATGGGGAAGGATGAACCGTTGGCTTGGGACGTGAATCCGGGCTAAAAGAAATATAGTAGTGTTCTGAGGAAACCTTAGGGCGTGGTGGAGAAATAATTCCCACCATTGTCTGGGTTCTCTTCTCCTCCTTCCCAGAATCTCCACCATATCAATGTCCCTCTTAATCTTTTACTGTGAGGCTAATTTTGTGTGTATGTGCATGTGCATGCACACGCCTGTGTATTTTATATGCATGTTTTCATTTAGAAAGAGAATTTTTGCAGTATGAGATACTGTCACAATTTCCTTTCTTCCACTGGGATCTATAAAAAAGCCATGTTGAACAACAAGCCCCCCTGCAAAGTTCAGTTACTGCCCCGAAATATCTAGTTTCTCCCAATGTATGAACACATTCTTTTTATGAATGGTAATAAACTAGAGACAGAGAGGGGAACTCACATGGCAAGGTAGATATGCAGTTGGTAAATATATATAAAAATAACTGTGCTTTTCTGATCACCTCAGCTGTATGTTTTATCCCTTTCCCCCACCTTTTGTCTACTTTGCCATTATAGACTATTAAGCTTTTGAGTTCAGGGACAGGTGTCCCATTTTGGGTGCTACTGTAATACAAATAATAGTACTAAGAGCATTCTATTTAGAGTCTGGTCTGAACCAAACGTTGGGGATTTAATTCACAAATTTTCAGACTGGATCTGATCTGTATTACAGAATGGAGTGAAATGCTAGTTCAGACCCATACCTTTTCCAATTTACTTTTAGTTCCAAAATTTAGTTTTAAAGCTTGTAAAGTATCATGCCAGTTTTTGTTGTTGTTGTTGCTGCCTCTAGAACTAAACTAAACAAACCACAGCATCTGGTAAGTCTGTCTCTCTTAGGCTTCCTCCACTGCAAAACTGGCTGATTCTGAGACGTTTCTTACTGAAATGTAAGTGATAGATACTTTCTCTCTTCTGGCCTGTAGTTATATTTTGACAAGTTGCAGTCCCAACAGATCTCATAAGTGAAGCAGTGTCAGGCCTGGTAAGTACTTTGATGGGAAATGTGTTTTGAAAACAGTGGTGCTGGAGGAAGCGGTGTTGGTGATTTAATAGGGGGAATCACATCTCTGAGTCATTGCTGAGCCAGAACAGGTTGGAGGCAGGGGACACTGTACTTCTACAGGTGTCATCTTTCAAATGAGGCATGATGCTAGAACTGGCTATAAGGGGTCTTAATAGAGATCTTTCTCTCTCTCTCCCTCCCTCCTTCTCCTCCTCCCCCTCCTCCTCCACTCTTCACGACATTGATTGCTGATCATTCAATTTTCACCAAATGGGTCCTCCTGGCTATATTACCTTTAAAACAACCCCCCACCCCCATAAAATGTTTCAGTGGTGGGGAGGGAATCAAACAACTGAGATTTTTTTTTAAAAAAAGTCTATTCCCTCCATCCTTGGAATGCATCAAATGAGTACCTGGGTTTTGGTTTCAAACACTGGATGTAAACTAAGTAAAATCTATCTAATCTGACTCTTATCGTACACACACAGATATGCTTCTGCCCCCTAAGTATATTAGGCACCTTACAGACAAATATGAAGACCAGGTTCCTTCCCCAAAGAACGTGTACTCTAAATAAACAATGTGCAGATGAATCTTTCTTATTTATCTGCATTTCTAGCATTCCAACCAGCGTTTTGCCTAAATACCAATCCAGTGTAATCAGTGTTTGCTGCTACTCATATATGTTTCTTGTGTGCATATAGGGCTGAATATTTCTTCATTCCCAGGCAGACATTTCATCATTCTCAGTTCTCTCCTATTTATGAAACATAGCGTTCCATATCCCAGAACATTTTTTACCTGCTTGTCTCTAGAATGGCCAAGAAAACTGGAATTTGAAGCATTTGGACAGCTCTTTACTTGAACTAGTCTCTTGATTGGCTATGGAAATGAACATAAGACATATTAGCAGGAGACTCTTGGGGCAATTCAGCAAATATTTTACTGTATATGGTTAACTAGTATAAACTTTAAATACATCCAGAATATATCAGTTAAGATTATTCATTTTAGAAAAAACAAATGAATGGTGCCTAGCAGAATAGAACCCACATTATTTTCAATTACTGTATATATCTCTACCAGAAGCAAATCAACATAAACCATTCACTTCCACTTATTATTCCTTTCCATAAGCTTTTTATTTTGATGAATCCATAGCTTCTCTGCTTTTTTTGTAATAAGAAAACTTTCCCCCCAAAGTAAACTTTCTCTGAACTTTTCCTTTTTCTGATATACTACGTCTGTTAACTTGACCTGTTAATAGTGTTAAAGTTGTATATCTTAGATTCCCCCCAGATCCTAGTAAGCTGCTGACATGGTATTGCAGAGGTAGTTGCAGTTTCTCTTCTTGTAGCTCCTGACCTCTCAAAAAGCCTGTTCCTGAATGATGCTGAACACTTACACTTCAATTGACTTCAGTGTGAGTTGTTGATGCTCAGCACCATTTTGTATCAGGTCCAGTATATCTGGCTGAATGAAAAATCCATCTGATATAAGTATCTGTGCAAGTTTCATTATTTCCTATTTCTAAACTTAAACAATATGAAAATTGCTGTTCTGTCTTTGCAATCTGTACTTTACACCTTGACTTTTGCTTTCTGACATTGGAAGATGCTGCTACCCCCAGGCATTCTGATCATTTTAATAGAATTTTTAGTAGACATTCATTGTGTTGGCCCAAATTTCCAGGGGACGAAGGGTCTTGGGAGACTCTCTTATTTGGTGCCGAATTTACACTTTTTAAAAAGGGCCTGCACTTTCTGTAAACTGGTCCCCTTTAAGATGTTTCCAGTGGAGACAACCAAATTGAGACAACCAAATCCACTAGTCACATCTGAAAATCTTGCCCCTGATCTATGTACCTCGTATTACTTCCTTTCTCTTCACAGAGCCATCATGCAAAAATGGGAAGCATGCGTCTTTTACCTCGAGGTTACAGATCCCACCAGCATATGCTGAAAGTGACTTAACATTAAGATCAACAATAGCTGTTCTGTAAATTATGTGAAGAGGGTTGCTAGTCTCAATCCAATATCCCTGGATGCAGTTGACACAAAGGGTATGTCTACATAACGTCTGGGAGGGTGATTTCCAGGATGAGTAGACAGATGTGCTAGTTCTGCTCAAGCTAGCATACTAAATATAGCAGTGAGGGTGTGGCACCATGGTTGGTGATTTACGCTAGCCAGGGCCGGCAACAGAAATTTGGGGGCCCCCTATTCTGATCGTTTGGGCCCCCCCCCAGCCCAGCTGGCACTTCTCCCCCCCCCCCCCCCAGCCCAGCTGACAGCTGCTGGGGGCCCACCCAGCCCAGCCGGCGCTCCCCCCCCCCCAGCTGACAGAGGCTGGCAGCAGCACGAGCCCGGGAGCAGCGCGAGCCGCCCTTGCTGCTCCCCCCACCCCACCCCCCGCCACGCACTTTCTCCCCCAGACTGAGCCGCTGCTGCCGGCCGAGCTCACTGCTCCTGCCGGGGACACGAGCGCTCGTCCGGAGGAGAGCCGCGCCGCCTCCCCGCCCCTTCCCTGCTTTCCAGGCCCGGCGACAAGGGGGGATGACTATGGGTACTGCTGTGTACCGGGGCCCCCCTAAAGTTCGGGGCCCGGTACAGCTCTACCCGTAGTACCCCCCTGTCGCCGGCCCTGACGCTAGCCATCAGAGTACAGTCATGCCTGCCCCCCCCCCTCCACCTCCCAGGTACATACTCAAGTGTTTATCTGAGCTGCTGCCTGTGCCAGTTGGAGCTACACTGCTGTTTTTAGCATGGTATCTTAAGTGGAGTTAGCATATCTTCCTACCCATGTAAACATGACCTTTGTGACAACTGCATTAGTGGTTTTTTTAAAATATAGACACTTCCAGCTGCTTTTGGCATATCCTAACTGGCTTCCTTGTTTCTGGCCAGCGTTGAGGCACTGTGGTGCAGCAGTGTAGGAAAACTTGAAGTGTTGTTGCCTTTGCTGTGGCTGCTTGGTAGACAGAGGTCTGCAGCCTCCAGAACCATGCATCTGGAATTTTTCCTCTGCTCTGAATTCTCTCTTCTTTCTTAAATGTAGACATGTCAAATGTTTACAAAATGTTCAGGCTTTTAATGAGCTTTCCAAACCAGTGGGAACTCTGTTTTGGCTTTGTAAACCGTCAAAGAGATTTAACAACTCTGAAAATCGTACTTGGCTAGTGTGAATATTTTTTTTCGTAAGACCCAAAAGTAATGCCTCTAGGACATAGTATGTGACTTTCAGGAAGGATTCCACATGCACAACATCTGTCCCTGGTTAGGAAGGGCACGTGCTATTTTTTAAGTGGAGAAAATATTAATACCTCTCAAGGTATTTTAAAGGTTATTTTTCCCCATATAAAAATACATTGCATTTCTATAGCAGCTTCCATCCCAGGATCTCAGTGCTTCACAAACAATAATGAACCAAGCCTCAGAGGTAGTGAAGTATTACTCCAGTTTTATTGATGGGGGAAACTGAGGCACAAAGAAGTTAAATGACTTGGCCAAAGTCACATACTGAGTCTGTAGCAGAGCCAAGAATAGGACCCAAATCTCTTGACCCTGAAATGTCCTTTATCATAACTTTCTGATGTGGTAGTCACGTGTCCTGTGTGAAAAGGACATTAAGGGTATGTCTATACTACCCGCCGGATTGGCGGGTAGTGTTCAATGTATTCGGGATTGATTTATTGTGTCTCGTCTAGATGTAATACATCAATCCCCGACTCGACGCCTATACTCCATCTCAGCAGGAGGAGTAAGCGGAGTCAATGGAGGAGCTGAAGTTGCATATCTTAGTTCGAACCCCCTCCCTTAGCGTAGCCCAGGCCTAAGTGTAGAATACTGCTGCAAGAACCAGCAGTTATTTCTGAGGAAGCTCAGTTCTTACTGAAAAATTCCCAAAGCATTCACATTCTCTTAAAAACACATCCGCGATATTGCTATTGGGCCGTGTCATATTGATTGCTGGCTCATCCATGGCAACTGTTCAGACCTTAAGTTTACTTTTTTAAATTTCTTCATTAAAAAAAAACAATTGATCAGATTCAGGTTAGTGGATATAGTTACACACTCATCCAATTACAGGTATTGGTTGCCAGTTACTACACCTTAGCATCTGATACCCTCAAGATGGCTAAATAGGCACTATCTCATTTCTCTTGGGGTTAGCATTCCATAGCAAATTTATTTTGTACCTTATTGCAAACAAGACAGAGTGTATGCAAACTCTCTTGCAACATTTAATAAGATACTGGAGCCAGGACTAATTCTTTAAAAGGTAATCTGAAAATAGTACTTGGAAAATGCGAACATGAAAGTTATATGCATAGAGTGCCCCAAATAAAGAAGGGGAAGAAGGGAGGCATTTTACTTAATTGCTTATGCTTATTAATTTACCCCCATGACACATCCACATTTAGGTCTGTGAAGAGCAGTTGCATGATGATGACTGGAGTGCTTCTGGTATGACATCCCAGCATGCACCGTGCTGATTATGCACAAAATTTGGTCCATAGCAGAGAGGTGAAGGTAAGTTCTTTTTCTCTATACATATTCAGTCTGTTGCTCATATTCCATTAAGGAAAACAATAACAATAATGAACGTAAAGAAAGTTTCCCAGAAGCTCTTTATGCGTCCACAGGTCGTCTGTAACAGGCCACAGCAACTCTGAGAGCAAAATGGTTGTAATCTCTGCACATAGACAGAGCTCTCTCAAATTTAAGAATGCACTGTATGGGAAACAAAAGCATCAGTTTGATAGCTTTGCATGCCCCCCCCCCCCCAGTTATGCTTTAAAATATATTTTAATCTTATTTTCATACTGCGTATTAATATTTTAATACTAGAACAAAATACGCAGATATACCTAGTCCCTGTAAGCAGGATTTTTCTGCCTCCAGCACTGACCTATGGTTGTGAACAGTCACTGAGTAGGAACAGCTTTTTGAAAATCTAGGGTGAAAATATTACTAAATTGTGGAAACTTGTTTATTTGGAATGTTCAGTTTGTGAAATACTTGCAGGTGGTCTGTAAACTATCCCTCTATTTAGCACAGTGAAAATCTCCTTCTCTTTTTTTGAGATCAGATGTGTGTGTAATCGGAGTAGTTGCCAGGACACAAGCATTTCGAGCCCTTAAAGCTATCTGTGTTGACCTTGGCAGTGAATGGAACTTGCACATTCTGCTGTGTTAGCTTTGCTTACCCACTTTCAGATGTCACCAGCCTCCAGTGTTGTGAAAGCGAGACAAGATCTGCATCTCTTGGAAGAGATTCCGATTATAAATACGCTGGAAGGCGAGCATGCTCCTGGGTGTCTTGTTTCACATAACAAAAATTTCCCCCTCATACAGTTCTACGAATACAAATGATCCAAATATGCACAGTGATTCACTTTCCTAGCACTGCATTCCGCGATGGTAAGCTCATCAGAGCAGAGGCCATGCCCTCGCATTTGTTTGTACTGCACCTAGCAAATTATCCTGATTTGGGCCTCGGAGCTATGGTAGCATAACAATACATTGGGGAAAACTTATCCCTTCTTGTGCAGCCCTACAGACTCCTGCCCACAGTGGAATTGGCCGGAGTTGCACTTGTTTGTGCCTTTAGATTGTAAACTCTTCAGGACAGAGACTCTGTTGATTGTTCAGCACGGTTTACCTAATGGAAGTACTCAGGATATCTAAGGATATAAAAGTTTTCCATGTCTGTGCTTTTGTCTTCCTGGCAGGGTGCTACATGCCTCTCACTGATGCTATGTGGATCAGTCTGCAAGGGCACAGAAAGACCATTGGCTCTCAAGTTTCCTTGAAATCCCAGGTGGTGCAGTCTTGCACAACCTTCTCTTCTTACTTCCTTTTCAGAGTTTGTCCACACTGGGAAATTGGAATAATTATAGCTATGCTGAATAACTCCCCTTGTGAACATTCTGTTCTGGAATAAAAGTGACTTTATACAATTTTATTGGAATAAAAGTCACTTTTATTTAGGAAGTGTCTACCCAGACAGTAATACCAGCATAGATATAGTGATATGATTACACTGTTATAGTTTTTCTGGTCAATTTCCCAGTGTAGACAAGTCCTTAAATACTATAGACAGTACAATAGGTTTATTGGTATTTAAGATTGTCATTTAGTAATCTACTTGTCTTCCCGCAGGCTGAGTTTCTATGTGACTAATGGAAATGAGAGGGCCCCTTATAAAATTATTTTGTAGAATTAGCTGATTTACTAGTTTGGTTAAGTTAACAAGAAAGAAACAGGAGGAGATAGAGGTGCAGAGCCCTTATACTGCTTAGTTATTGGATATGCTTTTAGGGTCAAATGCAACAGTGGAGTTTGGCCCTTGATTAATAATCTGTTTTAAGGCAGGTTTGTGTTGTCAAGGGAAGATTAAGAGGCTGGCCTTGTGCTGTAGGGATAGACACATGATGTGTGCAGAGTAGGGAAGGGACTGCTATTAACCCTTCGCTCTGTTGTGGGATTGACATTGATGGCCTCTGGATGGAGCTGTTGCTGGGCTTTTGCCTGGAGGGATGCTCACTGTGCAAAGGGGAGAGGGCTTCGAGAAAGGAAAAGGGGATAAGGGGAATACAAGCAAAGTTGTGGAAGTCCTTGATCTTCTGACAGGCCAAGATCAACCCATCTAAGGACTCAGATAAAGGAATATTTAGTTGTCTTGATCTCTAGCACTACTATTGTCTGCATTAAGAGAGCTAACACTATAATATATGTATAGCTTTATGTATAGATATATAGTGTTTGTGTTCATATGAATAACGTATGCATACATGCATGCACACATATAGGGGAGGAGGAATAGAAGGAATACTATTACTAAAAGCCTGACTTATCTCCGTTTCTTGTACAGTTACATTGCCACTGTGTTTTGAGATAGACTATTACTTTAATTAGGAAAATCAAATTCAGACACTAGAACTGAAAAGCACAACTGTAACGATCCATGTCTCAAATACAGATATTAAGAATCTTGGTTTGTGTTATTGTGGTTAGTCTGTAACTTCTGGATTAAGCTGTGTCTCAGTCAGACGCTACTGCCGTTTATTTCTCGGCATGGAATTAATTTTTGTTCCTCGGTTCTAGGGGAGTGTGGCTACATGCCGGTTCCCTGCGTCTGACACATGAGTGACAGACTTTTGTTCATTATCAGGAGCTATGGTCTTATCCTGGCTTTCTGCCTAACACATGCCTGATGGAGCTTGAAGCTGCTTGTAAGGATTGTGCAGTGTCTGCCAAATAATAGCCAGACACAAGAGCATTCTTTAACTAATTAGCAGGGTTTCCCCATCCAGTCATTGAACTCATTGAGATGTCTGCATCCTGTCCTTGCAGTGGTCTCAAGCCAGATGAGTCCAGGACCGTCACCGGCCTTCATTCTGCAGGCTTCTGCATCCTGACAAAAGAGATGCAGAGGCAAAGCACGAAGCACTTCTCTTCGGACCTTTTGTTCGGAAAGGGCAGACAAATGGCACGATGCTCCGCAAAATGAGTTATTGAACACTGGGCACTGGTGAGTTGTGGGGAAAGTGGGTTTGACAGGGCAATGGGGAACAGAGGCAGACAGGATACAGTGGTTGAGTGCAATCCTGTGCAATGATATGCACAGCACTATATTAATTTTTCATGATACTACTTCTGTCACTCTAGAATGCTGCTTTACCTGAGTGTGGAGAGGATCTAATCTTTGGAATTAAAGCAGGGCAGCCCTCACAGCCAGCCACAGACACACATGCTTCTAGCAGGATCCATGACACTATGTTTCATATCCAGCTGATCAGTGCCCCATGTTATACTCAGGGCATGGTGTTCTTGCTGGCTCAGGAGCCTGCTGCTCTCTCGTTCCTCATGGATTGGGAGTAACAAAGCATCCTCCACTACTGAAGCTCAGCATTACCCTCTCATAAACCTCATTTCCACTCTTCCACAAACTAAATCCCTAGTTGGGGCATGACAGCAGTTGAGCTAAAAAAAGGTCCGGCCATGGCAATAAGAACTGTATTTTAATGTAAGATTGTGTCAGAGGAAATTATTCTTTGCCTATTCTCCAGCAAAAGGTAGGTCCAAACCAAACCCCCAGATCCACACACCTCAGAACTTCTGGGAGTGCTTGGAACCCAAATAACACGCAAAGTGAGCCTTACATTCAAAGAGTCCGGAGCTGCTTGGAATCTGATTTTTGCAGCTTGAGCCTATCTCTGCTGCAACACTGTTTTCTCTTGGGCAGGTAATCTGGTGATGCCCCAGATTTCATGCTTTATAAACATAGGAGCATGAAAAATGGACTAAAGATTATGGGCAATTTAGATTGTTTCCATCCAGCAATCAAATAATTAAAGCTCAGGCTAGAGGATCGTGTCATTAAAAAACTAAATTATGTAATTTTAGTATCTAGTAACTTTCAGGTCAGTAAAGCATGTGCACTTACATGCACACAGGAGCTAGTAATTACATGTTATTTTTATTAAACTTTATTTTGCGTAGCCACGAATAGATAATAGTCCATCTATGAAACAAGAAGTGTAGGACAACCCTAATGCAAAAGGGATACGTTCTAAATAACAAGAACAATAACGAATATCAGTTCCTGGACAACAATTAAGCTCAAAGCCTTATTATGGATTTATTATTATGTTTAAAGAACACTGTGCTGGCTGATTTAGTAGCATCCTTAATAGATTCAGATAAATTAGTATATGGTGAACAGAAATATACATTAATATACATTAAACAATATACAGTAATATATATGATTTTGCTATCTGTGTTTCCCAAGAAGAATGCCCAGTGTTTTTGTGCTCCAGCATTCCAGAGTGGGTGAATATAGATGTCACCAACCATAAAACAAATAAAATATGAATGTATTAATAAATGCCCAACACTATATACTGTTATAGCACCTTCCATCCACGGATCTTAAAACACTTACAAAAATTAATTATTAAAGCTTTGTGAATGAATAAAGCTGCACAGGTGCATATATGCATGTGCATGCGTGCACACACACACACCTACACAGAGTCTACATTAGGCTGCTGGCGTCAGGCTGCACACTGCACAAATGTGTCTTCTACAGTAAGCCATGGGGCACTGCCTATCACCAAGTCAGTCTGCATGCCTCCAGTTATTGAACAGCACACTTTCTTAGTTATTTATATATATATAAAAAACTAAGAAAGTGTATATATATATATTTTATTTGTATTAGTATAGCACCTATGAGCCCTAGTCATGAGCAAGCACCTCATTGTGCTAAGTGATGTACAAACACAGGACAAAAGATGGTCTGTACCCCAGACAGCTTACAATCTAAATATGAGATGAGACAGCAAGAGACAGATGGCGTGAGTACAAGGAAACAATGAGACAGTATTGGCTAGCATGGTGGTCAGTGGTCTCTGCACATCAGGAGTCTAGCTATTTTCAAGTTTTTTGTAGGCATTCTGGAAAGAAGTTTGAAGGAGGATAGTGAGGTGCCTTGTTGCTGTTTACCGGGAGCTCCCACACATGAGGGACACAGCGCCGGAGAAAGCACAAAGGTCCTTGTTAGAAAATTTAACAAGGAGGATGACATCATAGGCCAATCAGAGGCAGGAGTCAGCATCTTAGTAGTGAATGAGATGATGACAGCGAGGCTGAGGATAAGCCATAAAAGGTCTTGGAAGTAAAAGTGAGCAGCTTGAGTTTGGTGTGATAGAGAAGGGGAGTCAGTGGAGAGACGCAAAGAGACAGGTGACAAGATCAAAGTGACAGGCAAGGAAAATGGTCTTTGCAGCAACATTCTGGATGGATGGGAGCTAGGGGCGGATGCATTTATCAACGCCAGACAGAAGGATGGTGCAGTAATCTAAGCACAAGATAAGATGCTGGCTGAGAGTTTTAGCTATGTGTTTGGATAGGAAAGACTATCTTAGAAACATTATACAGAAAGAACCGACAAAATTTAGACATAGCCTCGGTGCAAGGACCTAGAGAAAGACATCTTTTCCCTTCCTCCCCAGAACCTGTGTCTCTACTCCTTTCTAGCATTGAGTCTTGGCTTTCCAGTTCCAGACTAAGGCAGCCTCTGAGCCTGTGACATTAACACTATGTCAACAGTGCTGACAACTCTCAGAGTGTTAAAGTCCAAGCTGCTGGATTCAAGAGGTGGCATGAGAATTTCAGCTTTCATTTTTAAAAATTGGTTTTTAGCCCTCCTGGCTGCAAAATAAAACTGGAAAATGGGGCCCAACTGTGCATGCTGAGAGCTCAGAAACAAGGAAATAGAAAGACTGTAACATTTACTATTTTATTTTAAAATCTCATGGTTTTTATAACAATTGCATGATTTTTCAGTGCCTGGCTAATTTTTGAACACTTGTGTCAGCTTCACTTTAGACTTTTTACACAGCTCTTGTTGCTGCTGCCATGTCTCTCCTGGCCCCCTGTGCTTTCCTGCAGTATCAGAAACATTTCTGTTAGCCTGATGCTACAATATCAATGCACTGGATCTGATTACTCCCCACCTACTGATATTGCATTTCTGTAGTTAAGAATTCCAACAACTTGTTGGCCTAAGATATTGGAGGTAATAAGAATACCTTGCACTTGTATCCCTATTAATATACAAAGATAGGTGATTGTTCTTCCTATTTTACAGCTGAAGTTAATGGCTTGATTAGAAGGTGCAGGTACTCACTTCTATGAAAAACTGGACCATAAGTAACTTGTTCTGTCACATCCTGTATCAGTGACAGAGTCAGGAATAAAATCTACAGTCTTTGTACTAAACTCATAATTTATTTGTATAGGTCCAGAACTGTGATAGGCACTTTGCAGATAGATAAGAAGGTGAGGTCCCTGCCCTGAACAACATAGAAATGATGACAAGCAATAGCCCTACAGATCCTTGCAGCTGCTATAGTGAACTAAGGCCTTGTCTTCAGTGCAGGAAAGGTTTGTTCTTAACTTGTTAACTACTTCAAGGTGAAATCCTAGTGGTGACAAGATAGTTAACAGATTAGGTAAATATCAGGCTCCCCCTAAGTTTTAATTCAACCTGACAACTCGTGAAAACTAAAGATCCTTGTCTTCACTAGGATTTTATCTTGTGTTCGTGAACTCCAGTTCTGAACACCTTTTTGCATTGAAGATTAGGCCTATGCTTTATAGATCAACCTCTTGACCTCTGGAGGTAGCTAGCCGTGATTGCTTCATGCCTTCAAAGTTGCAGACTGACTTTATAAAACATTAAACACTGCAGAACACTACAGGTCCCCTGCTGTAACCTCTTCTTAAGTGAATTTGATACAATCATGCTCTGGTATCATTTCCTTGTCTGTATTCTATATTGTGTTTCTTTCTGCCTGCTGCCTCGGGATTTGCTCTCTAACCACTGACACCTCATGCTTTCCATTGCCATACTTGAGCTGTGATCACAACCTGCTGGAGTAATTTTGAGTTTATTTCTGCACTGTTGCATGCTGACAAATTCACCATTATGCAAATTCAAAGTACTCCATTTAGGAAGGAACAATCAGTTGCACACATACAAAATGGGAAATGACTGCCTAGGAAGGGGATCTGCGGGGTCATAGTTGACTACAAGGTAAATATGAGTCAACAGTGTAACACTGTTGCAAAAAAAGTGAACAGCATTCTGGGATGTATTAGCAGGAGTGTTGTAAGCAAGACACAAGAAGTAATTCTTCCGTTCTACTCCACACTGATTAGGCCTAACCTGGAGCATTCTGTCCAGTTCTGGGTGCCACATTTCAGGAAGCATGTGGATAAATTGGAGAGAGTCCAGAGAAGAGCCACAAAAATGATTAAAAGTCTAGAAAACATGAGGTATGAGGTAAGATTGAAAAATTGGATTTGTTTAGTCTGGAAAAGGGAAGACTGAGGGGGGACATAAGTTTTCAAGTATGTAAAAGGCTGCTACAAGGAGGATGAAGAAAAATTGTTTTTCTTAACCTTTGAGGAAAGGACAAGAAAGCAATGGACTTAAATTTCAGCAAGGGAAGTTTGTTAGACATTAGGAAAAACTTCCTTAATATCAGGATGGTTAAGCACTGGAATAAATTGCAAAGATGTTGTGGAGTCTCCATCACTGGAGATTTTTAAGAGCAGGTTAGACAAACACTGTCAGGGATGGTTTAGATAATATTTAGTCCTGCCACGAGTTCAGGGGACTGAACTAGATGACCTCCTGAGCTCCCTTCCAGGTCTATGATTCTGTGATTATGCTCATAATGCATAATTAGCACATTGGATCCAACTTCTTCACAACAGTCAGACAAATAAGTTGAAAACTGCACAAATACAACCCTTCAGCCCATAAAAAATAGATCCTTTAGGTCAAGAAAGCAGGCCTCTTGTGACACCTGAGACCCCTTTTTACTTGTATATCTTACATAAACCTGCATTATGCTGATTACTGAAAACAGAGCAAGAAACTTCTGACTTCCCTGCTGGAGTCACTGGGATTCTTGCAGGTTTCCTGCTCCTTTCCCTTGAGCTTACTTCAGTTTTCATCAGCCAACTTTTTACTTAGTTATCTGTTGACCTATCAATTCAACAGCAAGTAAGAAAACCGGCTATGTGTAAACTAAAGTCTGTGGCAGCAGTCTGAGTTTAGTCGTCTGAATGGAATTTCTCTAATGTTGGTAGTGATGATTTATCTTTGGAGGTAATGGAAATAAATTTAACTTCTGACCCTGCTGCCAGTTGAAAATGCCTATGTGTTGAGCCATGTTCAGCCCATAGGCAGTAAAGCTGTTGTACTCATCTAATACTGCTGAAAGGTGGAGACTGCAAGTTCTATGACTTCTCAGTAAAGTAAGAGGTTAACTAGTTTCTTTACTCAAGGGGCAGAGCTAAGCCTGATCCCCTACCTCAGTTTCATATGATCCAGGAGACAGCTGCTGAGAGTGACACACCAATATATAATGGGTTAAAGTATGGTACATGAGCTGGGGATGACCCTTCAGTGCCCTATTGCTGTGGTTGGAGGCCATTATGCCTATTTAAACCACAAGGCCTCCTGGGAATGAGGGGAGAACAGCCAGCAGTTCTTGCTACATCTTTTTAAAAGGTGCCCCCAACCTACAACCCCAGAGTAATCCTCTTGGTGCTTCTCATTGAACTGGCCAGATGGGACTTTTCCACTTCCCCACTCAAACATGTCCCTGTTCAAGCATGGAGCACTGTAGTCTGTGATTGTCCATCTGGGAAACACCACTGGCTTGGCTGGAGGGATCTGTCTCCCAGTCTTGTACAGTTCTTACGGTCAGATCCTCAGCTCCGTATGACGTCCTACTGGAGTTAACAGGGTTTTTGCCCAAATAGGAAGTCAAGAATTGGGTTCTTGTAAATGATGAAGTTGGAGAGTGTCACGGAGTCCGGGCCAGTCCTGCGTTCTCTCTGCTCCCAATAAAGGACTTTACACCGTTCCTCAGTGTTTCACTCAAGTATCCTTTATTTACAGTACTTGTGCATGGCTTTCCAATGACAAACAGTGCTCCCCCAATCCCCTGACAGTTACCCCACTGTCCTGGTTCCTGGGCTTCCAGGCCCCCGAGGCACCTTACTCACAGCCAGGAGACAGAGCTCCAGTCTCCCGTTCCCTGCCTGGCCCCTCCTTTTCTGACCATGAGTCAGGGCTTTTCTAGCCCCGTCAGCTTCCTGCCTCAGCTGTGCTCAATCAGCCCTGGCTAAATACGTGAGTCTGGGTTCATTACGGCTTCCAGCTGGGCTCTCCTGCTGGATACTACCAGCCCCTGCCCCATGGCCTCCTGCCAGGAAGGAGGGTTTAACCCAGAGGCAGGGCATTCTAGGGGTTGTACCCTTGCCCTGCCACAGAGGGAATGTGGCCCCACATTCACCTCTGGAGCTAAATGTCTAACTTGGAGAAGGATTGGACCTCTTTAGATGAATGCCACAGTGTTGTTTTCAGAATGTGATCAGTACCAAAAAAAAAAGCTCTGTGTGTCTCTATGTATATACAGAATATATGATTACTGATCTTCCCCTCTGTAAGGAGAGGACTATTTCATAAATGACCTCATTTCCACAATTCCTGTTCTATTCGGTGGTGACAGTACTCTCCCAATGTTAATCTGTGGCTGTCTATAACTATCATGCTGAAATGCATTACTACTGGATTTGTCTCTGCAAGAAAATCTTTTTCAGTAAGGTTTTGTCAATGCAAACTGGGTAACAGGGACTTTTGACAATGCATCATACCATGGTGGTACATGGAATGATTTACTGAGAAAAGACATCTGTTTTGTAAGTGTTGTTGCAGTGGGAGCAAGAAGTGTATTAGAAACTTCATGTTCGAGGTGGAAGGGAGAGAAATATGCCCTGTATGGTGTCTTGAGCTTCATAAACAAATCAATACAGCATTTAAATCCCTTCCCCACCTTGCTTTTAAATATGTTGCTTACAGGAAATATCATCTTCTACAGAGAATCACAGCACACCAGTATTTTTGTTAAAAAAGCTAAAGGTCCGTGCTGAAGGAAGTGGTAATGGTTGCACCAATTAGAAACCACTTATGAACTGCGGGAGGGGGGGAGAATTATTTTTTGCACCAGCCAAATGAGTCAGTAAGAAATTCAGCCAGACTACAGAAGGCTTCTTTCTATTCTATTGAACAGGTCTGAGCCGTGGGGAGTTGAAGTGGGAGCTAGAGGGCTTCTGTAAGTACATGAATCTAAAATTCATGTAGAGAAGGGTCTCCACCTGGGTTCAGAGAATTACATTTAAAAATAGTTACTGCATCTCTGAACCGGATTTGCTGACATGACCTATGATCAGCTTCCAGCCAAGTTCCAAGGCCTGCCTGGCCAAATATCAATTCATTTTCTTTCATAAATCTACCTGGTCTCTTTCCATCATTGACAAGGTTTTTCAGGTTTCAATTAACTTCATTATACTTTTGTGTATTTCGTCATTCCTACTATAAGATTTGACCAAAAAGAAATAGTTACTGTCAGAATGGGAAACTTGTGCTCAGCCACTAGTGAGCTTTGGGCTGGGTTCGTTTGGCAAGAAGATCATCACTTGTAAGGGGAGCAGCTTGTATCTCTTTATTAAGGGGAAATAAAGGATATTGCTTAGCACCTCTACGGAGCATTTCATCCATAGAGCTCACCTTTAAGGTATCATGATCAGTATCCTAATCAGTATAATTATTCCAACTATTTTACAGATGGGAGAACTGAGGGACCCAAAGAGGCGAAATGACTTGATCAAGGCCAAACAGTGACTCAGAGGTAAGAAACATATGATCTACTGCTCTTGTATCTAACTCCCGGTTCTCTGCCTTTGGATCACACCTTCTCATTTTCAAAATAACCCAAAGAAGAACAAGTGAGGAGCAGGGGAACTCAAAACAAAAGTAATCATGCTCTTTATTAACAGACCTTCAGCTAGTGAACAATGATTTCCCCCTCTTTTAAGGACAAACTTCGATCTGAGCTATTACTCAGTCTGTGAGGTGAACAACAATGAAGTTTACCTTTGGATTTACAACCATTAAAAAAAAATCACTGAACTCCAAAAGGAGCAATTCAAGGCCAGTTCAAACTACAATCGCTTTAATTGGCATGAAGACTGTGATACCTCTGGGAAAATAAAGCAAACACAGGAGGGAGGGTCATAGAAGTTAGAACCTGGAAAGATCAATTATGTCATCCAGTTCATCTACGTGTTAATGGAGGATGACTTCCTTTGCTAAAGTATTAAACTTTCCAAGGTACAAGATGTATAGAACATGGAACAAGTGTGAAAGAGCAGCATAAGGCACACAGAAAATTGTTTGCTGGCTAGGAATCGGGAAAGGGAGCAACACTGTAGCAGAGCGGTCACTCACCCCGGCGGCGCCCCCATCACTCACCCCGGCGGCGCCCCCGTCTGGGCGTCTGGGGAATCAGCTCTTTCAGCGTCTGGAGCGCCCTCTGCCGGCTGATGTCCACTCCTGCTCCGGCCCCGTGTCCCTCCCGGACCCCGGTGCCCACGAACTGAGGGTGCTCCACCCTTGCAGAACCCCCTGAGTCTTAGGGTCTCCCCTCCCTGGGGAACCCTGCACCCACTATCCCTACCTTGCCTCAGGCTTTGCCTCTGCTAGTCACCATTTGCCTCCATGCACTGAGGCGGACTGCAGTATCAGGCTGCTCATCACAGGCAAGAAGGGTTTGGCCAGCTGCTTCTACCCAGCCTGGGGCTGCCTCCTCACACCCCCAGTACCCAGTGGGTCGGGCCTATGCTAGGCACAGCAGCCTGGGGCCCTCTCTCTAGAGCTTTGCAGCTCCCCGGCTCCCAGCTGCCTTGCCCCTGCCCTGTCCCACTCTGAGTACCCTATCTTAGGCTCCCAGCAGCGAGGCCTGTCTCTCCTTGCTCCCAGAGGAGACTGCTCTATTCTTAGCCCTGGGTGAGGCCTTTTACCAGGTCTTGCAGCCTGGGGCTCTCAGGCTAGAGCTCCCTAGCTCCCGGTGCCTAGCCCCAGCCCTGCATCCCCCTGGTTACTCCCTCAGTCCCAGCAGCTACACCTGTCTCCCTCTGAGTGCCAGAGGAGACTTCTCTCTGTCTTCTGTGTTCTCGTTTGTTTTTTCTTTCTTTCTTTCTCTCTCTCTCTCTCTCTCTCTCTCTCTCTCCTCTAGGCCCCTGCCTGCAGGCTTTTATACAGGCCTGTGTTTGGGGCGTGGCCTCACAGCTGAGCCTGCTTCCCAATCAGCCTGGGAATTAGCGGGCTCCCAGCCACAGACCCCTCTTCCCCAGGACTATCCCAGCCCTGGCCGGCAGGGAGCGGGGAGCACCCCGCTACAAACACCAAACAACTTTCTTGGAAATAAAGGGGAAAAAAAATAAAAAATTGCCTAACCTTTGTCCAAAGCTTTACATACCCTTCAATTTTTACCTTGTTAGTCTACATTAAAAAAATAAATATGCAAATAGTATAACTTTTTATTTATAAGAAATATAAGTAACTCTTCTACATCAGAGGTGACCACGAGTACCTGTATTTTCCTCTGCAGAATACTAGTGTTGAAATTTTTATGACAAGTTTGTGAAAATGTGAGCCCTGCAAGTTAGCTATTGAAATTTTTTGAAAATTTTAAACAGAAAAAGTAAGTTATAACGGTATAACGTGCAAGTGTAGCCAAGCCCAATGCTCTGAGTTCAGCAGCAGCCACTTATGACTTGGCTACACTTGCACGTTATACCGCAATAAAGCCTCCCAGAGCGCTCTACCTTACTCCCCGTCCTCACTGGCAAGGCATGTAGAGTGCTCTGACTCCCTGGCTGGAGTGCTCTTGGTACTCCACCTCTGTGAGAGGATTAACGGCTCTTGAGTATTGGGTGAGACGTTTCAGGGTCACTGTGAACGAGAAGTTAAGTTACTGCGCTCTGATTGACCTCCAGAAACGTCCCTTAAGCCAAGTGGTCACTCTTCCCTTGTTGTGAAATGCTGCAGGAATGCAGAAGTGCCTTTCAAAGCTCCATTTCAGACAGTGGCTGCTTATCTGCTATGGGGCAAAGCAAACATTTACTGAATGAGTGCATGAGAGGCAGGGGGGGACTTACAAGACAGTGTGCTGACACACTCTCAGCACTCCAAAAACCCACCCACTCTCTCCCTCCACATACACACAACATACTCCACCCCACTCCCCTCGTTTGAAAAGCACGTTGCAACCACTTGAACGCTAGGATAGCTGTCCATAATGCACTGCTCCAAATGCTGCTGCTAGTGCTGCAAATATGTCCACTCCAGTGCGCTTGCAGCTGTCAGTGTGGACAGACTGGAGCGCTTTCCCTAGTGTGCTCTCCGAAAGCTGGTTTAACCCAAAGCGCACTCCAGTTGCAATTGTAGCCAAGCCCTCAGATTGATGTTCCAAGGAGCAAAAGGAGTTGAGCTGAAACTTTAGCTGCCGGAACTCTCCCTTCCCCCAGGACTCTCAGGCACTGGTTTTACTATCCCCACAGTGAAATTCTCACAGCTGCACATGATAGGGAATTTTTTTTCTTTATCCCCAGCCTTCTTCCTAAAAGAGAAAGATTTTCTCTCTGTGAAAACTTCATTTGTGTATTCTAAATCCAAACCTGTCACTGATCTGGGCAGGCAACATGATAGAGGGTAAGAGTTAGCAGAGACCTCACCACATATTATACCATTCTCCTTTAGAAGACAAGTACATGATGTGTTTTTCCTAGCGTTATTCCCACACTATGGCAGGGTCCGCTTAGACTGGACACAACTAGTGATATGACTGGGGTATACTCCAACCCATGCATCATTCCATCTGTCATTGGAGGCATTTTATACCTACTGCCAGGTGTTAAGCCTACAGCACTTGGTATTCCCAGGAGGGCTCCCATCCAAGTACTAGCCAGGCCCGACCCTGTTTAGCTTCTGAGTCAGACGGGATCGGGCATGTTCAGGGTGGTTTAGCCATATAGAAGACAAGTACATGATAGGAGTAAATAATAGAAATTATGTGGTTTTGAGCAGCAGATACTTTTAATACCTAGAGAATCAGAATTGAGTCCAATAGCTGTTGATGGAAAATCCTTTTGAATACACCTCACCCATCTCCTTACCACTCTATTGGTCCCACTCATGGATTTTTTTTAAGTGGTTTTTCAATGCATCTGTGACTGAGGGTCTAGTCTCATGTTCCTAATTTATTGTTCATATTCCTTTTCCATTGTTATAAGTTTGTATTGAGGAAAAGGTCAATGTACCTATATGAAAGGATAATATAGAAACTGGACATGGCAGAGATGGGCAACGGCTGGTCTATAATGAAAATTCAGTTGCCTCATAGCTTATGAGACATATGAATTCAGTTATGTTAACCCAACTGTTTTTGTTTTTAATTCCATTTCTGTGTGTTTTTAATCAATCTTATTTTGATTATTATTATTGCATGGATAACTTGTAACTTATAAGGTAAAGTGCTGCGGAGTAAAGAATTTCTGGAACCTGCACCCCTGTCAGTCTTGGTCATAGGGGCAGGAATAGAGATGTCCTTGCTCAGTGAGCTGGAAAAGGCTGTGGCAGATAGCACACGAGGGAAGAAGCTGAACGACCACTCAAGTTGAGAGTTTGCAGGTGTGTTGGTCATGCCAACTTTAAATGACTCCTTTGATGGACTCTACCATTTCCCACAGAATATTGTTGCACGGTCAATGAGATCTCACTATTAAGAAATATTTTCTGACAACCAGCCTGAATTTTCTTTTGTTCAGTTTAATCCCATTGCCTTAATGCTCAAAAGCAACTAGTGATTTGGGCTGTCACTTTAAAGGACAATGGACAATTCTGCTCTATAACTGCTAAGTTTAAAAAAAATTGTACAGTGTGTTTATCTGTTGAACTTGTGAAAGTCAAAGGGAGTCACACAGCTAAAACCCCCTCAGTTTTTTGAAAACATACTCTTAAATTGTTCCAAGCTTAGGATTCTATATGGGGTAAGAAGAATCTATAAGTATCAAAGTTTGAAGCAGTGGCATTTTTCAAAGTCTATTGTATGCAAAAAATAAATTCCAAAGGACAGAAAACTCTTTCCATGAATGATCATCTGGATATGGTGTAAATTGTTCACTCTAGCTACAGATGTAGCTCATTCAGTGGGGTACGCTAACAGCCAAATTATGCCTGAGACTTGTATTTATGCACCAATGGGTAGGTGCAAGGAGCCTTCCCCAACTTGATGTCCCCCCTATTAGAGAAGAGACACAATTTCAGTTCACATGCTCTCCTGGGCTCAGGGATAGTTTCCTGCTAGCACCACCTGAAGCAGAGCTATTTTGGGGGATAGAGAGGAGGTCAACATTGCCTCATTCCCTGCTACATCAGCTAGAAGAGCTGACAGGTGAGAAGAAGAACCCCCTGTGCTTTTGTACACAGTGCCCCTGTAGTTCCCTTGCACTACAATTTGCTCCTATAAATTCAGTCTTTATCTTCCTGGGTTGATATCACTAGGATATTACAGTGTAAGTACAGGAAAATATTTCATCCCCTTGCCATGGAGTTAGATTAAGATTAATGCTTCCCTTTAATGTAAACCATTCGTTCTCTTAACAGGGCAGGTTCTCTTTTTTAAAAAAAATCAAGGGTTGCTCAAAGACCATTTAAACTCGGGTGGTTATGAGAAATGTCTAATCTCTTTGCTCTCTGATTCAGCTATACAGTGGAAGGAAGAGGCAGCTAACGATGTGAAAAGTGGACTCAAGGGTCTGAAATGTGGATGAAGCCAATTGTCTAATCTATTATCTCTATGGTCTAAATTGTTTCTTTTGAATTTCCTGAATCTTAATCCAAGAAATCTCTTTATGTTATTTTGGCTGTAAATTATTTATATGTTTCCCCTTCTTTTATAAAACTCAGTTCCTGGGCTTCCTGTGAGATCTCATCAGTTACTAGTAACATACTGGAGCACTGCTAGAATCTGTCCAAAAAGGAGGAGAGGGAAGGTAACAAAATGACAGTCTGGGATTTTCCATAGCATTAATTATGATAGATGAATAACGAATGGTGTTTTCTCTTGTGTTAGAGAGGCAGGGAAAAAATCTCTGGTAATTCCTTTAGAATAATTTATTAACCAACATTTTACTCCACATCATCATTGTAGGTAAACTCTGCACTTCCCCTCCCCATATGTCTTAATTTACCTTACAGACGGAAAAAGCCTATTATCCGGTCTATCTCCCTGCCAATGAAAGACTTTCCCTAAAATATTCTCACTGGTGCATTGTCCAAATAAATACCCCTTGTGAGAGGGCTTCTTCCCCTTCCCATGGGCGATTATACTACAGCCTGGTGGATCTTGCTGTCAGGAACCCACCACAGTCACCCACAATGTTCCTTTCTTCATTACACCTGACTACTACTAGTTACATCCTCTTGTACCACCTAAATAATTCCTCTCCCTCCATGCTGTTTTCACCTTTCAATTATTTGTAAACTGGGTCCCACTCTCCAGCTGGCACATTGCCAAGCTGTACACAGGACTAGATTGTGCAGCCCATACACTCATGCTGGTGAGCATGTACTCACATGACCAGTTTCATTGTCCAGCTAGACTTCAGTCAGCTTGCTTATATAAGTAAGTGCTCACCTGCCTGAGTAAGGGTCTCACCATCTAGCCCTTGATAGATTCTCATAAATCCAGTCCTTCCAGCTTCCTAACCATTTTGCTTGCTTTTCTCTGAACTCTCCAGCTTTTTCAGATATGTAGAGTAATAACATGCTCGGAATGGAATATTCCAGATATTCTGAAGACTCAATGCAGCAACAAGTCTGGTATGTTTCTTCTCCTTGGTGTGATGCCTCTGTTGTTTTGTGCAGCTGAAAATTGCATTGGTCTTTTTTTTTTTGTTTTACTGTTGCATCACATGGCAACCTTCCATCTCATTGGCTCTCCACTGTTACCCTTAAACCTATTTCACCATTACTGTTTTCCAGGTTTCTCTCACCATATTAAAAAATATCATTGTTTTACTGTTTTTTGTCCACTTATTATTGTTTCAAACTGGTTATTTTTCAGTAGCTGGGAATTTAATTCCTCTTCTTCTAGACAGCTATAACTGCATCTCTTTTCCTAGTGGCAGAACACAGAGCAAGGCAGTTGTATGAAAAAGCTTCAAAATGGCTTTCCACCTGTAAGTGGAAATTCCTCTCTTACTTCCCTGGACCCTCATCAAGTTCATCATACTATCCGCCCTCTGTGCAGAACTTGTCTGAGGAGTGATTTTCACCAGTTTAGTCCCAAACCTTGGTCTTCTGTGTGGCTGGCCTATACATAGATTTTAGTAGCTGGCGCTGTGCTAACTTCCAGCAAAGTGTAAAAGGGAAAAAAAAGTTGTTGGTGGGGGATATTAAGAATATTTATAGGTTTTTTTTCATTACAGCCAATCTCCTTACAGAGACTACATGGATGTGAGGCTGAGTTCAGTAACTTGTCCAAAGGAACTGGACAGATTAGAAATCTACTCCATCATCCTTCATTATCTGGGTAGAGAAAATTTCATAAAAATGGAAGATGTTTCTTCAGGGACACGCTCAGTGAGTTGGTCCATGAATTGAAGATCAAACATTTTCACTGGGAAATTAACTTATTTGCTCAAGTGTTCTCCTGCTGACTCTGTGCCCTAAAATGTTCCTTTCTTGGCACAGTGGTATCACGTCAGCCATCAACACACTCAGCTGGAATCTTCCTCCTTCCTTGCTTTCCTACCCCATCGTCTAGTACAATACAGGTAAGTGCCTAGCTCATGCCAGCTTGGAGGGATAAGTCTGTATTACTTTTTGGTTGTGGTTGACGGGGAGGAAAAAACAGCCCAGAACAATAAATGATGAACATGATCCTGCTGCCTGTAAGAGCTATCTTTGAAGATTTCTAAACCATCAGAAACTTTAGTCTGTTTTCAACATATGCTGAAGGTCATCTGATTCATATCCATCAAATGTTGAAGAGATGACTCATAGTCAAACAAACCACACTTTTAAAACTTGGCTTTATATATATAGATATAGATATAGATACACAAAGAAATAATCTCTCTTCATTTAAAAGGGGTTTTCATTCCTTTTTGTTTTTTAGTAGAGAACACTCCATAACCCACCTCCACACATTAGCTGTTTTTCTTAAATTATGAATGTTTATGTCCTTCCATACCCATCAATAATACATAGTTTACAGGTGTCTCACTTTCCCTTTTCCTTGATACATGCTTTGTACTTTAAATCAAACTGACTGTCTCATAATAACGAGAAAGACTTAATTTCTAAAGTTTCTTAATTGACAAATAGTCATCTTCAGGCCAATATCCTGCTTAAAGCAGTGGCTAATGCCTGCTACTGCAGAGGAATATTATATACCTTACTACCACTTATGCAATATTGTGCATAATAAAGGATGTTCTACTCCCAGCATCAATTTATATCCTACAGCTTGAGATTTGATGAAGGCTATGATAGGAGCACTAATTCAGACCTGTGCATTGACTGATCCACTAGCATGGGTTGGAGCTTTAGGTGGCCTTGTGTCAAGTAAAGTACACCCAAAACTTCCATGAAGTTGAGGGGGGTATATGCAGGCATGCTTTCTGTCTGTATGGTGTTCTTTGAGGGATGGGAACTGAACCTGCATTTTTCTTATAAGCGAACAATATGGGATGCCTCATTGATTTTAAAAATACGTCTGCTTTTTTTAATGCCTTGTTGCTAAATCTGCAGGCTACACCTCCAGAGACCCACTCAAGAGTCACCTTAATATCAAATTAATTCATGTTGATTGCTGCTGCTCATTAGTCACCACTTCGAAAAGGACTGACAATTAGTGGACACTTGAAAGGAAACATCACAATAAATGTGCATGTTGGAAAACGTGGACGTTGGCTGCATTTTGGGATCCAATTGCGGATTTGGAGATTTGAAAAATTTCTCTGAAAGTTGGGCTCAACAGTCTTCTGCAGCTGTTACAGAGGTTTTGGATCTTTGCACAGTGGCTCTGTTGTTTTTTTTTTAAATGTTACTGAGATGATTGGATATGGAAATGTCCCCACTTGGTCTAGAGGTAAGAATGGATAGCAGTGATGTTGGTCATAGAATCATATAACCATAGGAGTGGAAGGGATCTTGAGAGATCATCTAGTCCAGTCCCTGGCACTCAGTATTGTAGCAGGACTAAGTATTATGGTAGTAGTAGTAGTAGTGTATGGCTAATCCACCCTGAACACGCCCGATCCTGTCTGATCTTGGAAGTTAAGCAGGGCTGGGCCTGGCTAGTACTTGGATGGGAGACCTCCTAGGAATAACAGGTGCTGTAGGCTTAACATGGGTGTGGGGCTAGCAACTCCACCCCGTAGGGAACCAACTTGCTACTGAAACGCCAACACCAGAGATGGAGTGCTCTGTGGTTGGTGGCCCATACCCTGCCTGGGGGGGTGATGGGCAGAGAGAGAGAGAGAGAATAATAATAGTCATGGACTACTCTTTCCTGAAACAGACATCAAATCATGGAGAATGCTGTCTCTGCATGTTGTGGGGGGAAAAGAGATGATTAGGCAGGTATAAAGAGGCAAATATTCCTGTGCACACCCTCCAAGCAGAAACTTCCAATATTATCTATAAAGGTGGTCCAAAGCTAAAATCCTTAATCTGAACAATTCTATGGTTTGGGGAGGTTTAGATCAGGTGAAACAGGATGGTTAAGGTGTTCATCTGGATTCCCAGATTCTCTTCTCTCTTCCACTGCAGACTCCTTATCTGACCATGGGCAAATCAGTCACTTGCTGCCTCAGTTTCTCATCCCAGGTGCTCAGGTATTTCAGAATTGAGGCCCAAATAAGCACCTTAATAGATTCAAACTTCGCTACTCAGGCCTTCTGTAGGCAGGTGGGATAAGGATACGATAGAGACATACCAACAAAGGTAAATAGATCTTTCTTGATGAGCTTTTCCATTTTCCTGATCCTATACTTTGATAGCTGTGGCAAGAAGTACTATAGGTGGAGAATTTTCAGGAAACTCAATGGGGCTTAGGTTCCTAAGTGACTTGGGTGTTTTTGAAAAGTTTACCCTTTGCCTAAGTGTAGGAAATTGTGCGCTGTGGTTTAGGCTATTTTTTATGGAAATAAATACCGTATATAAGTTTAATGAAGCATATAGAATGACAATCCATCTAGTGGTCAGAGTGCAAGTGAATCTAAATTCCAGAAGACATTTAAAATTGTAAATATTGAGTGAAGTGTTTATTAATAATATACAAATTAATTTCCCTAACATTAAAGCCCAAAGAACCCAAAGTCTTTGCTTTAATTAATTGAAAGGCTTCTACACACAATGTCATAATCAATGTTATGAAAGAACCTTTTTTCCCTATGTATACAAATTCTTTATTTTTAGAAAGATCATTTTTGGAGACAGAAACAGCTAAAATTGAATTTCTTATTGTGGAGTTCCTGAGAGAGTGTACTGTTTCACTAGACCTGGATACATCATTAAAGGGGTTAGATTTCAAATTTGAAATGAAAGCTGTATGGGTTAATTTAGGGAGGTCCACTGAAAGTTGGGTGGGAAAAAAATTATGTATGAGAATCAAGTGACTGAAAATCTGGCAAGTTATCTTTAGAGACTGATTGGATGCTAAATTTGAAATAGGTAGATTTTAAGCTACTATATTCATGTTATGTCTTCATTAAAACCTGGGAAAATCAATGAGGGATGAAATTTTCTTTTAAGAGACCCATGTTCTTTCAAGTGATTTTGGGCACCAAAAGGCATTGTAGGTTTCAAAGGCATCCACTTAAAATATATTCTAGAAGAACAAGAGTAGCCCTAAAGTCTCGAGACTAGTGGTTTAGACTGGCAAAGTGGGAGGGGGCAAAAAGACAAATAAGACCATCAACAAAATATGAGGTTAGGAGATCTAAAATGATAGTGGATAGTAATAAACAGAAGTCTGTTCCTATCCCCCTCTCACTTCATCACTAGTAATGGTGTCAGATTTGGAAATGCTGTTTTCATGAACTATAATTGATTTTGACTAAAAACCTTTTCAGTTTGAAGGCTCATTTTAATCTTGCTGTTGAAAAATTGAGATCAGCAAATAGCATCCAATCCATTTAAGATGGCACTTTAAGGCAAACAATAGAAACCAGGCTTGCAGGGTGCTGCCTTTGAGGTTCTGAGTAGATTCAGCTTGCACTGAAATCCAAAATTCATATGCCTGTCTAGTGCTTTGTGCAATTGGGCCTCAGGTTGTTTGGGGTGTCGGGATACCACTGTAATACAATAATAACAGGGTCAACCTTTGCAATTTCATCTTTATTTTTTCACACTGATAATGAGATGTAGTTACGTATATGCCACTATTGTATGTTTTACATTTTCTCATATGCCTGCTTAGAACTCCGTTGGAGAATTTCCCCCCGAGAGAAGAATAAGTGTTTTTCTTCTCCTCTCTTCTCATCAATTGACAAACTCCAAGGACACCAGCTGATGCAATGATGCTTTTTGTAGTCAGAAATTCAGTTTTGAACAATGCTTTCCAATTCCTAGCTAATCTGTAACGTGTTGTTCAAACTGTGAATGTAGGCGATTCCACTAGGATTAACACACACAAGCACACAGAGGCCTTGAGCTGTGTATCAAACAGTGATCTCGGTTTACTGTTGTCAGAATTTTGTGTTGTTTGAATAACTGCCTCTTTAAATGTGGACCTATGAATTTATTTACAGAGAACAACTTATTTACAAAACCTTATTTAAATAGATATAAGATCATCATCCAGTCTAAAATAATGGCATTTATGGACAAAAGAAGACACTGAATTGAAGAACAGCCTTCAATGACCCCAGGATTTCACCCCATGTCCCACAGGATGCTGCATGCCCTATGGTCTTATTGATTCCAATAACAAATTAAGGCATTGATCCTACAATGAACCCTGCACATATATAAGGGCCGTCCTCAACGGAGCTCATTCCTGAACTGGTGCCCAGACCTATGAAGCAGAATCTGCGAAGTGCTATTTCCTTGTGACAACAGTAGAATCTAGCACTCTTTCAGGAAAATTCCTAATCAGAGTCCATGTCACGGAGCCTGCTGAGGAATTGTTTGTCTTCGTCTTGTGCAACAGTTTGACAGGTGAAATGAGATCAAAGACATTACAGCGTATTCCTTAGGCTGGGTTTGGACTTTAATCACAGCCTTCACAATCAAGCTATTGTGTTCAATAGGACTACCTGGCCTGGTTGGGAAGCCTACAAGATTGGGCCTTTAGGTCAGTGACAAAACTCTGACTTCAGTGTGAACAAGCGGGGGCTCCAAATGCTGCCTCTTGCTTTGTAAAGAATTCATGCTCTACATGCCACAAACTCCATTTTCTATATAAATCTCTCTTTCTTACACATACAGAGAGCTGAGAATTCTCATTCTTCAGCTCCAAAAACACAGGCTTCTGCCATTTTACCTATTGGGAAACTCCTTTAACTAACTGAAGTGTTAAGTCTCTTATTCTCTCTGTTGTCCAGCCACTGAAGTGCAACAGCATCACTTGTTCATACAAACCGGGTGACCACACAGCAAGTGTGAAAAATCGGGACAGAGGATGGGGGAGGGGGGTAATAGGAGCCTATCTAAGAAAAAGACCCCGGTCACCCTATATACAAACCAAGCCAGGATATGCAGTATCTGACTTAGTTTCACTTCAGTCAATGGTAAGGTGAATTGGATTTGACCTGTGTCTAAGCTCACAAGAGGTGTCTTTAAGGTGCCACAGGACTCTGTCATTTCTGCAATTCCAGACTAACATGGCTACCTCTTTGATTCAGGAGATGTATTATACACTATGACTGTTCAAATGAAAATTAACTAAAAAGGAATGATAACCTCTCTCTTTAAATAGAACACTACTTTTCTTTCTTGATTTCAACCAACACATATTTTGTTACTATATATGTTAATAAACTGCATAGTGCCATAACCCATGTGACAAAATTCTGGTGAGGTTAATATAAGTGGAATATCCTATGCAATACAAGGATGAGACTTAGACTATCTGAAATAAAGTTTCCTACCCTGACCATCTTTGAATCTATGAAATTATAATAAATACTTGCTATATATTATAATTCATCCAATAGGTACTTGAGGCTTCTGCAATAAATTAAGGGTGACATCAGCTAGTGTTTTACTAGGAAAAATCTATTTAGCAAGCTAAAATAATTCCGATATTAGAACACAGGCTTTATGTATTTGACTTGTTAACATGTGATCCCTGTTATAGCACATTCATAGCTTATATCTGGATCCTGCAATAAGCACAGCATAGGTAGAGTCCTGGGTTGGCATGGAGCCGGTTGACTTCATGTGATCTAACCAGGCAATCTGTCATGCAAGATCAGGGTCTTCGTTCCTACCCAGACACAATGAATGCATTTTCAAAGGTCAGAATACAAAACAATGACTTTTATGTTTTCTACCACTGTTGTTACTGTTTACTTTTATTTGTATTAGAATTGTACCTAAGGGAATCTAGTGTACTAGGGCCCCATTGTGCTATGCTACTTTGTGCCTAGTTCAGCTGAATTGTAATGCAACACAATCTCTTGGGCATGAAAACCATTTTTAATTAAGCAGTTGGAATACTGCAATATTTGAGGATCATTCAGCTTCTCCTAATCCTTATTTGATTTTAGCTTTATTTCACTAATGTACAGCTTGCGGCTTGTTGTTATCTTTTTCTTTTGAATTGTCTCAGAAATCCATTTACTCTGGGTAATTGATCCTTCATAAGGCACTTTTCTGGAACAGTCAGCACAATGACCTCATGTCAAAATATGATGTTAAAATAAAGTGACTGTCATGATAAAGACATTAAAAAATAAAATGAAACCTACTGTTTGTTCCTGTTTCCAATTACCCACCACTACAAGAAATGAAATAAAGTGGATAAAAGTCATAGCTATGCTCTGAAAGGGAAGTCTGACACTCTTCAATAATATAAGAAATGACACTTAACATTATTTACTTACATGTATTGCTGGAGTCTGAACCCAGTAATCTTGATAGCAAGAGGCGGGGTAAGTATCAATACGGCTACTGAAGCATGAATCATATAGTGTTGTAGGTCATTTTATTCCCATGGCAACAATATTGCTAATGTATCTGCATGTACCGGATTTATACTATCCTAATGAGAACAATACTACAGAGATGATGCTGTTAATAAAAGGAGTTTTATGCTAATGCTGCAGTGTGTCAGTTTTTATATATGAATGCATCATACATACTAACAAAGCAATGCCATATGATTCATGGTTCTACATCAGCCCTCACTTGGATTGAGCAAAGAGAGGTGTGCTTTGCAAGCCTCCGTATCTGGGGCCAGTAGAAGCAATAAAATATCAGATAGCACGATACTGATTCAGGGAACATTCAAACAGATCTAGATGCCAATAGCTGGCAGCAAGGACTAACTCTGAATGGTCATCTCTGGACTCTGTTGAATTATCACAATTCATCAATCAGACTGATAGCTGTGGGGTGACCCCATGGACAAGACAAGCCCTAATAAATATCATAGGGAAGACTGAAGCTTTCAGCTGGGAACAGACGTTAGAGGGGACCAGACCTGATGGCTGAGGTTACACTCTTTTATAAGATTCATAGACTCATAGACTTTAAGGTTAAAAGGGACCATCTTGATCACGTGCTGTCCCCTCTACAAACCCAGCTGTAGAGGCCAGTGTGTGAGTGGCAGGTGGGAATGTGGCCTCCCCCCCAGCTCCTCACCTTTCGTGGTCTAGTTCTGCTGATGGTGCTAGACCTCCCAGTTCTTGAATACTTTGAAGCATGTGCAGAGGTGAAAAGACATCTTATACACTTATCTGCCTGCCCACCCCCACTGTGCACTTACACAAGGCTTGGCAATCAAGCTCATGCTGTATTTATTATATTTGGGCAAATGTGTTTACCATTAACTCTTAATGTATGGAAATGATATTTCATTGCAACAAAACATGATAATTATATCTGAAATTGCAGGATGTGATACCTTTTTCAATTATTTTAATAAAAAACTCACTGAAGATTCATAGGCGACTCAATCCTGAGTCTTGCTCCAGAAGCTAACCCACATGCCGATGGATAGTGAGGTATGAAAGACAGGCTCTGATCATAGAACTTTAAATCTCTGAAATTCTTCTTTTGAAAAATGATCAGTGCATTCCATTGTGTGCTCTTATGGAATAACTGATCCAGTACTACCAACCACATCATGTAGCGTTATATTTGTTTATAAACATGTAAGGTGCAGTACAATTATTAATCAGTTTAAAGATCTGTGAACATTTTCATTATAATCTTTAGATATGTTGTTCTGATAAACGAATCATATGTTAGAGAAGGTGATCTAGCTATAGGAATAAAGAGAGAGCAGACATGTATGTAAGCTCTTTTATATGCTTTCACAAATTTTATATTTTGATTGGTATTTGTCTCCAGCTGTTTTTCTGCAGATATAGAGGGATAGTGCAAACCTCCTGTTTTTAAATTGGTCAGTGAAGTGTTATATTTTGTGAACAAATAATTCAAATTTCACTCCCCAGGTCAACCAATGTACCTTAATGCTAACTTCAAAAAAAATCTCTGCCCTCCCAAAACTGTCTCTGTCTTAAGCGGAGGTTGCCATTTTTTGTTGTAGAGCTGAGAAAAAATCTGAATTTCAGTCAAAACCTAAGACAGGGCTACGCTATTTGCATAGCTGAACTTGCATATCTTAGGTTGACCCTCCAGTGTAGACTAGGCCTAAGTGATTTAAATTGCTCCATGTCATTGACGTGTCGTCTTCATTATTTTCTACTCCTTCATCTTTGTTCCCCAGGTAGCAAAAAGTTTGTGTGTGCAGTTAACTAACAGATTGCAGCTTTTCCTTGTGTCATCACAGTCAGTCATCCATACCTCTGTTCACTCTAGGCTGGAGTACTGCAGCATACTGTACTTGGCACTGCCCAGAGAGACTGTTGTCTTTAGCTCTTTACGTAACAAATGCATTACGAAGGAACAATACAGTGGGCAAAGTGAGGTTCAAATAAGTGTTACTAATTTTATATACTATTTCATATTAATTTTATCAAAATTCTTACCAAAATCATTGTCAAAATGTTGTTTACTGAAAATATCTGTTTTCAGTAAGAAAACGTAAGTTTTAATAAAATAATGTCAGTAATGATTTACAAACAATTTTGATTAAAAAAATCAGTAAAAATCTGGCAGAAAACATTACAAAACCAGACATTTTGAGGCCATCAATTTATTTTCATGAAAAGTTCTGTTTCTGGAAAAAGATAATTTTATGGCGGACAATTCTGTGCAAAATCAAGAAGAAAATTCAATATGGTTGTATATTTCCTGGAACGATGGAACTGCTCAGCTGGGGAAACTTCAGTCACACTTGTCTTTTTTGTCTTACATCACTTTTATTTGAGGAAAGAAGCCTTACTGAATGTAGCCGTCAGTAATCATAGAATCATAGAATATTAGAGTTGGAAGGGGCCTCTGGAGGTCATCTAGTCCAACTCTCAGCTCAAAGCAGGACCAATCCCCAACTAAATCATTCCAGCCAGGGCTTTATCAAGCCTGACCTTAAAAACCTCTAAGGAATGTGATTCTACCACCTCCCTAGATAATCCATTCCAATGCTTGACCACCCTCCTAGTGAAAAAGTTTTTCCTAATATCCAATCTAAACCTTCCCAACTGCAATTTGAGACCATTACTCCTTGTTCAGTCATCTGCTACCACTGAGAACAGTCTAGAGACATCCTCTTTAGAACCCCCTTTCAGGTAGTTGAAAGCAGCTATCAAATCTCCCCTCAGTCTTCTCTTCTGTAGACTAAACAATCCCAGTTCTCTCAGACTCTCATAAGTCATGCACTCCAGGCTCCTAATCATTTTTGTTGCCCTTCTCTGGACTCTCAAATTTTTCCACATCCTTTTTGTAGTGTGGGCCCCAAAACTGGACACAGTACTCCAGATGAGGCCTCACCAATGTCGAATAGAGGGGAACAATCACGTCCCTCAATCTGCTGGCAATGCCCCTACTTATACAGCCCAAAATGCCATTAGCCTTGGCAACAAGGGCACACTGTTGACTCATATCCAGCTTCTCCTCTACTGCAATCTCTAGATCAGGGGTCTCAAACATGCGGCCCGGGGGCCACATGCGGCCCGCAAAGCCCTTCCCTGCGGCCCACCAAGCTTCCTGGCGCCTCCCTCCCCCCCGGTCTCCCCATAGCAGTTTGCAGGACGGAGGGGCCAGAAGTGGAGGCTTCTCTGCTGCCTGGCTGGGCCGCGTGTGTTTCTAGCTCTGGACTTCCTATATTGCTCTTGCTTTGTTTGCCAAACAGCTGTTGGTGGTGCCTAGCACTTTCCAGGAGGGAATGGGGAGCTGCGTGCTCAGAGGAGGAGGTGGGGCAGGGGTGGGACCTCTTGGAAGGGGTGGAGTGGGGGCAGAGCCGGGGCAGCGAGGGTATGTGTGTGTGTCAGTGGTGCGGCCCTCGGGCCAGTGCACTAGTCCTCATGCGGCCCTCATGGTCATTTGAGTTTGAGACCCCTGCTCTAGATCCTTTTCTGTAGAACTGCTGCCTAGCCATTCAGTCCCTAATCTGCAGCAGTGCATGGGATTTTTCCATCCTAAGTGCAGGACTCTGCACTTCTCCTTGTTGAACCTCATCAAATTGCTTTTGGCCCAGTCCTTTAATTTGTCTAGGTCCCTCTGTATCCTATCCCTACCCTCCAGTGTATCTACCACTCCTCCCAGTTTAGTGTCATCTGCAAACTTGCTGAGGGTGCAGTCCACACCACCCTCCAGATCATTGATAAAGATATTGAACAAAACCGGCCCCAGGACCAACTGTTGGGGCACTCTGCTCGATACCGGCTGCCAACTAGACATGGAGCCATTGATCACTACCTGTTGAGCCCGCATTGTATTGTATAAAATACATTTGAATTGGAATAACTAAACTGCTTTAAAGAAAAGCTAAATGTTTTTGTTTTTTAAAAAAGGAAACTACATGTTTATTTTTTCTCATTCACAGCATTTAGTACATTTGAGCTGCTACAAGTTAGAAGCGGACAGTCCACCCGGAGGGGAAAGATATTATTTCTACAGCTAATTGGCTGTCTGATTACTTTAATTCATTAAGTGGTATATCTGTGCTTATTTACCATGGTTCTGGATTTCAGCCATTTATTGCAGTCGGTGGGGAGAAGAATACTGATTTGCCTGCTTGCTTTGCAGTGGTTTGAGGCCTGTTCTTTAAATCCCATCAATAGATGTTTTAACTCAAGTACCATTTTAAAATATATATTATCCAACATTCTCTAGAAAAATCTAGCACTTAATAACAAGAACCTAAATGAAAGCTTCCTATTAAGAAAAGTAATTGACTCTCACATTTCATAAAATGAGGCTGATGTGATTATAGTAGGAATGTTAACAACTGACAGCTCTCTATAGTCTAATAATCAATTGGAAATCAGTACAATTCAAACAGCTCTGTTTCCATATGATTTTCAAATGTGGTACATAGACCAGGGGAAATGGGTATATTTTCAAAGGGGCCAAATATTGATCTCTGCAATGTATTTGCAATTTTTTTTATAAAGCTGGTTGGATTGAGGGAAATAAGTCACTTTTTGTCATAATTTTACCCCCCAAAAAGTGACCCAGTTCCAGAATCCCCAATGTCTATCCAAGTTTCTCTGTGTGCAAACCACCTCTGTATGTGTATGATGAGGTTTTGTGCAAGAAGCCTGGACACACACACACACACACACACACACACACACACACACACACACACACAAATATTCTGACTCTAATTTGAGAGGCTGTATTTGAAAATTAAAGAAATAGAGTGAGCTAATAGCTAATGACAATGAGCTATTTATGGTAATATGACATCTCACAGTCTTTTGTGTATTTCTCCTCAGAATGCTCCTGTGCAGTACAGAAGTGTTATAATCCCCATTTTTCTGATGAGGAACTGAGGTATAGACATTAAGTATCTTGCCCAAAATCATATAGGAGGTCTCTAGCAGAACAGGGAATAGAACTTGGGTTTTTGATGTCCCTAACCACTGAATCATCCTTCCTTTCTAAGGAGATGGGCTGAAACAAATAAGATGGAGAAGATAAGGGAAGACAGCAACCTGTTTATGTATAAGAGATAGTAAGACAATCAATGAGAGAGGATGGTGAAAGGGAGAGTGGTCTGTCAGTTCTTTGTTGCATGGACTGTCTTTTTGTTGTGTGTTTACAGTGCCTTACACAAGGCAGCCCATATCCATGACTGGGACCCTTAGACACTACCATAAAACAAATAATCAACAGCAACAAGAAGAGAAAAATAAACAGAGCAAGAAGATGGTTCATCAGTGGTCTCCCCCACACAGAGTGGTCAATGGTCCACTTTTAACTTCAGAAATCTCTTTCTTCAAACCCGTTTAATTGATAATCATCACCATTTCCCTCTCCCATTATTTTGATTGTCATCCATCCATGCTCCTTTTCCCACTCGTGTGTTTACATTTCTTGTGAAAATTATTCTTTAAGCTAAATAATCCTCTTTCTTCACCACTGATTTCAGTGGACCTTCTGCTCTGGAAGTTGTGGAGGTAACAGAAGAAGGATCAGGCCTTCTGCTCTGGAAATTGTGGAGGTAACAGAAGAATAGAATAATTTGTTGCAGTATTTCCAAAACATTGACTGATTTCAATTCCAAATCTGATTTCAGATTTTAGCACAAGATGTACAGGAATGGCAGTAAATTATAGATTTCCATGTCTAATTATCATCTTCTACAATAATTAACATAATTACTGCTGTACTTTGCAATAGATTCTGTCTGTGATAGACTTGTGGCAAATTGCTGTAAATGTTTACCCCAAATGCTCTTTATCACTTGAGAAATCTCATAGGTTTCAGTCTGCATATACAGAATTCCCACAGATTACCATTGGCTCCAATCTGAATGCACAAGGCATGCAGGGTCAGGACCATAGCAGTTATGGAAAGGGCAAAATTTGCTGACTTTTTTTTTTTTCTTACTGCAATAGATTTCTTATGGCTAAAATTTTGTCACACATATTTTTAGTAAAAATCATGGACAGGTCACAGGTAATAAAAATTCACAGAAGCTTGTGACCTGGTTTAGAGATGTGGTCCTATAGGCCTGGGTTTTACTTGAACTGGGTTGCTGTGCCAGGGTCTCAAGCCCCTTTCCAGCACACACCCAGATAAGGCCACACCCAGCTGCAGATACTGACTGAAATCAGCTCGGTGTAGGAGGATTCAGCTAGTGGAATGGCCAGCACTACGGTGCACACACCATCTGGAGTGTTAACCTCAAAATAATAATGTCTTGCACTGTACAGAGAGAGCTGTATAACACAAGCTCATACAAATAACCTCTTCCCTCAATGTGGAGGGAGAAATGACAACTCGCTCCCCACCCTCAATATGAATTGCTCATCCTGGGTTTTGGAATGAACAAGAAATAAGTTTATTAACTACAAAAAGTAAATGGTAAGTGATTATAAGGGATAGCAAACGGAACAAAGCAGATTACTGAGCAAATAAAACAGAACACACAACCTAAGCTTAATTCACTAAAAAAACAGGTTACAAAATGTAATTTCTCACCCTAAATGTTGTTTTTGTATTTGGCAGGTGACAGAGTTTCTGCAGCTTAGAGTTCCAGTTATTTCTCTTTACAGACTAGATTTCTGTCTCAGCCTGGACTCAGCCATTGCCTTCCCCCCTCCCCCCCCCCCGCTTAGTTCCTTTGTCTCTTCAGGTGCTTTCAGCATTCTTCCTTCTTAGGCAGGGAAGCAATGGAGAAGAGCCCTGATTGACTTCCAGCAGTGTCCAAGGTGGTACACCTTACCAGATGACATCATCAGATGACCTGGAAGCTCCTCCAGAAGGTGGGAGATTGGTATCTTCAAAGCTCTATTGTCCTTAAATGCTCATTCAGCCTGATTGCCTACTGTTTGGTAGGCATTCTCCCAAGTACACACACAGTTGTAATGGTTACATAGTCAATATTCCTAACTTCAGATACAGAAATGATACATGCATACAAATTGGATAGACATATTTATTAGATCATAACCTTTTCAATGATACCTTACATGGCCCATCTTGCATAAAAAATCTTAGTTATGCCATATTCATATCATAACAATATTTCTATGAAGAATATGGGTGTAACATCACATCTGTCTCTGTTTCTCTTAATTAAAAAAATCCCAGAACTGTGTCTTCATATAAACAAACACTGTGTTCCAAACATATATAAGAGGCCCATAATGTGAGAGCTACCTATAATAAGTCAAAGTAAACAGTCACCTTGTTGTGCTTATTAAGAGAGTACATAAATGTGAAAAAATAAGAATTGGGTATGAGGAATACAAAGATACAGACATCTAGAATGAACTCAATAATGCTGGCTAGAGCAAATTACTAGAATTCAAGACTTTGGAGTTCTTATCTCAGCAATGACTAACTTTGTAATTATGGGTAATTCATAAAGAATCTGATTTTTATAATTCTGCATGCACCACTACTCACATACAAATCCTGAAAATCCTGGGCAAATCAGGCTTCTGTACTGAGAACAAGTGGCTAAATGCTTAACTGGCCCATTTATATGTTCAAATACTCCATTTGCAGTCCTAGTCATGGCAATGTGCAAAATGTTAGGAACCTACACTTGAATTGACTAATCTCTGAAATGATTATAATAATTCCTAGGGAACATGGGGGATTAGTAAAGCTCTTTGAGATCCTCATGTGAAAAATCCTCGCTCAACATAATATTTATTAAAATTTCAAGTTATTCATAGAGTGGATATGCTGTGTAAGAAGAAATGTAGGCTGTAGTAGAGACTTTTGAGATGTTGATTTTTCTCCTTGATTTCCCTGAAGCACAACACCAGGACTTTCCTTCATGATATTTTCTCCTCTTTTAATTCTTTTCAGTTTTTCTTTCCCTTGCCCCTCCATTTCTTTCCTCCTCCTTCCACGCTATCAGTCTGAAAACAGCTTTTGCACTGAGAAGAGGGGAATTCCTAGAGCATATTTCAGGGAGCATAAAAGTTCGACTTGGGATTTGCTGCGAAGGCTAGAGATGAAAAGTGCTAACTAACAAAATCTGCTCAAGGGTAGAGGATTTTCTCAGTTTCATGATGAATAATTCATAAGGTAACACTTTCCCTCTATGACAGTCACAGGTGAATCCCAGTTTGAATTTTTGTGTTCTCTGGAAACAGGACCTTAGTGATATCGTTTGTGTCAGACACACTAATCTCACAGCACCTGACATGAGATATGCTGAGCCTGCCAGATAGTCGTACACCTCCTACATGTATATGATTTCGATGCATAGGGATTTAGTGAGGTACTATTCTATTCTATACAGGTTCTTATGCCACGTTTCTCACTGTAGTCCCTGAGTGCCTTCCAGTAGTATATTAAGCAATGAGACTGACTTCTGTTATGTGTTTGCCCTCTCATCCTTGCCCCAGTGGGGAGAAGTATGGAATGTCTTGTTTTGGTAGGGCCTTTTGTTTGTTTGTTAATGTTGGTGTGAGGGAGTTATTTTTATTTTTTGTGAGTATTTTTTGTATTGTGTATTATGTTAGAGGAGACACGGTCAAAGCAATGTGCCGTGCCCTTAGTGTAGAAGGTGGTAAGGTTTGTAATTGTCCATAGAGCCTGGGGAGTTCATTCCACTACAAATGGGTACTTGAGCCTACTTTAACTGCAGTCAATGGCAAAACTCCCAAGGACATCAGTGGAGCCAGGATCAAGCTCCACATGCTGGTGCTTTGCTGTTTTTTATACTCTGCTGGTTTTGATACTCATAAAACATGTAAAAAAAGTGTATTGACCCTCAGTAATATTTATTTAAAGGAATTTGGTATGTTTGTTTTATTTTAAAATAGGCTCCCTTACAAATTAAAAAAAAAACACTCCGATATATCCTACTTTATTCCAACCTTAAGCCATGCTAAAGATTTTTTTTTAAAAAAACCTTCAACTGATCTTTTTTAAAAAAATTAAGCCTTGCAATTTTTCATCTCACGTAGTCTTCGTTTTACCTTGATATATGTCTCAATTTGTTGTGGATTGCGAACTTCCCACACTCAGCAGATAACAGAGAAAGCTGCAAGGCAGTAGAAGAGAATATAAGTCTCATATTATCATAAAGCCTACCTTAATCCAATTTGCTGGAGTTGAGATACTAGAATGTGGCCATTGGGTTGGAAACAGACAGCTTAACAAAGGGAGATGAATGCTATTATGAATATAGCAAACAAATTACTAGACTAGTGTAGAACTACATTCTTCATTGGATTAAGAGTGCTTTCCAGTGTATACGATGTGTGACACACTTACATTTCATGCAGTTAACAAGTGGTTTGAATTTCAAAGCTATCCCAATGGGGCAACATGAGTGTATTCATTAGCTACAAGCAAATACATTCATCATCAAATAAATACATTCATCATTTTTTAAAAATCATCCGTTCCATTTGGAGATGGTTCATATCTACATTTTTTAAAATATTTTTCTTTCTATTTTGAGTACAGACAAACACTTTTTTAAAAAAAATTTAAATTGCATTGGTGATAAAAGAGATCTTATAATTGCATTTATGAACAGTATATCTGCCTCTCCAAGAAGATGAATAGTCTTTGGACTTCAGCACTGGACTGGGAATTTATAGATCTAGATTCTGGGTCAGATCTAAAGTTCACTGTACTCACTGACAGTCTTTCCATTGACCTCAGCGATGAGATACTCCATTTTTGGCGCTGTTAGGATTTTCCTGTCTGACGTTGGGGAGGCAAATCAAATAATGTTTTTTCCTGCCTTAATTTCCCTGCATGAAAGCCTGGCTTCATTGAAGTCAATGGCAAAAATCCCACTGACTTCAGTCAGGCCAAGAGTTCACCTCCTATCTATAAAATGTGATTGATACTTCTTTATCTCAGAGAGGGGCCATGGGGGGTAGGGATTGTCATTTTTAATGTCTATACAGTGCCTATCATAATGAGGCTCTGACCTTGATGAGCCCACAAGGTGCTACCATAATATAAATGATCAATTCAGCTTTGTAGAGAAGGTGTGAGATTCTTGGATCTCTTTTTACTTTATTTTATTATAAAAGCAAATTATTTTTACTTTAAATGCAAATTATTGTACTTACTGTTCTGGTAGATCAAACTGTCAATTCAGATACCACATTCCAGAGATTTCTTGATTCCTCAAGAAACTTCTTGGATCTCAACAAAAAACATTTTAAAATTGATTTATGAAATTTGACAAAATAAAAGAATAATCTTTTCTTTCCCCCCCCCCCTGCAATACTCTTTTCTTCTCCTAAAAAAAAATCTCTCCCTTTAGCTCAGGGGTGGGGAACCTCCGGCTCGCGGGCCTTATACGGCCCGCCAAGTCATTCCATCCGGCCCGCGGCGGGTCACGGCTGAGTCAGGCACTGGGAGAAGATATGCGGGGGCCGCCAGGCATGGGCGGCCCCACGCTGAAGCGCCTGGGGCCGCCGCCGGCCAGGGACGCGTGTGGGCCGACAGGCGGGGGTGGCTCCGTGCTGAACCGCCTGGGGGCAGGGGCAGGCAAGGGGCCGGTGGGGGGGGGGAAGCTGGGCTGGGGGGCAGGCAAGGGGGTAGTGGGGGGGCAGGCAAGGGGGCAGGAGACTAGGCTGGATGGGGTGGGTGAGGTGTGGGTGTGGGAGGGAAGGAGGTTTGGGTGGGGGGGAGGCTGGGCTAGGTGGGTCAGGCATGGGGGGCAGGAGGCTGGGTTGGGAGTGGGGGGGGGAGGAGGTTAGGTTCGGTGGGATGGGCCAGGCAGGGGTAGGGGAGGGAAGGCTGTTAGATTCGGGGGAGGCTGGGCAGGGGTAAAGGAAGATGACCCCCTGGCCTACAGCGGGAGCTGACTGGGGCAGGCGGCAGGACCCCGGCTGGCAAGGGCTCAGCGGGGGAAACCCCAAAGCAGTGCAGGGCTAAGCACTCTGCCTGCCACTGCTTTGGGGTTTCCCCCGCTGGCCCCTTGCCAGCTGGGGGTCTCAGCTCCCATTGCCAGCCTGGGCTTCCTCGGGGGGGGGACCGGCCCGCGAACAACTTCATAAATGTGCAAATGGCCCTCGGCAGAAAAAAGGTTCCCCACCCCTGCTTTAGCTAATGCATTTGCTCTCCTATTTCTCTTTTACAGAAATGTGATTGGCTGACTGAGACGCACCATTTTTGAGGACTATAATGAACTGGAAGAGGGAAGGACATATTTTCTTACTCATACCTCTCAACCTCAGACCTGCCAATGTAAGGTGGAAGCAACCTAAATGTGTGACAAATAACTGAAATGTGAAACTGTTCTGTTTAGATGCACATCACACCACAATTGCCTGCTGACAATGTTTTTTACTATGAAAACTGCTTAAAAAATTGTTTTCTCATTGCATGAATTTAATAACCAGCTGTTTAAAAAGGAAACTATAATAAAATGGTGCCATGTGCAACTATAAGGATATGGAATAGTAGTTAATAGAAGAGAACACTTTTACATTCACTTAAAGTAAGTAATAGAACTGAGATAAATGATGTCTTGGTAAAACAAACCTGTATGGTAATTCCTCTGTCAATCTGAATAGACCATAGTCAAGGACAAAAGTCCAGTGTATTTAATTTTAGATCCTATACCATACAGACCACAAATTCATGGGTAAAGACTTGTATTTAAATAATTAATTGCATATCAACAGCAAATCTGATGGAATTGAAGGTTGCCAGGTAGAGTGGCACAAAATCACAATACAGCAATTATCTTTTTGCTGTGGGTCTGTTAGAAAGTGCAATTACACAGGGTTTGATGTAGTGGTAAAATTACTTGCTTGCATACACTAGTATATAACATTTATTTTATTTTAAGCAACCCAAGATCAGAATGCTGTTGAGTAAATTTACAAAGCAGAGCATATGGAAAACTTGCAGAAGCTGACTCTGGGAGTTTCCTACATGTTTTATCCTGCATCCTTGCTAACAGATAAAAGACTCATTTCCATCAACAGTGTTTGGCTTCCCATCTTTATTTTTAATGGGTGACATTTTAACAGGTTTTTAAAAGTGGCTAGTTATTCCTATGAGATTCATTGTAGTTATATCAATAATGTCAAATTCACCTCTTGTTAAAGTGGCTGTAATGTGTAATTCAATATGAATTACACTGTGTTAACTAAGCCATCATTATCTGGAAACACTGTCATTTTGCTGTGCATATAAAAAGGGCTTTTATCAATAGCATAGTCCATCTCATTTTAAAAAAACCTCATAAGTCCACATAAGACGTGTGCTAAGGACCACTGAAATCAAGGGGGAGCTTTTCTATTGACCTCAGGCATAAAGTGAGTAACCATGAATTTTTCCTTTTATTTCTAGCATGGTAGGGTGACCCTTTTAATTACAAATTTCAAGTGTGGTAGCGTAGCACACTGTGTCTCAAACATGAAAAATCTTGAGGCATGCTAGCACAGGAAAACTAGAGGAAATGTAGGAATTTTTACAGCAGAGGTTCTTGAATTGGGGTCCAGGGAATGTTTAGTGACAATTCAGAAAGATCTTGTTGGTCACATTGAACCAACTCTCTTCCTTGTTTCCAGCTACTGAATTATATTAAAATGAGCTGAAGAATATACAAAACCAGTGCCAGCTCCCACTATTTAACTGCAAATCTCTTGATATTTAGTGGTTATCTTCAAGCCCCAGTTACGGAACTCAAATGCTTATGAGCGAATGTCAGCTTTCATTTAAACAGAAAAGTAATTTTTTAGCCCTTGGGTTCCAGAAGAAAAACTTGAAAATGTGATCTGAGTGCACCCTAGAGATTCAGATGCTAGAAGGCTATTAACCACCCCCCACAAAAATTATTATTATTTTAAAAGTCTAATGGCTTTTGAGATCTGACATTTGCCTTTTGAACGTAACAGCTGGCAAGGACTGGATCACTTTTATGACTAAGCTTTGCTACAGTTGCCACCGGAATGTTTATAATTGTGAATGAGAATTGAGGCTGAGGGCGGACGTCCATGAGAAATCTTTCTATTAAGATGTGCCCCACCATAAGCAAAACCTTAAGAATTCTTGTAGCAACATTACTTGTATCTAAACTGCCAGCCCTCCTGTTCAAAAAGCAAAAGTCAGATCTCAAACAGTCATGAGACTCTCTAATAAACACTCGCCCTCTCCAAATTACTATTTATGTTTAATTTTCTGGCTTCTGAATGTCTTGGGTGCAGTCGGGTCACATTTTCAAGTGTTTTTCTGCAACACTAAAGGCTAAAACTTTACTTTAAAAATAAAAGCTGACATTCTCACCAAATATCAAGAGATTTGCCATGAAATAGTGAGAGCGGGCACTGGTTTCATGTATTCTTAAACTGATTTTCATGTAATTCAGTAGTTTGTCAGACTCTTCACTGATAACTGACGGGGGGGGAGGGGGCGGGCGTTGGTCAAGGTTTAAGTGAATTTAGGATCCTTCGTGGAGCGACAAGCCATTCACTCACTCTGTAAAATAGAGATAGTAACACTACCTTTCGCCATACCTTTGTCAATCTGGTCTGTTTAGATTGTAAACTCTTATTATGTGTTTGCACACAGAGACACTAGTACACTACAGCCTTGATCTTGGCTGGCACAGTTATACAAATGGTGAAGCAGCAGCAGTCCCATGTCCTTTCTTTGTTCCTCTTTCCTATGCTCAATACATCTGATTTTGATCTCGCATCATTTTCTGCACAGGGGTGAAAGTAAAATTTCTCTCTTACCAGTATGGAGGCAGCTTCGCCCCTGTTTCCCGCTCCCCTCCCCTGGTGGGGGCAGGACCTCAGACAGAAGGGACGGGACTGGGGATAGGGTCAGCGTCCCCCTGCCAGCCCGCCCATGCTGTCCGAGGCTCCAGCCCACAGTGTCTGCTCCTTTTGTCCCCCCCCTCCCCCCATTCCCCATTGGCAGCCAGGAGGGTGCAAAAGGGACAGGGATGTTGCCCCAGAGCATTTTTAAAGGACTCTGGAAGAAAGTGGTCTTTGAACCAACTATGGGTTGAACTGTGCACACTGTTTAGATATGGAAGGTGTACTTTTTGGTTTTTTTATTTGTGATGTAAATAGATCAATCTATACGTACAGTGCAATGCAAATGAATGCACATATGAATGGCTTGAAACAAACACCATAGGCAGAGCTACATTAGAAACTTTTGTCAGTGGAATAAGATTGATTAGGGTTGTGATTTTTTTTAAAAAAAAGATTATTCTTTAACATTTCTATATCAACAAAAATTCCTAGATCCAGTTATACCAGCATAAAAGTGCTTTTGCTAGCCTAGCTTATTTCTCTTGGGGAACTGGTATAAGATGTACTACCAAAGCACTTTCTAAAAAGCACTTTTTTGCCAGTATGAGCTGCATATAAACTAGCAGCAGGGCCGGCTCTACCATTTTTGCCGCCCCAAGCGAAAACAAACAAACAAAAACCTGCTACCGCCAGGACTGCGCCGCCCCAACATTGGACCAAGAGCTGCCCTAGGCACGTGCTTGCTCCGCTGGTGCCTGGAGCCAGCCCTGACTAGCGGGGTTTTCTGGCATGGTTATATCAGTATAACCTTTTCTAGTGTGGACCTGGCTTAAATTCCATTGGCCAAATACATTCTTAAATTCCATTGGCCAAATGCATTGCATCTCTCTTGCCTTCCACTGCCTAGGAATTCAGAACCATGATATGTGTGTAGGTAAAGGACTTACAGTGCATCTTCTCTGGAAAAAATGAGGTGTGACATTAGTTCTTGTAACAGGATGTTGAGGCCGGAGGAGTATGGCTGGGAAATAAGATGAGAACATCAGGAGCTGAGGGGGGGAACTTTAGAGGCGCAAAAGAGTCACTAGCAATAGACAAATGACCTTCCTTAAGGTACACTCTTATTTTATCAAGCAGCCCAGACTAGGTGTTTCCAGCCTCTCTTATTGTATTTTGTGGCAGCCTTAACCTTATTAGTTAAAGTGATAAGCCATTAAAAACATCCAGACTATTAATGCTGCTAAAAATGAACCTGTTCATTTCTATCTTAAAGATCATTCTTTGTGATAGCAATGTCTGAAAATGAGGCCGGTTTGAAGATCCTTCTCAAAATTAATATTCCAGAGCATAGTTTGAACCACCCAGGCTAACAGCTGATTTTGCAGAAGCCACAGTTTGCACCTCACTGTCCTATCTGAGAGGAGGGGTTGATCTCAAGATGCTGTCCATAAAAGGTACAGCCTGAATATTAATATTAGGGAAATCCTGCTGAAATTTCCATTGTTTTGTTGGAGATGATAGTCTGTGGGGTGGCTTTCCTAGATCTGCCCCTCTCTGACCTAGTCCCCTTCCTGTAACATCCATGCAATACCTAAATGCTTGTGCTTCCCATGTAGGAGACATTTAGAACCAGGGAGAGATGCTGCGTGTCTTGGATTCCTCCCCTCTGTGTTCAGTGGCCACTTTTGGATGGCGTTTGCATATTGTTTATCCCCTCCACACTTGAGAGATGATTTAGCCCTAACTGCCTGACATTTACTTGGCTTTGGGTCCTTGAATAAACACAAAGCCAGGCAGCGAAAATCTCCTGGCATTATTTTGTCACGCTCTTAGTGATGTTATATATCCTATTTATTTTCTTTTTCATATGTGTAGTAGCACAGTGAGAGTTTGGAAAAAATCCTCTGGCAAGAAAACTCTCTTCGTATTAAATTTTTTTTAAAGGCTTCAGGAGCAGGAATGGAAACAGAATCCATTCAACAGCTGCACTGTCCATTAGGTCAGCAATGGGGCAACAGCAGAAAGGGTCTCTTCTCAAGATGGAAGTTGGTAAGACTTAAATGGGACCCTTTGCCTTTTTAAGAACCAAACCAAATCACTTCTAAGATGTTCCAATCCATGTTTTCTGCATGGCTGGCTATGTGGGTCATGTTCCCTGTTTAGTGACTATTCCTCGTGGAATATGAGTGGTCTACTGTTATAAGATGGCAGATGTATTCTTTCGAGAGGGCCTGTACTTTGGGATTAAAACCTGCTAACTAAAGCTGTGGTTGTGGTGGGTGATGTTACACTGGCATCACTGGAGAGTTATCTGCTAGTAAATATTGTACTAGATTAGTCTCACTTTATTGTAGGCCTAGACTAGAAATCTCAAATTAGTCTTTTCTGCAAGATTCTTAGCCCAGATTTATAGGCGCAGATGTTTGACATCCTTCAGCTATGTTTTGCATCTGTCTTCTGAAGGCCTAGCTGAACCAAAACTGATCTCTTTACATTTTGAGGGCTGACCATTCTAGTGCGGTGCAAGTAACTCCGACAATTTTTTTCACCTTTAAAATATCGTGAGCAATTTAACCTGAAAAAAGCTATCTAATTGGTAATGCTGCCTAATTGCTTTTGTACGGGCTTAATAAATTATTTAGCTAGATCAGATCTTTAATGGTGCAATTGTATTTTGTGACAATATCACTAATGAAAAGAAGAATGTTGTGCTTGCTGCCTCTTCCATCAAGTTATTTTTCACTTGCTTAATTAGCATTACCATATAATTACTTTCTTTTTAGAAACAAATTGTAACTACTGAGGCCTCCAGTTAGGATACCCAGTAAGTATCCCTCTTAACATATTTCCTAGAACTCATTGCTGATGGAAGTGGGTAGAAGTCCGTGGAGAATTTGGACTGGTATTCTGATGATACACATGTTGAGCTTTATGTTCTGATGATGGTGGTATTCTGGGTGTTACCATTAATGCAATTTATGTCTTCTAAGCCTTCTTAATAATTTTAGAGACACCATAGGACAAAGACTACTTTTTTTTAAAAAAACCCTCTTTAGTTGTCTCTTCAGAAAATTTAGAAACTGTTCTATCTAGAAAATCTACTGACAGTTTGAAGACAGTTCTCCTCAGCTAATTGCTTAGAATTTACAGTAGAGTGACCAGATGTCCAAATTTTATAGGGACAGTCCTGATTTTTGGGCCTTTTTCTTATATAGGCTTCTCTTACCCTCCACCCCCTCCCGATTTTTCACATTTGCTTTCTGGTCACCCTAATTTACAGGTTTTGTTCACATTCTGGAGGTCTGAAATGGTGTCAATATTCAGCAATGTTGTTCGTGAACAGACAGTAAAAAAATTGGATCCTAGAACATGTAGCTGAGTAAATGCCTCAGTATGTTGCAGGCTTATGACTTGTTATAAAAACAATAGCAAGGATCAAATCATTAGCACTATGGGCTTTTTCACACGCACTAGGGAAATTGCTGAAATTATTAAAAAATAAGGTAAATCCTAGCAAATAATCCTTTACCTTCACAAATATTTTCTTCCCTTCTTCTAATTCCATGCAGATGTGGGAGGAATAAGGAGGGGATGCTTGTATTTAAATCACTATTAAAATGTGGAAATTTAATTTTATTTGTTTTCTGCCACCTATTGGTAACTTTAGGTGCTGAAATTGAATAATACAAAATAACATAATATCCAATGCAATTCACATTCCAGTCTATTTTAATTAACACCTTCATTAAGTGTTCTGCTCATGCAACCTATTGAGTTAAAAGTCCGTATGGATCAAATTTTGTCAGGGAAAGCCACCAAAGCATTTAAACAATAACACTACACTTTTTCTGTCTGTCCTGATTACAACACAGACTTTTAGACTTTGGATTGTTTTACCTAATAGCAATGAGTCTTAAATCTTTGGATCTCTGTTACTGGATTTAATATAAGCTTGATAGAAAAAAAAATACATTAATTGTATATTATATAACCTTATGTGGTCAGACCATTTAGGAAACAAAGAACATTCTAATGAAATGTAACTTTAGACTATAATTATTTTTGTTCATAGGCTGTGCTGAATGGAGCTGGAGATTCATTCTGATTGTGTCTGGAATACATTTTATGAACTCTCCCTAATCCTTTGGTTATAATATTGGTTTTGGATGGTAGTTTTATGCTTAGAAGCAGTATGGATTTTTTTTTCCATCTTGAAGCCATAGTGATTGATGTTAGTAGTTTTTTGTCTGTTTTGAAGATGGATGGGAGAACCTCAGTGATTTTTGATTTAATGTGATATGCTCCCTACATAGACTCCACCCCTCCCTATTGAAAACATTCAATCATAACCATATACATCATGAGCTCTTTTGTAATTCCTGATGTATGCTTAGCATCACTTCAAAGAGTCCATTACCGTAGAAGGGGGAGGGAGCAGAGACTTGGAATGGCCAGTTCCTCAGAGTTTGTTATTTTGGGTTAATCTCTCTTTGAAGATTGTTATCCGTGGGTGTGAAACTCAAATCCCAAAAGCAGCAGATGAGGGGGGTTGGAAATGTAGGGCTGACACTGATAGACTGTCATTAAAAAATAGGCAAAAATCATTGTGAAGGAGAGTGAGGATTGTTGTGTTGGGGAAGATCAAAAAAGTTAAAATTGAAATTTTTTGGATTTCTATCAAGAAGTAGGGTCCAACTGGCCATGCTGATGGTGCTGGAGAAAAAAAGCACAAAGGATGGCAACGGAAAATCTGTATGGAAAACATTCAGGAGTGTTTGTGTAACAAAGTAGAGTGAAGAACATAAGCATATGTGGTGTCATAGAATCACAGAAGAGATGTATGCACCTAAATAAAAAAAAGGGAGTAGGAAGGCAAAGAAGCACACACTATGGTTAAATGACAAATTGCAAGAGGTTATTTGAGCCAAATAGTAAAGCCAGATGAAAGGGTCTAAACAATAGCAAATGAAAACATAAGGTGGAAATTGGGAGTGTGAAGAGCCAATAGCCAAACACATACACTAAACAATTTCTTATTTCACTATATCAGATAAAAACTAGGAGAGAATCGGTTTATCTGATGGTCTACCAAGAAGTAAAGGGAGTAATTAAGGAAGACTGCAGAGAACTAAATGATACACTGATATCAGTCTCTCCCATGGAAGATGCTGGTGAGGTATTTTGGTTATTGTCAGGGACTTGAGATGTTGAATGTGGACATGCTGGGACAAATGAATAAAGAGAAGCAATACAGCAGAACTGGGTTGTATACATTCAAGCATTCTGAAAGAGTGTAGATATGAAGAGACTGACCTCCTAACAAAAATGTTATAAACATTGGCTACTGTATTCATACAGTGGATACATATATTTATTTTGGAGGGTAGCAATTGTATCTATTGATATTTTTTTTGTAAAGACTAGAGGTGACCTCTGCAAATTACTGATTTGTACTCCTTATTTCAGTTAGTGGAAAACTGGTCAAAACAACAATTAAATAGATTTATGAAACACCTAGATAAACATGATATGATAGAAATGAACCAGTATGGATTCTGTGAAGGAAAATTGTACCTCTTTAATCTATTGGAATCTTTTGATATCATGAAGAAAGTTGCAGATAAATCCAAATCAGCTGATTTTTCTTTTTCAGAAATTCTTTGACAGCTCACAATAGGCTATTGACAAAGCTAAGCAAACATGGGGTGAGAGGTAGAGTACAGTAAAACCTCGATTTAATGGACTTCAGATGCAACGGACAAAATTTCGGAGCAAGTCTGATGCATCCCAAATCCATTTCTTGCGGGCTGGCTGCCGGCTCCCAGCTGCCACCCGGGTCACAGCAGTGGGCGGGCTGGCTGCTGGCTCCCGGCTGCCGCCCGGGTCCAGGCAGCGGGAGGGCTGGCTGCCGGCTCCCGGCTGCCGCCCGGGTCACAGCAACAGGAGGGCTGGCTGCCGGCTCCCGGCTGCTGCCCGGGTCACGGCAGCGGGAGGGCTGGCTGCCGTCTGCCGCCCGGGTCATGGCAGCAGGAGGGCTGGCTGCCGGCTCCCGGCTGCCGCCCAGGTCATGGCTGCCACCCGGGTCACAGCAGCGGGAGGGCTGGTTGGTGGGCAGGCTGGCTGCTGGCTCCCGCCCGAGTCCCACTAGTGGGCAGGCTGCCGGCTCCCGGGTCCCGCCCGAGTCCCGCCAGCAGGCGGGCTGGCTGACGGCTCCCGGCAGCCGGGACCCGGGCGGGCTGGCTGACGGCTCCCGGCTGCCACCCGGGTCCCGGCAGCAGGCAGGCTGTGGAGCTGCCGCCCCATCCCTGTGGCGGTCGGGCTTCTGCTCCGACAGCTCGGTTTTTTTTATTATTATTAAATAACAGACTTTTTCATTTAACGGACACCCCCTCACCTGAATTAGTACGTTAAATGGAGGTTTCACTGTAATTCCATTTTCAAACTGGATAGAAGGGGTTCAGAGGTGGATGATGCAAATGATAGAGGCATGGAGAGACTTCTAGATGAAGACCGAGTGAGTTTAGAAGTGGCATAGCCGCCGCTTGGAATAAACTATAATGTGCAATATTCCATTGGTTGCCAGTCTAACAAAGGTAGCAGGATTACACTGGGCAATAGCAGTGAAGTTATTCTTACATTGAAAGATAAGAGCTAGCTAACAAAAATGAATGTGACAGAATTCCTAATATCTTGAAAATACATCCATGCTCTGAATCAGAAACTGATGAGCTAGAGGAGAATAATGAAGTGAGATGAGGTGTGTAACCTTTCAAAAACTGTTAAGTAAATAAACAAAACAGAAAGGAAAGGGTCTAGCCAGAGAGCAAGATCACATCCTACTGATTGTGCCACACGCTCCAAAGAGTGCATGAATTTTGTAACTACTTCATCAGTCTGTCCAAGAGTATTCTGTTTGCAATAAAGTGGTGAATTAAGGCACCGACCATATCTCTGCAAACAGCAGGGCATCAAATGCAATATGCCAGTATAAGCAAACCAGCTAACGCCTTTCTCAAGATCATCAAAAATCTGCTCCCCTCTCTCCATCCCACCGCCTTATGTGCACAGACCACAAACTCTTACGGCGCTAATAAGATGTAGAAAACTTTGTGGGCCACCTTTTCCAATTTCGTTCCAGAGAAAAGAGTGCTCACCCTAGATTCCCCCAGGTCTGGCGAACCAAAAATTTATCAGCGACTCAGTGGATCACACAGGAAAGCAACAATGACTTCCGCTTGAGTACTCAGCCTATCGTGACAGAGGATTTACTGCCATTCACGGTAACACTTCCCACACAATAATTGGTGACTAGCTAGTATGACCAAGATCAAGCCCTGTTTTGTGCAGAGTATCCACAGCTGTATGTACCATTACTGACCAACTGTAGAACACACCATATGGCAGTTGATTTATTTTATTGGACAGGGAGGGAGGTCATAGAAAATAGGACCACAACATGTTTTTCTTCTCTGGGCTTTGCTTTTATCTATTCTTCTTTGAATTAAAAAAAGCCTGCTGCAGGAGTAACTGATGAAACCTCTGACGCTGATGGAGAATTCCAGGCATGGATTTCATTTAATATCAAGCTGGGGGGGAAATACCAGTGTGGGTTTGTTGTTGTTTTGGTAGAGACAATAGTAAATAATAACAAATTGAATGTATTTCCCTTATGAAAAAAATTCTATTAAATTTAATGGGCATGAAATCAATCGGGTTCTCTGAATTACTCTGAAGGCCTATAGAATTTAATAGAGAATTGGATATTTGACTAGGTTCCATATTATTTACTGACCTCTTTGTGACACTCAGGCAGTGCAAAGGGACTAGATTTTGGCTGCAATTAATCAGCAGAGGATTTGTCTGGCAAAAGAAAACTCGTTGCTGGCCTAAAGCCACTAGATGTGACTCCTACTCCAGCTGCTCATGACCATGTTGGCATAGATGGCATGCTGGGGGAATTACTGAGCATGTTGCAGGTGGAGTGAAAATCGGTAAGGGACCACACACTGACGTGATGTAAGTTATACTGGGATCAGGCAGGATGAAAATGATGAATGACTAGTAACTAGCTCCTTTTACTGATGGGAGCACAAAGACAGAGGTGCCTCAAGATTTCTTTCTACAGAATTTTAAAACCATCCTATGGAATTTAATTGAGAGAATTGTATCCCTGCTACCGAACTAAATAGACTGGTTTATAAAGAAATCTATAGCAAGGTCCTCATTGTTGGTTAGTTCTGTAGCACTGTTCCATGAAGGCTGGCATATTTGCAAGTAGGGCTGTCGATTAATCGCAGTTAACTCAAGCAATTAACGCAACACAATTAATAGCAATTAAAAAAAATTAAAAATAAATATAAAGTGAGCACTGAACATTTTGTATCCTGTGTTGTAATTGAAATCCGTATATTTGAAAATGTAGAAAACATCCGCAAATATTTAAATAAATGGTGTTGTATTGTTTAACAGTGCGATTAATCGCACGAGTAATCGTAATTAATTTTTTTAATTGTGTGATTAATCATGATTTTTTTAAATCGCTTGACAGCCCTACTTGCAAGTAATATTGGAATATTAGTGACTAAGTATGATACACATTATTGCGGTCTTGGAAAAGACTGGGTTAAATGTAGGATCATGCAGACTTGTTGACTTTTGATTGATGGGGAGGTTTACAGACGTTTGTGTGGGAGTTTAGGAAAATTTTAAAATGCTGGATATTTGATTAAATTTGTATTCATGAATAAATTTCTTGTTTTGTTGGATATGCTAAAATTGGTCAGGCCGAGAGGCCTAGAGTTTTATATAATATCTTGCCCTCCTTGGCAGCTATTTACAGTACAGAGGTGCAACTTTCTGAGATTTTATTTCACACGTTCAATAGTCCACCAGATCATAAACTTATTGGAAGTTTATCCTATCAAATGATATTTTAAATTACTGTGAAGGTCACTTAAACTTCTTTTAACTACATCATCTATTTATGTCCATGGCAGCCTAGCTCCATTGGTTTATATGGGTAGAAATTATACAGCGACTACTTTTGTTGCCAGCAGCTGGGAATGGTTGACAGTTGATGGATCACTTGCTGATTACCTGTTCTGTTCATCCCCTCTGGGGCACCTGGCATTGGCCACTGTCAGAAGGCAGGATACTGGGCTACATGGATCTTTGGTCTGACCCAATATGGCCATTCTTATGTTCTTAATTACAAAATCCAGCTCTCTGTATTATAGATTGCATTTACCAGTATGTTCATTCCAGAGAAGTGAACTCATGAGAAGCAATCCATGTGGATTATAACAGTGCCTCACCCACAATTTTCTCCCCTGATTCAAAACACTCTGCAATCCTTTTAGTTTTCAAATCCCAACTCAAGTCTTATTTCAATTGGTTAGCTCACCTTCTGTGGTTTACTTTCTATGAACCATTCCTACCCTTCTCATTGATTTACTCCCTGAAATTGCAATAAAGATAGACATATTTTAGGTGGAGCTAATAGCAACACCAATAGCCTGTCACTTCCAATTATAAGCCCCTGTTTTCAGCTTCTTACAGCTTTGCCAAAAAGTAATCGCTCAGGCCGAAATTTTCCATGCCGGGTGCCTGCCTCACAGGGCCGGCGACAGGGGGTTACTACGGGTAGAGCTGTACCGGGCCCCCCGACTTTAGGGGGGCCCTGGTACAGCTCTACTGGTAGTCATCCAGCGCGGCTCTCCCCCGGACGAGCGCCTGTCCCCGGCCGGAGCAGAGAGCCCGGCCAGCGGCAGCGGCTCAGTCCGGGGGAGGGAAGGAGGGAGGGAGGGAGCAGCAAGGGAGGCTCTCGCTGCTCCCCGGCTCTCCGGTCTCGCTGCTGCCAGCTGGTGGGGGGAGTGCCGGCTGGGCTGGGGAGGGGGGGCGGCTGGGCTGGGGAGCCCCCAGCCGCTGTCAGCTGGGGGGGGGGGGAGCGCCGGCTGGGCTGGTGGGGGTGGCCGGCTGGGCTGGGGAGCCCCCAGTCGCTGTCAGCTGGGGGGGGGAGCGCTGACTGGGCTGGGGGCCCCCCAGCTGCTGTTAGCTGGGGGGGGCGGCGGGGCTGGTGGGGGGGGCGGCTGGGCTGGGGGGCCCCCAGCCGCTGTCAGCTGGGGGGGGAGCGCCGGCTGGGCTGGGGGCCCCCCAGCCGCTGTCAGCTGGGGGGGGTGGCGGGGCTGGGGGGGGGGCCGGCTGGGCTGGGGGGCCCCCAGCCGCTGTCAGCTGGGGGGGGGGGAGTGCCGGCTGGGCTGCGGGGGGCCGGCTGGGCTGGGGGCTCCCCAGCCGCTGTTGGCTGGGCTGGGGGGCGGCTGGGGGGCGGCTGGGGGGCCCCGGCTGGGCTGGGGGCCCCCCAAAACTATTAGAGTAGGGGCCCCCCAAATTTCTGTCGCCGGCCCTGCTGCCTCATGCTCAAATTGTCTGGAATGTTTCAAGAAATACAGTTCAGCTGGTTACTGGAATGAAGGCAGGAAAAAATATACTGTTTCACACATTAAAAATTCATACACCTGTTTAATTGAGAAGCTCTAGTACCTCCCTGCTTTAGAGCAGAGATTTGAAATTTGTCAGTGGGGTCACCCTGGTGCTAGGGATCTATCTTTGGCTGTCCCCATGAAAATCTGTTCAAATTTGTCCAATTGATAAGTCTCAAAAAATTTCAGTTTGCTCATGTCCAAGAGACGTGTTCAAGTTTGGTAACTAAATTCTCTGGACATTTTTGTCATCTGTAAGCATGCTTGAAGTCCAGGGAAGAAAGGACTGAGCAGGACTTCCCTTGCAATTGCTCTTCCCAGCAGAGGGAGGATGCAATGGGACTGGGCAAAGGAACAGAGCAGGTGCTTTCAATGCTCCTGCTACTTTTTGTCTTAGGGTTTTCATTAAAAATATCTTTTCCTCTGTTTGCAGCATGCCTAGCGAAATGGAACTGTGATCCTGATTAGGGCCCACTAGTGCTACTGTAATATAAATAATACTGAGCAAGGCTGAGACAATGCAGTGGTTAAAATACCTGAAGTCAGTGCTTGCATTATTGCTACCGCCAATGGTAGCATGTGGTAGCAGTGGTGGGAATTTCAAGGAGAAAAGACCAGTGTAGATGAAGATAAACAGTTTTAAGGCCAAGGTACCTACTCAGAAGAGCTGGGTTCAATTTTCAGCTTTGCCATAAGCTTCTTGTGGACCTTACGCAAGTAATGTGATTTCCTTGTATCTCAGTTCCCCCTCTATAAAAGGCAGATATTTTCTTTCTACCACCCTCTGTCTTTCTGGGCTATTCAAACTGTGGGGTGCATCTACACTGCCCTCCCCCTCCCCAAATCCCATGGCAGTGAGTGTCAGAGCCCAGCCCAACTGACAAGGGCTCATGCTATGGGGATAAAAATAGCAGTCTAGGCATTCCCACTCAGACTCTGAGACCTGTCCCCCGCCCCACTGCGTTTCAGATCCTGGGTGGGAATGTCTACAGTATATTTAGCCCCACAATGCAAGCCTGAGTTAGTTGACTTGGGTTCTGCCCTGCTCTGCCATAAGATTGTTGTTGTTGTACCCTGTAAGATCTGGGACTGGCTTGGATTGGAACAGTGCCCAACCCAATGGGACCCCAATATTGACAGAAACTTCTAAATTATTCCTTTATCTAAATAACATTAGATACAGCCATTGTTTCTTGAAAGATGATCAAGGCACATCCATTTCGAATGCGTTTTAAAATCCTCTTCATATTTTTGGCTTTTTAATCATCAGCTATATAGGGTGCCCCTAAAGGGGTGTACAACACAAATGAACCCCAATTTGATTCCTTTGAACTGAGTAAAAGAACTCTAGAAAACTGGATTTATTATTAATAACGCTTAGCACTTGCATACTGCTTTACATTTTCAAAGTGCACACACGGTCATGAAACCAAAGCTAACTTTTGCCCCATCATTTAGAAGTGTCCAATAAGTGCTGTCAATGTGGAAAAACCTAAGGATGTTTCTAGTTGCTATCAATCTTCCTGCAAGCCTCTGGATAGGGTAGGTGGTGGTTGTTCCTGAAGAGTGAATGGAGTTCTAGGAGCTGACCTTCTACTTATTGAAAGATAGTTGCTGTCAGTAGTTTGTTTGGCTTTTCTTCACTCGTCATTTTGGGTGATGATTAAAGTTGGGGATACTGCTTATCTTCAGACAACTCTGCTGAAAAGCAACAAGTTTATTTCTGTTTCTTAGCTCCTTCTGATAACTCCATCAAATGGAAGCATTGTTCTTTGAACACAAAATAAATGTTCTGCATCAGGCAAGTCCGCTATCTTAAATAAATAAATAACCACACAGTACCTGAAAGTGTGAAAATTCCAGTGCCCCGTCTTATTGCTATTAAGCTGTTCCTGAGACAAGGCTACATCCTGGCTTTCTCATTAATTGAACCCAACTACTAAAACATCCTTTACAATAAGCACTTCTTCATACCAGACATATTTCCTGGATCTATAAAACAGCTTTTAGAAAGGGTGAACTGTATTTAAGGAAGACATTAATATAGTTCCACAAAATGATGCTTGCTGACATATGGAGCACTTTTTGAATAATTCACTTTGAAATTAACACTATACTACCATTTACCTTTTAAGTCCAATTTACCGTAGCTGCAAAGAATGGTTCTCTAGAGATGAGAATGATGGCAAATATCAGTCTTTCAGGCTTGCATCATTTTAATAAAAATGATCGCACATAATGAAAAATAAAGCAAACATGTAAAAACTAAAAACCTTAGTAAAACTTATACCAGCTTGAATGACAGTTTCTATTGCACTATCAGGGTGACAGTTCCTGAGAATAGTGCAGAGGGTGCAGATCCTAAATGTTAAAGTGATGTCTAATATGTATGAGAGATACTGAGTGCAATCACTAATTTTTAGTCTTAACTTTTTTGGGAGGGGTTATGCTCTGTGGAGTCTGATTTATAAGGAGGATTATGCAAAATTAGAGGGATGAAACGTCTTAGTCCCTTAAAGTCAACACATGATTTTTCTTTTCTTGGATAAGGCTCAATAAGCCAGGGAGGCATAGCATATTTTTATAACACACTAGTGAAAATACCTGGGGTTGCTAGGGTCCGTCGGAGGTGGGGAGGGGGCAGGGAGCTGAGCGAGTGCAGGGTCCATTGGTGGGGGGAGGGGGCAGAGAGCAAACCTGACACCCCCACCTCATCCCCCAGACCAAACCCGACACCCCCACCTCACTTACCCCTCGACCAACCCCGACTCACATTTTCACCCCCCCACCCAAACCCAACTCCCCCACGTCACCCCCCTACCAACACCCCCTGACCAACACCCACACCTCACCCCCCGCAGACCAAACCTGACACACCCACCTCACTTTCCCCCCCAACCAAACCAGACACCCCTACCTACCACCACAAACTCAACACCCACACCTCACTTACCCCTCGACCAACCCCGACCCTCCTCCTCACCCCCCGAACCAAACCCAACACCCCCACACCAAACCCAACACCCCCTGACCAACCCCAACACCCACACCTCACCCCTCACCCACCCCGACACCTTCCCACCCCCCCCAGACCAAACCCAACACCCCCGGCTCACTTACCCCCCGACCAAACCCGACACCCCCACCTCACCCCCCGACCAAATCCGATACCCCTACCTCACTTACCCTCTGACCAAACCCAACTCGGGTCCGTCGGAGGTGGGGAGGGGGCAGAGAGCTGAGCGAGTGCGGGGTCCATTGGAGGGGGGAGGAGGCAGAGAGCTGAGTGAATGCAGGGACCGTTGGAGGGGGTATTATGACATCATAACTATGTCACAGAGAACAGCAGCTGCCCAGCTGATGTGAATGGGCTTTAAAGAATTTCACCCCTGGGGGGCGTCAGAGGTGAGATTTGAAAGATTTTCGACTCTTACCCTGATTAGGACCCTAAGACCTCTAACTGTACCAAATTTCAAGTCTCTAGCTCAAATGGTGTGGAAGGAGTAAGTGCACATACATACACACATACATACATGCACGCATACACCATTTGACTTTTATATATATAGACTAGCATAAGTGCCCAGCGCTGCTCGGGTCAGTCGGAGGTGGGGAGGGGGCAGACAGATGACACCCCCTGACCAACCCCAACACCCCCCGGCTCACTTACCCCCCGACCAAACCCGACACCCCCACCTGACCCCCCCAAGCAAACCGAGCACTCCCACCTCACCCCCCGACCAACCGCAACACCCCCTGACCAACCCCAACCCCAACCCCAACACCCACACCTCACCCCTCACCCACCCTGACACCTTCCCACCCCCCCGACCAACCCCAACACCCCCCGGCTCACTTACCCCCCGACCAAACCCGACAACCCCACCTGACCCCCCAAGCAAACCCAGCACCCCCACCTCACCCCTGACCGAACCCGACACCCCCACCTGACCCCCCGACCAAACCCGACACCCCCACCTCACCCCCTGAGCAAACCCGACACCCCCACCTCACCCCCCCACCGAACAGTGTATTTAATAATCTGTGTGCTACACAGTGCACCATGAGCCGGGGAGGTGTTGGGTTTGGTCTGGGGGGGGTGGGAAGTTGTCGGAGTGGGTGAGGGGTGAGGTGTGGGTGTTGGGGTTGGTCGGGGGTTTTGCGGTTGGTTGGGGGGTGAGGTGGGGGGGGTAAGTGAGCCAAGGGGTGTCGGGTTTGCATGGGGGGGTGAGGTGGGGGTGTAAGGTTTGCTTGGGGGGTGAGGTGGGGTGTCGGGTTTGCTTGGGGGGATGAGGTAGGGGTGTCGGGTTCGGTCGGGGGTAAGTGAGCCGGGGGGTGTCGGGTTTGGTCTGGGGGGGGTGGGAAGGTGTCGGGGTGGGTGAGGGGTGAGGTGTGGGTTTTGGGGTTGGTCAGGGGGTGTTGTGGTTGGTGGGGGGGTGAGGTGGGGGTGTCGGGTTTGGTCGGGGGGTAAGTGAGCCGGGGGGTGTCGGGTTTGGTCTGGGGGGTGTTGCGATTGGTGGGGGGGTGAGGTGGGGGTGTCGGGTTCAGTCGGGGGGTAAGTGAGCCAGGGGGTGTCGGGTTTGGTCTGGGGGGGTGGGAAGTTGTCGGGGTGGGTGAGGGGTGAGGTGTGGGTGTTGGTCAGGGGGTGTCGGGTTTGCTTGGGGGGGGTGAGGTGGGGGTTTCGGGTTTGCTTGGGGGGGTGAGGTGGGGGTGTCGGGTTTGGTCGGGGGGTAAGTGAGCCGGGGGGTGTCAGGTTTGGTCTGGGGGTGTTGCGATTGGTGGGGGGGTGAAGTGGGGGTGTCGGGTTCGGTCGGGGGGTAAGTGAGCCGGGGGGTGTTGGGTTTGGTCTGGGGGGGGTGGGAAGTTGTCGGGGTGGGTGAGGGGTGAGGTGTGGGTGTTGGGGTTCGTCAGGGGGTGTCAGGTTTGCTTGGGGGGGTGAGGTGGGGGTGTCTGGTTCAGTCGGGGGGTAAGTGAGCCAGGGGGTGTCGGGTTTGGTCTGGGGGGGTGGGAAGGTGTCGGGGTGGGTGAGGGGTGAGGTGTGGGTGTTGGGGTTGGTCAGGGGGTGTTGCGGTTGGTGGGGGGGTGAGGTGGAGGTGTCGGGTTTGCTTGGGGGGGTGAGGCAGGGGTGTCTGGTTCGGTTGGGGGGTAAGTGAGCCAGGGAGTGTCGGGTTTGGTCTGGGGGGGTGGGAAAGTGTCGGGGTGGGTGAGGGGTGAGGTGTGGGTGTTGGGGTTGGTCAGGGGGTGTTGCGGTTGGTGGGGGGGTGAGATGGCGGTGTCGGGTTTGGTCGGGGGGAAGTGAGCCGGGGGGGTGTCAGGTTTGGTCTGGGCACCCACCCCGACACCTTCCCCCCCCCCAGACCAAACCCCACACCCACACCTCACCCCTCACCCACCCCGACACCTTCCCACTCCCCCCAGACCAACCCCGACACCCCCCGGCTCACTTACCCCCCGACCAAACCCAACACCCCCACCTGACCCCCCCAAGCAAACCCAACAGCCCCCGACCGAACCCGACACCCCCACCTCACTTACCGTCCCACCAAACCCAACTCGGATCCGTCGCAGGCGGGGAGGGGGCCCACAGCCGAGAGATTCCGGGGACCTTCGCAGGTGGGGGGGGGGCACAGGGCTGATGGATTCCAGGATTCCGTTGGGAGGGGGGAGTGGCAGAGAACTGAGGGATCTCCGGGGTTCCGTTGGAGGAGGGAGGGGCAGTGAGCTGAGCGAGTGCGGTGTCTGTTGGAGGGAGTATTATGACATCATCACCACTTAACCGCCCAGCCGATGTGATTGGCCCTGAAAGACTTTCACCCCTGGGGGGCGTCAGAGGTGAGATCCGAAAATTTTTCAACCCTTATGACCATCTAGACCCCAAGACCCCTAACTGTACCAAATTTCAAGTCTCTGGCTCAAACGGTGCGGGAGGAGGTCGCGGTCATACATACATACATACATACACCACTTGACTTTTATATATATATAGATAGATAGATAGATAGATGTGCTTACAACACATAAGAGTTGCAGGTTTGCCATGATGCAATTAATTAATTATTTGCTTCTTGGTTCAGCTTCCTGGGGCAAATGCTGTGAATTAAAATGGCGTTAACAGAAAAAAGAAATTGGAACCCCACTTTTGAACTGTTTTTGTTTATTCATAGATTCAAAGGGAAGAAAGGGCCATTATGACTATCTAGTCTTTTTTAGCACAGGTCATAGAACTTCCCAAAAATAATTCCTAGAGCAGATCTTTTATGAAAACACCCAAACTTGACTTAAAAAGTGTCAGTGATGGAGAAATCACCATGAATAATGTGTAAATATAAATTGTATACCTTATTTTTTGTCAATTTTTCTAGCTTCAACTTCCAGCCATTAGATCGTTGTCATGAGTCCAATGGCCACTGGTTGCTTTGCAGATTAACTCTTCACAGGTCTGATGGCTTCTTCTATCATTTCCTCTCCCGGTGCCCTCTCTTTTATTCTCAGGGACTTGGGGTGCTCCTTCGCCACACAGTCCTCTGGTCAGGTCTCTGTAGCCCTCCCTTGGCAGGTTATCATAATCCCTCTATACAAAATGGCAATCTTCCCTTCATTGCCCTGACAATGCCACTCTTCCAGTGGTTGGTAGGAGAACCTGGTCCTGCCCTCTGTTCCAGTCCAGGGACCCTATCTCTAGTAGTGGTGGCCTGCCACACCCAGACTGTGTGCTCTTCCCCTGGACACCTTCCTACTTCTCAGGTCTACCTTTTGGCTCCCCTCTTCTATGGGCTGACCAGCCCAAACTCCTCCTGGGAAGTAACTGCAAACTATCTGGCACTAAGCAGATACACTTCCCTTCTCCCATGGAGCAATGGTAGACTTCTTTCCCATCAGCTCTTTTCTGTCTTTACATTGATAAAAATGCTTACAAGCATAGGACCAAGAACCATTCCCTGAAGGACCCCACTAGAACACATGCATTCTATGATGATTCCCCATTCATAGTTACATTTTAAGACCTATCAGATAGCCACCTTCTAATTAATTTAATGTATGTCAATTTTATCTTTCTAGTTTTTAATCAAAATATATTGTGGTACCAAGTCAAATGCCTTTTCAGAAATGTAAGTATATTACATCAACACTGACATTTGTCAGCCAAATTTGTCTCTTCAAAAAAAATCAAGTCTTGTGGGACCTATTTTCCATAAATCCATGTTGACAGGTTAATAATATTATATTTAATTATATTTAATTCTTTCTTTAATTCTTTCTTAATTATGTCCCATATCAGCTGGTCCATTATCTTGCCTGAGATCATTTTCAGATTGACAGGCCTCTAATGACGTAGGTCATTCCATTTACCCCTTTTTTAAATATTGGCACATTAGCTTTCTTCCAATGTTCCAAGACTTATTGAAAATCAATATTAATAGTTCACTTTTTTAAAAAATTCTTGGATGGATGCAAATTATCCACACCCACTGATTTAAAAATATGTATCTTCAGCAGTTGAGATACTAGTGGAATGGAAATAATATTTTATTTTGACTGATATGACTATATCTGCTTTTTCTCAAATACAGAACAGAAATATGTCACTCAAACCAAAGTCTCCCACGATCAAGCAGCTTTTATTCCTACACATTATAGATAGAGGTGTAGGTCTGCAGTCGTCTTAGTGTGATTTGGTGGTCTGTAGCAGACACCAATTTAGACCCCATCTTGTGCTTTATCTGTTAGGATATCAATCCATAAACATTCAAGGTCATTTTCTCCTGAGTTATCAGTGACCTGAAAACAGGTAATACCACTTTTGACATTGAATGCCACTCTCACTCCCATTTTGCCCATTCAGTATTTCCTAAAATCAATGGTTATGACCTATTGTAACATTCCAGTCATGGGAATTATCCCACCCGCTTTCAAAATACCAGCTATATCAAATGTGTGCTCATAACTGATTCCTCTTGTTTCTTGCTCAGGTTCCTAGCACAGGTGTATAAGCAGTTAAATAATTTCCTTCATGTCCTTTTGGTTCCTTGGCTGATTTTATTCACAACATCTCAGGGTTTGGGTTTGTGTGTGTGTCCCTCCCCATTAGTTTAATGCTCTCCTGACTACTCTTTCCAGACCGTCCATGGAAATATTGGTTCCACTTTTACTGAGGTGATGGCTATCCAACCTATATAGACCCATCTCCAGTCCAGGTGAGCCAGTATTCTGCAAAACTAAAACCTTGCCCCACTTACCTCGCCAATGACTCATTTCAAGAATCTTCTGTCTAGTGCTGTCTTCTTTTTGCTCACGGGACAGGAACAATCTCAGAGAAAAGAAAGTGGACATTTTTCTTCTTCTCTGAAGTCATCTACTATCTGTGAGATATCCCATGATGCAGCATCATTAGTGCCACCAATGGATCCTTTCCCATCAACTTCAAAAGCCTATTCAATCTTGTCTCATGTCTTGTCTCTGGGAAGGCAGCATACCATCCTGTTGTCTGCCTTTCCCTTGCATAACATTCTTTTGATTCTTCTGAGTATTGAATCCACATCAAGGATCATCTGTCTTCATTGGACGGTTGTAGAACTCTTTGTGGGCAAGCGTTCTTTTAGTTTACAGGTTGGGCCAAGCTGCCACCCACAGGTGTGTCCTATACATCTCTCCATTCCCTTGGACCAGCTGGCTCTTCAGCTATTTCTTCCAGTTTCCATGTTGGGGGAAGGGTGTCTGGTATCATCTGGAAACTTCTACCTGTGTGGAATTCTTTCCCGTCTTCTCCTCTCTGATGGCCACATCCTGCCCATATTCATCTATCTCCAGTAGTGTAGAATGCTTGCGTCTGTTGATTGCCAGACAGTCAGGCCTCTCTTCTAACTCCTTGATGTCTGACTCTTTTCTTCCTTGAGCCTGGACTACTAATGTTTCCTGTACCCTGGTTCCCTTCTGTTTTCTGATTCTCAGTAGCATCTCTACTTGACCCTCCAATCCAGAGTCTTCTCCTCCAGTACAGCCACTAACTTATACTTCATCCCCAGGAGTCTACGCTGGATTCAGGCAGGAAAGAAAATATGGCACATCAGTTACAGGTCTCAACCACTGTTCCATTGTTGGCCATCTTGAAATTGCACATAGTGTTGACTCTGGAAGGAAAGCCTCCAAAATTCTCGTTAGCTGCCTGTTTGTGGCTCTTGAGTTCATCTAGGAAGTAACTTTCTATACCAGCAGTTCTCAAAGTGGGAAGTAAAAAAAGGGTTGCGGTTCTCACAAGTTTGAAAATCGCTGTTCTATACCAAATATTTATGCTTGGCTCAGTTCAGTTCCACCCACTGCTATCAGGGAGTGATTAACTACTCAGACTTCAAACAACAGGGCTGATCAAAGGCTCAAGGGTCAGAGCCTTGTGGTCTCTACAAAGGCACCAACAATCAAATATGTCTCTGCTATTTATTCAGGGGCCCTTGGCCCAGCTATGCAACCTGTACTCAGAGAACAAGCAAACAGTCAAACAAACAACCCACCTGACCTCTGATATGAATTTTTCTCCTTGACAACATTGACTATGGAACACTTAATTTTGGGGACACGGTGCTAGTCGTCTGTACATTCCACAACTTTTTTGCACCACCAACAATAATGTTTAGGGCATGGTAATTATAAGCCCTTCTTTGATTGAGACAGTTCCGTTTTATGAGGACAGTCCACGTGGGCCATTGAGTATTTTATTAGATAGCCATATGTTCTAGCTGTGGTGATCTTTTCCTTTCTCACAATTTTATTTAGTGCTTCAAAGGATCTGTCCTTGTCATGTTACTGAAGTAATGAGTCTAGAGTACACTTAGTTCACACAATAACACCCTCGGACATTTTTCAAGTGTCTCCTGTTTTGATTAGTAGTGCTATTGCCAACATCAGATCAACCATTTAAAAATCATGAGTCAGGCTCCCCAAAATCTGAGCTTTTGAAAATAATAAATTTTAGATTTATTTTATTTGCCTTCTGCTTTTGAGCCTTTAGGATTCATATTTTCAAGTTATGCCCTTCAATCATAAGGGCTAGATGCTTCCATTTTAAAAAAAATGTAAAATGAAATTTTCGCCTAATCACATGACTCCAAAAGCTGGGGCTTTAAAAAAAACATCAAATAGCATGAGGCTGGTGATAAAATTGAGAGATGGCAACACTGTCTAAGTGGGAGAAAATTCAAACAGTAACTCATTTTTCATTCAGCAGAAATTTTAAAAAGAACCTTTTATGTTCCTTTTTCAGATTTAAGGAAAGTAAACTTTGACTGGTTTAAGAAATTATATGAATCTCTCCATTCAAAATCTTGCCTTTGGAAATCCTAACTTCAGAGGGGTTAATTTAATCTAAATCCATGTATGAGATGACAAATGGTAATACCTTCTAGATCCATTCAAATCCATATATACTAAAGGGATCTAGTTTGATTCTCTTACTTATTTACACTGATACAAGGAAAGCATTTCAATTCTCCAAATGCTCCCTCATGTGGCTTTTTAGTACTAATACTGAAACATTTATGTGTTCTCAGAGATTACAACTCTGTACCGGGAAATAGGCTGAGACAACATAAGAGGTCTTTCATCTGACCTTTGACTGAAAATTATGGTGATGAATCCTACATATATAGTGTTTAACTTTTACCTGGGTAAATTAGCTGGAATACAGTTCTGTGCTAGGAGAAGATATGGTGGACTATGGGTTATATAGGCTTGTGCTCACACACTGAAAAATAAAATTGGTGCTTCGCTCGGATACCCATGGGATTATCTCAGGAGAAGCCATAGTGATGGGGGCAGGTATAAAAATCTGGATAGAATAGAATTGCATGGGTTTGGTGCATATAGTACCCAACAAATCATTGTATTTGTTCAATATTCAGTATCACTTCCATAACACTCGGAGGAAAATGAGCGTAGACAAAAGAAAGGAGAAGATGGAAGATCAGTTGCAAGGAAAACATGGCTTTTTTTATGGAGCTGAAGGAGAAGGGTGGCATTTTCTGCACTGTAGTTTCTAAGAACATCCTTGGAACTTTGACATACCTCATTCTGGTTACAGCGTGGGAAGCCACTGCTGAGCAAATTTAAACAATTGTTAATGTGAGGTGTGTGGGAGAGAGCGAGCGCCTTATTCTATTCGAATGATACCTCAAGTTCCTCATCTGTTCTTGTGATAACGTAAGACACCATGGTCACACTCCTTTTTTTGTTCTTGTTCTGTGCTAGTCCCATATACTACTCAAGTGTTTCCTAACTTTGTTGCAGATTCTATGACTGACATTCACTGAAGTAAAGAAACTTACACACCACAATACAGCAGGTAGATCACATACAGTGACAGACAGATTTCTGGCACGTGGGTTTGTGTTTGACTCTAGCCAGCAGTAATAAGATTTTATAGCTACCTCCCCTCCCAACAGTTATCACAGGCAGAAAAAAAGACAGAAAGAGAATTATTCACATCTACTGGAATTACTGTTATAATAATGGAACAAATCCTGAGAGGAGATGAGCTAGAGACATCAGGTGCAGTTCCTTAGTACCATTCAGGATTTGGACCCAAGATAATTAATAGTCCCGCTTAAATCCAAGCAACTATGTTCATGCCTCTTCTCCCGACTCTCCAATAATCGTTTGTTGCTCATTCTTTTATTTTCATTCATGTTTAAATATTTACAACTTGGACTTTTAAATGACAGCTTGTTTGCTTGCTGCAGGGAGGGAACACCATCAAATTCTGCTGGTGCAACTGGATGCAACTCATTTAAAGACAAAGAAGCTGCACCCATTTGCACCAGTAGAAGATTTGGAACTTCATGTTCAATATCCCTTTTTGCTTTTAGATTGTCCAGGTTTTCCAACTCCAAGTTAAGCAGACCTGGTTGAAATGTTTTTGATTCAAGACTTTTTGATGAAAAATGGGTCTTCAGTGTAAATGAAACTTTGAATGACAAAAAATGTTTGATGGATACAAATGAAAACTTTCCCAGAAAAATGTCAACAATTTTCACCTAAACTTTTTTATTGGTAAAAATGTATTTCCTGACAAACTCTAAAGTTCATGTTAATTTATTTATCAGTGATGGTTAGGTCTGCTCATATGTGGAATCTCGAAGAAGGACAATATCATTCAGCTCCATTGGAATACTTTGGATTATGGGAGTTTTGTTGGGCAGAGAGATCTATGCTGAGATCTATCCGTTCAGTGGTGGAAAAGGTTCCATGCCATCGCTACTTCTGACACTTTCAACAGTTTTTGGTATTGAAATTAGAGCTGCTTACTGAGAAATAACCCAGGCAGATTCTCAGCTCTAGCACTGATTCTGGCAGTTAGTGGCACTTCTTATCAGTCCTTATTGTAGCATAAGGAGTCCAGGAAATGTTTGGGAAGTTCGTGATAATCTGACAGTGATTCCAGAGAGCTGCTAAACAGAACTGGGAGAAAGGAAATAAATCACTCTAAAAATGAGTGAAATTCTTCTAATCAGGTTCATTTAAGCAGTTTCTAATTTGGAGTCGTCATTTGATTATAGAATATCAGGGTTGGAAGGAACCTCTGGAGGTCATCTAGTCCAACCCCCTGCTCAAAGCAGGACCAATCCCCAACTAAATCATCCCAGACAGGGCTTTGTCAAGCCTGGCCTGGCCTGATTATGGGAACAGAAACTCAACAGCTACCAAATTCTGTCATTAATCCCTCTTTCCTTAAGGGCCAAAAAAGGGCTAGGGCAGAAAGATTACTCACCAATCATTCAAGAGCCATGCAGAAAGGCACTATTACCACTATGCTCTTAGTTGGAGAACATAAATTATCTTCCTATCTGACTCCCCTTAGTACAAAAGATAGTCAGCTCCAAACTCTCTTATTGACATGGCAAGCGATACAAGTAGTGCCAAAGTGCAAATGACGAAAGCTGTAGGCCTCTGTCAGATGTTGATGCACAGTATCAAGCAAATGCTCAGGACAGTTTATGAACCAAGAAGCTGTGACCTTCTCCAGCTTTCAGGAGTTGCCTTGCCTGCCTGTCTACAGTAAACCCTGCTTAGCGGAACAGATGACAGAGCCAGCCTACCAAGTCCTCCTTTCTCTCTTTCATTAGGAATCTCGACCTTTCAAAATAAATACCAGCCCCTTTTAGTTTTTTTCATAGCCCCAGTAATATGACAGTGGTGAAATGTAAATTGGATGGACTCGTTCATGAGAACATGCATCTGATTCAAAGCAGCTTACAACTCCCAGTGAACAAAATGCAAATGAAATATTCAAATTCAAAGAGCTCTTGTAAAATGTCTAAGAAAAACCATTTTGGTTTTGCTTAATTGGGTTCAGAAGGCAGTGCTGCATTCTCACAATCACTGTGCACAATGAATTTATTTGGTGCACTTTATGTATAGATTACTCTGAAATTATACAATATGGTATCTTTCATTTAGAGTATAGAGCACCATTCACCTGAGATCCTTAAAGTGATTTATAAATGAATTAACATTTTCCAAAAATTAGAAGTAGGCAGTAGGGATTCTAACATTAGGAATAAAAGATGCTTGAGTGACTACTGGTAAGAATTCAGAAACAAAGACATCAAGTACAATGAAAACATTAATAAAAACAGCTTCTACGTTTCTCTATGCCCACAATAGTACTTAGTCCTGTGGTAGTTGTGGTGAGTATATCTATTTTGGATTACAGGTGCCCACCCCAAGATTCAAATGTTGCCCAATCTAACATTATTCACTGACCTATAGTGTTTTGCTACCCTTTCCCACAGTGGATAGTGGTATGGGTTTTTTTAAAATCACGCTTTTAAGTGCCATGCTAGCATTGATGACTAGACGTAGAAGCAATTCCAAAGGTTGTGTTTTTCATAAAGGCTTAAACTTGAATGCTCATTTATGCTAAGATCTGTTTACAATTCTCTCACAGGCACAACTCCTATTAAATCAATGGATAGAGTATATGGGATCATACTCCTACCTGGGTAAAGAATATGGGTTCAATATGGGTTACTAGTACTGAAACAATGAATTGCAGAATTTCAAAAGGGTTCATTATTCCCAACTAGCAATAAGTGGTTGTCTGGAGGTCCTGATTTACATAATCAAAAACATTTATTTTCACCTCCCCCAACTTCCGATCATAAGAAGATTTATATATCTAATAGTTGAGAAGATACAATACAATCTTGAGGTGTTTAATGAGGAATGTTCACATGAGCAATGGATACATTATCAGCTCTCACTTTTTAAGAGAATATTCTCCACTGGTCTACACAGAATCACTATCTTACTAAAACCCAAACTATATTTCATCACCTTTATAATACCTGTCTGCTTAAGGTGTTCCTCACTCTAAAGCATTATACAGACATCTGCCTTGGATAATTGTAACAGCAAACAGTTTGGAGTGACCAAATCTATAATATGATACTTGCAGTGAAATGGCTGACTGCTAGGTCTACTTATTCTCAAATTACAGAGCACACAACCAAGGTACTCCATGCTTAAAAAAATGGCAGATAAATAAAAAAGGGTTTAGAAACAAATAAAAGTGGAGTTAATTGTCAAGATACTCAGCTGATATAAACTGTGATCACTCCATTAAAGTCAATGGAGCAAAGACAATTTACTCAGCTGACATTCTAGCCCAATATATTTTTAATGGGGAGAAAGTGTGAATGGGCATAGACTGGTTATTTGTTTGTAATTTCATCTGAATGAGTAAGTGAGACATAAGGTGTATAAGTGACTTTCCTAAGCCCTCCTAAGTCAGCGGCAGAGCCAGCTGTAGTAAATGAGGGATCTTAACTCACAGCTCCTTGTAGCTATTAGACATTCATTCTCTCTCTCCCTATGTTTGTTTTATTGAAGTGGAAAAAAATTCTGGCGCTAAGTATTCATTATAGTAATTCTGTGTGCAGTGTAATGTGAATAAATACATTATTCTGAAGTCTATCTCGATTGAATACCATATTCAATGTTGGTTTTGTGGGTACTTTATTTTCAATTTCAAAATATAAACTCCCCAAATTATCTGCATTACAGTTTCTAGTTTCTTTAGAATTCCCTCTTTTGCATTTTGTCCATCTCATCTGAGCTCACTCTGTGATCTGTAAGGCAACTGAATGGTGCTGCTTGTTACTTCACTACTTGTAGCTGCTAAAGTGCTTACATCAGAAACTGATGAGTTCCAACAACGATCACTCCTGTTCAGTCCATTTTTATGCCACACTTGGCCCATTACTTTCTTCTAAAGTGCTATTTTTATTCATGTGCCTCTCTTGAAAAAAAGTCATTTATAATTTTAGATGCCACTTTGCAAATTAGAGAGATGTGTTCTGCATAGGGCATGCTGGGGTGTAAGTACCAACAAAATTCATGCCATGAGCTTTACAGCTGAATCAAGCTGCTCTGCACCACTCAGCATATGACTCCACATTGAAGGGTGGCAAAGAAAAACCAAGACTCCAAAATAGGTGCAAGATAACACTCTGGGTAGAATGGTAATTTAAAGATTAAGCTGCAGAATTAGAAGGCAGGAGATCTCCATTTTGCATCCAGCTGTGACCTTGAGAAAGTTACTCAACTTAAAAACTGAGGTACTTTGCCCACTATTGGCGGGGGGGGGGGGGAGAGTGGAAAAGTGGGTAATAACTATATCTCAGAGGTGTTGTGAACTAGCAGTTAATGTTTGTTAAGTGTGTAGCAATCCTTAGAAGGAATGTGCTATGAAGGGCAAAGTGGTGTTCTTACGTGTATGAAAAGATACAATGGGATGAAATGAAGAGGTAAGAAGATACCAGTATTCCATCAGCGGTTGCAAGAACAAAGGGTCAATAACTGTAAACAGTTCAAGAGTGGATTTGAACAGAGAAAGGAGATTAATGTGCAGTTTGAAAAGGAAACCGGGAGGACATTAATGAAGTAAAGTGATATACAATTGTTATGAATGCCCCTTTAAGGGGGAGGATGAACCTGTTTTGCAAAATCCCATACCAAGCATGGAGCCACAACGAAATAGTGGAGACTAAAATACTCTCTGATAGTGATAATTTCTGGTCATTACCAACCTGACCTAGAGATGAAAGGGTATGTATTCCATTACTAACCCCTGGGGCATTAAAGTCCTTAAGAATCACTGCTACAGGTAATAATATTTGAAAGGAGACATTGCAAATCAAATCCTCCCAAGAGTCGATTCCTCACACCCTTTAGCCACCAGCAGCAAAAGAAAGAGGGAGCAAGAGACTGGCTAAGGTAAATGTGAGGAAGAAGAGGTTATAGGAAGAAAGCAGGGGTGGAGAATATTGTCAAATTGGAAAAGTTAATAAATTGCAGGAGATAATTCATTTTCTTAAATAGATGCAATTATAAATTGACTAAATTAGATTTCCCACTACAAGTTATATGTGTATGAGTGTGTATATAAGAAGATATTTATTTTATATTTTCCACTGCTTGCATCCGACGAACTGGGTATTAGCCCATGAAAGCTTATGCTTCAATACTTTAGTTAGTCTTTAAGGTGCCACAGGACTCTTTGTCACTTCTCTTATTTATTTGTATTCTCTAGGTACCCCAGGCCTTGACCGGGACCCATTGTGCTAGTTGCCATATAATCACAAAACAAAATGAAAGTCACTTCTCCAAAGAACTTAGTCTAAATTTAAAAAATATGTATGTATGTATGTGTGTATCATTTGCAGTATGTAAACTTTCCTGTTGACATACTAATTGAAAGTGACATGCTTTTTACTGCCTCAGAGTTCTGATATAAGAGAGCCTTCAGTGTATCACTTTGGTATTTCTGCTTTTGATTGTTCACAATACTGTGTACAAAGATTAGTGATGTTCTATTCCATCATCTTCCAGTTTAAAAAAGATGTATAAAGAATGCTGAGTGCATATAGCTCTCTGCACAGGAAGCAACATTTCGAAGTTTTCTACAATATGAATCTAGCATTTCCTGTTGTTCCATTTTATTTTGCACTTTAAAAATCGTTGTTGATCGGGAAAGCAGATCAAAGTGATCTTTCATGTGTCTATCTTTATCAATCTCTTTGGGATTTTTGCATTTTAAATAGGATATAATGTAAACATATTGGGATTTTAGGATGTATCTGATTTTGAAGCTCTGATTTGCTGAGAAATTTCAGCCAGCAAAATTATGCACATGTGAAATTCCCAGTGTTGATTAAAAATCCCAGAAATTAGTTGATAGCAATTGCTTTATCATCATCATGGTGTAATATTAACGAACAAATAAAAAACCCCTAACTCTTTCATAAATCTAACAGCAGTAAAATAACACATATAGAGATTATAAGATTAAATAGAACAAAGAGTAATCAAAATATGAGGGATCTTTTATTATTATTTTTCATTAACTAATATATTCAGGTTCTGTACTTTCTGACTCATTCAAAAAACCCATTAGTAAGATGAAAAGAAAACAAATAGAAAGTGAACCAAACAACAAAGCAAATCTACTTTATTTTAGATGAATGTATGTACACTACCATTTTTTCAGACAAGAATTTACATTGTTAACATCATTAACTAACTTGCCTACGGACACAGAGAGAGACTGGATCTCCAGGAGGCCTTCTTGACTTGTAAGACAAAGGAAGTCCCTTTGGGAATATAAGGTACAGAGAGTGACTCCATCTGGAAACCAAGCAATTTGATCTCTGTGAAGGGTCCTGACCCACCTGACCAGTAAAGATCTGGAAAGGAGAATGGGTAAAAGAAACCATCTTGAACAAAGACTCTATCTTACCAGATTGTTTTAGACTTTTAGATGCATGTTTTCACTTTTATTTGCTTGCTGTCATCTCTACCTTATCTTTTTTTAGTTGGTATCACTAAATCCCTGCTTTTTTGTTAATAAACTTGTTTTACTTTTAGTGTAAATCTATTCAGTGCTGTGTTTGAAGAGAAGGGGGTATTTAACCCAATTAAATTAATAAAATGTGATGTACTGACTCTTTAACAGAGCAGCAAACTTAATATATTCTGTGAATGCACAAAGGTAGGGGCTGTGCATTGCAGAGAAACATCTCTGGAGAACTCAGGGATGGAGATTACTGATTGTTATCTGTTAGATGAGGTTTGGGCCAGGAGAGCCTTAAGGAGTTTGCTGGTCATGAAGACAAACTGGTGTGACAGGGAGTTCACAGTCTACTTGCCAGCAAAACTCACTCTCACAAAATAGTTGCTCACAGCTCTGGATATTTCCAGCATAGTGTTTAGGATCTTATTAGAAATAACCTAAAATTTGTAAGAATCATTTTTGTATGATATGCTAATTTCATTTGGTGAATTCGTCATTAATTACAGAAAACAAGTGGATTAGATCACATTGAAATAATTAAGGTATTTTTCTATATCATTTTATCTTCATAATGCACTACTTGCTAACTCCTGAGATTAAGCCTAGGTGAATGGAACATGTGATAAATTCATCCAGTTCTTGCCCCAACTTCAGCAGAGAATGAAGTAATTGGATTTAGTAGTTTATCTCTTTGAAATAATCACCATTTTGGTAACATGCAACATTTTAGAAAGTTCTGAAGTGGCCTATAAGGTTTGAACCTCTGAAATACAATTTTAAACATTCTCTGTAAATTGCTACTGTTTAAGGGGAAGTTGAATATTTAGAGTCTGCTTCCATTGAAGTTAATAGGACCTTTGCCGGTGTCTCCAATGAGAACATGACCAGCAGCCTTTACTTATACCTTCCAAGAAACAAACTTATCCTACCAAGACTGGTATTTGATTTTTTCAATGCACCTCATGGTAATTAATTTCTCCAGCAATAGTTTTTCATAAGGAAGGGTATCTAAAATATCAGTTATTCTCATCTGCATACTAAAATGTAGCAAGTTTGTGGCATGTGTCTATCCTTGATCAAAAAGGCACTAATTGGATAAGCAAAGCTGAATAAACTGAAGATCTGGTCCTGTTTCTTTTATATAAGCCCGGAAAAGGACCAGATTTTACAGTCTTACTGAAAAGGGAATTATGCCTAGGTAAGGATTGCAATATACCAGCCAATAAAGGTATTGGTTAGTGAGGAAATTTCAATTAAAAGCAAGTAATACCTGCTTTATCTTTATTTTGACAGGCCTTTTTTGTGCCAATAACATGCTGTAGTATGGCTGTTATCATCCATCAGCACCATGATCAATTAGGAAATCCTTGGAAAAAACATCAGAGGAAAAGCAAAAATAGTGTAGTAGGAATGTTTTCCTAGCAAAGATGTGTGCTGCTGAACACCACAATCTGTTTCAGTTTTTACAAAAAGATGTTTCTTGAGAGTTTGCATCTGTAGAGTGAGTAAAGTGTTTCACAGCTATTTTTATAACAGCCATTCGTATACATTCCTTTCCAGTTTAATAATACACTTATAATGCTTTACATTTTCAAAGTGCTGCACAAAAATTGCAGTTGAGATTGGAGGGGGGGGGGGGATTGGGTATGTGCCTTTTTCCCCATTGATTAATGATCTAGGAAGAAGGCCTGAACCTTTTCAGAAAGAATACTTATTTCTCAGGTTGTGTTTTACATTAGACATTCAGGCTGGCTAACCAGTTTTTCCTGGAAGACTATGGCTCATTGGAGACCTAGTAAGTTTACATCATCACAGGTACCATGGAAACAAAACCTGATTGATTAAGAAGGATTTTTAGTTAGGTTGTTTAAAACACTGTGTTTATACTAAAACGGTTTAATTCCAATGTTTGAGTATCTGGAAAAAAAGTTCTTTTGTTCAAGATTTGAACCCCCTTATTACTGCAATTAAAGAGGGAGAGAACTCCAAGTGCACACCTCTGGCTCTTAGGAAGGAAAGCCTCTAGAAATCAAGGAAGATCCAGCTTATTAGCTTAATATTTCTTACATCTATATCAAAATAATCCAACTGCCTCTTTCCCACCACAAAACATAACAGCAACAAAGTTCAGACTTTTTGATACTTAACAGGGAAGCCAAAAGAAAGGAATACACCCAGTTCTCTCTCCCCAACATCAGGGCAAAAAGGGGCTGATTTAATTATAGGCACCCAACCATAATTAAATAACATGGAGAATACTTCCAATTCAAATGTGAGTTTACAGAGCAACATAAATTAGGGCCAGAACCCTATCCCTTTAAATGGGGGATAAATGGAATTTTGAAATTGACTTTAAAGGGAGAGATAGCACTTCAGATTAGCCTTCCATAATGTCGTCCCCATCTCTCTCTCTCTCTCTCTCTCTCTCTCTCTCTCTCTCTCTCTCAATTCTTCAATTTCTTTTTTGTTCTCACCATATTTGTTTTTCATGTCTCATATTTTTGATCACACGACACAAAGCTATCCGATATACCTACCTGCGGCATCTACTTAGAACTGTTTTTTTAAATTTCCATCATAGGCCAATGACATTTGAAAGGCATATCCTGGCTCTGGCTCCATAGTTGAGGTGGCAGCTAGGGCTCCCTTGTTGAGCCTTATTTTCAATCACCCTCCAGTTTTGTTTCAACCCTCCTTTTGAACTGCATACAGTCATATTTACTCTCAGTCCAGAGATCTATTTCCCACACTTTTGATGTTGAATTGTCTTTGAGTTCCAAACACTTCATAAACCTCTTGTTCCATTGTGAATGTCCTTGTTTGTTTATTTTTTTTCTCTCCTTTCATTTGGTATTGTCTATGTTACCCTGATGCCAACATTAACTATCTCTCATTTCCTTCCTTTGAATAAAATACTGAGCTAATCAAATTCTAGTTTGTTGTTCAAATATTTGTTTTAAGATTATGCTTTACAAATATAATGCACTCACCCTATACACTTCTCTATTGCCTTCTTTATGCTCTCAATAATTCTTTTTCAGGTTGTTTAAATGGGTGGTTGAGTATTTGTACTTTTGAACTAAACTGCACAGTATAGTGAACACATTACTGCATCAAAACTACTTTTGATATATGCCCAGAGTTGGTGAAAAAGACCCAGGATTATTTGCAGTCCTTGAACTACATGAGTCAAATCTTACAGTCTATACTGAAGGCCCCTTCCTAATGCCATTGACCTATATATCCCTGATTCTCATCTTACCTGGAGTGTAAATTGGAAATAATTTCACTGAAGTTAGTAGAGTTACACCAGCGTAAGCCACTATAAGGGAAATCAAAATCATGCTGCATGTCTGCCTGACAGAGCTGAGCAACATTTTTCATTTAAAAAATTATATCATTGAAAAATGTCCCCTCTTTTTTGAAAATGAAACTTTTTGTGAAAAATTATCATTATCAAAAGTTTCCATTCCCTCCCCCCAAAAAAAGTTTGGCACAACATTCATTTTCAGTATTTTAATACAATTTTTTTATCAAAACCATTTTCAAAATTATTATTGGAATGGTTTATTTACCAAGCAGCCAGTGTTCAGCAGGTGTTTGTAGGTGCAGTTTTGGCCACTTCAGTCTCTAACACATGAGAAACTTTTGTACATCACTGTTGTAGATATGTCTATGTTTTGTAGCATAAGCTTTGTGCTCATTTACCAGTGCATGTGTCATAGGATCCATCTACCAGCAGATAGGTTTATTTACAATTAGAGTTATGCAAATTATTTTCTCTTTTCTTTTCTATCCGTGGACAAATCAACTTCAATTTTATTTAAGATCACTGGAGTTGGTTGGATGGCCTCTTATGCTGCAAACATCTGCTGTTTGGCAATTTGGAGAGAAGGAAACTGACCTTGAGGAGGCAGAAGTGGAAGCAAGGTAACTAACAGCTTTTACCTGCAGCTGCAGTTGCTATTGTACTCCCCAAATAGTACTGCAAGGAAAGCCGCTGTGAGCACATGGAGGGCTGAATAGCTTGAGGGGTGCCAACCTGGTTTACTAAAGGATGCAGTGAATAGAGCTGCATGTAGTTCACTTCAGGCCAGTTGATCCACATCCCAGCAAAGAGTATCAGACAGGTGTGATCAGGACTACAAAAAAGAGATGCCCGATCTTACAGTGGAATAGCTAGAGGTTCTTCAGTTGGCAATTGCAGTTGAAGGTGGGGAAGTGAATTGTAGTATTATATATATAATAGATATACATGTTTATATACTGATCCTGCATCTATATATATGCAAGAATTGGCAATAAACAATCAGAAATAGTCTTTATGCTAGAGATGAATTTGTGTAACATGGTGATGCTTAGCTTGTGTGAATATTCCTCCTATATTTGTCCTCACCCCAGTGTCATGGTAATTAAGGGTCTGTTAGCTTTTAAATATTTTTTAAGAAATGAATCCAAATCATAAGCCTTTGAACTTTGGAGCTGGAACTTTGTGGCTCAGGCCCCTTCTACTCTTATTCTGTTTTATAGGATTTTAGCTCACTCTACATTTTTGTAGTCAGCTGTTGTTTCTACGTGACTCCTTCTGCTTAGCACTACAAACCACTCCTGGCTCTGAAACTGCCAATTCTGAAATGGCAGCAGAGACAATAGGAACTGGCAGTATAACCCTGGTGAGTGTGCTACAGGCCGCCCTTTGTGTCAATCCACAGAAGTGATGAGTTGCTTAGCTCTTTAGCTCTAACTGTAGCAGCTCATGCTTTTAGCTCTGGGGGTGCAAGTGCCGATTCTCGATGTGTTGGACAAGATGGCAGCCCCGATCTCTGCTCCATATTTCTATTTCCCCTCCTAACCTTCATTCATATTCATCATTTATCTACCCATATTTGCCATACCAACAAAGACTAACTTCTCCAGACTTTCTTTTAAACTGTGAATATTGTTGCCCAGACTCTAGTGCTCAAACTGAAAACATAAAAAAATCTCCAACTTTTTCTGTCCTCTTTCCTTTCCCCTTCCTTTTTGGACTGCGCACCAATGCGAAGTGGGGTGTTACAAACATATTACCTCCAGTGCGTACACACAAAAGGGATGTGCTACCTGTGAGCCTAATAGCCATGCTTCACATACAGGATTGCCATGAGGTTGAGGCAGGTGGAAGGGTCAAATTTGGAAATTTCATCACCAAATTTCTGCTGCCGTTGCTGGGGTTCAGGAATGTCCTGAAGTTGTTTTTCTTTTTATAGCAAAAATCCAAAGCAGCTGAGGCAGCATGTACTCTAGTTGCTGCTGAAATCTGACTGCCTCACTGGTTGTTGCAAAGCTTAGATAGCTGTCCTTGATGCCATTTTCTTTTTGATTATGTGTTGTTGAGTTATGAAGCCTCTTCCCTTGTTCCATCCGATATATGCATTTTATATGAGGATCTGATTGTAAAACTAGAATTCACAGGAAACCGTGAGATCAGACTCCCATGTATTTTAAAAGAATCACTCCTGTGCCTGAGACAGGGAAATCAAAAGATTATCCCGCATGACTTTTTTTTTTTTTTTTAAAGGAGGAATTACAGAATAGTCAGGGATTTATTTGCTCTCCCTCCCAAATTAACAAAGGCTTTTTGAAGTCAATGATTGGCAGTAGTTTCAAGGCTATTTGGGCAATTCCCCCCCTCCCCGCAGCCATTATTTTCCTTGACTTCTTGTATTCTGCTTTCATTGTGAAGGTTTCAATCTCTGTTATATATTGGTGATTAATGTCTTATATAAATTCCTTACATAATCCACGAGCAAAGCTCACGTGAAGATTTCTTAGGTAAAGAGGGGTTATTTTAAATGGCACTTAAACCCATCTGCTTTCTTTTAAGGCTCAGCTATGGGGCATGGGATACCAATGAATTAGTCATAAATATGTCTATTGACTCTGTTTTCTTTAATGTAAAGCATTTCCCTCCACACTGCTCAAAAAGAAAATCTCCTTTAGAAAAAGATCTATGTTCTGAGATACACATAGGTGCCTGTTTCTTCTCCCCACTGCCAATCACTGGCCATCATCCAAGAGCCAGGGCAGGTACATGAAAATCAAAAGCACTCAAATATGCTGCAAATGCTGTGCAGGGTTTGTCTGTCTGTAAGCAATGGGCCTGATTCGTCTGTCAATTGCACTAGTGAAGTCAGCTAGTGTAACAGGCAGCAGATTTTGGCCATGTGTGAATTTCAAATCCAAACATGTGGATTCTCCTTAATTTTGACCCCACTCAGGAGCTGCACTGGTATTTGGGCCAATAAAATCCCTCACACTCTGTCCAGTGTCAGAGAAGGAGCCTCTCTGGACATGTAGTGCATATAAGATATTTGGCTTCATGATTTATGGTGGGAGAAAAGCCTCAGCACAGTCGCCTACTCATTCTGAAGCTCTAAAAACTGCCAGTTCTGATGCCCAAAAAGCTGCTGCCCCCACACCCTCTGCTTCTGGTGTGACTGCACACACACACACACACACATACACACTCTCTCTCTCTCTCTCTCTCTCTCTCTCTGCTGGAGGGACAAACAACCCACTGTGGGAAGTCTTGTGCCATGATGAAGAATATCACTCCCAGAGCATGTCAAAAGGAGATAGTGATGCAGGAGCAAGGAGGAAGAGAAAGATGGTCTTGTGGTAAAGGTATTAGAGTAGGTTTCAGAAGACTTGGATTTCATTCCTGGATCCACTATAGACCTCTCGTCTAATCTGAGCAAGTTGCCAACTTTCTCTGTGAGCAAAGTGAGGGTAACAGTACTTCTTCCTTTGCCTGTTTAGAATGTCAGCTTTTGGGGGCTCTTAATATATGTTGTGTGGTGGCTGGTATAATGGGGCTGTGATCTCAGTAGGCCCCTTTAGGCACTATCATAATATAAATAACAACAGCATTAAACTCATTTCTACAGCAATGGGGTCTTGAAAGAAAATCATCTAAATATGATATACGACAAGCATGAAAGAGTTCCTGGGAAGGCTGAGGCAAGGAAAGAGGTTAATCTGCCTTAATGGTGGCTACGTTAAATCCGCTATTGTGCTCTCTGCTGCCTGGGTGCACTTCGCAGTCCGCCTGGGTCTTAACTATCTTTAGTAATTTTGTATCGTCTGCAAATTTTGCCACCTCACTGTTTTACCCTTTTTTCCAGAAGACACAATCAAGCCCCAGGTGAACTGATAACCTTTGATGGCGGGCACTGAAGAAATGCCACATAAAAGAAGCTGGTTTGAGAATTATCTGTAGAAGCTGCATTATTTCCTTGACCTTCAGTTAATACTGTATATAACGGCCCAACTCTCTTTACCTGCCCAACCCTTAAAGTTGAAGGTGATTTTGCATTAATCCTCAAATGTTCCTCTGAAACCTGTTCCATACAGCATTGAAGATTGGGAGGGGGGAATTAAAATGAACATATATTTCTTTGGCACATTTTACATTAATCATTTATTTTCTGAATAAAAACTGCTGTATAGTGACATTTATGGCATCAGCATTATGTGTCTGATATACTACGGAGTAGCACTTTTTCCAGAAAAGACTTCTGTGTCTGGAAAGCATTTCCTCCCCTTAAACTTTTAATAGACAGTGCTGGTTTGACATTTCAGGCATGCACATTGAATCCTTTATGTTATCATTCACAGGGGAAATTTTAGAGTCACCAATGACTTCTAAATTTCCAGCAGGTCAGGTCTCATATGCTTTTCTATTCAATATAGAGATGGACAAAGCCCAGGTGTGGTTTTAGTGTTTTAAAACCAAAAAAGGTGGCTAGTATTTGAAACCCTAATTTTACTGAATCATTGACCTTCAGGGTTTCAAATAAAAAGTTATGGCTTTGGCCCACCTATGCTTCTAATAGAAATGAGAGGAAACATAAATGGTTTTGGTTTCACAACATTGTATCCATTGGGTTTTATTGCATGAAGTTGATACAAAAAGTTATTTAGACATAACTCGCATTCATCAGAACTTTCCTTCCTGTAATGTGAGTATACTGATAAATAGGGACCCATGTCTAAAGGAGCTTTATTTTTCCTATTTCAAGATAAACTGTATGAAAAGTCTAGCATTTTCATGGAATAATGTTGGAATTTTCAGAGCTTGTCTACATGGGGCCACTTGGGGAAATTAATCTGAATTAACTAAAGGTGTGAATTTAACATGAATTAGTTAAACTATTAAACCCCTATGTGGACACACTCTCATTCAGAATTAAAGTGGTCTTAATTTGCTTTGACTTTAAAGCCACTTTAATTCTTAACAGGAGTGTCCACATAGAATTTTAATGCAGTTTAACGAATCCACGTTTAAATTCACACCTTTAGTTAATTCAGATTAACTTTCCTGAGTGTCCCCTTGTAGGCATGCCATTGGAAGTGTCCTCGGGCATAGATGGCCTGAGCCTTGGCATAGGTTTGGAGGCTACAGGGATTTTTGGAACAGCTTGTTAGTAGTGTCCATGTCTTGAGTGTTGTGGGGGCTGTGATTAGTGGAATTAGAACAGCACAAAGATGCTCCCCAGAGGCATTTGTATGTCAGATTTTGAAAATCTGCTCTACTCTACTCTATCACCTGCTCAACCCCTTGCTGAGTTGACTGGACAAGACATAGTACCAATGTTAAGGTATGAGCAATAATGATAGTTCTGTAGTCATCTGAGCTACAGCCAATATCTGAGCTATCTGGTTGTTAGAGAAAGGTCTTCAGGGGACTAGCATGACCTCATACACCAGTTGAGAGACGGTTGTGACTCCCAGTGGATTTCTGACAAAACAGCTGTGTGAAATTCAGCAGAGAGCACACTGACTATTCCAGTGCTGTCAATAAAGCATACTTGCTGTGAGGGGGCGGTGAGAGGACAGAGAAATACGTAAGCACTGAGTATAAGAATGTAAGTGCCTTGTGGGCTGTGTGGATATTTAAGGGTAAATCCAAACCTCTGTACACTCTATGACAAAATGCCAGCATGTTAGCTTTGCTGCCTAATTAATACAGTTGGTCAAAAAAAATTCAGCAAAACATTTTTTGAAGGGAAATGACATTTCAGCAAAACATAGTTGCTCCCCAAAAATTCATATATATATATACACAGTATATTGGAAAACTGAAAATCTGAAGGGAAGACAAGAAAATGTTTTGGGTTTAGGGGTTTTCAGTTTTTTTTATGGAAACCACAAAAAACTTCAAAGTAAAGTGTTGAGGATATTTTTTATTTTTTGTTAGAAATGTTCCCCGGGGGGGGTGGGGGACCATTGCCCAACCAGGTTGACTAATTACGAGGACCATTGTCCCCCTAAAATATTACGGCCTCAGTGTGGATGACTTCCTGGTACCCAGCATGCGAGTCACGTTTCTTCCTTTCCCTCACCCATTGCACGTATAGACATGCTACTCTCCCTCTTGCAACAATGTTCCTGGCCACTTTGTTAATTCCCCTTCAAAGATATTTCACGTATAAACAGAAAGCAGATTTATACAGCAAGCAAACATCATTTCTCTCCCAGTATTTTCCTCAGTGGGCAGGAATTACACAGTTTCTCTCTGGGGCCCTCTGTCCAGTACACTACATGTCATGGGTGTGTGGGAGCACTCCACTGAAGTCATGGCTCTTCAAAGGTCTAATTTCTCAAAACTATTTAGTTTCCTTTTATTCTTATCCCAGTACTTGCTGCTGAGATATACACACACTTCTGGTAGATCCAGGTGTTCCACATATCTTTCAGTGTATCTGCTGGAGCCTCCTCCTCCCTTCAACTGAATCTCTTATTCTGTTTGAATCCTGCCATGATGTGGCCTGGTGTCCTCCTTTTTGGCAGTTCCAGAGAAAATGTGGCTACTAGTTCATTGCATGTTGTGTAGGCTCTACATTGTAGAGTTGGGTTTTTGTGGATGGGAGAAATAGAGTTCTCTGCAGGTGCTGTCTGTGAGTCCACAACAATGTGAGGGTCCAAAAGTGGTGCAAAACACTTTTGCATTTATCAACTGGTTAGCAAAGCAGTTTATTGCTTTTGCCAGTTTCTGAGGCTGAGGTCTCAGCTAGTATTGGAGTAGCCAGGCAGGTTGGGAGCCTAGCGTGTATGAGTTAAATTTACAAAATGTCTGAGCTACCCATCCTCTGTTTTTGAAAACATTGTTGACTTTAAAAGCATCTAAAACCGAGTGGTTCAATTTCCTGCACAGGACACTTCTTACATGCTTAATGCCCTTGGTTCATACGTGTTACAGGAGGTGTAAGAATAGAAGCTTTGTCTGAAGAATTTTCCATTTGGGTGAGACTAAAGGTAATATTTTATTCTTAAAGAAACTCCAGCACAAGAGATCCAATTTTGCACCCACCATGCCCAGGAACAAAGTGTTTAGTTCAGCTTCCCCAATGGGAGTGGAACCTGACACACTCCAGAATAGTGAGAACCTTCAAGGTACAGGTACTCAACACTTGAGATTCTTTGCAGCACTTTGGAAAATAAACAGAATAGAAAGTACTGGATAAAAAAATGAAAGCATAGGATCTAAAGACAAAAATTCAGAAGACAAGATTATACACATGGAATTGCTTTGAATTGTGTTGCATTTATGTTTTATTGCATTCCTTAATTAATTTTTCTTTGCAGATAGAATAAATTACTCATTTTACTCAATTTTTTTTTGCTTTTACTACAGCAACATATGCCAGCATATCTGTAAATTCCATCCCTTTCTAATGTGTTTTATAATTTTCTATCATCATTACTCAGATAACCTTTATTTACACTTGAGCCATAGGCATTGTTGTTACTCGAGGACATTTGTACACATTTCTTTCCTGTTATGTTCTCTTTCCTGCACACAAAAGCCAAAGCTTGAAGACTATAGTCTACTCCAGAAAGAGGGGCCTTTTCTGTGGTGCTTTTTGTTTGTTTGCTTGCTTGCTTTGTTTGTTACTTGATTGGTTTGTAAGACATTGAATTCAAACAATATTTTTGCCTAAGTAAAATATTAGTGTTTACAAGGTAGGACAATTTTGTATGAAGTGTGTAAGTTTACTGAGATTTTCTGATTAGTTCAAAAATATCTGAAAAGGTTTTTACAGGAAAACATATTAGGGTTATGGGGCTGACCCTGAAATCTCATTAGACCAGATCCTCGACTGGTGTATCGTGGCACAGATCCATTGACCTCAACACTGATCTGAGGATTTGGCCCATTTACTTTACTAGAGCTCCATGGAAGTGTAAGGGTGTGGTTCCTATTGCAGGATCAGGGCCGTATTCATCAAAAATTGTCAGAGGGGCTCCAGATTCAGCTGCAGCCACAAACAAGATCCTTCTCTCTTCTAATGATAGTGCGTGTTCTTAATTATCAGCAATTGGAGCTCAGTCTATAAAGTTATTCAAAACTAACTTTGCAAATGTGCATTGTCATGGAGACAGTATAGATCGGCTTAAGGAGCATATGGCTCTTTACTCCTTTGAGCCATCACTACAAGTAGGAGATGGAAGAATATATTTAGTGTTCTCTTTTCAACAGATGCCTAAAGATAAAGAAATACAATTAATTTGAGGAAAAACCCACTGCTTTTCAATAACAAGTTGTAATTCTGCTGAACTCCACTTCTGAAGTGGAAAAATGTTATTGAAGCCTTTTGTTTTATAGCTGACCATTGACAATCATATATGGAAAGGTTAAATCTGTCATACACAATTATTCTACAGAACGCTCTATTTTAAAAATTGTAAGGGAAATTACAGTAATTGACCACCAATGACCACTAATAATTGCTAGAACAACCAGGGCAGGGATATTTTCCCTTTAAATAGGAGCTGCATAAGTATAATAATCTTATTCTGTGGCCTTGCAGATTCATAATGGATTATGTTGTGCCTTTATGGCCCTTTTGCTATGGGAGTTTTTAATGGAGTTCCTCTGTCCCAGTGGGAGTTCCTAGAGACATTATGTTCTTAGTGCTAGGGCTCCCATTGTGTTTGGCTCTAAAATACAGGTAAAAAGAAATGATTCCTTGCACCTTGTTGTGCATTTGCACAACAGGGGCAGGTACGGTTGTTGCCCAGAAGGCATTGGTTGTGATGGTGGTTTTTGTAATGTGAGCGCTGGTCCATAGCAACTGAACTGTTCTATCTGACAACTGTCAGACAAGTATGGAAAAATGAAAAATGTTCTTAATATTACAATAATTTCTTTCAAGGGCAGGATAAACCTGGGGCTGGCTGAGCAACCTAATGGTAATGGGTAAGGTGTTAATTTGGGTCCCCAGCTCGGTCCCTTGGTCATTTGTTGCCAGGGTTAGAAAGGATTGGGAGCCCCCAATTGAAAAGAACACATTTTGTCTATCTCATGTGATATCTGCTCAGAGCTGCATTAACAGACTCTGGAAGGAGTAATGTCATGGCATCTTCAGGCAGACCCCCTTGAGCTTCAGTGTGAGATTCTTACAGGGTGCTACTGGGGCAGAAAAGAGGTGGGATTGAGAAATCCAGACTGCCTAGCCCCTTCCCTCAGAAAAGCTATCCGTGTTTCCAATATTCTCCCATTTAGGAAGCCCCCTTTTATTCGCAGATTTAACTAGTCTACTGTATGTTTGATCTCCCTTTTAAAGTTAAATAAATAAAATAATGGGACTAATGGGTACACCAACTGCAAAAAGCCACATCAGGCCTTTGATCTATATACACAACTCTCTTTGACATCCCTGGGAGTTCTGTACGCCAAATGGTTCCTAGTTGCATTGTGTACAATCAAAAGAGCAAAGTTTTTAACTTATAGGGCCTGATCCCGTGAGGCACTATGTATAAACAGCTTCGGTGAGAACTGAATGCGCTCCAACCTTCACAGGCTCAGAACCGATATTAATATTTCTAACGTAATGATGCCAGCCCACTTAGTTCAATTATCCAGTCCATAGTTCATGCGACCTTAGTGCAGTAAACCACATAAGTCACTTGAGAATTTAACCAGCAGCTGTGATGGACAGTGAGAATGCAGAGGGTTCTTTGTATGCAAACAGGAAAGCACCTCCTTCTGTGGCCTCTCAGCAAATATTTCATTCTTTTATATGTCTACTGTTGCTTTTCACTCGCAGCTAAGTGACACTGTATGCTTAAAGAATGAGAACAGAAGCTGGGGGATCAATCCAGTCTTCTGCTCCACTGGCATCCCCACTGGAGGTGGACAAAAGTGAAACTACTTGAAATGTAATGTTGATTTTATTATTAACTTGAACATAGGTCTATTTCATTGAAAAACTTTCCAGATTTTGGCCCCAGTTCAGCAAGGCACTTAATCACATGCTAAATTTGACTTCAGTAGGACTAATTGCTTTGCTATATTGGAGCCTTTGTGCACTTTTTGGCTCAAAATTGGGTCTGTTGTTTAAGAAAAAAAGGTCATTTCTGAACAAAAATATGCCCATTCCAAGCAAAAAATAGATGTTTTTCCTGCGTTTGAAAACTATCTGTATGTGTTTGCTGCTAAAAAAAATAACAACATATTTTGGCTCATTGAAAAGGAAAATTTTGAGGGAATGAAGTGTCACATGGAATTTCAGACATTTTTGTGGGAAAATTTGCTGAAAAATTTTCCATCCATTTTCTGCTGCTCTAAACACCATTTACTTTGCAAAATCAAGCTGTGTGTGTACTGTATGCAGATTAATTGATTTCCCAAGCTCTACAGCAGGGGCTCTCAAAGTGGGAGACCCTTCAGGGGGGTTGCAATGTTATTACATGGGGGGGGGGATTGTGAGCTGTCCGCCTCCACCCCAAACCCCACTTTTCCTCCAGCATTTATACTGGTGTTTAAATATATATAAGGTGTTTTTAATTTCTAAGGGGGGTTGCACTCAGAGGCTTGCTATGTGAAAGGGGTCACCAGCACAAAAGTTTGAGAACCACTGCTCTACAGGGTGAGGCACTTAGTGAACTGAGAAACAAGCTGTAAACTACAACCGATAATATTATAAACAAAAAATTACTCTATAAGAACATTAAGGTTGCAAAATCACGTACACAAGTTAGAAAACGGACGAAATAAGGTTACCAAACAATTACATTTTGGTAAAGTTATAAGCAACTGAAAGCAGGGTCTTGTAACAGGAATCATCAGGCAACCTTAACAGATGACTTTATAGTCCTACCTATATCTAGCTAACATATGACCTAATTTGACATTTTTATCTATATACATAATTACTTATATGAACTTAAATAGTAAAATCCAGATTTTTTTTGCTGTGGCTTCATTACACTAAGTTGAATCTTTCCCAATGAGGAAAATCTAGGAGGCACTAGTCAGTCACTGACTCACTATCAGCTGCTTCTTTGCTAAACCCTGAATGTATTCCATAGTAAGTTGTTTGTCTTTGTGACTCAGCATTGTAGGCTCCTTTTTAATCTCTCTCTCTCACCACAGAGCCAAGAAAATCTCCCACCTCCCCATGCCGTATGCTACTGAGATTGCAGTTTGTACCATCGGCCAAAGGATAACAAATTTACATTTGTGCTGGAATCCTTATAAAGGCATTAACACTTATATTCAGGTTGAACGTCATAATAGCAAACCAAGACAAAGTGCCAATAATAGATTCCTTGTGTTTGTACATTCTTAAGTGACTATTTGTGGGTAACACAGTGATATGCCAGACAGTCAAGTGCTTCATTTATTTAGAGTTATAGGGCTTAATCTTGCAGCCATTACTCAGGCAAGTGGCCTTTATTCAGATGCCCACCTCCTATAAACAGCAATAGGCTCTTTCTATACGTAAAGAATATTTGCTCAAATAAGGGTGCAGGATCAGGTCTATAGAATAGGACTGTATTCAGACAACTGAAACACAACTGGCTTCCAGTCCCATTAATCAGGCAAAGCTTCTCTTTTTCCCAGGAAAATATTGCAAGAGGAAATGCATCCTTCATCTACCTGTAGTTATCCCCCAAATAGAATCACAGAAGCATAGGACTGGAAGGGAACAAGGCAGGACTAAGAATTATCTAGACAATCCCTGACAGGTGTTTGTCTAACCTGGTCCAATGAGCTTCTCAGACTGACGTTACCCTACTGATCAGTCTGAATTTCTGACATGTCATTCTCAGAAACAACACTTTGGTGAGGGGGAAGAGATGGGTTGCTATGGGATGTGAAAAATGGCTAGTGCTATCCACCCTTCACAAGAAAGTGTGGAGGGCAAACCTACTCACTTGCCCCTCCCTTATAAACAACAACAAAACCCTGACTTCTTGACCAAAAATTCCTTGTTTTGGAGGTAGCCAAATACTTTCAAATGTATCTACTAGAAACAAGAGTGAATTTTCATAGTAGCTCATGCTTAGGCCTCTACTAACTCTAGCAATATAAACTACATCCATGTGGGATTTTATGATGCGGACTAGTGTAATGGTACAAAATATTCATTTCACTGGAAATTGTGCTGGGTTTAACTAGTATGTGCAGTATGAAAGCCACACTAAGCTATTCAGCTCTCTGACAAAGAAGTATACACATGAAAAGATTCATCTAGCTCTAGGCTACAATATTTCACAAACATTCCAAGTGGACAGTGAATCTGGCATAAATCCTAAAAACAAACAAGAAAACACTTCCAAACGAATGCAAAATCTGGAAACTTTCAAAGCCCAGTCAAAGAATATGTCTGTTTGAAGTCTGAATCTAAATCTATCTGACATTTAGGTTTCAGGGTTAGGGTTAGGTTTTCAATCCTAAAGTATGAGATGAGATTTTTGTGTTTTGTTTTTAAATTAAATATTAACTCTCTTTTAAAGTTCAAGCAAAAAATTATCAAAACCCTTAGAGATTAAAGAACTAAACAAAATTAAGAGTAGTAATCAAAAAACAAAAGTTTATTACAAATATGTTTTAATATTTACAAAATGTAATCCTGGTGACACAAATCATTTGAAAGGTGTCATATGAAATCATAATTGTAAGTAACTATTTACTGAACTCCAAAAACCAAGCAAAAAAGGCAAGAAGCTGATCAACTTAGAGGATCTGAAAACTCCTCTATCCAACCTGTTTCAAGGTTCGTTTTGTGGTAAGGATGAGCCTTGTGCCATATTTCGGTTCAATATTAGATGTGAACATCGGTGCCGGTGTGCACACAGATGTACTTGCAAATACAAATACAAGTGCACACAGAGTAAGTCGGGCAGCTGGCTAGTGCTTCATCTCCACAGTTTTGCACAAACAAAATGATTGTGACTTATGCTTATCATTTCAACTCCAGCACTGGCCAAGTGGGTGGGTGGCTGTGTGCCACTGACTGGCAGACTTTCAGCTGCTGGAATTTAAAATTCTTTTTTCTGTGCTGGCAAGAGCAGCCTCAGAGCTATTGCTAATGATCTGTGAACACCACAAAATCTCCCAAATCACTTTCATATCTCCTTGGGCTGATTGTAGTGACCAGACACCTCAAGTGGATTTTAAACCTCTCACGACCCTCTTCCCGGCCCTCCCTACTCCTTCTTTCACCTTCCTGCTCATCATTTTTCATATTTTAACATTTATTTACAGATGCCTCTATCGGAGGTGCCAAGATCCACAAATATTTTTCCTAAATGTTCCAGGGTTACAGCCAGCCACCTGAGGGGGTGGGGGGTTTCAGGAAGGGATTTGTCTTTTGTATTTTGGGGGACATTGTTTATTTTCTGCCTCTGAATGACCCTGGCTAGAGATGGGACATTGGATGGGGAGGACCCAGGGTCTGAGATGACACCAAGCATTCTCTCTCTCAGGATGGCTGGTTCTTGCTCACGTGATCAGGGTCTAACTGGTTGACATATGTGGGGTCAGGAAGGAATGATTCTCTAGTCTGGGACTAAGGTATTATCCATGGATTCCAATATATTATTTATTTGTAGGTAGGTAGAGTCAAGATTTTCAAAAGTGATTAGTTATTTTAGGTGTCTCCATTTTCGGGCATCCAACTGAGACCCTTTAGAGGAATCTGATTTTCTGAGGGCAGGTGCTCAGTACTCTCAGAAGAAAACAAATCCTTTAAAGGTGTCCTAGGTTAGGATCCCCAAAAGTGAGGCATCTAAAATCACTAATTATCCTTGAACGTTTTAGATACAAGTAATTTCCTGAATGTATAGCTTCATTGGTATATAGTTCCACATTCTGTGGTCCCCAGATGTATCTTAAGTCTCTGCCTACTCTGGGTTGGGTTAAGGGTAAGAAACAAAAGAAAGCTACACAAATGTCACCCAAATTGAACAAATACAACAAATGTACATTGCTACCATGGTCCTAATTACAAATGGAAACAAGACTCTTATTGTTTGTTTTCAGAAACTGTTGATTCATTTCGCTCCCTGAGTTTGGTTGACAGGTGATTAGCTGCATTCTGAGCGTCCCCCAAAATGTAAGTATTAACTTGATAATATGCTGAGAGCTGTGCAGCACGCTGAATTGTTAGCGTCATTATTTTTCTCTCAAAGTTCTCCTCAGCTCCACCAGCTCTGATTTGAGAATAGTAACATTTTTGTTTCCTTTAGTATTAAGTTACTCTAGGATACTGGCTATTGCTAAGATTCTCTCTGTCGCTGTGGTCTGAAACTGTAGCAATAACTGTATTTTCTAGTTTGTTCATTATATCTGACCTTTTAGCAGAAAGCTTACAGTATTTAACAGTGTAAATGGTCATCGTGCATTCTAATGATAATATGGAGGGAATGATTTGCTCCAGGAAGGCTATAGGATCAGTATTTTTCACTGAAGTTCCTACAACAAAGCTCTGGATATTTTGAGTTTGGATTTGCTATTCCATAACTTCTATCCTCTTGTCTGATAAAGCAATGTTAAGTATATTGTATGCTAAGAGATACTGGTGAATTAAGACTTCATAGATCGCAAATCTCTCTGAGATTGGGTGTGGATACGCTCTTCAGTTAACATAGCTCTGAGGTGGGGGGGTTCTCATTAATTAAAACAAAAGATGGTTTTGAATCTGCCCAGGAGTTTTGACTGAGTGGGCAGAAGGGTTTTGCTGAGTGTTGTTATTGGGGATGGGATGCAAAGATGGAGACAGGCAGAGGCAAAAAAGCAAGAAAGCCAAACAGCAACCTGTGAGTACAGTATGGCCCTGGTAAAAGCTAGAGAGAGAGACTTGATATTGGTGGGCTAAAAAGGTTTGGGATTGTAAATAGAGCCTCGCAAATCTGTGAATATCTGCTTTATATCTGCAGGGATAATGTGAGGAAAAATATTACTTTGACTCTTTAAAGCTCAATAGCATTTTGATACAGATTGGAACTTTATCTCTAAGGGTGATTCTAGAGGAATCTATTACAGGAGTGGGTGGGTAAGGGTCTGTGGCCTGTAATGTGCCAGAGGTCAGACTACATTATCATGATGGTACCTTCTGGCCTTAGAATCTATGAGATGAAAAATTTCAACCGATTCTGATTGACAACTAGGTAATTAGAACAGAGCAATGGCTCTGCTGGTTATTTGGTGAACTGTTTCTGGGGTCACTGGTTCTTCAGAAGAAGTTAGATCTGGACAAAAAAATTGTAAAAATAATTCATTAAAATATGTAATCGTTTCACAAAATCTGTATCAGTTATATAAGCCAATCAAAAAGGGCCAATAGATTAATGTTTTTTCCCCCAAATGTTGAAAATATGAAACATTTTGATAGTCTCTAATAAAAACAAATAGAGAATGGTGGGGGATTCTAAGAGAGCCAACTGGAAATTACCCTAGGCTCTGAGCTAATTTATCTTCCCCTTAACTGTGGTCATGCCAATTATCCAGAAGTGAAAATTAGAAGTTTCAAACAGATCTGTGAACAGCTGTCACTCCACTTTCTAAGCATTCACCACAATGAAAGGATTAAATCAACACAGATATAATGGCATTGTAAAAGGACATTGTCACATGATCTTAACTCTTCTGCTCTGGAAACAAATGTCTTGAATTTGCCTTTAACGGCATGAGGAGACCATTATCCTATATTAACATTCAACTCCATCGATGTTATCTGTAAATTAAATGTGCTGTCAGTATGTTTGTAAGGACAAAATGGACATAAGTTGTGAACCAATCTTGCTTTTAACTTTCCACAAAGTACAGATGGCAACATGGTCAGAAAAAGATTCTATTTTATGCTCTCTTCATTTATTTATGCTGCATATGAAAATATTAACTTTTTTTTAAATATTCAAGCATTTAAAAAAGAAAACCCTAGTTAGACTGACCTGAAGGGGCAACATAATGAACAAATTCTATAGTCTGAGGGACCAATCCTGAGATACGTTTGTGGGGGCTTAGCCCTTTGAATGATTGTCTCTATGTATGTGTGTTTGTCTTGAAGATCTACCTGAATAAGGAAGAAAGACAGCTCAAATAGGTAGCTATGCTTTAACCTGCTCTTACACCATAGGATTAAATCACACATAAAAATCAAGATAGGGGCTTCTAATTTTAAACAGCAGAAATACAATACTGGTTACCCTGATCTGCCTATTCTTCAATAGAGGGAAGTGAGTAGGAAAAACTGACACATAAAGGGAAAGTGCAGTGTTGTTGTAGTTGTGTTGATCTCAAAATATTAACGAGATAAGGTGAGTGCCGTAATATATTATATTGGACCAACTTCTGTTGGTGAGGGAGACAAGCTTTCAAACTTACACAGAGCTCTTCCTCAGGTCACATAAAAGGTTGGTTCATAGCCTGTTCAAAGTACGAGCTAAGGGTCAAATTGTGCACGACCCCAAACAGTAGAAAACTGTCTACCCTAAGAAATTTCCACTAGGACTATACTAATTCTCTGACTCTGTTCAGTGACCCATATGAAGTTGAAAGCCAGGCGAGTGGATCTTGAAGACAAAAACACACACACACACAAAATCATGCAACCTGCTATGCCACCACAAACATGTTTTGGACCCAAGACTGTAGAATTTGTTCATTGTGGTGCCATTTATGTCAGTCCAGTTAGGATTTTTTTTTAATGTTTGAATATTTTAAAAAATAAATCATAATATAATCTTAATTGCATGCAGCGTATAAAACATATAGATGAATATGATATGTTGGGGAATAGTCAACGCCGCTTTTGTAAAGTATTAGCAGAAGCTGCAGCTTAGTGGTGTGTATGCCTAGTGACAGGGACATAAGACTGGTCATAGTGAGTCAAACCAATAGTCCAGCTAGCCCAGTATCCTGTCTTCTGACAGTGGCCAGTGCCTGATGCTTCAAAGGGAGTGAACTGGACAGAGCAATTTATCAAGAGATCCATCCCTTGTCCTCCAGTCCCAGCTTCTAGCAGTCAAAGGTATTTCCTTATGTTACTTTTAAATCTGCTGCCTATTCATTTTCTGGTTCTGGTTGACCCTGGTTCTTGTGTTATGTGAAGGGGTAAATAACACTTATTTCTTCACTTTCCCCACACCATTCATGATTTTATAGACCCCTATCTTATCCCCCCCCCCCCCAAGTTTGTCTCTTTTCCAAGATAAATGGTCCTAGTCTTTTTAATCTCTACTCAAATAGAAGATGTTCCTTACCCCTAATCATTTCTGTTGACCTTTTCTTTACCTTTTCCAATTCTAATATATCTTTTTTGAGATGGGGTGACCAGAATCACGCAGTATTCAATGTGTGGGCATACAATAGATTTCTGTAGTGGCATTATGATATTTTCTGTTTTATCGTGTATCCCTTTTCTAATGGTTCCTAACATGGTTCTGTTTGCTTTTTTGACTGCTGCTGCATATTGAGCATATATTTTCAGAGATCTATTCACAATGACTTCAAGATCTTTCTTGAATGGTAACAGCTAATTTAGACCCCATAATTTTGTATGTATAGTTGGGATTATGTCTTCCAAGGTGCATTACTTTGCATTTATCAACATTGAATTACTTCTTCCATTTTGTTGCCCAATCACCTAGCTTTGTGAGATCCCTTTGTAACTCTAAGTTAAATCCAAAACAGACTATAATCATGAGTAATGTAGTATCATCTTCAAATTTTGCCACCTCACTGTTTACCTCTCTTCCAGATCATTTATGAATACATTGAACAGCACTGATCCCAATACAACTGGTTGTAGGAGCCTCATATTTACCTCTCCCCACTGTAAAAACTGACCATTTATTCCTACCCTTTGTTTCCTACCTTTTAATCATGATGCATAAAGGGACTTCCTGTTATCCCATGACTACTTATTTTGCTTAAGAACCTTTGGTGAGGAACCTTGTCAAAAGCTTTCTGAAAGTTCAGGTACACTATATCCAGTCGATCACTCTTGTTCACATACTTGTTGACCCCCTCAAAGCATTCTAATAGCTTGGTGAGGCATTTCTATAACACTCTCCAACTGAGGATCTCAAAGCACTTTACTGGATTAAGCTCTACCACATCCTCATGAGGTAAATAAGTAGTAGTATTCCTGTTTTATAGATGAAAAATGGAGTCACAGAGAGATTAAGTAATTTCCCCAATAGCACATTGCAAGTTTGTAGCAGCCTAGGATTCAGATCTTCTGACTTTCAGTTGTGTACCCTTCCCACAAGACCTTATTCTCCTCCCCATGATGTTATCTCCTGGGAAGAGGATCTTTGATTTTCCATTAATTAAATGGGGGGCTCCTTTGAGACAAGATCCTAGCTGTCTGTGACAGGAATATTGAAATGACTATTGTTGGAGCTATTACACCACAAATACTTTGGGAACTGGGATATTACCCAAAAGGTAAAGGTGGGGAAAGGTGAAGGGAGAATAACAGGTATAAGAAGGTGTGATGACTGAGAAAGGAAGCACAATAGACTCAAAGAGGGGGACTATTTACTATGAGATATTTTAGTTCATTATTTATTGGATCTGGACTCTACAGTGATGAGCTTTTTTAAATGTCTGTGGATATAATGGCATTCCAGAACATTCTGAAATACTAAATCGCTCTTAGCTGGAGATGAACAAAAGTTGATCTTACAGAGGAATTCCCTCAGTCACTGAAGAGCTTTCATTTCAAATTGACTTTTCTGTTTGTGAGACAGGTTTGTGGTGCGTGTGTGATTTTTTGCTCAGTCCTTGGATGACTGTCAGACATTAACACCATCATTTTCTAATAAAGAATATCCATTTGTATATTTTGGTTCGAGTAGCAGAGACAGCTGTTACTGTGTTCTAAAATGATAAATCAACACCCTTAACTGCCAGTCCTCCTTGATTAAAGCAGGAGGTCCTTTCGTGAGATGATTCACCAATGCTCATAGTTATTCACTCTACATGTAGCCCACTCCAGTATTTTGCCAGCCTGCTATTTCCATGACACAATCAATTGAAAAGATGTACAGCATTAAGTATACTGCAAGGTCCTCTTTAGAATGTGACTGATAGGTAGCATCAATTATTTGCCAGAATTAAGGACTTTACGTTTCTTTTAAGTTTGAAAATCAAATATGGCTTCCCAGAGACTGACACTGCAAAGATCTGATGTGTTGTTAGTTTCCTTGTTGAATAACTTCCATTATTGCATATACAAAACATAGTCCACCATATCCCTGTGGGTGATATTTTTAGCATCTAATTACCAGGTATGCAAATTAGTATTGGCATATTGTGGGAGCAATTTAGAACCTCTGTTCTTTTCCATGGTACTCCATCATCTTCTTCCTTCTATGTCTCTGTTTATCTACCTCTTCAGTCATCATTCATTTACACAGTCATTCACAATATCAAAAACCAGTTTCCTCCCTGAACTCAGTTCTGTACCAATGCAAGGTTACATGCATGCAAGTGGAGTTAAAAATTGTGTGCTACTGGGCAGATGGGGGGATGTCAAGAGATAGATTAAAACTAAACAGAAGCCAAACTTCAGAGTTTCACAGTCCAGCTCTTCTTTCTCCTTTCACAGGTAAACTGTTCTCCTAGCTCAACATCCAACCAAGAGAAAGGCAAATCCTCTTCACTTTAACTACATGAGCAGACCTATTGACTACAATGGGACTGCTTGCCTGGGTGAAGATGTAACCTGAAGTCTTGTTCTTCTCCCACTCCTTTCCAATCATGCAACTAAATCAGTCTAAGAAAGGTAACAATCAATCTATTAGGGGTCAATTTATCATGTCTAGTCTAGATGTGATAAATCAATTCCCGAGCGCTCTCCCGTTGACTCCGGTACTCCACCGCTGCAAGAGGAGCAGGCAGAGTCGATGGGGGAGTGGCAGCAGTCAACTCAGTGCCGTGAAGATGCCGCAGTAAGCTGACCTAAATATGTTGACTTCAGCTATGTTATCCCCCCTCCCCAGTGTGGACAAGGTCAAAGTCTACTCATCAAGCATCTTACTAGTAGCTATCAACTCTATGCCATACTGCTGCCTGCTGCTCTGCCTCTGAATCGCTACTGTCTCTTGTCTAAGATCCAAGAATCTTGCCTTTATTTCTGTGTGTGTGTGTGTGTGTGTGTGTTCTTAGATCCAAGGATCTTGCCTTTATTTCTGTGTGTGTGTGTGTGTTTCTTCCTTTCATTACCACCTGCCTTCTCTCAATCAAACTGAAATGGAATAATCTAAACCCTGGAGAATCCAAATGGTAAGTAAACACATCATGGACTTGGCCCCAGGGTGTGAATGTACTGGGAAAAGCCAGGGAACTTGAAATTTACTTGGGTAAAATCTTGCAGTTAAGTAAACTTATTAATGGAACTATTTTGTCTTCTTGTATATATATTTCACTGACTCTGATTTCACTGACTGAACATTTGCAATGAGAGCTGCTGAGTAAGAGCATTTCCCAAATCTGACCATTAAACTTATATATGGGGAAAATCTATGATGTATTACAATTATTTCCAAAACCTAATTTAAACATTTTCATCTCTCTCTCTGCTTTTAGTAGCATTGAGGAACAATACTGTACATCTATTTCAGATCCTGTTCTCACAGTCATAGCATGCACAAAACACCCCCCCTAAACCAGTGGGTGTTTTGCATGTGAAAGATCATGCCCTTAGCAGACAATGACAACACAGAGATAAAACCCATTTTGCTTTTCTTACCCTCTCCTGCCTTATGCAAATGGGCTAATCTGCAGTGCACTAAAACTGGGATCTTTGTTAACACTGCCTCTCCCTGCTTGCAGATTGCTGCTCTCACACTTTATGAGGTGTAAGCATCTGAAAATGAGCATTTCTTGTACTGTTGGTGAGTCAATATTATAAGATGATGATTTTAGTCATTATATAATATTATAACTCGTCATGTTGCTTTTTCACAGTGTGAAGTTTTTTAAAGTTACTGGTATTATTTTTTAGTCATCTAAGGTAGGAGAATGTCTCTATTGTTCTTAAAATTAGACTGGTGTGTGCTGGGACAGTGCAGGTATGATTCCCAGTCTTTGACTTGGTGGGTCTTCCTCACAGAGCCACAACTCCTCCTCCCAGAGCTGCAAATCCAGTCTTGACGGACTCTGATAACACCACTTCCATCTGTCAGTCTCCTCTCCTATCAGTGCAGACATTACTGTTCTCTCCACTGATGCCATCAACACCACTGAGCATCCCATCCCCACACCTTGTTCGAGGCTCCCTGACCAGAAAAAACAGGAGCCAAAGGGAAACCACTCATGGCCTGCTTCCCACTCCGACAGCAAACTGGAAGGTGTGGGAAGCACTGGAGGCTAGTGACAGCTAAAAGTAAAACCTGACACACGGGAATGATTCATTTCTAGAGATAGGACAAAACTGGAATATCTAGTCTGGATCACACCCTGACTTTCTGAAGCACTTTGAAGGTGTGGGGTGGAGCCAAACTAGAGCCCCAGATTTGAATCTGTTCCAGGGATTTGGGGTTTTCCCTGGAAACAAAACCCTAGAGACCTAATTCTGCCTACAGGTCAGCTAGGAGCATAGGTATCATGAGATCAGTTGTGTTCTCAAAATATTTACATAACATCAGGAAATGAGGCACCTGGCTGGTTTCTCACCTGCTACTAGAGGGGCTCAGGCAATGGCCTGCCCCTGCCCCCATTCACAGGGAAGGAGAGTAATAAAAAAGCCCCTTTCCACAGCTGCCAGACTGAGCCTCCAGGACAAGTAGTACCTCTTTGTGCTTGGTGAATGGGTGTTAAGACATGCTAGCCAATTCCAGTTCATTTCAAGGACTGCTCCCCTTGAACACTGCATAAGTATCTGCACTCGGGAAAAGTATTTTGAACCCTTATATGTGCTTACCCTAGATTTCAGGGCTGGCTAATTTTTTTCATTAAAATTCTTGTGTATTACATATTACTACATATTACTTTTTGTATTAGTGTACAGTAGACTCCCGATTATCCGGGCGCGGGTTAACTGGGCTGCGGATTAACTGGGATGTCTAAACGGGTTGGTAGGGGAAGCCCCAAAGCTGCGGCGGGCTAAGCCTTAGCCTGCCGCTGCTTTGGGGCTTCTCCCACTGGCCCCTTACGAGCTGGGGTCTCAGCCTGCTTCCAGCCTGGGTGTAGGAAACCCAGGCTGGCAGCGGGCTGAGACCCTGGCTGGCAGGAGCCTGGGGGGAAAGCCCAAAGCGGCAGCAGGCTGAGTGCTGAGCCCACTGCCGCTTTGGGTTCTCTCCCCAGGCTCCTGCCACCTGCCCCACTCAGCTCCCACTGACAGCTTGGGTGCAGGGAACCCAGGTTGACAGCGGGAGCTGACTGGCGCAGGAGGCAGGACCCCGGCTGGCAAGGGGCCAGCGGGGGGAACCCCAAAGTGGTGGCGGGCTCAGCACTCAGCTTGCCGCTGCTTTGGGGTTTCCCCTGCTGGCCTCTTGCCAGCTGGGGTCTCAGCCTGCAGCCAGCCTGGGTGTAGGAAGCCCAGGCTGGCAGCGGGAGCTGAGACCCCAGCTAGCAGGAGCCTGCGGGGAAAGTCTAAAGCAGCAGGGGGTTGAGAGCTCGGCGGCTGCCGCTTCTCAGCTCTCTGCCGCTTTACACTTTCCCCGCAGGCTCCTGTCAGCGGGGGGGTCTCAGCCCGCTGCCAGCCTGGGCTTTCTACAGGGCAGGCAGCAGGACCCTGGCTGGCAGGAGACTGGGGAGAGAGCCCAAAGCGGCAGCGATCTGAGCAGTCAACCTGCCGCCACTTTGGGGTTTCCCCCAGTGATCCTTGCCAGCTGGGGTCTCAACTTGCTGACAGCCTTGGTGTAGGAAGCCCAGGCTGGCAGCGGGCTGAGACCCCGGCTGTCAGGAGCCTGGGGGGAATCCCAAAGCGGCGGCAGGTTGAGCGCTCAACCGGCTGCCGCTTTAGAGTTTCCCCGCAGGCTCCTGCTAGCCAGGGTCTGAGCTCCCGCTGCCAGCCTGGGTTCCCTACACCCAGGCTGGCGGCGGGAGCTGACTGGGGCAGGTGGTGGGACCACCACCATCCCCACACCCCACCACCCCAGGACGGCTGGAGGAACCCCTCCCTCCCCCCAGTAAACGCTTGATTATCCGGGATTTTATTAACCGGGATTAAAGTTTTCCCTATCATCCCGGATAATCGAGTCTACTGTAATTATATAACATGGAGTAATCCTCAATAATTGCTTTGCACAGCGCAAGTCCCTTATAGCAATAAAAATTATTTGGAGACCAAAAATAGTTCCTTACCTTCCTTGAAGTTGTAGATATTCTTTATCAATTTAGACAGGTAATTATTAGGGTGATCGGACAGAAGTGCAGGGGGCTGTTTTTTGTTAACTGGGCCCAAGATAGGACATGCAGACTGGGGCAAATCAGCATAGTTCCACTAAAGTCAATGGAACTATGCCAATTGACACCACCAACTAAGGATCTGGCCTGCACATTTTCGGCCTGCGTTAATATGGTATTAGGAAGTTTTATGTTGTTAATTAATTAAACCATTTTCTCTCTATCCTTTCATCCTATCACTGTTTTCCCTGGCATTGCATTACTCTTGTAGATAATTCTCAAAATCAATACGTAAAAAATGTTTTTAAAAGTAGCTGAGGAATAAAGGAAAATTTCAGAGTAAATTAAGGCAATCTTATAAACTGCTGTTTTGTTTTAAGTCACTGAAAAGTACCAATATTCTACTGCTCTCTTCTTTCTGCTTCTTCCCTTGCCTTTTTTCCTTCCACACTATGCCACCCATTTTAGACTTTTGTCCCAGAGGTTTACATCAGGGGCTCAGTCTTGCACTCTGAGCTCAATAGGAGATTAGTTTGAGAACAGGATGCAGAATCAGTCCTTGGAGAGGTGAGAGAAAGGTGAGAGTAAGTGAAATTTGAGACAACATCTTCACTGTAACTGTATCTTTAATGGTAACAATCAAATAAATTGAAAGCCAGGGAAAACTTAGACCCACTTACATTTCAGTCTCCTGTAATTGCACAGGACCGCAGGAGATGATTATTATTAATAACTACCTTAATAATCTGTTGCATTTTCCTGTCAAACATTCCTGAAAGATGTTACCTAACTCTTTATACCACACCCATCACTATAGCACCTGGGTTACCTTTACATTACATGTAAACCAGATTATACAAAGAAAGGTAATAAATTAAAATATTAAAAAGTATTTGCCCATTATCTGCTCACCAGGCTCAGACATTGTCACAGTTGCCAAGTCATTAGAAGTCCTATTAAAAAGGCAAGCCCTGCAGCATGCCCTGTAATGCTGGTGGTCTGGCAAAATATCAGAAGGACCAAGTTCAACAGGTACAGGGTTGCTCCTTGGCACGAATCCTAAATAATTTAGTTCAAGGAACCAAGACCAGCACAGTCTCAGCAGATCTTAACATGGCAGGATGTTGGGAGATATGTCAGTCTGTCAGTTAACCACCTAACTACTGCAAATCTCAGGCCAGGTAGGGCTTAGCTATGGTAATCGACACCTTGAAATGTGCTCAGACGTGAACAGAGAATAGGCATGGAGCATCGTTGTAGTATGCTTGTAGCAATCCACCCACCACTATATCTTCTGCTAGCACCAGAACTGACTTGTCTGTCTGAACTGACTTTAGAATGATATAAAATTAACATGAGACACATTAAATGGTTTAAAAACTAGCTAACTGATAGTTCTTAAAATATAACTATAAATGGGGAATCATCCTTGAGTGAATCTATTACCAGTAGTTCTTGGCCCTATACTATGTAACACTTTCATCAATGAGCTGGAAGAAAACATAACATCACACTGATAATGTTTGCTGATGGCACAAAAATTGGGGGGAATGGTAAATAACAAAGAGGACGGGTCACTGATTCGCAGGGATCTGGATCATTTGGTAAACTTGCTGCAAGCATCACTATGTGTTTTAATATGGCTAAATGTAAATGTATACATCTTGGAACAAAGAATGTAGGTCATGCTTACATGATGGGGGACTCTGTCCTAAGAAGCGCTGACTTGGAGAAAGATGTGGGGTTTGTGGTGTATAATCAGGTGAATGTGAGCTCCCAATGTTTCACCACGGCCAAAAGAGCTAATGCAATCTTGGGATACATAAACAGGGGAATCTTGAATAGGAGCAGAGAGGGTTATTGTACCTCTGTATTTAGCACTGGTGAGACCACTGCTGAAATACTGTACCCAATTTGGTGCCTACAATTCAAAAAGGGTGTTGATAAATTGGAGATGATTGAGAGAAGAGGCACAAGAATGACTCTAAAGGATTAAAAAATATGCCTTTTAGTGATAGACTCAAGAAGAGCAGTCTACTTATCTTAACAAAGAGAGGGTTAAGTGGTGACTTGATTACAGTCTATAAGTATCTACATGGGAACAAATATTTAATAATGGGCTCTTCAGCCTAGCAGAGAAAAGTATAACGTGCTCCAGTGGCTGGAAATTGAAGCTACACAAATTTAGACTGGAAATAAGGTATACATCTTTAATGATAAGTACTTAACCATTGGGACAATTTATCCAGTGTCATGGTGGATTATCACTGAAATTTTTTAAATCAAGATTGGATGTTTTTCTAAAAGCGATGCTCTGGGAATTATTTTGGGGAAGTTTTATGGCTTGTGCTATACAGGATGTCAGATTAGATTATTATAACAGCCCCTTCTGGCCTTAGATTCATAGATTCATTCACAGATTCTATGTTCAGTTCTAGGCTAATAGGCAAAGGAGAGAGAAGTCAGCCTTGCCTGGTTTCCCCAGGCAACAGAAAGCGTCTCTCTTCTACACGCTAACCTAAATTCTTCCATTAGGTATGTTGCTGACAGGGCATCTAACCTGGGAAATGCCTGATAGCCAGTAACGTAAATTGAGTTTTGCGACTGACAGTGACATGTAGGTAAATATTAACCATTCTATAGATTAAGGGTTAAGCACAGGAAGACCTGGCTCACAGTCCCCTTCTCTAACCATTAGCCCAAAATCATCTGATTTTCCTAACTCATTTACACTGGAGTGTTAGTGATGAATAACTAAGTGCTTTGAATTAAGAATATCAACAGTTCCATGATGTCCATTTTTTTATGTGGATTATATGAACATGCACTTGTAAAACCTCACACTCTGGGATGGTGCAAATATTTTAAAACATATTCTTTACTCAATTCCAAAGTAATAATATAGTTTCTTATACTCCTCATATATTTCTCAGCATAATAGTAAATCCACCGAGTGTAGTAGAGGGAGTGTTGTCTAGTGATTAGAAAAAGGAGTCAGGACTGTCAAATTCTGGCCCAGGCATTGTGGAGTTGTGGACTTTGGGTTTGTTGCTTATGGCCCAATTCTGAAACACTGAATTCATTATGGGTTTTGTCATTGGCTTTAAAAGAAATAAGAGGGGAGTAATCTCCCTCTGCCTCAATTTCTCTCCCTATGAAATGGCCATAAAAATAGAAGTAACCTACTTCATAGAGAAGGTGGGAGGCCTGATTAATGTTTGTAAAGGGTTTGATATCTTTCCATGATACAGTAGACTCTCGATTATCTAGGATTGGATTAACCAGGATGTGGATTAACCAGGATGTCAAAAAAAATACAAGCAACTCGCAGGGCCGGCTCTGGCTTTGCTGCCACCCCAAGCACACACACAAAAAACCCCTACCAAGGCGCAGGGCAGCCAGTGAGCCAACACCCCCTCCCCCCGGGTGCACGATAGTTGGTGAATCAATTCCCACTCCCCATATTTCCTATGGATGGTGATTATCCAGGATTTTATTAACCAGAATTATTTTTTCCCTATCATCCTGGATAATCGAGAGTCTACTGTATATACAATCCATATTGAAAGTGTCATTTCTGTATCACTGAGGGGTATATGCAATGTATAGCTAAGGAATTTGCATTTTATAATCTTATGGAATGACCAGCGTAGTTATCTACCAGTGATCAGAATGGAAAACTGATCCAAGGCACGATCGAGCACGTAGTAGGAGTGGCTGGCATGTCATAGTTAAATCAGGTTGGTTTGTTTGATGCCTTTGCCATGTCTCAGTTACATATTTTAACAAAATTATATCATGAGAGTTTCGCAACTGAACGTAAAAGTACTTAATCTTAACTATGGCATTTGTGCTGGTTTGTTTTTTACCCTTGCTTTTCCAGAACATTTAGTCTGATTGTTTACAACATTTTGAGCACTCATACCCTATTTAAAAATCTCCAAAATTCCACCATCATTTAGAACCCAAAGTCATGGTCCAGAGATGCACAGAAGTACACGCAAGCTGAAATATTATTTTCCTCATAAAAGGTAAGTGTTCCCAACAGTGTTATTAAGGTGCTCTGAGATACTGAGAAAAAACATTGAAACTCAGTCTTGGGTACTGATGTAAAAATATTTAAACTAGGGCTGTCAAGCGATTAAAAAAATGTATTGTGATTAATCACTATTAATTGCACTGTTAAATAATAATTGAATACCATTTACTTAAATATATTTTGATGTTTTCTATATTTTAAAATATATTAATTTCAATTACAACACAGAATAGAAAGTGTACAGTGCTCACTTTATATTTATTTTTATTACAAATATTTGCACTGTAAAAAACAAAAGAAATTGTTTATTTCAATTCACCTAATACGAGTACTGTAGTGCAAGTATAATGAAAGTTGAATTTACAACTGTAGAATTATGTACAAAAAATAACTACATTCAAAAATTAAACAATGTAAAACTTTGGAACCTACAAGTCCACTCAGTACTACTTCAGTCAATTTCTCAGACAAACAAGTTTGGTTACAATTTGCAGGAGATAATGCTGCCCATGTCTTGTTTACAGGGTCACCTGAAAGTGAGCAGAGGCATTCGCATGGCGCTGTTGTAGCCAGCATCGCAAGATATTTACGTGCCAGATGTGCTAAAGATACATTTGTCCCTTCATGCTTCAATCACCATTCCAGAATAGATGCGTCCATGCTGATGACGGGTTCTGCTAGATATCGATCCAAAGAAGAGCAGACTGACGCATGTTCATTTTCATCATCTGAGTCAGATGCCAGCAGCAGAAGGCTGATTTTCTTTTTTGGTGGTACAGGTTCTGTAGTTACCGCATCGGAGTGCTCTTTTGAAACATCTGAAAGCAATCACCACACCTCGTCCCTCTCAGATCTTGGAAGGCACTTCAGATTCTCACCTTGGATTCAGTGCTGTATCTATCCTTAGAAATCTCACACCGGTACCTTTTTTGCATTTTGTTAAATTTACTGTGAAAGTGTTCTTAAAACAAACATGTGCTGGGTCATCATCCAAGACTGCTATAACTTGAAATAAATGGCAGAATACAGGTGAAACAGAACAGAAGACATACAATTCTCCCCCCAAAGAGTTCAGTCACAAATTTAATTAATGCATTATTTTTTTAATGAGCATCATCAGCATGGAATCATGTCCTCTGAAATGGTGGCCGAAGCATGAAGGGGCATATAAATGTTTAGCGTATCTGGCACATAAATACCTTGCAACTCTGGCTACAAAAGTGCCATGTGAACATCTGTTCTCACTTTCAGGTAATATTGTAAATTAGAAGCAGTCAGCAGTATGTCCTGTAAATGTAAACAAACTTGTTTGTCTCAGCAATTGGCTGAACAAGAAGTAGGACTGAGTAGACTTGTAGACTGAAGTTTTACATTGTTTTGTGTGTGAGTTCAGTAGTGTAACAAAAATCTAAATTTGTAAGTTACATTTTAATGATAAAGAGATTGCATTACAGTACTTGTATGAGGTGAATTGAAAAATACTATTTCTTGTATCATTTTTACAGTGGAAATATTTGTAATAAAAATAATAATATAAAGTGAACACTGTACACTTTGTATTCTGTGTTGTAATCGAAATTATATTTGAAAATGTAGAAAAACATCCAAAAATATGTAATACATTTCAATTGGTATTCTACTGTTTAACAGTGTGATTAATCACGATTAATTTTTTTAACCGCAGTTAATTGTTTCAAGTTAATCACATGAGTTAAATGCAATTAATCGGCAGCCCTAATTTAAATACACCATAAAAGGTACAGATCCAGCACGTTTCACTGAAGAGTCCTTTATGTTGTGAACATACTTTCAGTTCAATTGGAGACAAATAAGGTACAGTTCAGTGTTAATAGTACTTTGTGTTATAGCCATTCAAATGTATATTGAATGATGCTTTGGTCATAAACAAAAGTTATCATGAGAAGTAGTTAGAAGTGTGTCATAAAAGAAAGAAAAGGGGGGTAGATTATGCTTAACTCAAATCAGATAGCTGATAATATGCAAGAAAAACTTAGTGGGATTTACAATGCAATGTCTTCACACTTAAAAGATTCATACTTACTTTGCAGGTGTAGATGATACTGAGTCATAGAGCCCATGGAGAAGAACACAGCAGTCTTCGATACAGGCAAGCTTAGTTAAGGAGGAAATAAAATGAAAATAATCATGCTTCTTTGCCATACTAGCATTTAACCTTGGAAAACGAAACCTAGTTTTATAACCTCTTCTGGAATGGTAAGCTATTACTGAGCTAATACTTACGGTTTATCTGGTAGCGCAAAGGCAGAGATGCTGAGTATGGGCAGGAAATGGAATGGAAGATATGATTAGCAATCATATTTGTACCAACAACTTCTATTTAGCATTCCCTTTATGCATGTACAATAAAATTATAATAGGCCTGCACCAAAATCCTGGATATTAATGCTTTGGTTCTTTTGGTTGTTTGCAATCTTGATTGAGATCTGAATTTTGTAACTTGAGCCCCTCTGTAATTAATAGGAAATACAGTAGGTCTAGAATGTGCCCATGATACAGATCCCAGTAGGGCAAAGCACTTAACCACATGTGACTTTAAGACTGTGAGTAGTCCCATGAACTTCAATGAGTTAACTCCATTAAAGTGAGGATTAGGAGAACTGAAAACCCATTGTGCCGATAGGGAAACTGAGACAAAAAGTTTTATAGCACTTCAATGGGACTAAGTACATGCTTAAAGTTATGCTCATACTTTACTGGATAGAGAGCAATAAGCTCTACAAAATAATGACATTCTTTCTGTCCATGGTAAATTATCCCTGCTCTGTTAGAAAGGTCTAGTGCTAGGAGTCTGGAACTTCTGACATCTCATCTTTGAGCCTGATTATTTCTGTGTTCTTGAGCAGCCCATTTATAAAGCTTTTTGCCTCAGTTTCCCCATCTGTATAATGGGGTTCCAGTATTTTGATTATCGCTCAGTGAGTTACTTGGGTCACAAGAGTGTTGTTGTAAGGATTAATTAGTGAATGTTTATAAAGTGTATTGATATTGATGGACCTGAGGCAGAAATTTTTACCCATTCAGCACTGAACCTGCAAAATGCTAGATTATAATTACCTGATGGATGCATTTACCTCTTTTAGTTGGAAAAAGAATGACACAAAACAGTGGATGGAAATATTGGTCAAGTATTAGTAAAAAATGGTGAGTTAACACCTGAGTTTTGAGGGGTTTTGTGCTAGAGGATTTATTATTATCATTATTGTTTTATTATCCTTACTTCAGTATTTGCATCAGAACAACTTTTCCAGATATCTGTTTTTTTATCTTGTATTTCTTCTTAAATTTTCCCTTTCTCGTTTCTGTCCTCCTCTGTTTTCCATCTTCCTACTTAGCATAGGAGAGTCAAAAAGAAAGGGGATATATCTCGAAGACTCTATCACTTGAATACAAAAAAAAAAAGTAAAGGCTCATGGTTGTAATCATCTTCTTCTGGTTTTCCGTAATAGCTCTTTTATATCTATACCCCTTCTTTCTATAGCTCTCTGCTGCCTGACGCTTTGTCAACTCTTAAAATTCATATAGGCACAGCTATGTCAGGCTTCACTTACGCTACAAAGTTAGGTCTATGTAAGCCATCTTGCGTCGACTTAGTTGTGCTTGTGTCTACACTTACATTTGTCTGGGATCAATGTCAGTACTCCATTACAGTGACCCCGTACCAACACTTCCCCAAGCTTCATTGAGCCACGGGTGATGTACAGAGGTCAACGGAGCATGAGTTACTTTTGTCAATTCTTACAGTCCTCCAGCTGTCCCACAGTGTCTGATACTGACCGCTCTGGTCGAAGTTGTGAACTCCACTGGCCAGAGGTCACAGACACCAGAAGGCCCCCTTGCACTGTAAAGCTCTTCAAATTTTTGAACTGCCTTTTCCTAATTGTCTAACTTGGTGAACACACCTACCATCTCTCCATTATTGTGTAAATGTCCAGCAGACCATGCTAGCTACACACTCAAGGTAGCATTGTTATCTGCTTTTCATCCCCCTCTAGAGTTAGGCAAGAGATGCCTTGCATAGCAGTTTATGTATGTACACGGAGGTGTCCCTTGAATCCTTCTGAGAGAGCTCAATGAAAATTTCATAGAGGTTTCTAGGGACGATAGCTTTATTTCTTCCTTCATGGCAGGACACTCCCCCATGCCAGTTGGGGATAACTTCACCAGGTACCACTGTAGTACACAGGCTAGCAGCGTAGGAGCCTGGGCAGCTTTGGGATGCTAGCAACAGCTGTGCTCTCTGTGCCTTTGTTACCCTGAGGAGTCAGATATCAGCTAAAATCACCACCACATGTGGAAAAGGGTGCTAGAATTCAGTGCCATTGCCCTGTACTCAGTTTCATGCAACCCAGCAATTGCCTCCTCATTTCCCTCACTCCTGGTGGGCCATACTCACCATGTCTGGAGCTGTGGATGGTACCATTAACAAGCACTCGGAAGCCGAAGTGTCAATAAACATGTCTTGTTTAAAACCTCAGGGGAGCTAGGAAGACAGTTCTGAATCTTACATTTTACGTTCTGTTGTGACCACTTAGTGGTATCCCTGTGTGTTTTATCTGCAGTTGCTGCTCTTGTGGCCTTGGGGGGAGGGGGGTTTTCCCCCACCACAATCATGGAACACCCGATCCAGATAAGGAGGAGAAAAAAAGAGGGCTCAGGATGACATGTTCAGCAAGGTCCTGCAAGTCAGTGCTGCATCAAATTGTGAGCACAGGGCCTGGAGGGTGAACATTGTAGACAGCCTGAAGAAGGAAAGAGCAGACTGGAGAAAGGCCCAGGAGGAAAAGGTGAGGGAGATTCACCAGGATATAATGGGGTTTCTCTGGCAACAAACACAGATGCTACAGACTCTTGTGGATCTACAGGTTCAACAGTCATGGGCTTGGCTTCCTTTGCAGACAATGAAAAACTCACTTGTAGAACCTCCCTAGCTTCCCCATAACTTTTGACATGGTATCTGAGGATGCATCCATACCCCAACTATTCCACCTGGGGAACATTAAAGACAACCACAGCTTCATATACACTAACATGTTCCTTCCCCTTATTAAGTTCTGTTCCATTAATTTATTATGGTTTTAATGTACTTGCTTTTAAATTGTACCATTTTCTTTGCACCGATTTTTTTTTTTATAAAATTCCATAGTTTGGAAAATAATTCATAATTATTAGTTCCCGGCATGCTGCTGGATGTCTATCAGTTTTGAAAGTACTCACCTACTTCTTGATGTACAGTGCAACAACTCTTAGGATCATTGACAAATACAGTGCATGAGGGATACAGGAGAGTGTGTATGACACTGCAAAGTTAAGAGGTGCGTTGACAGTGTCATATTCACTGATGTACACCAAGCACCAAATTCCTAACAGGCCCCAAAACACCACAGATAGAGCACAGTATACTACAACACATTACTGTGACTCACTATTAGTGTTCTTTCAAACTCTGCCTGAGCTGTATAGCTCCGCATTGAGCTCTTCTAATAGCTCTTGTGTCTTGCTGTTCAAACTCAGCAGACAGCCACTCCACCTTCCATCATAATGGCAACTTTCCCTGCTTTGCTTCACAGCTATTAGGCAGGACACAGCAGGCAACTATAACCCTACTGATAGCTTTTTTCACAGAGATCCAATTTTGTGAGTAAACAATGCCAGTGTTCCTTCAGTCAACCAAAAGCACATTCAACTTTCATTCTGCACCTGCTAAGCCAGTAGTTGAATCTTTCCTTGGTGCTGTTGAGGTGGCCAGTGTACAGCTTCATGAGCCAGGAGGAGATTGGGTCCCTGAGGATCACTATGACATTTCAATTTGTTCAATGGTAATCCACCTGTCAGGAAAGAAAGTCCCTGCTTGTAGTTTTCTGAAGCCACTGCTTGTTATCGCAATCCTGCATTACAATGCAATCCCACCAGTCAGTGCTCATTTCTCAGGCCCAAGAGCAGCACTCCATCATCTGCAGCTGCTCTGCGAATACCATCAACAACCTTGAATTGATTCTTGCTGTGTCCCACAGCAATCTGTCCTCCAGGAAGCTGTCATGTCCCCCACAGATTCGGTTCTTCTTACAGTGCTGCAAATACCAGGGGATCATGCCTCCTGTGCTTGCAATGCCTATGACAATAGTGCAGAGCTGAGCAGGCTCTATGCTTCCGTCGGAACTGGTGGACAGGGAGGAGGTCATAGGGCTTCACGGTATTTTTTAAAAGGGCATGAAAATTATGGGCTATAGATGACATTATGGGATGGAAACAGTTGCACACTGGGAAGTTGCTCCCACTCACCCGTGTGACTCATTTCTGCCACACTGTGCATTTCCAAAACTTCCAAAAAGACAGTTGCACACTAGGATATCTGCCTGTAATACACTGCATTGTGCATTAACATAAGCATGTATGTGCAGCACTCACGTGAGCCAAGAATGCATACACACAAGTGATACTAACTATGGTGTCTTTATGCTGATGTAATTTGCGTCAACAAAAGTTTGTAGTGTAGACATGGCTCAGTCAGGGGTATGAAGAAAAGCATGCTCCTGTCTGACATAGCTATGCCAACAAAACTCCCAGTGTAGACGCAGCTATGCCAACAGAAGAGTGCTCTGTCAACATAGTTAAGTCACTTAGGAAGATGATGTTCCTACACTGTAAGAAAAACTCCTATAAGTGTCTGCTGTGTCTACAGTAAGGGGCTACACCATTATAGCTATGCTGATGTAGACTCTGTAATGTAGACATACCTTGAGTGTATATTTTCCTCAGTGGATATATTTATTTCCAGGTACCACATGCTTCTTATCTCCCTAATTAAGGGCCCAAGCCTACAGTTGTTACTCACTCAGAACTGCCATTGAAGTTAGAGGGGCATGTGACTGTAGGTAGATAGATAGTATCAGGCTGTGTGGATATCTTCTCTTTTAGACACCAATTCCGGAAAGAACTAAAGCATATGCCTAACTTTTATGAACATGAATAGTTCCATCGACTTCAACAAAACTACTGCTTAAAGTTAGTATGTACGGAAGTTTTTTACTGAACACTCTTAAAGAAGTCCTCGTGGTAGATCGGTTGATAATTTAATTTCCTATTAAGGTATCCCATTTTTCCACATACAGACTATTTGTAGGGTTAAAGGAAGCAAACTGAACCAAGCAACAACTAAAAATGGCTGGCTCATATTTATATGTTTTTAACTGATTGTCACTGTGATTACCAGAAGAAAAATATTTATCTTAATTCCAAAAGAAAGAGTCCACTATTGTTTCAAAGAATCCAGTAATCAAGTTGCAATAGTAACAGATTACTGCTGTCATGTTTCTTTTTTCCCCAGGTTCTGATTTCTCTGCCTGTCTCTGGTTTTATTCTAGTAAGAGATACCTACTGGCTCATTTTGCTCAGGTCATCTAGGAGAACTTACATGGGCCAATAGTTTCCATTACATTTAGCTCTTGTCTTGTCTTTTGCAGCTAACCGAAATGATATGGTCTGAACTCCACTGGAGTCCGTGAAGTTACACCAGGACAAAATGTGGCCTGTTATTTAAACTGAGTCATAGAAGCCTGCCACCATGGTGTTTGCTATCTGAATAACAAAACAAAACCAAAAAAAAAAAAAAGTTTAATCAACAGCTTTATAACAGCTGGTAGGCAAATAAATATTTGATATAAAAATATCAGGCCAGCTCCTAAACCCTCCCTCGGGTCCCTTTGTGCTTTAGGAGAAATGCAAAGGAACCTGAAACCAATCATAGGTGGGCAGCTGAGGATTCCTCTACTATGAACAAATTCTCGGCTGACGCAAAGCCAGCAGTCACTTGACATCAACAGCTCTTCTCCCTCTCTTGCTAGCATATAGGGCTAGATCTGGAGTGCAGCAAGCCTAAGCCAACAGAGCCATCCTTAGGAGACTGTCCCAACCGGTCTAGGTTAGAGCAGCCCTGAGGCTACTCTGACATTTGCCAGGGGCTATTTTGGTCCTCGGGCAGTCCCAGCATTGGGAGAATTGGAAAGGTAGCCCCCTGCCCAGCTGTGCCAAATGTCAGCCTGAGCTTGGCAGTGGAGAGAAATCAGACCATACAAAATAACATTTTAGATGAATCATGGAACATATCTCATTTTCATTCTGTCACTGAAATCCCTCTTCCACCCAGGTCAGCGGAGACTGGCACAAGCGAAGATCCTGGTTCTGTATTGCTTACTTTAAAAGTTTTGTCTGGAGAAGGATTACAGAAACAAGCACAAAATACAACTATTATAAAGTCTTCCTGAAATACAGTACCTTAAGATCTATCTTGTTTTTAAATAACAGAACCTCTTCAAACTATGAGTTAATTGTGAGCCCATTAAAGGGTGTGTGTACCCCAAGCTGTCAAAGTAACAGGTGCACTGCCTGAGGCTGGCTTAATACATAATATTTCCTGATATTCAGGGAGACCACAAGAAAACAGAAACATTCTGGTGCTTTGAAAGAAGACTATGTCTTGGTGGGGGGAGGGGTAGCTAATATCTGAGTGGGAGAAGGACTGCTATTGATTTTCATGTGCATGGTACAAGGATGGAATGTACATAAACGAGACTGGTTTTAAGGCTGGTGCAAAAAAGGGAAACTACATGAGGGATAAAAAGAACTAGAGACTAAAGTTTGCTAACTCTGCCTGAATGTGGAGCAGAGTAAAGATGAAGACAACAGGACAGGATAGACCATAGGGAAAGGTGTCATTGAACAAACTCCTGTATGCTGTTGGGCAACTGCTCTTGTAGTGGAATAGAATACAGGGAGCTTATTCATTCCTCACAACAGGGCAAGATTCCAAATCTAGACTATTACTGAAAAAGAAAACTAGGTTACTACTCTAACTGGGGCACTGTGACTCCAAGAGGATGTGGTCTACTACCATAGATACCTGTCAGGCTCTGATTGTGTGGCGCACACCTTTCCCACCCCCCACCCCGCCAATGTTAATGTTGTTTTCAATCTTCCAGAATACATGTTCAGTTTAATCAGAACGTTTAGAAATGGTCTATGGTCTAATTGTGAGAGTTAAAGCTAAAAATGTGAAAGCATGAAGATTCTTTATGTATTTGGAGTTACAGCCGAGATCAAATCAGCCTTCTAACGGGACTGTATTTATAACCTTCACTCTGAAAATCCACCTCTCCATGCTAAACCCTACCCATCTTCAGCTCCAAGACCAAAGTCCTGGTCTTGGATCTTATCTTATAGATCCAAAAGTACTACAAAGAAAGATCTCTGTTATCTATCAACTATAGAATGACGCCATATATTCTTTCTAAGATGCAACCAGCCAACAGAGGGTAATATGCTCTCACACACCAAGATATGTGTCAAAGCCTGCTCCCAAAGAAGTCAATGGAAAAAACAAATTCCCATTGACAAAAACAGGAGCAAAATGGGGCCTATACCTGCAACTTAAATCAGTGGGAGCATGATTTTGCACCCAAACTGTCCACAACAAAAATGAGAATCTTTGCTCTATTACAGTCTAGTCTCTTGTGATAGCTGCACAAGAGTTTTAAGGAGAAGTAACTGTACGGAAAGTTGAAGAATTAGCAACAAGCTACTTTTGAGCTAGAGGGAGACACAGAAGGGTTGGCCAATTTCAGACTGTTAAATCAGAGGAATTTCTAGAGACAATTCAGAAACAACTGGAAGTTTCCTCAACCTTTGAGGAAAGGTTTTCTTTTGTCTTCAAAGTAAATGTGGCAATTCTCAGGTGAAACTAATTTTCTAAATCAAAGAGAGGCAAAAATAGGGCTTTCTAATAGTGGCGGTGCTTTCCTCCTTAACCATGGAAATGTCACTGCATATGTGAAAGATATAATCAAGGAAGGACAGCAGTTACAAGGAGGTATAAGTAAGAGCAACTGGATGGAATAAAGAGAAGAATCCCACAGAATATCAGGAGAAATTGATCAAATATATTAGATCAAGGGGAACTGGGGGAACCCTCATAGCATGGGATATTTAAATCTAGGGTAGACAAATCACTACCAAAAGTACTTCATGGAACAATATTTCATCAGCATGGGGAGCTGGATAAATGTTAAGTGATAGGTGTTTTCTAACTGTGTCACTCTTTGATGGATCGAGCAATGTCATTGTAAAGTACTCTTTACTAGCAAATAGGTCATTAGTCTGCTGACTTCCAGAAAGTCCTCAGATAAAACCTTTGTTGTAGGGAACTTTCTTAACTCTGTCAGTGATTCACCTATACCATTTTAACATTTTGAGATGAAGCTGATCCGACCCATATGCCTTACTGATTTCTACTCATCTGTTCTAATGTATCTTCCTCCATCACTAAATAATTCCTGTTGTCTCTTACTAGCCCTATTGATTCCATCAATGACCTTTTGCTCTTTTATATGCTTGAGCAGCATTCTCATTACTGCCTTGATTGTTCTGTGTGATCTGTCCTAATTCTTGGGGGCTGACAGTATTGAAACATTGTTGACCAAATCCTGCCTTCAATTACCCCATGCCTAATTTGGCCCAGAAGAAAAGACCACACTCTCTGCTAGTGTAAATCAGCATATCTCTGGTGAAGTCAATGGAACCATGTTACTTTACCATAAAGGAGGGCCTGGCTCAGAAACTTTTCAAGATAGCTTTCTCAAGTGAGTATGTGTGTGTGTTTGTGTTTGTGGGAGCATGCCTCATTAGTTTGCCTCGGGAAATAAAAAAGTCAATGGCTGGAAAAAAAACAAGAATATCCAAATACATTCACTCCATGGATTCTTACTGAAAGAGTTACCACTTGGAGTTTTAGTCTATGCTCTAAGGCAGGGTTTGTTTCATCCGTCAGACACCTGAGGCAGGTTTTCTTTCCTTCTCTGGTAATTAGGAATTCTCTCCCTTTTAACTTTACAAAATGGATGGAATCATGTGATCCTGACATTCCAAATGACTAAGACCTTAAAAAGGAAATGAGGCTACCTATACATTGATGAGATGAGAACTAAAGACCAAATAGAGGGTTGGGAAAAGTGTTGTCGGTACAACGCTTTGTATTTGTCCTTCCCAGTGGTGTGGCTGGAGCTTCCTTAAATGAGAGACTGGATTTCTAGAGCTGGGAAGTAAGTGGGAAATGGAAAGAATTGCTAAAACTATTCTCTCTCTCTGCCCATCACCCCCCAGGCAGGGTATGGGCCACCAACCACAGAGCACTCCATCTCTGTTGTTGATGTTTCAGTAGCAAGTTGGTTCCCTATGGGGTGGAGTTGCTAGCCCCACACCCATGTTAAGCCTACAGCACCTGGTATTCCTAGGAGGTCTCCCATCCAAGTACTAGCCAGGCCCACCCCTGCTTAGCTTCTGAGATCAGATGAGATCGGGCGTGTTCAGGGTGGTTTAGCCATACCTGCTAAAATTATTACTGCACTAATAAAATCCTCCAGCCAAGATCAGGAGGAATTGATCATGAAACTATGTAGGGCCCATCTATAGATACATGTAATCAAAAGTAAGATTTCTTGTGTTTTCATCTCAGATTGAGAAACCATTGAATTAAGATTCCATGGGTCTAAAGATATTCCCTTAGTAAACTGAGCATCCACACATTCAGTACAATTCATCAATTGAATTCATCAAACTGAAGCTCCCTACCAAATAATCAACACTTTTTATCTTTGATTTTTGCTTGGATTTTTGAAAAAGAAATGTTTGGCACCTCAGAAGATTTTATAGGTGAGGTTTACAAGGCAAATGAGATAAGTCGTTATAGTCATAAATTGACCATAGTCTAATGCCAACACAAGATTTTATGCATAATTCCTTCTTGTAGCATGCTATGCAAAAAAACATGATTGGCTCTTAAGGAAGAGGCTCAGCAATGTTATTCTTTAGTTTTTCCACAACATCTTGCACCCAGGACAATGAAGGAGGGAAGATGCCAGCTGTACCAGTCTTAGGGCAGCATCTGCTGGTTATTCCACGGATCAACATAAATGTTGTCATGGAAGATGCTGTTTGCTTTCCAGACAAAGCAAACTGTTGAATCAATGACTTTCAGAGCTGGGTTGAGGATGGGGGAGGCAAAGGAACGACCATACAGAATTCAAATATTCTCCCATGATGATAAACATGGGGGAGGCCCAATGAACCTTAGATCAAATTAACACCTCTGCATCTTGCAGTTAGATATTATTAGAGAATAACAGCCATAAACTTAAAAAGAGTGTCTGTGGAGACCCAACTTAGTCTGATTAGACCGTAGTTTAACTCCAGTACTCCTCCAAATATAGAGAAATATTCATTTAAGCTACCATTTTAGAAAGACTTGTATTAAAAGGGGTTGTTTTCCCCATGTTTTTTGAGAGCTGGGATGGACTGGAAATTACCAAATAAATAAGGAAACAGCCATGGCAGGAAAAATAATGAAACTTTAACATATGCAAGCCTTTATAGAAATGATAGTTGAGATTTATTTTCTACTGGGGAGAAATTGCACTTTGATCAAGCTGCTGTAAAGAATAATTCATAGCCTTGTATTTTATATGATCATATAACCTAACAAGGTTTCTTTCCTTAATAAATAAATAAAAATGAAACATAAGACAACAAGTTTTCTGCTCTGTGTATCCTGATGTGAATCAAGATGACTATGTAGTTTACTAATCAGGCTAGTTTTGGTTAAAGGGATGTAACAATTTGGATATACAGTGGGCACTGGTTGACATTGCAGGCATTGACACAATCAACACAAGCTACAGCTGGATTCCTTTTGCAGTACCAGAGTGACCAATGGCAACATCATGGAAGGTATGTATTTTTTAGGAGCCAACAAGTAAGAAATGAGAAGGAAAAAAAACTCACCCCCAGTTCTGCTGAAGAATAGAATTCCCTAGATTCATGCCACATTTACTACTTAAACTATAGGGGTTTGCCTTGACATACTTTTATGATGACCTTTTCAGTTAATCTAAGGTATCTATCGCTGTATTGCTGGGGGTGGGAGGTGAAATAGAGCAGCGTCAAGGAAAGTACCTTGGCATGTATCCACCAGATCAGGTGCAATATTCATCACTGGAACTGCTATCTACTGTTGTTTCTTAAGCAACTCTCCAACAATGAATCCACCGTAGCATTTGGAGTAACATTTCAAGTTACTATTCCCTTCCCTTTTAAACTATATTAATGTTATCCATTAGCTTGGATGCTTTTCTACCTTCTGACTAAAGCTTTTGTAACCCAGCCGCCCCTTCTGTTCTGAGAGTCCCTTGACAGATAGCCACCAGCCATCCGTGTTCAGCCTCACCACGCTCAGTAACCCTCATTTCAAACAATACACATAATTGGATTAACTAAATTGCAGCTAATCAATTTACTGGAAGAGGAGACACTGAATGATGCGAAGATGTTTCTCTGGGTAATTCCACGGAGCTAGAGCCGAGCGCCAATTGGGTTATTTCTCAGCACAAGACGCCAAGTTGGCTACACGAGTGTCGTTACTCACATTTAAAGCCATTACAGTATCCTAGATGCAGCGATAACTTCATTCAAACTCCGTCATTAGACGGAGGCTGAATTCCCCATACTTTTGTCTGCAACTTTTTTTTTTTAATTAAGAAAGCGAAAAACACTCAAGATCGAGGAAGAACGTTTCTTGATCGGTAGCAAAGCACACCAACCCCCCTCACGCTAAAGTCCTGTTGTCCGAGGTCGCTCACCCAGACGTTCCCAAGGAACATCAGACACCGATCTTATTTCACAAGCCTGTGTCAAAAGGAGAGGGGGAAAGAGATGTATTCAGAAGTTCTGCTTTTGGAAATGGCAGGGTTTCCAAGTGATCTAGTCTTGACAACTGTACGTATTCCTCTTTTGGCTACGCGCTGCAGGAACTAGTATGCAACAAGTCCCTGGAGTGCTTTCCGTGTTAGCTAGAGTGAACGTGACATTAAAAAGCCAAATGTTTCCTTACCTGTCACCAATGCAAATCTCCAGAGCCAGCTCATCTTGCACAGCCCTAGGTGCGAGCCAGGAGGTTGCAGGAAAGTGATCTAGAGGCTGTTTATGGTATAGAGAGTGTCCAGAAAAGACTTTCCTCGGGAACTTTCTGTCAACCTCTCAATTTACTGGGAGGCGGTTCGAGTCACGTTTTATACCATGTTAGTTTGCAATCATTGGTAACCTCTCTCATTCATTAAAATCACGTAAGAACTCAAAGGGAAACGTGTCTCTGAGCTAAGGCGTTTGCGTAAATCTTTAGGTTTTTAAAAATCCCTGCCAGTTGCATTCTGTCTTCTGTAGTCACCAAGGTGGTGGAGAGTTTAAGCTTGCGGATATTGCAAAGGGTTATTAGATTCATAAGTCACACCAAGTGGTGGGCGATCCACTGAGCAAAGCAGAAGTTCTCACATGATGACTTCAAACAAGACACATTACCTTCCAGCATCTGTTGGAGAGACTGGATTTTAAGACACTTCTGTCTCCAGGACAGCAAAGAAACAATGGTGAGTACCAATAAAAAATCTCTTTCTAGAACTGCAAAAAATGTTTGATATGTTGCTTAACAACAGTATCTAATCTCCTGGCTCAGCTTTCTAGGACCTAATCTGCCAAAGAATACAGCCCACTGAGGCAGGATGAATTGTGTTTTAGACGGTGTAACTTTAATTGCGATGCTCTTTGATTTAAGACTGCGATGCAAAGACTGCGTATAACAAACTTGGAGCTGGGGACTGAGTGCTCAGTGCTGATGGCTCTGTCAAGTTCTCCTCTCGTTCACCTTCTCTATGTGGGCTTAGAGTCTGATTTATGTGTGCCATCTGGGGGTATTTCCTTGACATTTGTATGCACCATTGACAGAGAGTTAATACAAGGAACTATAATGGCTACAAGGAGCAACACCCCAATATTAAGAACCCTGGGTCTGTCTACAGCTGCCGGGAGAAGGGGAGGAGAAAGAAGTCCCCAAGTGAATATAGCAAGGTGATCCCCTTGCAAAGCAAAGGGTCCAGTCAACATGTGATCATCTATTAACAGGACGGTTTTGGCACGGCAATATTCACGTGACAGGGCGTGGGAAATGAAAGGAACTGTCTAAAGCGGTATCAAGTGTCACTCAATTAAAGTATAGGTTTTAGCCCTTTTCCTCCTGGAGCAGCCTGTGCAGTCTTGGGAGCGCTGGGGGTTGGAGGGAAGGGGGCTCGATTGGTATCTTGGACAGGGGCACTGGGTTAGGCAGAGGTGGGAGCACCCCAGGTATCTGCCTCGACTCCGGAGTGAATCCTGTAGCCCTTAAAAGGCGGCTATCCCTGAACATCAGCTCACACTAAATGATCAGGCTGAAGGAGAGACTCTCGTTTAGGAGGCTGATCGCACTTGTAACCAAGCCCCAGTTCTGTCGCCTCTTTGGAGCGGGCTGAAGTTGAATTCCTAGCGGTGCGGGCTGGAATAGGGGGCAAAGAGAGTCTTGCAAGCTCCGGGGTTGGTATAACGGTGTCAACTTTGGGAAATGCAAGTGTTTATCTCCAAGATCTAGCCACTGCTTGTGGTATTAGCTGTGACTAAGGTAAGCACAGGGGTGCTAACCCCCTAGCAACAACACCTCTAGCTGCTAACTGTCTATTATGTGGGGACTGGCTCCCGCTCTTTGCCTAGTTTTGTTACCTTTGTGGCTAACCTGTGTGTGGAAAGGAATAGAAAAGGTAGGAGAATCTTTATGAGATTTCGCTGAGACTTAAGTTAACTTATATCTGATTAAATCTAAGAATCTCTTCTCTCTCTCGGTGCATGCTTTGAATAAAGATTAAACTGATCTTTAGCTAATGAGATGCCGCTGATCTTTAGACAGAGATGCAACTGATTTTAGCTAGAGATGCAACTGATCTTTAGCTACATAGAGATTAACTGATTTCTAGATAGATCACTGAGGCATCTGTGTGTGTGTTACATACGATAGTACGCAAGAATTGTGCATGTCGCGTAGTGTTGCTAAATCAAGATCTGTATCTACTTTGCTATAATTAAAACGGGGAGCTTTTGAAATTAACAACACTAGAGGCTTAACGAGAAAAAAAACCACACCACACAATTGGAGACCATTCTGGTGAGCCTTCTGCTCATCTCTCTCTCTTTTCCCCCCTTCGGTTCTTCCTACGTAGAAATGTAGCTAATAATATTTAGTCTCCGGGCTAAAAATAAGCTGTGGAAAGTCAGCAGTTTGGAAAAGCAGCAGCGATAGCAGAAGCTTCTCGCAGGTAGCGAGGCGCCGGGAGGTCTCCGGCTCTTCCAGGGGGCTGTTCTCTCTCACCCAGACACACGCACACAGAGTTTATTTGTCTTTCCCCCGGTCGAGCTTCCCCCAACGCTCGCCGGAGCGGAGCGGGTGTCGTTCCCCCAGCGCCCGGGGATCGGCTCGGAGGAGACGCGCCTGCCCCTGCCTTCTCTTACCCTAGCCCCCTTTCCAGTCCGCGGGCCCCGCTCCGTGCAAAGGGAGCCCCGTCGCTCGGGGGCGGCGTGGGAAGAGGGGGGCGCTGGGCCCCCCTCTGCCGCCCCGGGAGGATCGAGGTGCTACACATCCAGTAGACGTGCAGGGAGGTACAGCCTGGCTGGGCGGAAATCTCTCGCCTCGGCTTCCCCCGCGCGGTTGCAGCGCAGGCTCCAGGCGCGGGGCCCGGGGAGCCGGGGGCGGCCCGGCGGGCGGGGAGGGGGGTCTCGGGGAGTCACGAAGCCACTGAGCTGCACGGCCGCGGGCGGTTCACGAGCAGCCCCTGGCGCCCTCCCCAGTCGGAGCGGAGGCGGCTGCCGCCCGCCCCCGCGGAGCGGTGATTCCCCTCGCCGGAGCCCTTTGTTCTCGGGTCACCTGCGGGCTCCGGCCAGCCCCTGGGGGCGCGCCCCCGGCTCGCCCTTCCCCGGGGACTGACCCCCTCCGCCAGCACCGCGCGCACGTAGCTCGGGGAGGAAGGGAGTAGCCCGCGCCAGCCGGCTGGGCGATTTCACAACAGGGTGTGGTTACAACAAACACACACACACGGCAGGGAGGCGCGGGGCGTCCGGCTCAGCACGCAAACGGCGGGCGGAGGAGTGGGGGGTGACCGTGTGGACCCCCTGCCCGCCCCCTGCGGGGATCCAGCCCCCGGGAACGGCCTCCTCTCCCCCCGCAGCTGGGTCGGAGGGGGGATTTCTGCTTCAGCTGATGCAATTCCAACGCGTGCGGCGAAGGAACTCCGAGGCACCCGCATCACCGCCACCTCCCACCTGCCCAGCTGGTGCTGCTTTAAATACGGATCCGCAGGGCTTGCAAGCTTAAACAGGAGACTCGTGACGGAGGGGGAGCCATTAAAGGCGCCGCGCTCCCTTTCCTTCCCCCTCTGATTGCCTCCCAAAATCTAATTCACACGCAGGGAAGAGGAGTAAATATTGTGACACTCCGCACTGCCTGGATTGATACGGGGGGGTGGGGAGGGGGAGAGAGATCAGCTGTCAGTCTGAATTGCAGAGTTCGCTTGCCTAGTGTGTTGCAAAGCCCTGCCTCCGACTAATACAGTTGCTAAGGTTTCCAGTGAATGCATCGTTAAGGGAGGTATTATCCAGTTAGCGTAGTTGCCAATTTATCTGACAGTTGAACCGAGAAAATTGTAGGGCTGCTGCGGCGTTCTGGGAGGGAGGATTTTTTTTACTCCAACAGGAGACATAGTTCTCCGGGCTTGAGGCGATGAACCTCAGGCTAATCCAAAGCAGTGTCATGTAACTCTTTACTCGACATCCCTGATCGCTTGTGATACGGGGAAATGATAAACAACCTCCCTGGAAACATACTCTGTAAATATTACACCGAATGATCAATGCTGACGCCAAATTCAGCCCCCCCAAAAAGCTAAAATGGAAATATGTTGTTCTAATGTACATAAGGAAACAATCCGCGTTGAAATGCTTAAAACACACACACCATTTCCTTCCCAGAAAACAAACACAGCAATCACCTGAGATGTCAGCATATTATTGTTTATTACGTTTTCAATCATTTAAGTCTAATAATCTAGCTCCCCTACTGGAGAAACACTTATGAGAGTCGAGTCCTGCCTGGACTTGGTTGTAGAGGAGTCAGTCAAAATCTCCATGTTCTTCTATAGCATAATGACACTGAGAACTGGCTGTTCAGGTTACTATGCAGGTTGTGAGTTGAGGATGGGCAAGTGGGGGGTGAGGGGGGGATTTGTTGTGATCTGCATGTTTTTCCCCATTTCCTGCACTTACTTCTGAAACTTAACCTTACTTGGAATGCCAGTCAACCCAACCAAACACAAGATGGTGGGAAACCAGACAAGAAGAGGTCAATATCAAAAGTGTTCTCTCTTTATCAGGGGTTTTTGATCAACTCCCCTAATTTGCAATTTCCTTTATCTTAAAATCATCATTAACCTTCCTTCCCAACTAGAGTTTTTCTTTTGTCACTCAGAGACTGATATACTTATATGATCTACTATTATTATCTATGTATCTGGTATTAATTAGTTGCTGTGTTCCTTGCTAAAACTCATCTAATTCTAAAAATAAATGATTCCCTCATATGTTATGTTGCCAAGGAGTTTCTACTGATGTGATTCTTCTACTCCACGGATAATTTTATATATCTCCATCTATTTTAACTATACAACTGTTACTTCTAGCTCTTGAATATTTTTTTCCCACATTTCGCTCTTGCTCTCCCCCCTCTTCTTTTGCCAATTTCTACCCATTCCTGGTAAAGATCAGTGAGCACGGGATGTCTCTAACAAACAGGACTGGGCCAAATTCAGATACCTTTGCTCCCATTGGGCAATAGATTACTCTTTAAGTAGGTTTCTCACTCCGCATTGGTTCCAAATGCCCTTTATGTAGGTCACACCAGCCAAAGGGATGTATATTCTTTCTACAAATGAATAGGCATGTGGCTATATATGGCTCCTTCCTTTGGGGTCTAAGATTAGGCTGAGATCACAGAATGCAGCATTTTTCATCTTATGCTCTTTGTGAAATGAATATACCCCATATGCACATTTAGGAATGGGGGTTGAGGCCAGCAAAAAGTGTAACATTGACTTTAATGTGGAAATATGGCATCCAGAAAAGGAAAGATTGAGAAGTATATGATTTGATTTGTAATCCCCATTGCCTTTCATGTTCAGTGAGTCAACCTAGCCATGCAAAGTGTGGACACATGATAAATTAAAAGACTTTGTGGTCTTGGCTATTAGAATTTGATAGTAGGTTTCAGAATAACATCTCATAGAAGTGCAAGTCTTTCTTGGGGGACACTTCAGTTTTTAGTCCCGGCATCTGCCCCCCAGTTAGGAGGCTTGTATTTCCATGAGGCTCCAGCCAATGAGGCTGTCACAACCCTCACCTGCCCCATCATTAACATACTGAGAAGGCACCTTGAGCAAGTGGACACCAGACCACATATGACTGGACATGCCCCATGTCTCTGGGAAAGGCTCTGACTAATACCAGTGCAGTGCAAAAAGCATGCACCATGTCTGTGACTCCCTACACCCACGTGCCAGAGAGATACCATGCAGCAACTGCTCTGCTTAACTGAAAATATCTCTGAGAAATTCTCTTGCAAATGTATCACCAGAAAATATACTAGCCAGCATGGAGTGCGCATAACAACTGCCCACCCATTTTCATTATTTCACAAATGTGTGATGCGTGCTTGTGACTGTCAGCATTAACATTTCCATCTGTTTCTGTATTGTTTCTATTCTTAGTTGATATATGTTGGGCGTAGGTGTCCGAAAAGGATTTTTCCCCTTTCTGGGTTTCATGAAAAAAGAAATGAGAGCCAAGTGCTAAAATAAATTGTTTTGTGAAGTTGACTAGGACAATGTGAAATAGAAAAGATTCTGGACCGAACCTGTGAATTAATAAGAGTCTGCATAAGTAAGATCCTCAGGGTTTGGGGCCTTTGTGTGCTGCTAGGAAGTCCTCTGCTGAGCTCACTGGTATGAAGAGTAAATAAGTTAGAAATATCTTTCCCACGGTCACAAAGGAACAATGCCTGTGTCTGACTTTCTTATACTTGCTAAATGTGCAGTATCAGTTACTAATATTTTGGCCTCCTTCTACGCTTGCAATTTTTGGGCCCAGCTTTGCAAACCATTTATGCACGTGACTAATTTTCTTTGTCAGCTTAGTCCCGCTCAGCTCCTTCAGGCAATCTCTATGGGACAACTTGTAGGAATAAAGTTATCACATGCTTGTGTGTTTGCAGGATTAAGCCCTTCGTTGTATATATGTTTTCAAATCTTCAGTTGCCCATGTACTAATAACTTTGGCAAGCAGAAGACTCTACACACTTAAGCCCTGTATGGGTCTTTCTCTGTGGCAAACTTGAACATGGCTCTGTTGTCACTAAAGTTAATAATTGCACTTTCTAGTTGTGATTGAGGTAATAACAAAGGACAAAATCTTCTGGGCTACTTAGGAAAAACTCCTATTGTTGTCACTGACAGAGATAAGCCTGATTCTCACCTTTGAGCTATTTCTGGGCTTCCCTGCTTCCCAGGACAGCCAGGGGTCATTTTGATCCCTGGCAGACCTTAAAGCAGCCTCCTGTTGATTTCTAATGATCCCGCACTGGCTGACAATCACTCTAATGCGGTTCACGCTGGCTATGTCCCTTCCAATCACAATACACTTCCTGTGTGCCAGGGGCTAAAAGAAATCTCCAAAGAACACGTTCTATGGCAGCTATTGGCTTCCCACATTTCGTGAAGCTTTATAGCCCCTTTGTGCCCCGGGAGCATTAGTGTGGGACATTAGCAAAGGGGCATTAATAGATTGGGATCTGTCCCTATGAATTTGAATTCATAACTCCTCCCCTGCCCCCCCTCCCATTCTCCTCCCCCACTTTTTGTGTGGTGGTTGGAGAAGTCCAGTCTATCTGACTTTCTTCAGACACAGTACACAGAAACACAATTTAACAAGCTGGATACTTAAGCCGTATATTGTAGCCTCCAATTTATTTTGACATTCAATAAGAAGGATTAAGTAACATGTTCATTAAGTTATAACTTTCTCACTAGTTTGCCATTTAAAACCCTCATTGAATGTACTACATGTAGAAAGAATGAATTCCCTCTCGAAACAGGAAGTAAACTACAAACATCTGAAGTAAATACATTGATTAGTGATGCTAGAAATACAGAGACTTTTAAAGACATAGATCTAACTATGTTTGTAAAAATAATGGTTCATATTTGGAAGGGGTAGGCAGTCTGTATCAACTAAATTGTTTATATGTTTTGTGCAACAAAGGAGGTCCAATTAAGCAAGTTGTTTCCTTTTTAAACGAGAAGGTGTTATTCCTTGAAATTCACTTTGTTTCATGAATAATGCATTAAACAGCCATGGCACTAGATAATTAGATGGACCAACTAAGAGGAATATGAAAGGGGGCTGGTAGCCCAAGAATTACAGAAGGTGTGTGGATATTTTGACATCCAGGAAACACTGAAGATCTGACCTTAGCTACCTTAGCCTCATGAAGATAATTATGAGGAAATGTGGGTGTAGAAACCAAGATTATTGCAGCTGTTCACAACACAGTTGGCACAGACACCCACGTTGGACATGATTGCCCTTTGATGAGGCAGTTATTGACTTTTTACAGATGCCATAGTTAAAACGATGTCTTAAGTTTATTGGATGACAGGCTTTTGTCTAGAACGCTGTCATTACAAGAAATGTCAAAATACATGCCGAAGTATTCAAGAAACCTTTAAATGTTGGTTCCCTCCATCAAGAGTTGAATAGCAAATGACCCCTAAAGTCACCATAAATGTGAATATACCTGAGAATGTACCTTTGTGTAGCCAGCCCCTGTGCAATATGCACCCAAGGAAATATACAATTTGTAAGAGGTTTGTTTGGGCTGCTTTAAAGGAAGAATGGGAGGAAAGGCAGGCAGAATGGTCACTGGTCTGGGCATGGTGAGATCTCGGCATACTCATGGCTGTGCTACTGAACTGCTGTGTGATCTTGGACAAGTCACAGCATCTCTGTGTGCCTCAGTTTCCCCATCAACAGTCCCCATAACAATACTTCCTCTCCTTTGTAAAGCATTTTGATATATAATTTTTTAAATGATATATGAGCCAAGTATCTATTTTTATATGTCGGATTTTTTAAAAAATGAGGATTTGTTAAGAAACCCTCATGAATATTGAGACTGGTGACACTGGAAACGTATAGCAGAGCAAATAGAATGTAACAATATAAGTTTATCTATAACCTTCTCTAATGTGTTGCCCTAGTATTTTAAAGCTATGGGAACTTCGGAATACCCACATCAGACCCGATCCTGCATACGGAGAGCTATGTGGAGTTATTCCTGCACATCCTGATAAAAGTACACTCTGGAACACTGTCCAATATGCAAGCAAGTGGAGCAGTGGCGATTATAGATTCTTACTTGTGTTAATCCGGGATCACTCACCCCTTACCCAACTCTTATCCACCTCCTCTCTAAGGAGCAGGAAAAGTGGGTGTATGGGAGAGATTGGCTCAACCCAACTTATGCCACATGGTGGGCATGCAAAACCTGAACTGTTACTCCACTCCCATAACAGGAATAAACTGTCCCTTAGGCAGTTACTTCTATTGAGGATCTGATGTCAGGATGTAATGTACCTGAAGATATACAAGTACATTATAGCTGCAGAACTTGCAACCTGTCTCAACCAGTCCTGTGGGTTAGAGCTTTTTGTCTAACATTTATAAAGTTTGTTATGCTTAGCTTGTTATGTGCTACAGTTTCCTTTCTAGCATCAGTTAAATATTCTTTACCAAATGGTATGGGGGGGGAGGGGAGAGAATCCCAGGTTTGCAATTACAACCAAAACACCCTGAAAAATGTTAAATTTACAACAAAGCATGCTCAACTGCTACATCCCACAATGGAACAGTTAGCTATTGGTACAAAATACACCATTGGTGCATGCATAGTGCATAATATCTCCTTTTGCCTAGGAAGTCTTCCCAATTTCTCCCACAGACAATTACACTGTTTCAATCTTAGATTCTTTTTTAAAATCAGGTCAAAGTCTGCATGCAAAAAATCAATTACAATTTACATCCTATATTTGTGTGTGCAATTAATACAACTGTATGTTAAAATGGTTCATTACACAGTTGAATAGGCATAAACCTGATTTCTGCATATAGTCATTTATAATTTACAACTGCGCTTGCATTTGTGTACACAGACCTTGGACTTACAGACTTCTTTGCAAATTTGGCCCTTAAAGTTGAGGACTAGTGCTGGTCAGAAAATGGTTGTTTTTTGCCAAAAGCTTTTACATTTCATAGTTATTTTTGTTTTGAAGTGCTCAAAACAGACCTGTGAAAACATTATAGAAAATTATATAAAAATGTTGACAACCAAATGTTATCAAATTTTCAAACTAAAATATTACAAAGATGTTAAATGAAGAATGTCATTTTTTAAAAAGCCCAGTTTTTGATCATTTAAAAAAAAAACAGCTGTTTGTTTGAAAAATCTGACCAGCTCTATTCAGAAAGTGATGCTAGGCAGAGCTAAATTCTAGCATTGATATTTTCCTGTGAATCTAAGGCTGACCAGATCTCTCAAATATCCTTCATTTCAAGGGATGTCACTTATTGTAGTCCGGGGGGTACCTGCATTACACAAACATGAAGTCCACTCAATTTTATTGTTGAAAATGAATTACATCCAAAATAATGAAACCAAGGTTACAGAAAGAGTTATTGATACCAAAGGAATGTGTCCTATAGCATTTTAAGTGTTCTTCATAAATTATTGTGTGCCCCTCATTTTGGGTCTTTGTCACATTATGTGTCCATTTGGGCCATGGCATGGTGAGAGGGATGAGTCTTCTCCTTTTCCCCTCCCACTCCATATCAAATTGATTTGTTTCTTATCCCTCAGTAGTTGCCTTACACACAATAGTTCTTCCAAATCCTCAGTTATGTCTTATATCCAGTAATAATAGCACTTTCAGCCCACCATCTGCTTTTCTGTTCTCCAATCCTTACCCTTACCTAGTCTCAATCATCAATCTCCCACCCATCTCCCATCTCCCACCCATCTCCCAATGAGAAGCCTCATTGATTATCTTGGCTGTAGCAGAGTTTTCTCCTAGATCATCATTCCCTTAAATCTACAAAAGTTTTCCCCAATCTTGGCACCAAATAATCATTCTATGCTACTCTTTCCCAACTACTTTCCTACTGAAGATTTCTCGCAGGACTCACAAACATGTATCTAGTAGCTCTAACATTTTAGGGAGCCCCTAAGACATGAAGAGGCTATGCCTCGATTTTTGAGGCATATATTGAAAAATTTGTTTGACACAGCCATCATCTTGTATACTGGTATCTGTAAACCTTTATCATAGAGGTTGGGAAGGAAATGGGAACCAGTATAAAGCATGGAATTCAGGCCATCAAGAAAGACAAAAGAAGTAAATGTTACCTAATTTATTTTCTTCTAGGTTTATGCCAATTTCTGAAAACATGAAATGGGCAAGCCAGCCTGACAGAGAGCAATAGGGCAAAGCCATAGGAATGTGATGATATGCCTCCCTGCCAACAAGGGGCTATTTCACCAGATGCTCTTTCTGAATGACAGCTGCCTGGCACAATGATTAACAGAATAACTTCCTGGCTTTCTTCTGCCAATACCCTCCTCCCCCATCACAGCTTTGCCCATGGTCTTCAATAGATGTTGTCATCTGAATGACTTGTCTCGCAGACAGAAAGAAAAAGAAAAAAGAGGAGGGAGCAGGAGGGAATGGGGTGCCAGCACTGGGGGAATGAGGGACAGTGGTGAGTGGTGAAGGGAACAAACAGAACCCTGGAGATGTAGTGGATGTGAGAATAAAGAGACACAAAGAGCTTCAACAATGATGGGGAAGAGGGAAATGAGAGGGAACACAGACCCCCTGGCATGTAAATGGGGACAATTATGTGGAAGAGGGTGATGCACAGAGCTCTTGACATGGGAGTGAAAGGAGAAATATGGAGGTGGGGGGAATCTGGGGCACTCAGAGCCACTGGCATGGGGAGAAGTTGAAATGGGGGACACATAGAGTCCCTGGCCTGAGGAAGGAAGGGAGTAAGGAATTGCAGAATCCCTGAAAGAGGGGGATGTGAGGGTGCCACACAGGGTTTTGTGGGGTGGAGCGGAGGAATGCAAGGAGCACGCAATGGACTAGGCCTACAGAAGCAACAGAGTGCGCAAAATGGCTAATAGCCTTAACTCAAACCCTGGAATGCAAACGAGGCCATTCTTAAACTACTTCTAGAAAGAGACTGCCTAATCTCTAGTACAAAGAATGACAAAAAACAAAAACAGCACAACAAAATATACCTTCCGGGCACCTACAAGTATTCCATAACAGTTTATAGTCCCAGAGCATAGACACCAGCATTGCTGTGACACAGTCCAGCTGTGAGGTAGAAGCACCATGCAAATGACCACACCCAGCACTTCTGAATATATACACCTAATGCAGCAGTAAGGTGAAGGTTATAAACTGTAACAGGACTTACCTAGGCCACAACCACTGCTGAGCTTGTTTCACTCCACTGATTTTCATAAGTGCCATTGCAACTTGGCTTGACAGAGGTTGAATGAGAGTGTGGTACAACCCGAGCAGAACACAGGTACAGAGACTAAAAGAAGGGCCATCATTTCAAAATCTGACTTCCCACACATAGTGAAAAGAACTCCATGTAACTCATAAGCATTCCCAAACCTTTCATATTTCCATACACCAGTATTACTACAAACAAATTTTGAGCGTGAGGAACATTTTGCCTATTGCACATTATTTAGTATAATTGCCATTGTGAGATGGAGATGGGGCAAAGCAGGGGTGAGTAAAGAGGATTTTTATGGATGAGAACACTGGGGTGTGACCAGCAAACTGTCAGTATTTAAAATAGGCCCTCACGCACAGTGGGCCTCATCTTGCAGTCAATACATGAGGAGTCCCACTGATGTTAAAAAGAATCCTGGCGTGAGGGAAAAGCTGCAGAATTGGGCCTCAATATACAGTGAACAAAACCCACACAGATAAAAAGACAATTTTTTTTAGTAACTGAACGATCCAAATCTTTGATGATGTATGGATCTCCTGTGCAATTCAACAGCAAATAACTAGATGAAAGCAGTTGTCTACATTTTTATGAGTTAAAGCTTCTTGTGGGCTATCAATAAATGGTATCCAAAAATTCATGGGTCAAATTTGGTTGGTGCAGCAGCTACTTATACCACATCTATCTTTTAACCAGTGAGTATTCCCATAAATAAGTCACATTTGTTACAGCTTTACTTTATCTTGAAATTTAAATTAGACCCTCTTTTCACAATGCTCTTTCTTTAAATTAATAAAATCATTAACACTTAATTAACAAAGTGTTAAGAGAATGCAAATTAGGGATCCTAAGAACAGTAGTTCCAGATCTTTCAAGTTATATTTATTGACAGTTAAACTTTCTAAAAGAAAAAAAGGGCGCAATTTTATTTTTAATTGTATAAAATTACTAGCCTCTAGTTCGGAAACTAACTGAAAATATACCTTTAAATTCTATTAGTTGTCATTTACTTTATTTGACATTGACACTACTACTTATAAAGTGCTTATTTACCATAGCTATTAAACATTCATAACAAGAAGCAATAGTCAAAATGTCATAATTTACATATGAAGAGATTTCCCTCAGTGCAACTCCTATCTAAAAATGACATGGTCTGAGAGTCTAAGTAACACATTCTGTTGCAATGTGTTTCGCATCAAAACTGTTTTTCTATATTTAAAATCTAAGGAAAAAATGTTGAATATTTAACATTCTGTATCCTTTTGATCTTAATTCCTATCACAGAAGAGCTCTTTAGGCCTCATCACTGTGCTCTAGGTACAGTATCAGAGTATATTATTCATATTATGAGATGTAACCCAAATTAGTAAACCAAAGGGGAAAAAGCTATACATGCCCAGAAGGGTAAAGGCTCATGCTTAGAAAATACAGCGTGGCAAAGCAATGAACGGAAACAAAAATACATATATGATTGTCTGCATTCTCTGTGGGAGAAAACAATGTTTAATATAAAATGCTCAGTTCTGTCCCGGTTTACACACCATGTATCCCTGTTGACTTCAATGGGGGTTACATTAATGTAAGTCCGGGCACAATGAGGACAATGTATTGCATATAGCAAAAATAAGTTATAGCTAGAGAGAAAGCAAAAGCTAACAAAAATCACAAACGCAATACGAGGAAAGAGTATAAAACCCAACCCTGATTCTTGAAAGCATTCACGTTACAGCAGTATAACAATGGAACGGAAAATAATCAGTGTCCATGGAATAACTGTACAAACTATTATTTACAAATTTATATTTCCTGGGTACCAACCCTTGAACAGCAAACAAAATGCCTGGTCCAATATCCCCTCAAGTAAACGGGTGCATTTCTTATCTCTTTTGTGGGCTCTGGATCACACCTCAAACTCAGACTAAAAGGTGTATGATCAACTGAAGTTGCAATGAAATGTGTACCAGGGTTGAAGAAGGGAATCCTCCCCCCCATCATATGTTCGAAGGCCAGGGTAACTGCTGCGAGTTTCAAATGGGCATGGGGTTAAGAGGAGTAGCGCTGTGCTGCTGGGCTTAGGGAACATATAGAAAATGTGCCTTAATGCCTTGGTTCTGTGTGGAGTTGTGGTCATGTGGTTCCATATTACATGCAAGGACATTGACCACCCTGATTGGCAAACCATATGCTTACTTCCCCCTTACATACACTCCTTGTCCTGTGGAGACCCGACACAGAAGGCATTTTCATGGTGCAGCTTCCTCCCATGAGGCTCTCCATGGTGCAGAAATGCACAGTTTAGGCCTCGCACTCCCAAGCAGGACAAGTCGGGGTTTGGTGCAAAGCAGTGAACAGGTTTCGTCCAGGAAATGGCATACAGCACAAGGAAGATTATTTTAAACTATCACCTAACAAACATATATTGATTTTTAAATAGAACTCATATGGTAGTTATTTACATCTGATACTTGCTGATTGGGGTCTACAACATGCATTAGCGGGGGTGGGAGGAGTGGGGGGCTAGACTACGTCTAACATCTTTTCATCTCTAATTTCTATTAATCTATTCTAGCTCAAGGAATATACTCATCATGCAGTGCCATGTCCAGAGAGTCAATTGGTGGGCCATACAATTAATTTACGCACTAAAGTTTGAACGTTAGAAGCATGATATATTCAAGCTTGTGGAGGGCGGGGGGAAACTAATGAGAGCTTCACAATTACAGTTAATAAAACAATGGATTATACAAATTGCTCTGCCAGTGCAAAGATGTCCAGGAATCAATTTACCTAGAGAATCTCCCCAGTATCCTCACTGGGCATAGTGCTGCCATAGTGGCTCCTTCATCAACTATCGCTCCCTGTGGCCAGCACTGGAGGTGGAGGAAAGAGGGCATAGATAGGCAATCCCCTACCTCCCAGCTAACACCAGCTTCTGCAAGGACCCCAAGGAACCCCACAAGGATACCGGTACCCATTGCAGAGTCATTGGCATCCTTCTAGCAGTGGTAACATGCACCAGGGAATGGACTGACACAAAACATACCAAGGATGAGGAGTAGAGGTGGCAATGCAAAGACCATTTATAGGCATCTGTGCACACACAGCATCCCCTCACATGTACCAAGCATTCTTCAGCCCCAGTTGAGGGCTCAACTCATTTTATCAAGAAGAAAGAGTTAAAAAGACTGGAAGACTGACACCTGTCTCTCTCTTGAGCTCAAACGAAGAATGCTTTGAAGTCTAAATACACAGTGGTGCCAGTTATTCAGTAAATGGTAGATTTACAATCCCAAGTATTTGATAAAAGAAAAGACAGCAAACAAAAGTGTTTTAAGGACAATCTTGGTCCTACGCACAGTTCATTCAATAAAGGTTTCTCCCACCACAAGGCATAGGTATTGAACGAGAAGACCAGGGTGTGGTCTGGGGTTAGTTTCTAGTACAATATTTAATTCGTCTCAATGTACTGACATTTATACTCTGAAACTAAACCATCTTCCATAGTTGCCCAGATGTTTCATTTTTCTGACACTTGAACATGAACAATGTTCTTCACACTGTTCTTCATGAACAATGTTCTTCAGAAGTACCTCTCTGATGAGCTATTTGAATATACTATTAAAAAATCCTACTCCATCTTAAAAAAAACATTCACTAGTTAAAACCAAAAGGACGGTGCATCTTAATTGTACCTGTGCTTTAAAGAGCTGATCCAAAGTCCACTGAATTCATTAGATCAAGATTCATTGCTGTGCACAGTAAAGGAAGCCTCAGTCTGGAAGTGGTAAAAGGAAGGATTACTGGAAATAATTGTACTAGCTGACAGCTATACACCCTCTTCATTCTCAAGAATCTCAAGGTGCTGTATAAACATTTACATGTACAGGAATCCCCTAACTCACTCCTGAGTCTGGAATGTGGCAGCTGTATAAAACTGTACAGCAGCAGTAGAAAACTAATGGCATGACATCCTACAAAGGAAAATCTAGTGGCAAATTCTGCTCTCAGACACGTATATGTACACGTAACCCCAACTTTGACCCCTCTTCATAACAATGGGACTCCCACACCTGCAGGCTGTGTGTATTTGCTTTTTAAATACAAATAATGTTAGCCTGTAGAAGAGTTTTCTAAGGTCTGTTACAGATGTTTCATCCAATGGTTCTGCAGCGTTATTTTTTTAATAAATTAAAAAAAACAGGCTCTGAGTAGATTATTAACTGGTAAGTTTTGGTAAGAAACATACACGCTGCAGGGGCTGACTAGATGATCAGTTTAGTTTATTATACTGCTAGACTCTGACCCTTTTAAAAATTAAAAATAATTCATTATAACACGTCTAATTGAAACACTCTGAACACTTACAGGAAAGGGGAGATGACTCAATCCCAACACCTTTCACCCTCATGTGCTGCAGCAGTTTTCTGATCTCCCTTAATCATAGAGCTCCAATAGCAGGATTCATCTCAGAAGTACGTCTCTCTCTGTCTATCTAATCTACCTGACCATGGCTCATGTTTCCCCAGCCCTGAGGAATCACATACAGCCTCTTTTGCAGGGGGCGGCGATGGATTTTCTTTTCTCTTTCCCGTATCTGTAATTGCTTTTGATCCTCCTTTTTGTTATTTCAGCCACTCTTCCCCATCATCACCAAGAGCTGTGCATTCAGGACCTCTCTTTGTTAGTCATGAGGGTCACGCAGTGAACATTAGAATTGCTCAGGTACAGCACAGTAGTCACCGGATACTCCGGTGCACAACCCAGATACTTTGCTCTCTGCTCAGACACTAACTTTTTAATGCCTGCAAGAGCACATGGGAGTAATGCTGTGACACCGATTAAACTAATTCCCAGTTTCTATGTGTATTGTGAGTGCAAGGGAGGTATAGATACAACTTTGAATTCTCCTTTGGGAGGGGGCTTGCTGTACATCCTCCTTTCTATGTCTGTGCATTGCCATTCAAGTGTTGTGCTGCTATATTCCTGCTCTTCTGCTTCCTTCCAGTCCTTGCCTCCTGAATCATGCCTTCCTTATCTTGCATTACACTGTACTGGTGCCTTTGATTGTTGTCCTCTCATGTCAATCCTTGTACAGAGCAGATGTAGTACTACAAAACTACTCTAACTTCAGTAGTACAGTACTGCAAGAGTCAATACAGACAATATATTTATTATATTGGATACTCTGCCGGTACTTTCTGCATACTGTAAAGCAATTTCATGCCCTTCTTAGAAGTTACCAAGTACATTCTTGAAATTGCCTAAGCAGTAAATTAGATTAAAATTGGTTTTGGGTATTTAAAATACCAAAAAGGAGACTAAGAAACCATTATATACATTCTGGACCACATCCTAACCCTGACTCTGGCCCCTTTCCACACTTTTAACAGGGCAGCTAGTGACATCTCTGCCATGGGGAATCTCTAGTTAGCAAAGAGCTGGTACAACAGGCTTTATGCCTCCTTCTCCTGGCCCCCCAGCCAGGGAGTGCTGAAGGTGTGAACAGAGCACAATCCCTGGCCGCTGTAATGGAGCTCAGGGATACCTACAAGCTGCTCTAACTTGCCTAACCTACCAAACCAACTCCCAGCAGCCCCAGGGGCAGGGAAATGCAAATATGGCATGCTGCCACTTTTACCCAGCCTTGCATCCTATACTGAGTAAAGGTTGGTCATTTCATTTGCATAAAGTCTGGTGGCTCAGGATTTATACAGCTGAAACAAATTTAGGCTCAATCCTGCCAGGTGCTGTGCATTTGCAAAGTGCAAAATGAGAGTACTTAGAATCTTCCTACTCACTTTCAGGATCAAGGCCTGAAACCCTAAAATGCTGCATTTTCTGTGCAATGATTGTCATATAGTCATACAACAAAGTCAAACTTCGGTCATTCTATGACAAATGTGGCTTGTCTACAAACTCAAATTATGTTTATAGCTCATTGTGATTTTTAGCATCACTTGAGTTGATTTTGATTAACTTTCCATTCCTTGATTCTGAAAAAAGTAGCAAAAATAGGTAACTAGGAGACGTGAATAAACATAATTAAACATAAAATGCTTGTAGTGATATTAGTACTGACCTCCGCCAATTAAAATTATTAATAGAAAAAAATACTCTGGTGTCAAAACCTGAGTACATTGACATCATTCTCATTTGTATAATCAGGATTAGTTTATATTTCCTGACAACAAGGAGAGTTGGGAATCCAAATGGTTGCTTCTTGACCTTTTTCTTTGAAAAACAGGTTGGGGATAATGTTATGCTAATAAAACAGATGGTATAAAGATAGCAAGAAAAGTTTTGTTGAGAAAAAAGACTCAAAAACCTACTGCATTTTTGAAAAAGGATTATTCCTTTTAAATATTGGAGTTTTACTGTTTCCATTAGCATTGTGAAGGGGAAGTTTAAGAACTCTGAAAACTACCGTGTCAAATAATTACAGTCTTTTGGGGTTTGGGCCTGATAAATCAATCAGTTTAATTCATATCCCCAGCAGAGACAAAAAACAGAAGTGCATGCTTCTATGTGCTACATACTGCATCATTACTGCCTATGTATAGTTTAAATGTAAGTCATCAAGACAGCACTGATCTTTGCAATCTCCTGTTGCTTCAGGGATAAATCAACATTACATTGATTGACAACCCTTATTTGTACTTTCTTTCTGTTTTGTTGAATAAAAAAAAGAGAAAGAAGTTTATTTCATGTACACAAAAAAACCAGTTTAATTATGTAGGGGGCAAAAGACTGGCAGTTTCAAAATAAACTTTGTATCTGTTGATGTGCCATGATAATGATTCCAAGCGCCTTGCAGAACACTAAGAGATGGCAAATTGCTTGAAAATGAAGTTTATCTGATATAGAAATAATTTCTTATTGCTTTATTCCTTTCCATGCAGCCTGCATTTTTGCTTTTTGTTTGAAATATTCCTGTATGCTGTTGCCTGTAAAATCCCACTGGGGAAAAATGTATTCACCTGACACTGTTAGGTTATGAGACATCATTTTTCAGATGAGAGTGAGGTGAAAATGTAATAAGAGCGCTCTTTATGGGTTCACCTGGAAGTCAGTGGGAAATCTCAGGAGGTATACTCCTCGCAATAGGAATTTTGTAGGCAGTAGACTATATATTTCATAAAGCTGGCAGAACATCTAAGAATGATGGGTAGATTTGCCCATGGGATTGCCTTTGTATTCGGAGTGTTGTTTCAAAAAATCTAATACATTATGGGCCCGATCCGTTCATGCTTGCTCATGCAAAGCTCACATTGAAGGCAATGTCAAGACCTGGAAAATAGATTGTCTGGTAAACATTAATATTGAAACCCAGATAGAGCATTATTTTAATTTCCCCAGTAGGGTCTCCAAAGGCTGGCTGGTAATGATCCCTAAGGGGCTGGTTATGCCAGATAGGTATTGTAAGCACACAGTGGTACTTTGACCATGCCTTGTCCCCAAGGTATGTCTCTATGCCATGGCAGAAGGCTGAATGGGTGTGGCAGAGCCACCTGGAGATTCTTGCATGCTGGGGGAAATCCCCGCTGCCTGGTTAAATCAGCTTTATGGTCCTTTTTCACAGTTCAAATGAATGTATAATGATTAATGAGCCCATAGTTTTTAAATGGCTGTAACATGGTTCATTACCCAGGTTAAAAACACTGGTCTATAGAGACAAGGCCAAAGCATGTTATCACTGCTGGGAGTCCTATCAAACCAGCCCCACAACATGGGAAAATTGCTGTGCAGATGAGTCCTTGAACTGCTTTCACAAATTGTTTGACTTAACATAGTTTATCCCCTCAGTGTTAATGTACAGTATTCACCATATTCACAAAAGGGTTACAGTATCCCTGCTACCACCGCCACCGCCAGACAACAGTTAATAGATGCTTCCGTGTCCCTAACCCAGGATTCTTGATACTATTCATGTGCACATGTATTGCATTTAAGGGGAGGGATCTCCCTGTAGAAATAAAATAGATGAATTAAATTATCACTAATATAACCTTTCAATAGCCTGCTGCTATTACGTTTGAATGGTAGATCATTCAGATTTGTTGCTCTGAATGTGCCCTATAAAAGAACGGTGTCCTGTTCAAACCGTTATTAAAAACAACTAAGTATGGATGTCCCTAATTGCAGGAGACAACCGTACTAGTGCAGTTATATTTGCAAATGTGAATGATCCCACCAAAGTGTGATCAAGATTCAAAAATAAAGTAGACGTGTTAACTGATGACTTATTTAAACAAGTCCCAAGAGAAGGGCACCTGTGCAACACCACTGAGAGAAATATAGTTGGACAGGTGTGGCAGGGATATCCCTGAGGGCAGAAATGGAGGGTGGGTTTGTACAGGTGTGGCTGTATTTGGCCAGTGGGATTGGTATCACTGGTGATTATACACCAGACAGAAAGAACAGAGCATGATTTTTAGAGCCCAGGCTGAGTTTGCAGTGCTGGCAGTTAGAAAAGCCATCTTTTTACTTGTAGGCTGAGTTAGTCTGATCTGGAAATCATTGAGACAGTAAATGTGGAACCCTTTTCAGTGTGCTACTAGATTTTTAGCCAAACCACATTTAAAAAAAAAAAAAAGTCCAAGAAGGCTTGCAATGTGGTACTTTACTAAGGTTTTAAAGGCCGTAGTAGGGAAACAAACTAAGTTAACCACATGTAAGCCATGCTGCTCCCCCTTAACATATGTCAAAAGTTGTTTTATGTAGAAGGCCTTAGTATCCTCAAATTTCAAAAGCCTGGAAGAGTCCTGACTTTTCTGATCTAAAAAATGCAGGTGTTTCATATCCACATAGGTTGTCCAAAGGCAAAAACGACTTGCATACATTTGTTAAAACAGAACCTTGCAGTGCAGGCTAAGGGCCTGCGCCTTCTGAAGTCAATGGGACTTTTGTCATTGGTTGCATTGACAACAGGCACAGGCCTTAAGGGTTACAAATGTATTTGCCTCAGCTGATTCATGAGAGAGATGCTGCTCCCCCTGTGAAAATAAACTAACTCACACTGTGTCTGTTTGGGGGGAAATGGGGAGCAGCTAAAGTGAGAACATCATAAGCATGTGTAAGGCACTGAAACGAAACCCTGTTCATAAAAGATGCATCCTTCTCAATGCATGGTATTTTGATTCTTGTAATCCATGCAGTAGTGTGTCTATTAGAGGCAGCCGGAGTATCATATGACATACACGTCAAGAGTGTAGAGCAAGCGCTAGTGTGGCTTCCCACCCACACTCCCATTCAGAGCGCTAGAGGTCTGATGAAGCTTGAGCTAACCCTAGCGAGCGAGCGAGCATGAAATCTTTCTGTCTTTACCAAGATCAAATGGAGCTACTCAGTCAGGGGATGCCATTATTACCTCCACTATGCAATTTCCACTATCAATAATTTAATCTATTTGCCGCCTAAACAGAAGGGGAAACCAGCAAGACAGATTTTTGAAGGGGGAAGCAAAACATCCCCCAAATCCGAGCCAATTTGGGAGTTTCGTCCGAGGTCCCACATGCAGCGCTGTTGATATTGACTTGCACAAGTAGCCACTAAAAATAAAAGGTGGGTTTTGGATTTCTGTCTGTTGTTATGCCTCGGAGAAAGTCTTTAGGCTGCCTAGATTGTGCAAATATGCCCGGCGTGGCTCCCGAAAGTGACTAGCGTAACGTTATCTGGAGCGTTCATTAATAAACAATGCTTGTTATTATCTTGATTGCATTCTTAAAAGCAAACTAGGAAGGGGTCAGGGAGGGAGCTATGTTTAAATGGATCTGGTTTGTTTAATATACTAACAAGTAAACTAATATTCTCCCGCTTTCCAGAGACGTAGGTGCAGGCTTAGGCTCCTGGCGGGGTTTATTTTGACGTGGTTCTCGGTTGTCATTACTCGATTTCTCCGCGGGTCTTTGGGAAAGTCACACACGACTTTTGCCTTGTAGCGGGGACATGGAAGTTGCAAACCAAGAGGCTGGCAGCAGAGCTGCGTGAGCAGCCGGGGAAGCCGAAGTGTGTGAACCAGAATAATAACAGGGGAGGGAAAATCTGGGGTCCCCCCCCCCCGGGTATCAACTGATTGGAGAGTGTGTTGCTAACGAGCATAGATTAGAGGGGCCAGAGGGTTTGCTGATCAGACCCCTTCAGGGCAAGAAGCTGAGGGAAGGAGGCTGGTGGGGGACGGGAGCGAAGGGCTGGCGGTGCTCTGCGGGGCGGGGGGCTTGTCCCCACTTGGCTGCGATGGGAGGGGGAAAGCGCGCGGTTCCTTTAAGCCAAACAACCCGGCGCTGGTGTCTCGGGCTTGCTGGGGCTGCTTGCCGGAGACAGTTTGACCAATCGAAGCCCAAACGGAGATCTAAATAATTCCTGAGTGAGAAGAAGCCAGGGCAGAGGAGGCTCGTGTGAGAGGCTCCCGCACGAGCCTGACCGGGGGGGGGTCTGAGCCTCACAACAACTCCGCTGCCCTCCCACCTCTCATAAAGCTTTGATGAGACACTTGAGCTGCCTCCTGGGTTGCTGGGGCTGCAGGAGGCGGCTGGTGGGACCGGGCGGCTGGGCGAGGATGTGACTTCCCGGAGCGACCCGAGCAGGCTTTGTGTGGACAACAAGGTACGAGGCGGCTCTTCGCCCGGACGAGCTCGCTCTCCTCCGCCAGCGCGGCCGGGGAAGTTGAGCGTCAGGGCTGCGCACGGGCCGGGGCAACTCCTGGCCGGGCTTCCCCTTCCCCTGCGCCAGCCCCCGGGGGCGGGCAGCCCCGGCGCGGTGTGGGCGCGGGGAAGGGGAGGGATCCGGTGCGAAGGGAAGTGCCTGGAGGGGGGCGGCAGGGGGACCTGGGGGCGCGTCTGGGGAGGGGGGGGGTTAAGGCTGGGGGAGGAGGACCCGGGGATCCGGGAATTGGGGGGGGGGCGTCGGGAGCTGGGGCTGGGCGGCCACGCGGGGAGCGGCTGGGGGATCCGAGCCGGGGCTGCGGAGCGAGGCTCAGTTAGGGGGTCACGGGACGGGGGGGGGCGGTTCCCTCCTCCCCGCTCGGGAGCCCCCCCGACCCGCACCCAGCCGCCTTTGTTCCCGGCAGGATCCGCTGGGAGAGCGGCCCGCGGACACCTGTCCGCCCTGGCGGGGACGGGGCAGGTAACAGGCAGCGCTGCTGGGCTTGCTCGGGGGTGGCGCGGTGCCCAGCCTGCCCCGCCCCCAAATCCGCTCTCCCAGAGCAAAGGGGGACCCGAGAGGCCGCCCGGGCTCCCCCCCCCCCCCGAGAGTCTGGCTGGCATGTGGCACAGCGCCCCCCCCCCCCTCCCCCCTGTAATGGAGACGGGAATGCGCTGGGCCGGTGGTGGGCTGGGGCCGGGGATTCCCCTGCACTCCCGGGCTCAGGGACACCGCTTGCACCGTCGCTGCTGCAGGGGCTGAGGCAACGAGCGTGTCCCGGGGCGGCGGCGGCCACGCCGGAGTTGAGCCTGCGATACACAACAGCCGCCACTGACACCCACGGGACGTGCGAAGGTTGGGAGCCAGCGAGGCGGGTTTTGGTGGGGAAGGTGGCCCTCTGCTGGCCGGTGGTGGAACAGCCGCTTGCCCCGAATATAGGGGGGAGTGAGGCTTAACTGTCGCCACTTCTCTCAACTCCCCGCTGGAGACGGGAAGGTCTTCCATGGACCTTGGCGAGCTACGAGCCACTTCAGCCCGCTTGTAGTCTACTAACGCCTCATATTTAGCAAATGATGCACCCGTAAGGAATGAGGGACATAGCTGCAGCTGGACAGCAGGAGTGAGATGTGCAGAACGTGAGAGATCTGTCATCACTCTTAACTTACGTGTGTATTGTCTTAACTGAACTTGCTATGAGGTCTTTCCCCCAGTCAGTATCTGCAATAACCAGGAGAGTCAAGGCATGGACTTGGACAGGAATGAAGGCAAAGTGGATTTCTAAGTGTCAGAGTAATCTTCCCAGTACTATATCTCTTTCAGCAGTGTGCTGGTTACACTGATGTAATTCTGTGCGCTAGAGTAAACACCTTTTTACAATGGAGCATACTGCAGGAAAAGCTGTAAACCAGCATAGTAAATGCATTTGTGTTCAAACATTTTACATCTTTTCTTCATTGTTTGATCATCTACTTTGATACTTTACATTCTCAGGTTCAGGATTGGTTTTTTTAATACAATCATAAAAGTAATTCATGAACTTTTATTGTTTGCTTTATGCAACGTTAGATTTCCTCCAGATTTAAGGTTATTTGGCTATGACATAGACCGCTTCAAGCTATTATAGCTGTAAGGAATTAAGCGGCGCAGTTTTGGCAGCGGGCAGACACAAGTGTATGTGTAACATATTGCCTGAAATTATAAATTGAATGTTTGAGTATAAGGAGAAGAAACTCATTGACCACAGCTCAGAATAATGTATCTATACTATCAGCTGAGGTACAGTAAGTGAATGGAAAGATACACTTGTTGAAATGTAACCTTTACTGGAATTTAAAACATGTTGGTTACCATAACTGGAATTCCAATGCCATAAAGTCTTTGTCCTTTTCATCAACTTTATGTGAAACTGAAGAAAGAATATGAAAGTGTTGAGTAAATAATTAAACTGACTATACGCTGTGTGCATTCAATGAAGAAGAGAAGTCTTCAGGGTGTAAAATTTTCTACCTTTGAGTAAATTAGATAATAGCCATGTGTTCTTTCTTTTAAGAATTGGGAAGATGGTAAAATAATGGTGTTTTTTTTCGTCTTTATTTTAATTTCATGGCTAGATTGAAAATAGTTCTCTTTTCTTTGAAAAGGAATGAGCATTAAATAGTAAGTGGTTTTGGATGGTCAAAACTGAATTAATGATTTGGATACCTTGCAATATCCTACTAATACTTTTAAATATAATTTTACAAGATTAAAAGAGTAATGTGTTATAATCATGGGCATAATTCTTTTTAATTTCAGAGATGCTATTAGTGTCTTCACTTGAACATTAAAGTTTTTTTACAATGTACATTTTACTTTCACTTTATTATAGGTTGCTGTTTTGAAGTTATTACCATTGTGAAATCAATAGTCATTACTTATTTATGCTTCTAGTAACTGAGTTTTAATGTATGCAGGGAATCTATCCCAGTGATATATTCTCTTCAGCAAGTATTTGTGCATCTGTAATTCATGGTTTGATAAAAATACATATACATGAAAAATCTATGGTATTTCATATATATGCACACATACAGGGGCCAGGCTGTGAAACTCTTGGTTATACACCTGAACAGTTAGTAATCCAGTTAGTTCCACTGATTTTGGGTGACTAGTTGTTCACCACCATGAGTAAGAAGTTTGTAATCTGGTCCTTTATTTGTATGTGTGTAATCAGTTACTGCCCAGTAAAAGGTCATAATATTGATTTAGAGCCACTTTCTCATCCCTTAATCACATTGAATAGTGGTTTAGTCCTTGAATAGCCTGACTGGAATCAATGGATCTACTTGCAGAGTAGATCTACTTAATGTGAGTATGGGTATCAAACTTGCCCCCATAACATTTGCATTACTATGGGCCCAATGGTGGCCTGGTTTGTGTAGCTGTGCAGTATGTCAGTGGGTATACGGCTCCCTTGAGCCATGTGCTAGCTATCTGAACCATGGGTAGACGTGCAGGAGGAGACAGTCTTCACAGAAGCATTACAGCTCCTCCCACTGCACATGTGTGGTGCTTTAGCTGTGCAGCTAGACCAGATGCAGTGTACCCACCCCTCAGACTGAGGGGGAGCCTGCCAGGCACATTGAGACTCTCTTCTGGTCCACTCTTGGGGCAGCACAATCGCATGCTGTCCCTTGCTCTGAGCTCAGAGCACAGCCACAACTTGGCCTCAAATATAAAATCACTTGGAAAGTGCTGATAGTCACTGTTAGGCTCTTATTGGGTGTGTTCACTTTCTACAAGGCTCCATAACGTGAACCAATTTTCTGCCATAGTACTACCACTTAATGTTCAACTTCACTGAACCGCAGCTGGGAAAACCCTTTTATAAATATGATGCCTTCTGTTCAGACCCACAGCATTCTTTGCTTTTCTAGCACTGCAGAGAGGATGCTGTCATTATAAGGCTGCAAAGTCAGGTTGAAGCAAGCAACAACAGTTTAATTCTTATCTGAATAACCCTGCTGGAATAGGGGAGTGGGGATAGAGGGGTGAAGAGGAGGGCAAGAAGTGTGTATTGTATTTTGTAAGGGGATGAGGAGGCTCAACTGAAAAGGCTGGCTCTCATCAATATGCTTTCAAACATAAAACACATTAGTTTATATGTTGCCACAGGAGGACTGCACGACCCAGCTGAAAACACAGTACAGAGTTACATTTTTAAAATTCATCTTTCTAATGTGCAGTCAAGACACACATAGGAAAATAAACATCCAATAAATCTTTTTTAAAGTCGCACACATAATGAAGATCCAGAGCTGAAAGTAGCCTGCAGTTTTAACTTATTATCTCTACAGTACTTTCTCACTGTAAACAATAGAACATAATAGCTGAAGAAGTGGAAGAAGTTGCACTGTTAGCTCAGTTAATAGGTCCTCAAGGGTGCACATAGAAAAGCAGAAGTCAAGGAGAAGTTATGGCAGAAGAATCTCCAACTTTCTGTGTGTAAACTGGAGAGTGGAGATCAGTGAGCTTTCATGCTTCTTTCTATAGTGAGTACACTGCTGCTTTAAAAATAAAAGGCCCTGAAATGTATTTTAAGTGTCTGTCTTATAGATTGATATAAATGGCTGAAACGTAGTTTTAAGGATGTGTCCTCTGCCTACAGTGAAAATCTCATGTTCTGCACTGTGTGGGGTAGTGGAGGCTCTGATGTAAGCAGATATAGCCCTTTTAGTAGGGTAATTACTAACTTGTCTTGACTTGTTTTCAGATGATTGTTATGAGCACTCCTAATTGCAAAATTGCTGCTTAATTGAAAGACTCTCTCAATCACCTCTTAAAGCAGTTCATATGCTGGCATACTCTGTGATATCAAACAGTGAACTGCATTTTAAATAGGTGTTTTTAATATCAGTTAAAGTTGAGTAGTTGCTTTGTCATTTATTTTTTTTAATTTATACTGAAATGAGAAGTAGTGGAATAAATTACAGTCTCTGGTTCCAAAAGAGGAAAAAGGTGAGTAATATCCCCTTTGACACATCTTATCGCAGTGAACAAGCAGTACAGGTGTGCTTTTAAACAAGCTGACTGGTGTGCAGCTGGAACTGAGACTGACAGCTGGTAAGCTGTGACCACTGTGTATCATGCTGGCCACTATTGTCTTCTTGTTGCCTTGTGCTCCCCTATCTGACTGTTTCCATCTGTTGTCTCTTGTCTCAGAGCTGGGTTATAAACTCTTTGGGGTAGGGTGCTGACTTTTTGTACTCTGTTCGTGCAGCACCTAGCACTATAGGATCGTGGCCCGTGATTGGACTCCTAGACGCTGCCACAATAATAATGCGTATTATCTACACAGTGCATTCAAACATCTTGTTGTTCTATTGACTAAATTGTGTAATAGATGATGATGATGCCAGGTTAAATCCTTATGCCACTTGGAGGCAGACGTCTTTAAATACTAGAAGACCCCGCATCAAAGAGAAGAAAATACTTTCATTTCTGCTATTTTATGCTAGGCACGTATTGCTATAATTTTAGATCCTGATCCTTCAAACATGTATGAGGGTAACTATGCTCAAATGAGAAGTCTCACTGACTTCTCTGCAAATATTCACATGAGTAAATTTTATGCAAAAGTGTTGTTTGCTGGTTCAGGGTCTTAATTTTTCACTTTCTTCACAATACTAGGACAGATCCTCAGCTGGTGTAAAATAGTTGCATTGATTTCAGCTGAGCCAGATTGACTTAAACTAGCTGACGATCTGCTAATATATTGAAAATCTGATTACATTAACCACAATATTTGCTAGTCATGCTATATTAACTTTGTTAAACTAGGTGTGCAAAGAAAAAGTATCCTAATTTCAATCACAGTAAGTATTAATTCCAATTCTTTCTAAATCACTCAAGTATACAAAGTGAAAAGGAAGGGAGAAGAAAACAGGTTGTTTTTATTTTGTAATATAAACAAAGGATTTGCTAGGATGATACTGACTAGATGTGATTATAGTCCCTTAGTTACTCTGATATTACCAGTCCCAAAACATTCCATTACTGCATAATCTAGGCTACAGCTGTCTGAAGATTAGTTCCATTGGACAACTAGGAAAAGCAAAATAAGACTTCATGTACCAACTTTTCATACATTTGTGACAGCTGTCATCATGCTGCAGTAGTTTGTATATTTACTTCATTAAGAATGTAGTATCTTTCTATGAAGTAATTCTCTTTTAAACTAGTTAATTAAGACTTTGTAATTTCTTATCATGGCAACTGTGTACAGAATTGAAAGCATGACAATCCATATGTTTTTTTTTCTGTTAAATCCTCTAAAATGCTTGAAATTTAATGGCTCTTTATCCATAAAGGTGCCTTAATTTTGGGTCCATTAAATCTATTTGCCTTTTTCTATATACTCTCACAGCAAAATGCAGAAACCATATTACTTAATTTCAGACTGTATTATAAATTTAAAGAAAAATAGGGATGTTGCTTTAATTTCAGAGTAGAATAATTACAAGTAATTCTAGGGGATAAAAAAATACTTGTTGCTAAATTCTAAAGAAGTATTTGTAGATCCGAGTAGCTCAAAATCTGAACTACTACCGCCACCTAGAGATAAATTCCACACATTTGGCAGATATGCCAACAACTTTTTGTATGTGCAGCTCTTGAAAACTGAAATTGGTGATGAGGCTATTAATCTTAACTGCTCCGAGCAGACAGAAACTAGGTCTAGCAGAGGTAACAAAGAGTCCTGTGGCACCTTAAAGACTAACTAAAGTATTGAAGCATAAGCTTTCATGGGCTAATACCCACTTTGTAGGATGCCAGACTAACACGGCTACCTCTCTGATTCTAAACTAGGTCTAGCGGTTCATGGTGTCTTTTTTTGTTTTTTAAATATTTATGCATTAAAGTTGTGTCTATGACTTTTCTGATGAGGCAGATAACTCTAATCACACAGTCCTTTTTATGTGGCATAAACAAATAAACAAGAAGGATCACTTTCAGTAAATCAGATGCCTACTTAACTTTATATTATTTGCAAGTTAAATTTCTTTGGGTTTGTTACAGATGTCAGTGAGACTTAATTGCATATTCAAAGCGTGAGCCAAATATATGAGTGCAAAATCCCTTTAAGGATTTGATTTTTTGTTTATGTGAAAACTCATTTAAAATAATTTTATTAATGGGAATTCTAAGAGTTTTTGGAGGCTGTGACTCTTGAGGATGAAATCCTCTCTGCATTGAAGTAAATTGCAAACCTCTCATTGATTTGAAAGAAGCTGAAATTCTGAACCCAATCTTTAAACATAGTATTGAAGTTGAATGGGGGGAGGGATATGTAGGTGTGTGTTTACCTCTTCCATACATTAAACAATGAAGAGTGGATTCTTCCGTTCTATGTGTGACTGGCTCAGAGAAACCCAGATTGAAGGGGCAATCACAATTTCCCCTCTTAAAGTTTTCATATTTCCTTCTGGTTGGTGGTAATTATAGTACTTGCCTTCCATTTGGGAGTATGTTTCCCTGGTGCAACCATCAGGAGTTGTTCATACAGAACACTAGAGTGTCTCTGCACTCCCTACCTCCCAGAACTCATGTAATCTTTTTTCTGAATATGTCTCCCTGACCTCTTATAGGAGACTGGTTTCAGAGACTTAAAAGTAGACCTAAGATAGCCAATATAGGGCCATTAAGCTAGGGTTTTCAAAGATATCTAAGAGGTTGAGGCCCCCAACTCCCACTGAATTCCAATGGAAGTTGAAAATCTAACTCTTAAGCAACTTTGAAAGTCCCAGTCTATAATATTTACTTAGCATCTTGTCTTTTTATATGTGACTCTGGCTATTTCTCAGAATCTTTAGAACCTACGATTACAGTTGCACACTATATTATGGTGGATGACTAATCTATGTTTCCTAAGTTTCTCTTGGGATTCAACAAGTTATTGTGATACAGTAGACTCCCGATTATCCGGGCTCGGGTTAACCGGGCTGCGGATTAACCGGGATGTCTAAAACAGGGTTAGGCAGGCTCAGCGCTCAGCCCGCTGCCGCTTTAGACTTTCCCCGCAGGCACCTGCCAGCCGGGGTCTCAGCTCCCGCTGCCAGCCTGGACTTCCTACACCCAGGCTAGCAGTGGGAGCTGACTGGGGCAGGTAGTGGGACCTCCTCTCCCCCACCAGGGTGGCCGGCGCACCCCCTCTCCCCTGCACAGGGCGGCTGGCACACCACCCCCTCCCCCAAGTGCCCCACAGTAGACTCTTGATTATCTGGGGTTTTATTAACCAGGATTAAGTTTTTCACGATCATCCTGGATAATGGAGAGTCTACTGTATAAAGAGAATCCTTTATATTCAAGTTAGGAACACAAATGCAGAAGCCTCATGCTGTGCTACATGATAGAGAGTTATATGGTGAATGTTCACTGTATCAAATTATAATCTCCGATATCTGAGAGGCTCCCATTGATTGTAATGCAAGTTATGCATGCGCATCTGAGAGCAGAAGCTGGCCTATTACAGTATAGGTAGCCATTTAGGGGGACATATATATGCAGTGCTGTATAACAGTAGGCTGGTGGAAAAAAAACATGTCTAAATTGTGGGGAGGGCTCTTATACAAACATATAAGTTTAAAAGATCTCAAAACATGCTTCTGCATCATGGTTATTTATATAGCAACAAGCACTGGACTAGAATTCTTTTCCTCTCACCCCAACCAATGCGCATGGGATCTTATATTGTGTCTAAAGGAGACGGTAGAATTAAATGTACAACCTCCTGTCAACTCTACTACGTGTTATGTCTCATCCAAGATGACCAAAATACTGCTTTATTTGAACATAAGAGCTCCTGAAGAAATACAGCATTGTTTAGAGCAGGGAACTGAACATCATAATCTCTCAATTCTTTAACCAGCTTTGTCAATCACTTTTTGAATTTGGGTACATCCTTAATCTCACTGGGGCTTAGTTTGTCCATCTCTAAAGTGAACATACACCTTCTAAGGCCGTTCAGTGCTTGAGATCCTGAGATGAAAAGGAATTGATTACATATATTTAGCTTTATTCAAGGGCTGAATTTATGAAATCCGTCACTCCCCCTTAAGAATAATGGTGTCCCAAAAATATAGTTGCTAGTGTGAATATTCTTGGCAAGGGCTCCTAGTCATGAGAAGAACTTGATTCTTGGTGCTCTCAGATAAATGAGTCTGCTGTTTCCTGCTCTCATACTTGGATCTTCAATTGATATTTGTGCTCCTTATGAGTTGATCATCTGATTAGGACATAAATGCCAAAAGGCCAATGGTTGTCATGACAGGCTTCACTCTGAATGCTGACAACTGAATCCAAGGGGGAAGAAAAACCACAAACAAATTCCAGTTGGCAAGGAGTCTAAACCAGCACCCAAGATCCAAACACAGATGAACCATGGTGAAGTCCTGAACTATATGGCTACCCTTTATCCTTACCATCCCTCAGCCCTATTGGGCTGAATCAAAATCAGATCTGAACACCTCTGAACGTCTCCAGGATTCAAGTCCAGATCTACACTTTACAGCTTATGACAAAGTCACAGATTATCTTTTCACTGCAAAATATTCTTAGTTTACCACAGGTACATCGTGCAGATTGGTCAGCAAGGAGGACCTTATTTTTTTGTTTTTGTTTTTCTTTTCCTCTTTTTAATGAGAGGCAAAGAGAAGTTTTGCAAGGTTTATTTCTGTATGAGGGAAACAGCTTAGAATACACAGGATGCTCTTAAAGGAAACAGTAGAAAGGTGAGCTAAGCAATTGTTTATCCACATGCACTCAGTAGGGTGGGGAAATCAGAGCACTACAACTGCATGTAACAACGTGGAAACATCCAGCACCATAACAGTGGTACTCATAAACAAAGATACCTAGTTTGTTAAAGAGCCCTGTCCCATATCTCGGTGACGTGTTTTCCTTGGAACACAGGAAAAACGATGCAGCGTTTTTAAGTTCCTCTTTAAGTTGCCCTATTAAATTGTCATAACATTTACCAATGCTGGCACAAAATTTACTTTTCCAGCCTTACAACGATAAAGATAAATGAAAAAACTAATGATTTATTTGCCTGTTCTAAACCAAATATTCACCTAGGACCAGTGAGAGAATAAGGTTCTGCAAGACTACATTGATATAAGACTATAAGAGAGCTGAGCCTCTTATAAGTCTCTATGGAGTCTCTGCCCAGGGTTTTGGCAACACTAAGGGTGACAGTTCCATAGAAGTAGCGTGAAAAGCTTAGTCACCTGGATTTATTCTAGCTTGGTTCAACATTGACCTTTTGCTGAACAGAGACCCCAAATTGTATGAGAATATTAAAATCATGCACTTGGAAAAATCTTCTATAACCTCCTTGCTAATGGGCCAGTAACCATTAAATGAGAAATGGAAAACAGGACAGAGTAAAGCCATGAAGGAGTTTAAACAAAGGCTGCTCTAAAGCAAACTGAATTGGGGCCAAATCCTGATGGGTGCAGAGCACCTGAAATTTACTTCTGTAATCAACTCCAGCTCACTGGGAATTGATTATGCTGGGAGTTGCAAGTTCTTAGCACTTCTGATGATTGGTAATCTTCAGGGGTACACCAAAATGTGATCCATTGAATTCTGTGATATGATCTAAGGCCCTCTTACCTTGAATAGAGAGATGTGGCCTTGGAGATGATGGAATCCAATATGCCTGCCTCCATCTTGATTTTTTTCCATTGCTTGGATCAAGATGGAACTCTGCACACTGGATCTCATCCTCTCCTTGGGCAATGTATCTGCATTACAGATAGGGCAACTCTATTCTTCTCCATTTTAAACAAATTAAGGGGTGCCCCTCGCGTTCCTGCCAAAATATCATGCAGTTCTCCTAGGGCAATGTTTTTTACAAGCCTGGCTGTCACCTACTTGTGCAGTAGTTGTTCTACATGTGAATAGTTATTTCCGGCTTTTCTTAAGCTGCTTTCACTTGGAGCATAATCATTGTGTATAAGCCAGAGAAGCTGTGATGTGTCTCAGATCAATACTCTGGAAGAGCTGCCTCAGCATGGAAGAGCATGTTTCTACATTAACATGTCATTTCAATTTTTAACAACATATATATTTTTATTTTGTTGTTGAGCCCACATATTAGAAGCATGGAGATCAGGTTAAAAACTGAAGAGAGCAGGGGGGAGGGGGAAAGAAAGCCATATGGCAAGAGCAGGAGGTCTGGCCACCCCACCTTGGGCTCGTGACAACATGCCCTACATTTAACCTACAGTCAGGAACTAATTAACAACACAGATGGGAGTGAGCTAGCATATGTATGCAAAATAATACCCCTAAGGTTTTAATCAGCAGCCCTGCCTCTTTCTGAGTAAGAAACCGAGTGAATCTAGTGTTGCTAAAGAGAGCTTTGCAAAATGTATGAGTAATATGTATGGGTAAGTTATGTTCTGTAGTGGCTAGAGCAGGGGACTAGGAGTTGGGGCTCCTGTGTTCTTTTCCTGGCTCAGCACTGATTTGCTGTGTGACCTTAGGTAAGTTGCTTAAATCTCTCTGTGCTTCAGTCTACACATCAGGAAAATGGGATATTTTTAATACAATTCCTCCCTCACACAAGGGTTGTGGGGCTTAGACTTGATGTCTTTAAAGCACTTAGAGATCTCAGATGACAAGTGCTATAAAAATGTTAGAATTTATACAAGTAAGGAGGGACAACAGAAATTCAAATACTCTGTGTCCTCTTGCACTTAATTTTTTTCAGAGTAATATCTCTCGAGAGTTACCAGACCTGGTTCTTTGTCTGTCTGTCTGTCCATATACAGAGCTGTTCTCTATTTCTGATAGGAAGGTTATTTCTGGGTACCCCACATTGCATCCTTTTGTTTGGCTTTTTTGTTTAGTTTTTGCTTGGAACGGGGAACAATTATATTTTCCTCAGGTGACTTTTGCTTCCTCATTCTCTTCAGCTATCTGAACAGAGGCTCTCCTTCCCTGGAAGGCAGCAGAATCGGTGGGTAGGGGCTGGCCCTGAAGCCACCTCATAGATATATGTTACTTAATTGCTTAAAAATGTGTGTGTTTGGAGCTTGAGGGTCTTGCAACAAGAGCCGTACCTTGGCAACAGGACTACTTCCCCTCCTCCTCCAACTGGTTTTGTGTGTGTTTGTGTGTGGATTTCCTAGAAGCAAAGCATTCTGGAGTGTTAGATTGGGACAGGCTATCTTTTATGTATCACTGCTTACAGGTATGTTAGAAGTACTTGTACACTTCTGCAAATAGTTATAGGATACATTTTGGGGGGAGATTCATGTTTGGGAAGCCATCTACACTCCAATAAACCACCTTTGTTATATAGTTATACTGCAAATATAATCATTCCCAAATATGCATCTGCCCCTGAGCAGTCTTGAGTGTGAGAGTCTGTCTCACTGCAGCCTCTCTTCTGTATGGCAAGAGATTGTGCTGCTCTGATGCCACTGTTCAGGTGGTAACCCCATTTAATTTCATTCCCACAAGATCAGTCCATGGACATACTGGGCCATAGCCTCAGCTGGTGTAAATCCATTTACCAGTTTACACCAGCTAAGGATTTGGCCTCCTATGGCCTTCTGGAATTTACGAGAGCCGGGAACCTTTTAATTCTGATGGAAATAATGTCTCAGGGTTGCAGGGAGCCTGTCACTAGATCTAGCAACAAGTATGAAATAAACCTGTGTTACCACTTGCTGAATTAACTACCATGGAAAATTGGGGGGCAAACCATAAGTTATTTAATAAACTATATTTAAAAAGTTGCTCAGGCAAGAGGAAAACAAACTTTTTTTTTTTTAAGTTTGTAGGGAAAGAAATCATTTAAATGTTCCATCTTTACAGAAATACAAAATAGCGGAATATTCCTTCAAGAAAAGAAGTCATTCCATTGACATTTGGGAGCAAGAACAGGGGCCCGACAAGAGTTACCTGACTCTTACCCTGTATCTTCTGTAAAGCTACTGTTTTGTATTCACTAGAATCTATTTTTAAAAAACACACCTTGATTTACCACAATGATACTGCGAAGAATCAGAGAAGTAGCCGTGTTAGTCTGGAATAGCAGAGGTAACAAAGAGTCCTGTGGCACCTTAAAGACTAACTAAAGTATGATACTGTGGACTCTACTGCATGATGCTTGTACTCAGAAATTATAAACCATCATTATTAATTAAATCCTTTAACCCTTGTTTCCACAAACCAATATTGTCCTTTACATTCCATGGAATTTTGGACTCTTGCCTTTACCAGACTCCTGAAGCCACTCTGGAACCTGAATGTAAGCTTTAACCCTTGCCCATATATGGAAAGTATCCCCACATGCCATGCTGATGAATGGACTGAGCATGTTCTGAGAGAAGTCCAAACGTGGAGTGGATGGACAGAAGATACTATCAACACCGCTAACAAATACAGGCACAGTTTATGGTAATACCCGTCAGAGCTCTGATAACAGGTATTACCAGTTTTTGGTTCATGATCATCACAGCAAACTGTTGATTTACTTCATTTTGAGGACTGACTATGGTTAAGAGCAAGGTATCCAGTCAGCTATTCTGTCACCTAGATCGATGCCACACACAGTCAAGACCTCAACATAGGTAAGTATCTTGCATAGAACAAATGAGTGTAGCATCCTTATTGCTTTCTTCCTATCTAGAAAGCAGACAGAGGGCTAGTTGAGGTTGTACAGCCTTGTCTGTCTGCCCATATGATGGGGAAAATGTGTCACCTGAACATTATACTTCCTAACCTTTAGTCGTCCTAGCAACATGAGCTATTAGTCCTCCCAGCAACATTGTCTATTGCTTACCTCTGATCCAAACTGCCACCTATGTGGCCCTGTAGGTGGCCCGAAAGGAATTACTGCTTGCAGCAATGTTCTTATATGGGAGGTTCTGCAAGCTTTCCCATTGCTGATAGGCAACCTAAGTACCAAACAAAACTGGTATGACAACTCGTGTGCCAGCATGATAGTGGCTGCAATCCAGCTAAGCATGAGTTTCTGTACTAATGGCTCTTAGGGTTGTCAATTTTGGTTGGATGTATTCCTGGAGATTTCATCACAACATAATCTTAATTAAAGATTAATTAAAAATTAATCTTTAATTCCTGGAGACTCTGGACAATCCTGGAGGGTTGGCAACCCTAATTTGACTCTTGAAGGAGAGTGGCTTGCACAAATCCTGGCTCATTCATTGATTTGAGAAGAGAAAACTACCCTCACTGTGGAACTGGCTAACTTATTGACATAGACTGGTTATATTCCACTGCATAAAGGAATCTGTCTCCTCACAAAAGAGCTGTGCAATGTTTCTGCTGAATCAATCCTTTGATGTAATATCACAAGTGTAAGTGGTGCTAAGATTGTTGCATGCAGTTTTCAGATCTCACCTTGGTTTGGAAATCAGGGTTACTTCCAGCGATCAGTCTTTGCTGATGCTTGGACGTCCCTCTTGGAAGTCCTGCCTTTTGTGTATAGTTCCTATAGAATGGTGCAAGACATATGGCATCCCTCCTCCGCCCCTTTCCCCTCCCCCTCTACTCAGCTAGTAGTAAGTAAAATGAACCTGTTGGTAGCTAAGATATTTGTGTGGTGCTCCTTCTGCATTGCTAGCTATTTCAATTCTAAGATACAGTATTTTCTGGTTAGTGCATTATCCTGTATTAGTGGATGCTCATTAGAACGTTCTATAGCTCAGTCTGCAGAACTGTTTCAGTGACAATCCCATATTTGCATGCTCACAAGTTTCTGAAAATTATTCTCCTTTGGAGTGGAGTGTTCCACCTGTGGCCTCTATCGGAACGTGAACTCCTTTTTGGAAAGCTGCTATTGTTTATATTCACTATGGTAGTGCTCAGAGGCCCGAGTCCTAAGGTGACCATATTTTCCAAAGAGAAAATGGGACACCCCCAGCTGCTCACCTGAGCCCCCTCCTCTCCCTCCCGCATGAGACCATTGCCTGTGACTAGAACCCTATAGGGGGGACCCCCTCAGGAGTCTGTCAGCACATCCTGGAACCCTGCTTCCTCTCTTTTCCCCCTCCCCCCCCTTCCCCAACTCTGCCTCCCCTGTTGCAGGGGGCTGGCATTTCCACTTGCCTCCCCCCAGTTCCTCCACACTGCACTCCACTTTTTTGACAACAGTAGGCATTTGTCCTGTTTGCTCTTGCCAACTGATCAAGTTAGCAAAAGCAAATGGGACAAATGCCTCCTTTAAAAAAAGTTGTTTTTTTTTTTAAAAAAAGTCAGGCTAGCCGGGACAGGGTTTAAAAAAGGGACTGTCCCAGCCAAAACTGGACATATGGTCACCCTGCCCAATCCAGATCAGGTCTCCAAGGTGCTGGGTGTCATGCAAACTTGGGGACTCCACAAAAACCCCATATGGTACCCTGAATAGCTATATACTCCCCCAGAGCCACAGGTTGGCTAGCACAGCCATACAGTGTATTATTGTTGTACAGCAGCTGTGATACACTCTTGTGATACAATAAGCATGTCTCATTTTCACAAGATGTCATTTGCAACAAAATCAGATGTTCTTGCAGCTTTACTTCCAAATAGTACCTAGCTTGTGGAGTTCCATCGCTGCCATCTCCGGCAACATAGCTGGTTGATATAATTACCTGAAGAAGCAGTAAGCACCAGCATGAATAGGGAATAATTCTTCCCTCACATCATGCAACAGTTTATGAACACACTAATTCCTTAGATTGTGTCTTGTGCGTGTGGTTTTTTTTCTTTGATTTCAGTAATAAAAAATAATTATAAAGTTGGATGTATAAATTGCCCTAAGGATAACCTACATGCATCAAACCTCCAGTTATGCATGCGTTAAAGGTTAAGCTTGTTTGTTCTCAGTACATTTGCAAATCATGTGCTGACATGCATTTCATTTTGGTATTTGTTCACACACTTCTGTAATGATACATAGAGCAGGAACTCATGCCTGTGCCATTCAATAAAATTTAGCAAATTGAACTTTAAAAAAAGTCTTAGAAAATGGTAAGACAGAAATGGAATAGTTTCTTGCTGCTAATTTTATCTCCTACCTGGGGTTCCATTCTGATGTACCATTCCCTGCCTAATTTGTTCCCTTTATTTTAACTTTCAAAACCATGTGGCTTTAGTGTCAAGATCCAGTGGAGAAATGTACTTATGCACAGCTATTGACTAGGTCTCTCTGTTGGAAATAGGACCTGTTAATCTTTTTATAATCTGCTTATATTACATATCTATATAATTATACTATTTTATATTTCAGTGCAGTCTCATTAAATGCAAATATTTGTTTTATTGGAGGGATTATACAGATATGTAATTAACGTCAGATGTAAACTAGTCCTGGATAATTGGCAAGGCCTGCATTTAACCGGTTGCCTTCTTATTGTTACAGTTATATGGCCTACTTCAGACCTCATTTACACCAATGTAATTCCATTTACTTCAGTGGTGTTACACAGTGCAAAGCAGATTAGGTTTATCTGAGCTCAGGCCCATGTGGTGTAGGACCTGACTTTTTGTTGTTCTTGCTCTGCCATGCTGTATTGGGGAAGAAGGATGTTTCTGTGGTCAAAACACTGGGATGAGACTCAGGAGACCTCATTTCAATTCCTTAGCTCTGCCAGAGGCTTCCGTGTGACCTTGGAGAATTCTCTTAATTTCTATGTGCCCCAGTTCCCCCTCTGCCAAAATAGTATTTTCTTTATCTTGGCTAGTTATACTATAAACTCTTACAATGTGCATGTAGAGTGCCTAGCACAATGGGGCTTTGTTCTGTCGGGGCTTCTAGATGCTACCACAATACAAACAAATCATAAAAAGTGTAGTGTGTCAAGCTTGTGCTGAAGCCTAATACATCATCCCAGAGCATAAACGATGGGAAAGAAATGACAGCGCCCACAGAGAACATGCAGGATCAGGCCCTGGTCTGTGTTTTGAGTTGAAGGGGGAGATCTCACTCTGGTTGACCGAAAGAAAAAGCAGTGGCAGGAAGGCTGTGGCAGGGAGGAAAACTGAGTTACTGTATCACTGCAGGAAGCTGGCCACCACCCTCTCCCTAGCAAAATAAGCAGAGGATCTGTCCCCAAATCCTGGAATACCCCCGAGATTCCCATTGATCTACTACAGAAAATGGACCATCCATAGAGGAGCCCTGTGCATCTGTACTGGCTTAGTGGTCCCGTTTCACACCTTTTGGCTCTATGCCCTGGGGCCTTCCGAGAAAGTGAAAGGGCATTCATGTTACATTAACTTCTAGGTATATTCGTCTCTGTTTGCCTATGTGGGAGAGGGCCAATTGTCATAGCCCAGCCCTGTGCACAGATTCCTGGAATTGCTGAGGCACCTCCATCCAAGGTTTCATTGAGGTTGTCTTCCCACGTGGAAAGGGAATGTACCATGCACTGATTCTGGAAGGTTGATTTCGCCCCCCTCCTCTTTTGCCCCCCCCCCCCATCACAGATACAATAGTAAAAGATATTTAGAAATTCAGCTAGTAAAGCAGATTGGAAGATAGGCAAATTCAGCCCTCTTCTCTTTTTTTCCCCTCCTCTGGCTCATATAGCACAGTAGCTAAGCAGCAAACAGGAGTGCATGCATAATCTGCATTGCTATTTGGATTTACAAGGCATTACAAGGTAATGGAACAGGAAGTAAATCTATTGATCTGGGAGCAGAAGGGAAAGAACTGAAAACTCACTTTCAAACTGTAATAACTGTTTTCAGTGACTCTTTTGATATGGATATTACAATATTAAGGATCTGGTACCAATTCCTTAAGTAATATATGACCCTTGCATTCATCAGTACATTTGCAGTGCCCGGGGTAATAGTTTTAAAGTAACCCCCCCCAAAAAAAAGTCTCCTGCTTTTGAAAGTGGCTGAAAGATTTTTATCTGTGCACTAAGATTTAACACTGTCATTCCATTGTGACCTCATTATTACAAGATTAGCAGACTTTGTGTGACTGCTTCTGTGCTTCCACTATGAGCACACTGTTGCCTAAGAAATGAAAAGGTTTTGTATGCGTTAAAAGGATTTCCTGACATATTAGCACATTTGGACATCATTCTGTGCCGGAGATGATTGTGCCCAATGAACAAGTTACTAGCAGTCTCTATTCTCTATAACGAAATACAGACTGACCAATCTTTCGAAATCTTACCTATCCATTGGTACTTGACCCATAACTCATTTAAAGGGGAGACTGTTGAAATGTTTGGTTCCAAAATTCACTTATCCGAAATGTGTGTTTATGGTGCCTTAAGAGTGGATTCCAGGATAGTTTTTCTGTTTGCAGCCAGGCTAAATTGTTAAAAGGGAAAAAAGCTATGGTAGGTTGACCTCTTAGATCAACAAATCCACATGTGTGCTATCATTATGCAACTCTGGCAATGTAGAAAATGGCTGAGAGGATTGTTAATAGGATTGAAAGCCTAATTGGACTTCAGCCCCCATCCCTCCAGATTACTTATGCACGATAAAGATAATCCTATGTCATGCTCTAGGTGTAAATTGATCAGGATTAGGGTGGATTCTTTTCTACAGTGATGGAGGGAAGAACTGGTTAGGTTCACTGTGGGAGGTAACTGACTGAAGCACTAGGTATTGAGCACTGACTTGGATGACCAGATGTCCTGATTTTATAGGGACGGTCCTGATTTTTGGGTCCTTTTCTTATATAGGCTCCTATTACCCCCACCCCATCCTGATTTTTCACACTTGCTGTCTGGTCACCCTAGCACTGACAGACTGGATGGACCAATAGCCGGCTGGCAGAGGATACATATGGACTAATGGACTGAACCTTTCTTTTTTGGTCTCCCACAAGCATTGTCATGCCTCTTTTTTCCATAGTATCTCTTATGACTGACTCTGACTCTGGGGGAGTAGATGGGGGGGGGGTGTAGGGCAATCACCTGGATGCCAACTTCCAGAGGTGCTGAACTGCTGTGCCACTCAGTTTTGGCTGGTTTCCCCTCCCTTCTCTCCCCCCCCCCCCAACGACTCGTGAGGAGGCACCAAAAACATTATCCACCTTGGCCAGCAAAACGGCTACAGCCACTACTGGTGAAATATATATCCTAAATCATTTTGTAGAGCCACTAGTCTCTTCTCCTTTAAATCCTTCTTAAAACCCATTGCTATCATGATGCCCACTGTCAACTGCCTAGGTAGGTAGTCTGTTAGTGATTCATTCTGTCACTCATTTACTTACCTAATTTTAAAACAAATTTTGAGGCCCCCAAACTGTACACATAGCTCACATGTGAGTCCCTATTACACTTACCTTTGTCTCTTCCCCACCCACCTGGCATGTCTAATCCTTATTTAGACTGTAAGGTTTTTGGCACAGGGACTGTCTTTTCTTTTATGCTTGTACAGCTCCTTGCTCAATGGAGCTTGGGCTGGGGCCTCTGGGCACTACTGTAATATAAATAATAACAGTAATGAGTACTTGAATGGAAGCCATAAGATCTTGGTTCTGGTCCTAGCTCTGCTGTTAACTTATTGTGTGACCTTGTGGCAATCACTTAGGGCAGAATTTTCAAAATGTTTACAGATTTTTTTCAGTGTCTCAGTGTTTGGGTGCAGCTGAGCATAATCTCTGTGCCATTGTCAGTAAGATAAATCTATGTTTATATTGATCATCATATCCAATCGGTAAAACAATTTGAGATCCAAAGGATGAAAAACACCATTTATGCACAAAATATGATTGTCCCTCATCATTAGAGCAAGTACTATGTTCCTGTCAATCACAGCCATCAGGTTTGTTTAATTTAATGTGTCTGTGACACACTTAAACAGGAAGGATGGCTTGGACATGAGGGGTGAGTTGAGCTGGGGAGATCCTCAAGTAAATGTCTCTTGAAAGAAATAACCCTTCACTAACTGAATGTTAGGCCCTGAAACCTGGGCAGTGTCCCTTTAGCATGTGAACTTTTTAATTTGGTCTTTTCCACTTGCAAATTTGGGAATACTGGTTTCCCACAGAATATTTGTAGAAGATGAAGTAAGACTTCTACAGAGCACCCTGTTGCCAGACAAATACAGCATTTACTCCAGCGTGCATGCCAAGTATGAGGTACTTCCGAATAAACTTCAAAAGCACTGAAATGAACATTAGCTGCTGCTTCAAAAATGTGAACAATGCCATTGCTTTTTAGCAAGCAGTGCACTGGCACGAGCAGGGATAGGAAGGGCAAAAAAAGTAACAAGTGGTCTTAGAAGATGTTGTAGCAGCACTTTCAGATCAGCAAACACAGCTCTCTTTGTCAGTGAGAGGTTTCAAGGATTGTATGGATTTCTTATTAAAGTGTGCAATGTAGCATCTAAAATGTGCACTGTACAGACATACATAGCAAGAGACCGTTCCTGCCCTGAAGCACTTATAATCTGGAAAGACAAAACAAAGGGGAGGTGGATAGACATGCAAACAGACTCTCTGAGGTGCTGATAGGAACACATTTCGTTAATTCTACTGGGTGTGTGGTGTGGGTTTTGATAATATATAAACCACTCCCTCACTCTTCTTCTTCCATACTGCATGCTGTTTGCCTTATCAGACATGGCAAGCATTTCTCACACCTTGCCCACCTCACACCACAGACTGTGGGCTGAGTGTGAGAGACAAAAGGCAAACCAGACAGTCATGATATTTAAAACTCCTGGGGTGGTGGCAGAGTCCAAAAGGCTGGGTCATGCTGGCTCTGCTGTGCTCAAGCACTGGAGCCAAATATTGCCATTCTTCCTCAGGCAAAACTTTCATTGAAATCAATGCTGAGTTCAACAGCTAGCTTGCCTGAATAAAGACTGTAGGATTTGTTCCTTGCCAGTTACTGTACGGTGATTTTATTATTAGCCTTTCAATATAACATGTGTTGAAACATTTCCATCTCATTCAGGTGATTCAAACAACTTATTTACTTAGGCTGCATTTTAAGTGTGTATTATAGTATTAACTCTGTGATGGTTTCTCTGGTTGCATAGTCGATTTTTGTACAAACCTACTTTTAGGCACAAAGTAGGCCTGCCAGCGCTCAGTAATTGTATAGCTTCTATTGGTGATCGAAGTTGTTTTTCAAACCATGGTTCCAGCTTCTGTTGATTGTGTCCACATGTGCAATAGACAACCTCAGGCAGACAGACTGTGACATGGTTTGGGCCATAACGCTCCTCAATATAAAATACCTGTGTGCACACTCAAAAGGGAAATCTTGTTTGACCCACATGAGCAACAACCACACAGGAAAACAGTTGCTGGGGAGGGTTCTGGCAGAGAAACTTTTATTTAATATGGCTGTTACTAACACAGTTCAAGCTGTAGTATGGATAGGGACTAAATGCCTAACTACCGGTAATTACTTTTTGCCCAGAATGTTCATGTTGTGACCTACACAACCTCAGTTTTGTTTTAGTAGCCAAGAAGAAGGTAGCCCTACTTTACATCTTAACTTCTCCATCAGGGTTAAAATACATTGTCTGTTACAACTACACAGCTCTCTCTGAAACTCTTCAAATTCTTACAGTTGTACTGTGGATGCTTAGTGCCATTTCTAATTTGCTAGTAGTACACTTGCAACACAAATGGAAGGTCATTAAATCTTAAACCTATATAGTATCTGAAGTGTGACATTTACTAGTGAGGGACCTTGGGCCGGGTTGCCTATTCATTGGCCTGTGTGTTAGCTGAAGATATAAATCAAGGGACACATGTTGAGTGTCTTTTTATAAAACAGAAACAATGATATTACTGATATTAATCTGCACCTTTGTGCAACTGATGTTCATAATGGCTGTTACATAAGTAAACCTTTCTCCTCTAAGGTCAGCTAAATAGATATGGAGTTGTTTTGGCCCCTATGAAATTTTAAATATCTGTTTTTTGTCTTGTCTTTAACAGTTCCACCAAGTAAGAAGAGTGATGACCATCCTTTTCCTTACTATGGTTATTTCATACTTCAGTTGCATGAAAGCTGCCCCTATGAAAGAAGCAAGTGTCAGAGGACTAGGCAGCTTGGCTTACCCAGGTCTTCGGACCCATGGGACTCTGGAGAGTGGGCCCAACACTGGTTCAAGAGACCTGACATCATTGGCAGACACTTTTGAACATGTCATAGAGGAGCTTCTAGATGAGGAACAGGACGTCCAGCCCAGTGAGGAAAACAAGGATGCCGACTTGTACACATCTCGGGTGATGCTAAGCAGTCAAGTGCCTTTGGAGCCCCCATTGCTCTTTCTGCTTGAGGAGTACAAAAATTACTTGGATGCTGCAAATATGTCCATGAGGGTCCGGCGCCACTCTGACCCTGCTCGCCGTGGGGAGCTGAGCGTGTGTGACAGTACTAGTGAGTGGGTAACAGCAGCAGAGAAAAAGACTGCAGTGGACATGTCTGGTGCAACGGTTACGGTCCTGGAAAAAGTCCCAGTACCCAAAGGCCAACTGAAGCAATACTTCTATGAGACCAAATGCAATCCCAAAGGTTACACAAAAGAGGGTTGCAGGGGCATAGACAAGAGGCATTGGAATTCCCAGTGCCGAACTACCCAGTCTTATGTGCGAGCTCTCACCATGGATAACAAAAAGAGAGTTGGCTGGCGGTTTATAAGAATAGACACTTCCTGTGTATGTACATTGACCATTAAAAGGGGAAGATAGTGGATTCGTGTTGTATAGATTATATTGAGACAAAATTATCTATTTGTATATATACATAACAGGGTAAATTATTCAGTAAAATAATAATTTTATGGACTGCATGTATAACTGAAGTTTATACAGTACAGTGGTTCCACAATCTATTTATTGAACATATCCATGACCTGAAGGGGAACAAACATCATTTGCGCACAACTAAAACAAATAAGTCTCTGCATTACATTCCTCGATAACATTGTGGTTTGTTGCCGTTGCCAAGAATTGAAAACGTAAAAAGTTAAAAAAAAATTAATAAAATTGCATGCTGCTTCAATTGTGAATTGATGATAAACTGTCCTCTTTCAGAAAAAAAAATTGAACCAAAACATTCCGTTTACATTTTAGACAGTAAGTATCTTTATTCCTGTTAGTATTATATCTGTTTACTGCTTTTAACTTCTGATAGCGTTGGAATTAAAACAATGTCAAGGTGCTGTTGTCATAGTTTTACTGTTTTATTTTTTTACTTTTTAAATTCCCATGAGGTTGGAATAGGAAAAAAAAATCGTTATGTTCTGGATAAAACAAATTTGGGTTTTTTTGTATGTTGTGAAGGTGTTTGCAATATTGAATCAGGCTACTGACTAAATAAATAAATAATAAAAAAGAGGCAACTGAAAAAGAATGCTGATATTCCACTTTGCATTGCTGAACTGCAAGCTTCAGGACAGCACTTGTGTAACTGTCTGGCTCCATGTTTTGATTTGGGGTTTTTTTTATGGCTATATTTTGGGAAAAAAATACATTTGCTTATATCACATTGGTTTGTGGGGGAGGGAGTGTGGCATTTGGGGGAGGGGTTGTTTGGCATTTCCCTCCCTCTTCCTGTCTTGGGCAGGAAATTGATTGCAATCTCTAAAATATTTCCTCAACATACGACTAAAGCTTGTCATATTGAAAATATCCTCTAGTGTTGAGAGCAATTACTTAAAATGTAATAAAAGACTTTTTGTGCTTGGATCAAACAGTTTGTTGAAGCATAATAAAATTTCACAATGATGTGGTCTGAACAGAGTACAATAAACGTAGATCAGGGCGGGCTACAGCATTGGACAGTGTGGGCCCAATTCAATTATGAGTTACAACACATTGGTTTGAGTGGGGCTGCATGCGTGTAAGTCTGCAACGAATTTGGCACCATGTGTTCAGCAGAAGAGCAATACCATTGCCCTTTAATACTGATGTATGTACTATAGTCTAATTCACCATTGATGACAAAGGAAACATCTAATATGCTCTGACCCTTGAGTTTCTGGGAAATATAGCACTTGAGAAATTGAGAATATTCAGGCCTGAAGAACTCTGGAGGAGTGGCTCTAGAATGAAGTAGAAAGAGGGCTCTACCTCTAACTTTAAGTACCAAATATATTTGGATATGTTCAAGAGGTTCTGTACCTCAAAGTGCAGTGCATGGCCGCTTTGACGGCTACCTCTCTGATTCCTAAATTAATAGCATCATGCATAAATAAGACTGTTTAAAAAAAAAAAAGGTAGGTGTGATCGTCACTGTTGGATAACTAACCCCAAATCCAATTAGATGTGAATATCCAATTGCAGCAATGTCTTGGTCGTCCAGTAGCATGAAATCCGTATTTTTGAGTTAGAAACTCAAAAACAGAGCAAAGATGTTAAACAAAGGATAAATGTAGGTAAGGACTAAGTACAGGATTTGCAGTGAATACAGTGCGTGGGAAACATGCATTTTTGAGTGAGGGAAAGTAGCTCACCCTCTACTTGAATAACCAGTAGTTAGTGAGTCCATTAGACAAATGGTTCAGCTTTGTAGGCAATTCAGGTAAGTGGGACAAAAGAGATAAGAGAAAAAATAGGTAAAACTTACCTAAAAAATAGGACACTTACATTTTGCTATACTTCATCCAGAATTTAACATTAGCAAAATGTGTGCCCTACTTTGCAACTCTATTTTAAATCACCAAGCAATCAGGCTTATTGTAAAATGTATTCCCTTCTCACATATTATCCCTGGACATATGTTCAGCACTCAATAACCCACCTATTTGATCAATATACAAGTAGACATTATCCCGTAAATTAACCCAATCATCCTTGTCAGCCAAGGATTGACTAAATACATGGTCCTTATGCTAAAGGTAAACAGACTCTGGGTCTGTCCATTCAGCAGAAGAAAGGACTAGCAGAATTTAGCTGCCTTACCTGATCAATGACAACTTCCTCCTCCATCCTCAGTATGTTTAAGCTTAGGGACTGCTAGCAGGAGTGTGCTGCTGCAACTGTGGAAATCCACAGGGATAAAGAGAGAGACATTTATCTGAACCTCTTGAAACTTCAGGCTTTATGGAGAAATTTTAGATGTGCTGCTCCCAGATGGAAACTAGAAATAAAGTACTTAGCTGAAGATCTCAGAACTCCAATTTGAGTTTGCTTTATACTAACTGAAGGATTGGGTGGGAAAGGATTTGATTTTGTTCAAATCACTTGGGCCACCATGAGTTTTGTGTATGTTAAATATCCTTATTTTTCATAGCCCTGATAACACTGTATGAAGCAATTGCAACCACAAAAGTATTTCCATACTCTTTCTGTAGGCAGAAGGAGTGAAATCCTGTCCTCACTGAAGTCAATGAAAGTTTTGCCATTGTCTTTAATGAAGCTGAAAGTTCAGGCAAGAAGAGCAATTGACTCTACTGAGGTCTATAAATTTAGAGACGACAATGGTTTTATTGTCTCATATTTTTCAAACCACAGAAATTTAAAAAGACAGCCATGTGTAAAACAGGAAGTGGCGAAATTAAGCAGTGTATAAGAAATAGATAATACGCTTAACTTGGCAGTGGAAGGACAGAGAATATGATAGGAATCTAATTGGGACATAAGATTTAAAATACAAATTTCTAACTGACTTTAATAAGTTTCTGTAAGAGAATTGACTTTCTTTAAATATAATTTATACTAGAAAGAACAAAGATAATGAACTTGCAAAATTATCTATAGATATGTCTTTACTCAAACAAAACTCTCAGCCAGGGTTGGGCCAGATGTGGGGACTATATATTGTAGATTCTTCAAAATACTGTACATTGATCTATGTCCAAATTCTCCCATTCTTACTCTTAATTAAAATTAAAAAGTGAGTAAAGGGTGAAGAATCTGACTTCTATTTTTCTTTAATAAATGCAAATTTTAAAAAAATCCATAGATTATTTTTTTTGGTGGGGGGAGGATAGGAATAGCAAATGAATCTTTTATGCAGCTATATTAATGTGGTACAAAATATTAATAAGGTATTGGTATTTACAGTTTCTGTAAGATGAAGCAGGCAATTAATTACAGTATGGTTCCATGGCTGTCACATGCCAGGCCTAATACATACATGATCCCAGCCTTGGTCAGTTTTAGTTGAAATGAGATATTTTTTAAAAAGTCACTCAACTGAAGTCTTGCTGTGGTCTGTTTGTGGCAAAGGTATTTCATTCATGTCAGCAGGCCTATTGCTTTGTTAAAGTAAAGACTTTCGTGCAAATGTAGGTTAATGTCTGTGGACCAGTTCTCTATTATTCACCATGTGTAACAAATATTTATTGTATATTTATATAATGTTCTGTTTTTTGGGAAACATTGAAGTTGGCATTAAACTTAAAATTATCTGCATCATACTGTAAATATAATTTAAGCTATATTTAAGTGTACTGATTAATATATGTTTAAGTATAACATTTTTGTATTCTTTTAAAATATATATAAAAACCTGGGCCCGGGAAGGGTTGGGAACCATGTCACTTTTCCTTAATTGTAAACCAAACTTGAGTTTTACTATGAAGATGTGTGTTCCTTGCTTTAAAACAGTTTACTTTATTTTAGCAATAACACTTCATTTAGGGAGCAGATACCCACCTGTTTCATAGCTGAGACAAGATGTGTGATGCAATATATTTTACTGAGGTAACTTCTGTTGGTGAAAGAGACAAGCTTTCGAGCTGATACAGAGCTCTTCTTCATAACCGGGGGCGGGGTTCCATGTCAAGATGTCATTTTCCACAAAACTTGAAGATTCTTTTCAGAATTATGTATTTCCATTCAATTCTAGACCATGAATGGTAGTAACATTAATATCCATAGCTGATTTTATTCAACTATGAAAAACAGTTAAAATTGAAGCACGGGGGTGGGATTTTTAAAATAAATCAGTTATTTATTAACTGAACAAAGTAGACATACATTCAATGTTTATAGTCTGGTCATGTACCTACTTTTTTGAAATGGTACCATGTATATTCATATCCATTACACTGAACTTATATATGACCCTGTGGAGTTCTATCTCAGATTGGAATTTCCTTGGGTTAACATATTGTTAGCCTTTCTAAAAGGATATGCCTCTGCTATAACTGCCAAGCTTTTGTATGCTTAATTATACCATAGTCACAGAATGATCAATAAATCATCATGATGAATGGAAAATTTTCAAATGAGTTACAAAAAAAATTCTTTTTAAATTCCAGTGTTGCAACTTTCCCAAGAGATCAGTGCCAATAATTCCTTCACAGAACCTAGTAAATTGTACTTCTGCAGATTATCATTTATATTAAACACACATGCATGCATATAACCCTTTAGTGTTGTCTTAAAAATAAGGCTAACAAAAGCCATTACAAATATTGAAATGGTTACAGCGTATGGAATAATGGTAAGAGTGAGCTCTTACTGATCTTGCTGCTGGCATTACATTCTTTGCAAGAGGTCCTTGGTTTTGGAACTTGCTTCTCCCCCTTTGTTTTCCAGAGCTGAGATTTGTTAACTCTTCAGGCAAGCTGCAATGCACATTATCTGTCCCCCTCCCCATACCCTCCCACACTTTCCAAAAGCTGTTGAGGTGGGGGTTGGGCTAAAATGAATATATTTATAGGCTTATTTTGTTATTTTAATTCAGGGGCTAGGCAACCAGGGAACAGGATGGGTACCTATACTTTAGAAATTTGAAGGTGTAAATAATCCAGTTGATAGACTAGAAAAGCCAGTCTTGAGTGGCTGATTATAATAACACTGCAGAGACCGAAATGCAGTTTAGCAACCATTATCCATTTTTTTATTTTTTTCTAGTAAGAGACACAAGATTTATATAACTTGGAATCTTGGAGTCCTACTAAAGGGATTTTTAATTATTCAGCCAGAGAACCATGGCAAAAGGAGGTTTTGAACTGGACATAAATGCAACATTAAAAATAAATGAGAAGGCCGTGACATTTATTTCATGTAGTCCCAGATATGTGCAGTACATTGCTGCCACTGCCTACCTCTTCCAATTAATTTCTCATCAGGATGCAAATTAGCCAATAAAGACTCATTCTGTCAGGACTATTGAATTAGAAAGGAATGCAGTGGTTTGGATAAAATATAAACTGAATCAAACCATGAACTATCTTTGAGATCAAAAAGATTTCATCTTATTGTTTATTTTTGCAGGCTAATACCTCTCCTGTTAGCCAGAGATGGAAGTATCATAATATAGCAAAAGGGGTTGCCATAGTGGTATTTCCAGCAAGCTCTTAATGAGGAAGTACCATGAGACAGCCTGACTTTGCAAGAGCTTCAGAGGAAAAAGGTGACAATTAGCACTAGGACTTTTGGGTGCTTCTCCAAATCAAACTCTATAAAATTCACTCTTGCAGACTGAGGGACAGCATTGTTCATAGGTGATACTAGAAAAAACAATTCAACTCAAAACGAAGCTTATATTTGCATTCCCAGCACTTTGGTTTGTCACAGAAACATCATCCAGCTGCTGCAGTTTTGTTTTATTAAAGGACTATACAAATCAAGAGTAAAGAATGAGTCACTGGACCTTCTCTGTAACCTGAGCACTCCTCAGACCTATCCACCCCAAAGAAGCAAATCATGAAAGCTTTACCTGTATTAAAAACACCATTGGCATATTTTATTTTATTTTTACTGGCTTGGTTTGTTGCTCTGGTGTGGACAGAACATCGGTGCAAGCAGTCAGACTAGCCGAAACCTTGCAAAGACAACCTCCAGCTGTATATGAGCACAGATTGTGCTGATTGGAACCCTGTGCTTTGAGAGACTCCCATTCTTCAGTGGCCTTTGCAGTGGGCCCCTAGTTACATAACTTCCGTAGATTGATCATGTGGGAATAACCTATGGTGGGGAACTAGAAACTTTCTGATCGTGTATTTACCCTGGCCCCTCGGGGGTTACTGCACGTTGCTTGGATTTTCCTTGACTTGGTCCTGTGAGAGGGTATGCCCCACCCACCCTCCACCCCAGGCCCTCCGGATCTATTCATCCAGCTCATGCCCCGGGGACCTGACCAGCCCCTCCCACCCACCCCTTCACCATGAGCTGGCTGCTCAATTTGCTATATTTTACATCAGCTGGCGGCTCCTTCATGGAGCCACGAGAAGGGATGTGTACTTGGCGCTGTTCACTCCCCTCCTGGACACCTGCCCTTTTTGCGGTGTGAGAGAGACCCTGGCATGTGTATACCCGGAGTGTGCCAGGTTGCAGCCCCTATTCCCTCCTCTTGGATATAATATTATGGTTTTGGTTGCACTTTTCCCCTCACTTGTTCATCTATACACTCCCCATCTATGGCCCCACAAAGTCGCGGGACTTCTTTGTCAACCTCCTCCTAGCCTGGGCCAAAATGGCCATCTAAAAAAACTAGGGAGAGGAGGTTGGCTGATGGGGTTTCCTGCAACTGCGGGGCCTAATTTCCACTCCTCAGCCCATTCAGGTATCCAGGCAGAGTTCCTCTGGACAGCATCTTCTGGCTCCCTGGACATCTTTGAGGAGCAGTTGGTGCTGTTCAGGGTTCTCTGTTCGGTGTCCCTTTGTTTAGCCCTCACTCCCATTCCTGTTTCATGCGTTGTCCGCTGGAATTATTTGGTTTCCTGGATCTGTGGATCCTCCTCTTAGACTGGGGGGAGGTCCTTTAACAGTGGGCGGGCTTCTGCCAGCCCACATCCTGGATCCCAATAGGCCTGGCCCATCAGAGGTTAACTGTGCATTGCAGGCTGAGGAAACCACACCCCTCCATCCCTGCTGGGCATGCTCAGTCTAGAGATAAGGTATAAAGGGAAGCAGCCAAGCTCAGTTGGTCAGACCACTGAGGAGGATGGATGCATATCGTGAGTGTCTGCCATGGAGCTGTGGGAGCACCAGTTCACAGAGGCCAGTCATGCCAAACCCCCATGTAAACACCTGGGAAGGGACTGAGTCATTGTGAACTTCAGCAGCATCTGACCCTAGAGAACCAGAGGCCCCTGGGAGACCAGGTAGGAAATAGAATCTAATCCAGTCATGGGATGAGGAAACTCATCTGTGTTTCAGCAGAAGCCCTGCTGACCCAGTGGTGGGACCCTCCTGCCTCTGTTAGGATCCTGGGCTGGGACCTGGTGGAGCAGATGGGCACAGGTCTCCCCTATTCCCTGCTGCCAACCCCACACTCGGGTGGCAACTTCTCCCCACTTTAGGCCTAGAGACTTGCAATTGTCTACTGTTCACCTGAGTCAAAATACTAGACTATTGAGACAGAGTTTGCTGTTCTGCCCTGTCAGAGGGCCTGTGCAACCCAGACAGTTGATGCTCTACTCTGCTTGAGGACCTGACACTCTGGGAAGCAGCCCAATCTACTCTGACTACTAGGTCACACTACTCTGAGAGTAAGGGTAGCCCAAAGGATTCTGATCGCTAGCTTGCGCTTGTCTGTTTTTAGGCCGGCGGAGAGACTCTAGCAGTCAGGACATAAACTCCCCGCTGACCACATGTGACAGGGCACTCCTTGATGTATCTACCCCATGACACTCTCCTTTTGTGCTGCTGCTCTGCAATACCAAGTCAGCTCAAAAATGTCTAAAGGCCCAAACAAGGATCCTACCTCCTTTTCACTGGCATTCACTAGGTTAGACATCCAATCACTACTAACCTTTTTGGTGAAAACCGAAACAAAGAAGTCATTTAGCATTTCTGCTATTTCCACCTTTTCTGTTATTGTTTTCCCCGCCTCATTGAGTAACTGACCCATCTTGTTCTCGGTCTTCCTCTTGCTTCTAATTTATTTTGAGAATCTTTTCTTGTTGCCCTTTAGGTCTCTAATCTCATTTTGGCCTTTCTAATATAATATAAACAATAAGAGTGTTACATATAAGTTTTTGCTACTTTCATTCAAAGTACAACAGAATCTAGACAACCAGTGTTTCAAATAATGTTGGTCAATGGTCTGTCTTTGCTAGTATATTTTCCTTTCCTAACACACTAGTTGGTGCCACACTGGTGATAGCAAGGGGGCATTAAAACCAACCAAAAAGCAAGTCTAGCATGGAGAAATTGGTGGTCAGGTTCTGTAAACCATTTAAACCTGGTATAGGGCAGGCTCTCCAGGAAGGGATATGTGTGCGATCCTGGGTACTATGTCAACTTGTTCTACTGAGGGCACACGGTCATGCTGAATGTGTTTATAAGGAAACACAGGCTGTAAAATGGCAGCTCTGATAAAAGAGCGGATACTGCCCAGTTTAAATCACCAGTAAGGCAAGTCGCTCTATAAAAGCACCGAAGAGCTGATGGAAAAAGGTATATGCAGGGACCCATCCCTGAGCCAGCACAGGTGGGTTCTGACCAGATTCCCTTCTGTACCTTTGCCCCTGCATTCCCAGCACACCAGCTCCCTGCCCTCTGGACCTACTGGGCTACCTCTTTTCCTGAGAAGCTCCAGATCCCATCATCTACTTCTCACAGATTCGCACAGGAAAGAGAGAGACTTAAACAGGAAATGGGGATAAGACTCTCTACCCACTCCCGCACCTCATCTCTACGTGTCTTTATGGTGTCAGCTAGGTTTCTGCAGTCTGTGTGAGTAGAGCGTCTCACTTCCACCTCCTGTCAGGCCTTAAGAGTGTCCCAACTACAGGGGCATTGGGGTAGAGCACCTCATGATCCCTGTGTACAGCAAGAAGGTGCAATCACAGTGGGAACTGCACCAACAAGGCCATCAGCAATGGCAGGTCCAGGGGCTGAAGATGACCCCCATATCTGTGGGAGCTGGGTCTAAAACAGACAGTCCCCACAGATCTCCCTAACTGGGGATAATGTGGGGCCCGTAACATCAATGAAGTTAACATGGCTTTTTCCTTGGTTGGGAAAAACAGAGCATTTTTGCCTCCTGCCCCTCATCAGGGCATCTGGGCTCCTTGTCTTCCTTGTGGCCAACAAATATTTTTTATTAAATTATAAATCAAAAATGTTGTTTAACTTATTTGTATTTCTGCTTTGGTTATCTCCAAATCTAAATGTGTATTAACATAATTTATTTTTAATTACTGTGATAGCCTGCCTGTCATTGCAGCAGAGCAACAGATAGTGAGGGCTGAGTAGAAAATAAAAACAAGTTTCCAGTTGAATGTAAAAAGAGAATATGCAAATGAGAATGAATATTCAAATATTTAATCTAGTGCATCATTTGCACAAAATCTCCAGATTTCTGGATATTCAGCTTTACCATCTATAAATCCCATTCACTTTATTTTTTTTTTAAAAAAAAAGCTTGCTGGTAAATACCTGTTTAAAAAAATTAATTCATAAGAAATATTAAATTAAATCTTACTTCAGCTTCCATAGGAAACTGAAACAACAACACAGTGGAGGCTATTCAGATCAGATGCAGTTCTATTCTGCATAACCCCCACTAGAACTTATTGCATATTTTCACACAGCAGCAATACTGCTCATACACTGTTTTTTTACTTAAGGAAATTCACCTAACTTTCTGGAAGTTGGAGTCTTTTCTCAGCCCAAGGAAATTGTTTTATTTATATTTGTTGCCTTAGGCATGAACTTTCATCTCCACGCAACCTGAAATGTTTTTATGTAACATATGACATACAGCGTATTTTTCTATTCCTTGATTGAAATTAGAGTTTAGAGAGCACAAATGTAGCACTGACCCCATATATTATTTCCCTACTGTTAAAATTCATCTTATTTTCCACTGGAAACTAAAAAAATAAAAAAATAGCAAAAAACCCACAAAAACATCTGCATTAGTATTGTTCTTTTATAGACCTTTCCTAAATTAAAACATAGATTACAAGCATAAATATGTGTCCTTAGGGCTTTAGGAGGATTGCCAGCAAAAAAAAGAAAATCTAAAAAACAATGAAGATAAAAGTACTGCAAACAATAACTACACAAAATAAGATCTGGCTGTTACTGAAAATAATGTAATGAATAGCCTGGCAATCTAAAGGCTTTCTAATAACTTTTTATGCAGGAAGTTAGTATGAGAAGACATTAAAACAAAGAGTGGCTGAAGGCTTAGATGTTTTCAAGGGCCTGCAATCCATTAGTCAAACAAGGGTTCCATCACAAAGTTCCCTTTTTTTACCACAGGACTATACTGCTGATATGGATTATAGTACAGTAGGTAGGTAGTACTAAAATCCTATGATTTGGCTCAGAGTCCCCAGTAAAGAGAGTATCCGATATTAAACACTTGTTTTTTAGGCACATGACCATGAAAATCTATAGCAAGACCATTTCACAACTAGTATTAGACAAATATGCCTGTCAGTACTTCCTGATTGGTCTGAGTGGGTTGGGGCTCAATGTATGGAAGATTTCAGATCTTTCTGCAGAGCTCACATTTCTATTTCATTCATAAAGCCTAATTCTGGCTTCATCTCTAAAAGGACCAGGTTGACTTCAATGGGCATTGTACCCAAGTATCTGAGGGCTGAATTTGGCCAGTCGTGTTTCATTTGATCTGACTTCTGGTTTTGAACTTCAATAAAATGCTATGATTTCCAACATTCTATAAGTGGAGAAAATTAGAAACCAAGCGTAGACATTAGTGACACAACATATTTTAGGTTTTATTATCAATTATGCTGAGGCCCTGATCCTGCAAAGACTATCACCTGTGCATAAATTTGCGCTCAGTGAGTGGTTCCATTGAAGCTAATGGACCATCTCACAGTTTGTAAAGTTACAATGGAAATATTGAGACCTAGGCCATTCTGGCAAAGTGAAACTGTGAGTGAAACTGTAATTTATGCCCACTTTACCTCCCCTTTATTGGCATTACAGTAAATGAGAACACAATCCATTAGATTCACTCACATTTTTCATAATATATTTCTGATTATTAAAAGCAAACATTCTTACATTTCGTCAAACCATTTCATACTCCGCATATATATTTCATTGAAATGCAGAGTAATCTAGTGAACTGAGCAGAAGGATAGAAGCTAACCCTTCCTCAGCTTAGCCACTGACTTGATGTGTGACTTGAGAAAACTTAAACATTCTGGCTCTATATCCTTATTTGTTTGGAGATTTTTTGGCCTAGGATTTTTTTAAATAATTTTGTTTATTTTTAACAGGTTGCTAAGCAGCTGTTCTGCAGCTGTTGTACTCTTCAAGGGTCTCCAATTTGCTTTAAAGCAAATTAGCTGGTTCCTGCTAGCAGATGCAAATCCCCAGCAAACCACATGGATATCCTCTGCTATGGTTTGATGCTCCTAAAATGATTACATAGAACTAAATTTATTATCCTAATTATAACAAACAGTTTCTCCATTTAAATGGGGATAATAATACTTAACCTACCACATTCACAGGCTTAGGCCACTATTCTGGAAGATAACTTGAACCACCTGAAGAGTCCCATTGATTTCAATGGAACACCCACCTCATGCTTCGTTAGGCATATGCTTAGATAACTTCCTTAAATAGGGGCTTTCATTTAGTAAGGAGTGTCTAGTGCTTTGGAAATATGAAATGATGTACAAGTGCTAAGTAATATTAGTATTACCCAATCAGCATGCCAGTATATTGCTTTTCCATTTTAGGGGAGGCAGAATATTTTTGGCCTCTTGCATGTAAGTGAAGCGAAAAGCATGTCTCAATCTGACTTCCCTAGGCAACATCTCTCAGCCAAAAAGCCCGAGTGTCACATGCCATCCACTTTGCTGAGAGATGGCACACCACATTCCACAGCATGTAGCACCGTCTCTCACACATTGTATAAGCAGCTTGGATTTTCTTGTGTCTTGTCACACATGGAGACCTGAGAGGGATACAGAAAACAAAGAATATTTTTAACATGCAGTAGTCCTTATTTCTATTTCACCTCAGTCCCTTAACTAAAAGGCAAATCTACCCACATCCTACCAGGGTGGGGTGCCGAGGTGAGAGGGCAGGATGCCAGAATCATATATAATATGCAGTATGGATCTTCTGTGAATTCCCTACACCCTTACTGGGACAATGGGAAGGAAGAGCTGGTGGGGACACCTGGCTATCAAGATTCACTGACTGCTCTCCCCAGGAGGAAGTGAGAAACATCAGAGACACAGGGATTGCTTCTCTACAGCCTAGGGTTGAGGATTCCTTCTTCCATGACATTCCCAGAACACAGCCAATTAATTTAAGATCAGCATTTGTTCACCATTACTATGGATTATGTGTTGCCCACAAATATGTCCATGCCAGTTAAAAAAAACCCTATATATGATCCTTTCACTGGTTTTATGGGCACGCAATCGCCTCACAATTCAATTGATTAAAAGAGTGTGTGAATTAAAAGAACATACCTGTGTTCTAACAACTGAAGCCAGTGTTTGTGCTGCACTCTCCCCACTTGGATTAGTAATCATGGCATATGATTTGCTCTGGCCTCTCCATAGGCTCTTGTATCTTTGTGTAGCTTTTGATTTATTTATTTTTGCTTTGTCTCAGATTCTTTCTTCAGGCTCCTTATAATAATTCTCCTTCGCTCTTGTGTACTAACTAATATTGTTCACAGACATTCTTTCCAGAAGCAGAGCAGGACATCGTGTTACCGGATGGGGTGAATAAGGCTAGCCAATGCTTTAATCTTCTTTAGTTGCCTCTCTTCTTCTGAAGACCCTAATGTGCTAATCCCACCACTCAGCTGTTTGTGCTGTGGACTGACAAGTATCTGATCTCATCCATTTGTCTTGCACAAAGGCCATAAAAAAGCAAACATGCTTGGTGCCTGGAACACAAATCAGGTACCAATGAGACAAGCACTTGGCACCAGCCTGATGGTGAGGAGGCTATTTCAGTACTCAGAAGCCTAATTACAGAGAAAAAGTTCTGAATAGTTAGTATCCAATCCAAAATATTAGAAGCTCATCACATTTCATAAAACAGGATCCAAAATAATATGCCTTTCAGAGAAAGTGACCTTTTAAAGAGATGTAACATGACATTACTGGTGCGCTGTATATAAGGTGACTAGACAGCAAATGTGAAAAATTGGGGTGGGGTAATAGGAGCCTATATAAGGGAGACCCAAAAATCGGGAGTGTTCCTATAAAACAGGGGTCTCAAACATGCGGCCCAGGGGCCGCATGTGGCCCGCGAAACCCTTCCCTGCGGCCCGCCAGGCTTCCTGTTCCCCCCCCCCCCCATAGCAGTTTGCGGGACGGAGGGGCCAGAAGCAGAGGCTTCTCTGCTGCCTGACTGGGCCACGCGTGTTTCTAGCTCTGGACTTCCTATATTGCTCTTGCTTTGTTTGCCAAACAGCTGTTGGTGGTGCCTAGTGCTTTCCAGGAGGGAATGGGGAGCTGTGTGCTCAGAGGAGGAGGTGGGGCAGGGGTGGGACCTCTTGGAAGGGGTGGAGTGGGGGCGGAGCTGGGGCAGCAAGGGTGTGTGCGTGTGTCAGTGGTGTGGCCCTCGAGCCAGTGCACTAGTCCTCATGCGGCCCTCGTGGTCATTTGAGTTTGAGACCCCTGCTATAAAATCAGGACATCTGATCCCCCTAGCTGTGTAACCTGGTAAGTCTAAATGTGGCATGCATCTTTCTTAAACCTTATGCTTTTAAAACAAAACAAAACCTGTTTTTCTATTAGGAGCTACTGAATGTTCTAAGCAGTTTATGGCTTGGCTTGTTTATGAGGAACGGATCCAAGTGGGTTCAAGTAGCAGACTGTCTATTTCTACAAATTTAACTGTAAATTTGCTATTGGTCTTGTGATGGGTTGGGATTACAGAAACCCACCTCAGAGTTGCCAACTGATGTGCCAAGACTACTCATGCCCCTGCTTGCCTTCCCTTTCCAGCTTAGGATGTCAGAATCCTGCCTAGTTTGACCCAGACCCAGGTCTATACCACATCCCCTGACACTGTAGGCTTGCCTGTAAACAGGTTAGGAAGTGTTCCTGCCTTTAGCACTCAGATGCTCAACTCCCAATGGGGTCCAAACCCTAAATAAATCCATTTTACCCTGTATAAATCTTATACAGGTCAAACGCCTAGATTGTTCGCCCTCTATAAACTGAGAGATGCACAGCTGTTTGCCCCCTGCCCCCAGTACTAATAGGTTAATTTAATAAGTAAAAAGTGATTTAACTAAAGACAGACAGTAGGATTTAAGTGGTTCCAAGTAGTAACAGTCAGAACAAAGTGAATTACCAAATAAAATAAAACACACAAGTCTATGTCTAAGAAACTGAATACAAATAAAACCTCACCAGTTCCAGTAAGTTTCCTTTTACAGACTAGTCTCGGTCCAGCAATCGCCGACACCCCCTGTATTAATGTCCTCTGTTCCAGTTGCTTTCCAGTGTCCTTGGGCGTGGAGAGGCTATGTCTTTAGCAAGCTGAAGACAAAATGGAGGGGTCTCCCAGGGGTTTAAATAGACTTTCTCTTGTGGGTGGACACCCCTGCTTCCCTTTGTGTAGAATCCAGTCACAAAATGGAGATTTGGAATCACATAGGCAAGTCACATGTCCATGCATGACTCAGGACTTGCAGATAGCAGCCATTGCTCACCTACCACCTTGAATGTCCTCAGGTAGACTTCTTATGTGGATTGGAGCCTTCCAAGCTCTTTTGTCTAAGTGTTTCCTGATTGAGCACTTAACTTGCACATTCCTTTCCCAAGAAGCTGACCAAATGTTCTTACTAAGTCTACTTAGAAATCAAGCAAGTATACAGCCAATATTTATAACTTTGAACACACGGATGGTACCTGCACACAATAGGAGAAATAGATTCACTACATCTTAAGCTTTACAGAGATACGTTACATGGCATATGTAGTATAAAACACATTCCAGTTGTATCATATATACATTTATAAGCATCTCCCCATAAAGCCTTTGGGGTACACCGTCACAGGTCTAACATATTAAAAAAATGTAAAAAATTCTCATTAAAGTTGTAATTATCCCTTTTGAGTTAATGATGCACTAACAAATTTATGGTTGTTGAACATGAATGTTTCCACCAGTGAGGATCAAATTCTACTCATCTGGCTCACATAAGTAGCCCAAGTGAAGTCAGTTGTAATGGGCCAGATTAATTTACACTACTACAGTTCCAGAATAAATTCATTGACTTCCTGGATTTACTCCACATGTACACCATGTAATCTGTAGTAGAAACTGGCCCAGTGTGCCTACTTGCTTAAGTAAGTTTAACAGGATTTGACCTAAACATTAGTGTCAAGTAGTGTGAAGAGGTTTTTTTAAGCAGTCTTAATAAATAACTAAAAAAATGAGACATACATTCAATATCTATAGTCTGGTCATGTCCCTGTTTTTTGTAAATGATACCATTTATATCTATTACTAGCGAAAATACCCGGCGTTGCTCGGATCTGTCGGAGGTGGGGAGGGGCCAGAGAGCTGAGTGAGTGCGGGGTCTGTTGGAGGGGGTAGAGAGCAAACCCGACACCCCCACCTCACTCCCCCGACCAAACCCGACACCCCCACCTCACTTACCCCTCGACCAACCCCGACTCACATTTTCACCCCCCCACCCAAACCCAACACCCCCACGTCACCTCCCTACCAACACCCACACCTCACCCCCCCGTAGACCAAACCTGACACACCCACCTCACTTTCCCCCCCAACCAAACCCGACACCCCCTCCTCACCCCGGACCAAACCCGACACCCCCACCTCACCTCCCGACCAAACCCGACACCCCTACCTCACTTACCCTCCGACCAAACCCAACTCGGGTCCCTCGGAGGTGGGGAGGGGGCAGAGAGCTGAGCGAGTGCGGGGTCTGTTGGAGGGGGGAGGGGGCAGAGAGCTGAGCGAGTGCGGGGTCCGTTGGAGAGGGGAAGGGGCAGAGAGCTGAGCGAGTGTGGGGTCCGTTGGAGGGGGGTATTATGACATCATAAATATGTCACAGAGAATAGCAGCTGCCCAGCTGATGTGATTGGCCTTTAAATAATTTCACCCCTGGGGGGGTGTCAGAGGTGAGATTTGAAAAATTTTCGACTCTTACCCTGATTAGGACCCTAAGACCTATAACTGTACCAAATTTCAAGTCTCTAGCTCAAACGGTGTGGAAGGAGTAAGTGCACATACATACACGCATACACCATTTGACTTTTATATATATAGATACTGAATTTATAGATGACCCTGTAGAGTTCTATCTCAAATTGCAATTTCCTTGGGTTAACATATTGTTAGTCTTTCTAAAAGGATATGCCTCTGCTATAATTGCCAAGCCTTTGTATGCTTAATTATACCATAGTTATAGAATGATCAATAAATCTTCATGAATTAGAATTCTTTGAGGAGGTCCGCAAACATAGATAAGGATTATCCAGTAGATATAATGTACTTGGACTTTAGAAAGCTTTTCCTGAGGGACCTTATCAAAGGCTTTTAAGGAAAGTAAGCATGGGATAAGAGGGAAGGTCCTCTCATGGATCAGTAACTAGTTAAAAGACAGGATACAAAGAGTAGGAATTAATGGTCTATTTTCACAATAGAGGGAGGTAAATAGCAGGGTTCCCCAAGGATCTGTACTGGGACCAGTGCTGTACAACATATTCATAAATGATCTGGAAAAAGAGGTAAACAATGAGGTGGCAAAGTGTGCAAACGATCCAAAATTATTCAAGGTAGTTAAGTCCAAAGCAGACAGTGAGATCCTTTTTATTTTTTCACAAAACTGAGTGAATGGCAAGAAAATGACAGATGAAATTCAATGTTGATAAATGCAAAGCAATGCACAGTGGAAAGCATAGTCCCAACAATATATGTAAAATGGTGGAATATAAATTAGCTATTACCACTCAAGAAAGATTTTTGAGTCCGCATGGAAGCTGGCAAGAGCAATGACTGCAGTGAGGACACCTACAGTCCCCCTCCTAGAACCTAGGGAAAGCAGGACCCCAGTCCTGAGGGAGGGGCATACCCAGAAGTGAGAAGACTGAAGAAGACAGTCTGTGGGAGGCTAATAGGAAGCAGCCTAAGGAGAGAGCAGCAAGACTGGGGAATGAGCAGACCTTAGCCGTGTGCTGTAGGTTCTCTGGGTTGGAACCCAGAGTAGCCATTTTCTCCTACCAGCCACTGTCAGAGTGGCATTGTCTGGAGAGCAGGCCCAGTGCGACTCTATGGCCCAGGAGGCGAAACACCATACTGACCTGGCCGGAGGGATGAGTCACAAACAGGAAGTTGCAGCTTTTGGAGCAAGAGAGGGGCTGCAGAGTAAGAGGATAAGGTGGGGAAACCCCTAGGAGAAGTGTTGGACCTGGAATAGATATAATCCCCAGAATAGCCAGGATGAGGGGCAGCTCAGTGGTGAGTAACGGGTGCACCCTGTGACAGGTTAGTGAAGAACATGGGCCGAGACTGAATGGGGGGGGGGGTAGGACTCCCACTCATAGATTACATTTTAGTGGGTGGAAAGCAGAGGACACTCATCCAGGAGCAGGGGAGAAACCCAAAGCTGGGGTCCTACAAAAATTAGGGAATATTGATAAAGGCAGAGTTTAGCCCAAAAGAAAACAGAGCATTTGGAGGAAGTGTGAGAGGTGTGGCAGGAGTTCTTAGTAAGGAGATGACTCAGTTCCCTGTCACTCATATCTCCCACCAATAAAGGTTAATTGGGATCTCTGTGGAAGACCAATTAACAAGTAGTGTAATGGCCAAAGCTGAAGGGCTAATTAGAGGGAAAAGCAACTGTAACAGCTAGGAGTAGATAAATAGAGAGGAAGCCCTGGAAAAGTGGGGCGGGGTGTGTGTGTGTGAAGGGAAGGTGCAGAGCCCGAGGGAAGACAGAGATGGTTGCTGCTAATATTGCTCCTGTTCCTCCCCAGAAGTAAGAGGGGAGCTGACTGGGACTTGTGTGTAGATGTAAATAGTACTACAGGCCTGACAAAGCACTATAATAAAGCACAGTGGTGAAGCTAGCCTGGAGTGAGCATGGTCTGTCTCTAAGGTGACCAGCTCATGACATCCCTCCCTATAATACAAGGAGGGGTGTCATACGGGAGTCACCCGATGAAATGAATAGGCAGCAGCTTTTAAACAAACAAAATGAAATATGTCTTCACACAACTCACAGCCAGCCTGTGAAACTCAATGCCAAGGGATGTTGTGAAGGTCAAGAGTATAACTGGGTTCAAAAAAGAATTAGATAAGTTCATGGAGCATAGGTCCATCAACAGCTATTAGCCAAGATAGTCAGGGGCATGACCTCATGCTCTGGATGTCCCTAAGCCTCTGACTGCCAGAAGCTGGGACTGGACAATGGAGGATGGATCACTCATTTGACCTTTCATTTCATTTCCCCCTGAAGCATCTGATATTGGCCACTTTCAGAAGACAGGAGAATAAAAAAATATACACAATTTTATTTAAATGTGTCAAAATTCTAATTATAAACTAATTTTAGTGTTTTCTTCCTGAACCTCAGCAGATCAGGCCTCCAAACAATTCAATGGTATCTTTTCTAATACACGTTCCCACTCTTTGGAATCAGTATCACTGTTTTACTAAATAATTTTTTTTTTTTACACAGATGTTGTCATTTACAATGTAAGCAAAATTACACATTTCCCACTTACCCCTCTCTAAACTATCTATCACAAAATGTTTGCTCATTGGTATACTAACATACAAAACAACAAACTACACCAAAAGGTGTGTGCGACAGTCAAGACAAGCATCATCTGTATTAATCATTGGTGCAAATGTCCACACTGAACACTGATAATTTAAAGTGTAGTTTATAATTTCCCTCCTCCTCACTCTCTAAAAATACTGCCACCCCTTTTAAAATATGTTCAAAATAAAATCCCCTTCTGAAATTATAAAAGCCTCATACTTGAACTGTCTTCAGACTTATTATGTGTGGGATTTCCATGAAAGAAAACCGGGGCTTCAGAATTTCCAGGCCCTGGAAAGAGGGCTGCAGCAACTTCTAGTCTTCTCCCATCCAGATCTGGCAACTGTTGGAAAAAGACTTCTACAAATATTCCCTAAAATTTTAATACATTCCAGTCCCTTTTGCACTTCACCTTCCATGGACATTCACACGATTCACAATTTTTTTGGGGAAAATTAATTTCAGTGTCACACATACAAGTACTACCAGAAAACAGGGCTTGTGCTGGAAAAATTTGCACACTCACCCAATCGGGGAACAGAAACAATAGCACGTAGGTGCATTGTGAATGAACAGATAACCACAACACTGGAACCAAAAAGCTTTACACACTATTAAGCAGTGTTACTGTGTGATCTGTCATTACTCTTACCCTCTCTCCTCCACTTCCCATTTGTTTGTTTGATTATGCTCACTTGCTACATATTGCTTAAATTAGAATCTAAACTTTTTTGGGGCGGGGACTGACTTCCTAAGTATCTGGGGGCTTTAACAGAGTCTACTGTTACTGTAAGGCAGGCTACAGGTCCAGAAAGTCCCAGTTCTTCATTTCTGCCCAGATAACGTGAAACTGGGGATCGTTGTTCTCAAGGAGTAAGTGAACTATAGGCCCGATAGCAAAGCATTCTGGGAAAGAGGGCAAGGATATAAGTAACTCTTCTAACTTCACGATGAAGTGCCTGGGAAGGGAGCAAGACTTGTGTCTGACTTCTTGGAGATCAGTTTGGGCCAGGGCAGTTTCTGGTGTAGAGATGAGGAAGCATAGGAAGGAATAGAGGGAAGGGTTCTGGAGGACCCTCTACAGACTAGGGAAGGGGTACGTGCAGGAGCTCTAGGTCACTCTCCTAAAGAGCATTTGGAGAGAGATGACTAGACTGTAAAACATTGCACGAAGGACAGTTTATTTATACTGTGGTACATAATCTGCAGGTAAATAGAACTGGTAATTGACAATAAGGGGGTTTTCTGGGGTAACTTGAGTGAGGGCAAAGCATAGGAAGTAACCCTGGAGCAAGAGAAGTAATGATAGTTTGGGGTCAAACCTGATGACTGCTTCATTGTATAGGGCCCCATTGCTGAAACTAATGGAAGATAAAGAATTCACATTCCCACGGGGCTCTGTGAGACTATTAGGGAGTGTTGTTGCCATGTAAACCTGAAAAGGGAAAAGACTGATCTACCCCTCAGAGTGCTGTGACCCTCCAGGGTGAGATATTGGGTGGAGGCACATTGACTTTTAGAGAAGAGTGAGAAATCTGACCGAAGGGTGTCTGTTATTGGAACATAATGATTGTTTTGGCCTTCTGCTGCACTCTTGTTACCCCCGGAGCACTGTAGATTTTGGTTTATCTGCAAGGGCTAACTTTATCTTCCCAGAGAGGGAAGGCAATAGTTGCATCTGCATGAGAAGAAATAAATGACCTTTCCCCACATGGTACTACAAGAAGGAGCAGAGATCTGGAGGGTCTATGGAGATAGAGTTGATTGCTCAGCAGAAGGCACAGTATCACCTGGGAGACCTACTTGCTCCATCCCTGGTCACAGTCTTCCTGAGGAAAGGGAAGTTACTTATCCCTGTCCCTTTTCCCAGCATGCCTGGCTCTGAAGTCTGAGACCACTCGCCCTGGGAACTACAATCCACAAGTCTCCATCATCCTTCATTTAAGCCAGAAATTAGGCCTCGCTGGACCTGTAGCCTGCCTTAATGGCCAGCGTGCCCTGTTACAAGGTCCATCCTAATGGGAGATTTGCATGCTACTGCAGTAGAAATAAGTATTAGTTCCCATAATATGGGATTCACAAACAATCCCTTTGGAGTAGCTCTGGGTTATTTTAAGTTCTCAATGTTTCTTCTTTAAAAAAAAAAAGTTACAAAGAAACACTTGTAAAAAGCCAACAAACTTAATTTATTTACTTGTTAATGTCTCTGTTTATCACGTGCAGTACTACTTACACCTTTTGGAAATGTCTGTTTCAGTTTCTGCATATTAGTACTGCTGTATTAATTCGCTTGTCTCACAGAGACACCACAGAAACTGGGCTATTCAGAACAGTATGAAATAAATAAATTAATGTGAAAAATACACAATTACACATTTTCTATGGTAAATATAACCAAAACCTCCACTGTTTTTGTTTTCTGTATTTAAGGAGAAGACTTTTTTCTCTTACAAATAGTTCTAATTGATATCATAATTCTCTCTGTATCAAAACAGGAATGGGCATGCAATGAAAGTCAATAATTTATTTTGATTGCAGCAAAATCCTTTGCATGTCACCTAGGTTATTATTTGCATGAAGGGAAAAGATCACAAGCAGTACATCCTGTTCCTTTTCCAACTTATGGTCTGTGGAAGATATTAAAGGCTAAGGAAGTCATCGGTAAATAGTACTTGCCACTGCTACAGCAGCTTTCAAGTGAGAATCTCAAAGCACACATTCTCAAATACGTCTATCAGAGAGGCAGGTATCATTATCCCCATTTTATTGACACTTAGCATGAACTTGTCCAAAGTCACACAGTGAATTAGCGGCAGTCTGGCCTAGACAGAGAAGTCTTGATGATGCGTTCTAATGTCAACAGCTCTTATTTTTTTTATGTACCATACCCTCAGCCCCTCCTAATATTGCATATAAGCACAAAACCATTTTCAAGAAAATCAGAGAACAAATAGGATTTGACTCGGACATGCAAGTATGGGGAGCTGCTATGTGATGTGAAAGACAAGGAGTTCATGGGAGCCTGGTTCTGGGTCAAGGAGAATACTGCTATAAAGGCTTCCGAAGTATTCCTCTTTGAGATCCGTAGTAAGGACTGAGGCAGTAATGTATATCTCAACATTGTATACTTAGGATCATACTTGAATCCATGTCTCTTCAGACACATCTGTCACACTGCACCCCATATTCTTCATGGAGATATGATATGACACAATCATAATGTATTTTATGCGAAATACGTCATGTGGGGTGTCATTGGAAAAGTTATGATTTCCTGAATATGATTACCCAATTTATATGCATGTATGGTTTTTGTATCTGAAGTTAGTCAATATTCCTATGTAACTTATTTACAGTTGTGTTTTACACCCGGGGAACACCCACTAGGCAAAAGGTTCTCAGTCTAGAATGGCTGGTTGAGAATAGCCCATTCAGGTTAATGAGCCATTTGGAGAAAACAATAGGCTTTAGTTTAGAAGAAGGTTATCTCCCACCAGAGAGTCTTCCTGAGGATGCTACAGGCAGCCTCTGAGTTATGGCTGCTGTAATTCTACAGGGGCATGTGACCAGGTTACCTGGTGCTGGACTCCATCTTGGAATATCAGTGGGATTTTTCCCCCCTGACTGGCATGGGAAACAAGCTTTGAAACAAAGGGTTCCTGTTATATGCAAAAGCTTTTTAAGGAAGGGAAGTGACATCATTGTGATTCTTCACTGACTCCCCATCCAAGACACTCCTTGAAACATCCAAGGAACAAAGACTGAACTGGGGAAAGTGCTGGGTCCTGCCTAAAAGGATATTTAGCTGGTGAATGGAATACCTGGGGTTTCTAAGGTATAAGCCATTCAGCTTGTCCCTTAAGAAGCTGCAGCCTGCTTGTATCATCACTTAGCTTATGAATAACAAATCCTCACCCTATTTGTGTAGTACATTAAGCCTAGTTTGCATGTTTTATTTGCTTGGTAATCTGTTTTGATCCGTTTGCTGTCCCTTAGATTAAGTGATTAGACCTCTTGTAGTTAACAAACTTGTTTTGCTTTGTCTAAAACCCGTGTGTGGGAGAGTCATAACTCGAGGCAGAAGATTGTTGTATATTTCCTCTCCACATTGAGGGAGGGGGGTGAATTTCATGAGCTTGCGCTGTACAGTTCCCTGTGCAGCACATATTTTTGGGTTTACACTCCAGAGGGAGGTGCATGCCTGAGTAGCTGGGAAGGCTCCAGTTAAGGAACTTCTCATGCAAAGATGATCACAGCGTCTCCATGTAACTGAAGCTGGGTGTGTCCCTACCTGTATGTGTGCTGGTGGAAGTATAGGTTGGTCATTGCAGTACAGTGTAAAAGCAGCCTGGGTTGGAGGGGATCAGTGGTACCCAGTTCCAGGTGAGATCTTGGGGCGAACCCATCACAAAATCCATTCTCCACCTCCTCTTTTATTTTTAAACTTTGGGGTCTTGAGACGAAAGGAGAGAACATGTGGGAACTGGAAATGAAATCGGATTCAGTGCAGAGTTAGGCCTAGTATTTTTCCACTTGTGGCTCCCTTGTCCCATCTCTTGCACTCTCTCTGCTGCCCATGATGCCAGGACATGAAAGGTCAACAGCTCAGTGCTTAATCCCATTTGCTGCCGTTGGTCACAGTGGTACCGGAGTGCAACTAACTTGCACCCCTTCTGCCTGCCAACTTGCCACTTTTACCCTATTCGGTTTTGCATTTGTTGCAACGATCAGGTTACTACTGTGACAAATGGCAATTGGTTTGTGTAGACTGCATTCTGGAATGCTTTTGTATTCACATTTCTCCTAGTTCTGCATCAACATTCCCACGCAATGTTCAACAAAGATTATCTTTTATGCAAAGCAAAACTATCCTGTTTGCAAAGCTTTTGACATTATCTGGCTGGCAGCTAAAGTTCAAATGAGAAACAAATTGTCTTGGGAAACAGGTGGAGGAGGAATAGAGTTCAGCGTGAGGACCAAAAACAAATGTTGATTATGGGAGGAGGAGAAGCCACCATATTACAGTAAGGTTATGGCCTTGGTTGAAATGTTTGGATTAAATGGCTATTTCATGTACAAATAACACTACTGCAGTTAAACTAATCCTAGCTCACCCAAGTTAAACACTTTCCAAGGATTTAATCCTCATAATTCATTTTGGTAAATGATTGTACCATATAAATATTATTACATCTGGCTCCAGACTGCAACTTACACAGGGTTTCAGTAACTCCACTGTACCCCTGTTTACATTATTGTCAACATCAAGCCTTCAAAACTCATGCAGCAAGCCCCAAAATGATAAGATTGGCTAAAATCCATGAGATATGTTAAAATAATAACATTTGGGGGTCATCTTACTTGCTTTCTTGTTTGGAAGCCTTTAGCTTTCACATTTTCTCTGCAGCCATGGGCATTAGAAACTTTTGTATAAAAGCTGAGATTGTCATGTAATAACATGATTCCAGCAGCTAGAGCTTTAAGAAAAACCTCAAATAGTGTGATTCACAATAAAACGATAGGAGTTGGCAATACTGTTTGTAATGCTTGTTTCTAGCTCGCTATAAAATCTAATGTGAAGTGCCCAGTTTATAGCAGTTTAAAAAATATTCCAGCCAAGACCTAAATCAAATGTTTCCCTGACATCTAAGTATAAACTCAACTCAGTGCTAATAATTCTAAATTTTTAATGAAGGTATCAGAAAAAAAGGATTGCCTACCACACAGGGGTGTTGTGAGTCTTAGACATGAATTTATTAAGAGATCCCTGGAAGAGTTTTTATAAAAGTACAAAATATTACTTTAAGTGTTATCATTGCCACTATTACTCAGTTTGAAGCTACTTAAATATAGCCACAACCTACACTCTCTTTTTCTTCTTGATAATTTTCCAATAAATAAAAAGTCTGCAAGGCTTTAGTAGTTAGATTGCCTGAACCTCCTCTTCTGAGAGCTGCTCATTTACACAGCAGGGACTGAATTCGGGCTTCAAAGCACATACTGTTCAAACAATAACAGATACAACACATAAATACAGGCACAAAATTGCAGCTAAAATATGGCCTAGCGGCATGAGAATTATTGTATGTGTGAAACCAGCTGCTTAGAAATCCATTTTCCCCTCCCACTTTCTATGGGCTAACTGAAGATATAATTTGAAGATAATATGGTTGTTCTGCAATCAGAATGCAGTTAACAAGTCTGTGGATGACGCATAAACCAGAAAATAATCTGGTTTGTTCTCTTTGAGCTTTATTGGCTCTGGAGGGTTGCCAGTTGTCCTTAAAGTGAATAGATATGATTCTGATTAAACACATGTAAGAGTTTGCTAAAGGGTCACTTTTATATCATTACTTCTTAAGACAGATCTATATTATAATTTACATCAGTATAACTACGTTGCTCAGGTGTGTGAAAAATCCATGCTAGATTGACTGTCCGTGCATTGATCACCGCACCGTCAATCTCCAATAAGTGTAGACATGACCCTACTATTGGAACATCTGTTCTATTTCTTATACAGACGCTCCCCCGGCCTTACACAAACATTCCGTTCCGGAACACCTTGCATAACTCAAATTTTGCGTAAGTCTGAAACGTATCTCCGACCATTACGTGCAAAAAAACCCAAAAACCTCCTCTTATTTCTAGTTTACAGAACTTTTTCCGTAAACTCAGATTTGCGTACGTCGGGTTTACGTAACTCGGGGAGCGTCTGTACATAGGCAGGCTTCTAACAGGAATTCAGTTATTTTTTAATGCTAAACAATTATTTTGGACTTACTTTATTTGGAACCCATAGCCTCAGGTCCTCCACCTCTGCATGTTTTTAGTATTAGCACGCATGCAGCATAACTATATATATAACATACACAAATGTTGTAAGGACCTCTCTCCTGTCTTTCCAGCATGGCCCCACTCACATAAGAAGGAGGTTTTCCATACTTTCTAATGCCTGACAGTTTTCAAGGGAGCTGTACTCAACTTTTATGCCAATAGCATATAGTGTACAAGTGGTATATATAAATCTAGAGAAATGATATTTCCAGTTGAATTATGGCTTTTGGCCTAAAAGATTTTGGGAGGACACATCAAAAAAAATTCATAAGAGAGATTCTGGAATCAGAAAATCATACTCCCATACTTTTTTGAGAAAGTCAAGTGAAAACCCCTGAAACATTAGCTGAGCAAATACCACATAAATATGTCTGTGAGTATTCATTCAAATGTAAACATGAACCTATGTGGGGCAAGCTTGTATCACTTATTGTGTTCACTTTCTGCAATCATTCAAAGGATAGTTTTTTCACATGGATGCTTCCAAAAGGTGAATGTTAAGCTTGCATGCTTATGTTTGTGTAATTGTAGGTAGTGAGCCTTTTTCCACTACCTACTTTCAAGCATAGTCAAAGAAATACCGACTGAGAGGTTTGCACCAGAAATTGGATCCCATCCTGCAGTGACTGTACAACAGAGGGAGCTTTTGCCAAGAACTATGCAGGATCTGCCCTGATTCTTGGCTCTTTCTGTTTTTTATGTTGATTAATCAATTTCATTAATCAGAGTGATCACATGTGATCAATGTGAATATGCACAGATTATTTTCATTATCTCACAGAAATGCACAAAGAAAAATTGCTGCAGAGGTCTGTATTTAATGAAGGAATGGCAATTGCCAGAGATAGCTGGTGTCTGGAATGGATTCTGCATTAAGAATGAAACAAAATTACAACTCGGCAATGAAGAATGCAATCAAATCTTGGATGTTTAAAAGAGATTTTCTAGCAACCCCCACTGCACAAAAAATAGGCAGCCTTGCCCCAGCCCACACACTAGCATGGCCTGCGAAAAGCTTCAGTGAATCAAATGTATAATGGGAACTGCAAAGCCAATGTAGAAATTCACATACAAATTCTATCTTGCTTATTACTAAGATACTTTTTATTATTAATCTAAGTTTACAAATGCAGAGAAGATCCCTACTCAGGACAAGATGATGGTTAATACCAGAGTGTATGTGCAACCTCCCCACCCTTCACATCCATGCATGAGGTGGTTAAAGTATGCAGCTTACATCGTTTGAGTACCTCACTGTGCTCTGATATAGGTGACGAGGGAAGAGGGCAGACTTTCCCCCTGCCCTTGCTGGCTAATATGGAAGGGGTTAAATACGGGGCCCTGGAAAACAGGGTGCTGCAACTGTGTTCCCTTGCACTCTCAGAACTCTGGAAAGCACTGTTAGGGTTGCCAACCTTCCCAGATCGGCTGGGAGCCTCCCAGAATCAGACTCAATGTCCCAGTTGTTATTAAAAATAATCTGGGAGATTTTAATAGCCAAAAGTCTGGTTGGCAGCGCAGTGGGTCTCAGGCAGGCTCCCTACCTGCCCTGGCAATGCGCAGCTCCTGGAAGCAGCCAACCCGTCCCTGCATCCCCTGGGCACAGGGGCAATCAGGGAGGCTCTGCAAACTGTCCCTGCCCCAAATGCTGGCTCCCATTGACTGGGAGCTGTGGGGATGGTGCCTGCAGGCAGGGGCAGAACTGCCTGGCTGCCCCGAACCTAGGATCCTGGCATTCCGGTTACTTCTGGGAGCTGCCTGAGGTAAGCGTCACGAGGCTGGAGCTTGTACCCCCTCCTGCAACCCAACCCCCCAGCCCTGAGCCCCCTCCCACATCCAAACTCCCTCCCAGAGCCCGCACCCCTCACCTCCTGCACCCCACCCCCCTGTCCCAGCCCTAAGCTCCCGCCCACACTCCAAACCCCTCGCCCCCACCCTCCAGCCCAGAGTTTGTACCTTCTTCTATTCCCCAATCCTCTGCCGGTGAAAGCAAGTGAGGATGGAGAAGAGTGAGCGATGGAGGGAGGAGGGATGTAGTGAGAAGGGGCAGAGCAGGGGCGTGGCCTCAGGGTGGGGCAAGGGTATTTGGGTTTGTGCGAATAGACAGTTGGCAACCCTAAGCACTGTTTCTAGGCCTGGTACAATGCGCTCTATGCTATTGTGCTTTGTGCTCCTTCCTCCCACCCCTCAGGGCGGAGCTGTGATTTAAACACCTCCGTTAGTTGGCAGCAGGAGTTTGCCAGAGTAAAATCTGATCAAAACCTTGTGGATTTGGGGCACAGAGAAAACACTTTTAAAAGTAGAACATTAAATGCCAAAAATAATGCCTGAAACATGGAGTCCATATGATATTTTAACTCAGTCCTCATTAGAGCAAAACTCCCAGTCAGTACTCCTTTGATTGTGCTTGAATGTAGGTAGCAGGAAAAGGCTCCAAGCATCTGTGCAGAACAGAGCTAGGTATTTTCACTAAGTGGGCTGTCATTGATTTTCATATGTTCATAGATGTTAGAGCTGTAAAAGACCTATTAAATCATCTAGTCCATGAAGCCCGTGCAAGACTATTCCCTACTGGATGTTTACTGGTGGTTTGTCAAGTCTAGTTCAGGAAATTGAGGTGTAATGTCCAGTGTAATGGATCCTGAATTTCCATTTAATATAAATTTTCTTTGACTTCTGCTTTTATATTAATGCATTGATGTGCTTTGTATTGACTGGCTTTCCCTGGAGTAATGAGAAGAAATGCCAGCTATTATTTAAGTAATTTATATCTGATAAGCTCCTACCAGGTAATAACATAAGAGATACATTAGCTAGATGTGTGGCTATAGATATGTAGATTAGATACTGTAGATAGTTCTGTAAATGTCTTCATTTATTTTAAAACAATGATACAAAAGAATAAAATAAACTCTAAGCAAGCAACGAACAAAGGTTTTACCAAGCCGAACTCTTAGGTATTATCCCACTTCATTTCTACCACACCTTTCTACAGATCTTATGTATTTTGCACTCTCACAGCTGTCTTCAATTAAAGAGAGAAAAATCACATGAAACTTCAAATTTGTCATTAATCCTAATCTTTTTAGTCCTAACACTGGAAATATTCCCACTGAAAACAAACGGAGTTTGCCTGAGGAAGGACTCAGAAAACTAAAAGTTTAATTCTGCTGCTCTTCCTCATATTTAGTAATACCTCATATGCTAGCAGTCCCATAGATTTCAGTGAAGTACACATGCCAGAATTAGGTCTTGAGAAAAGACTTCGGGGTTTGGATTCTCAGAAATAAAATGCTGATATGAAGCTATTGTTACCATCACGTTGCATGCTCCAATATCTATTTTGATACAAAAAAATCATGTATTACACTATAGCCACCCAGTATCATGTTCAACTACTCTACAATTGTTGCCAAACTTTTAGTCACTGAAAAAGCTGTGTTTAAACACCTGTAGAGTGCAGATGTTGAACAGGGTAAACTATAATCGAAAGCTGCCAAAATGCAATTAAAATAAATGTTTTTCTTAGCAACACACTATTGGAAACCTTAAACTAATAATTTAGATTCACTTGTAACAGTTTTTCAAACCTGTTTTGAAAGGGGAAATTAAATTAAAATTGTGTTGTGATAAACTGGTATAATAGAAATCTAATAATAATAAAGGGTAATACGATTTTCCCTCTCTCCTTGTGGTCTGCTGTCTAGTATGTAACATACCATAGGAGATCTTTATCAGCATAGTTCAGTTTTGTCCCAAATTTCTCCCTTGTGTTTCAACCCCTCCCACCCCCGCCCCCAAGCTATAAAATTCAGTAATTTAACCCTACCAGTACTAGCACATTTGTTCATGCTCTGAGCCAAATAAAGCTGACTGGAGATGGACATCTTCACACGGATGCTGATATGTGCCCCTCCTAGTGGAAGTAGGAATACCATCAATGTATCAGGTGAAGAACAAGAAATGTTTCCCATGCCTCTGGCTGTTTTCCTGGAAAGGTATCAAATACTGAACTAATGAAATTGTGGTTGTGAGCACAGTTAAGTCCAATTCACCACCTTCCAGAGCTAATTACAGTATTTACTTATGGCTGCTTTCCAGATAAAATTAATCTAACAATGCTTCCTCCATCCATCTTGCCTCATTCCAGATGTAGTTCTTAAATACCCCCCCCCCCAAACTACCTTATATTATCATAATAAAGCACCGTCCCACTTTCAGTTCCCTGTACATTGAGCTGGAAAGATCATGCTGGGAAAGTTCAGGTATTTCTGACCATGTAGATACCCAGCTTGGGGAGTACATAGGTTAGAATAGCAGCCTCTTCCCACTCTGTGTCCTCCAAGCGGGGGTTGGAGCATATGCCAAGTTAAATATATAGTAGCCACCCCCTCCTGCTCTATATCAGCCTATTCAAAGCCACCCTAGACAGCCTTCCAGGGTGTGCACCAGCTACTCCCAGCCTACTACAAATCTCCTGTCAAGTAACTCTCCCCTGCCCAACCTCATTGCAAGGTCTGTTCAAAATCCCTCTCAGGTTTAGTGGTGTAGCTGGTTCTGTTCTGCCCTCTCTACATTATGGTGAATTTCGTTCCATTGTGAAATCTCCATCATTGGTGATTTTTAAAACCAGGTTAGACAAAAACTTCTCAGGGATGGTCTAGATGACCTCTCAAGGTCCCTTCCAGTCCTATGATTCTATGATTTTCAGCACATGGGAAATGTTTTTGTTCAAAGACTAACCTCTGAAGTTTTTTTTCATTCTGATCACTTGTTATTATAATTTACCTTTCAAGGGCAGAAAGTTCATTATTTAAAGTAGGTTGTGGTGCTGCAGAGTATTTGGTTAAGTGGTTCTTATTATATTGCATCAAATGACTCCTATGAAACAATCTTTGATGTGTGAAAATGAAATCTGTGCCTTGCATAAATACTGGTGAGTTTTTTGAAGTATGAAAAATAATAGGAAAATTAAGTAGAGATTATTTTTTTCTAAATTAAAAAGGTTTAAATGCCTTTGAAAAATATAAACTACCCATAATGTTTTCTTTTGAATAATTCTTAACTTTATACATTGTCTGAAAGCAAGCAATGGACAATTTCTCTTTGAATTATAAATTAGCGATGGAGAACATTAGGTTACCCAGTCTGCCTCTTTGCCAATACAGGATGGTTCCGTATTATATTAACTAGTATTTTGTCTAGCCTAATATTACTCTGGAGCAAATATCCTTGAATTTGTTATTAACAATGACAAACTGTGCATCAAAGTGGTAGGAGTTGGAGGGGCATGCGGTGGCAGAGCATCAGCAGATTAGGGAGAGGTATAGCCAGAGGATTTGTTTCTATGTGGATCCTCCATTTCCCTTCCTCACCATGTGGAAGAGGGGCTCTGTAAGGCCAGGTCTACACTTTCGGGTGGGAGTATTCGTGTAGCTGAAGTCGACATGTCTTAGGTCGACTTACCTGGGTGTCTTCATGGCAGCGAGTCAACTGCTGCCGCTCCCCTGTCAATTCCTCTTCCACCTCTTGCGACGGCGGAGTTCCGGAGTCGACAGGAAGAGCGCTCGGGGATCAATTTATCGCGTCTACACTAGACATGATAAATCTACCCCCAATAGATCAATCACTACCCACCAATCCGGCAGGTAGGGTAGACTTACCCTAAGGGACTGCAGAGGCTATCTCCGCCATCAAGTCACAAGTTACCTTCACAAAGTGGCTCCACAGCTTGGGAAGGAGGATTTCTTTCTTCTTTTCTCATGCCCAGATACTGTGTAGTATCTCCCCCTTAATGCTTTGATTTGCTGTATTCTATGCCACAATTTGCATGATGCATAACTAAAATGTTCATATATCATTCTCTATACAAGTTAGGCAGCTCTTCCATATAACTTAGCTGCCCCCTCTCCACAAGTTGATGAATATCTCAGATAGATTTTGTACTGTTGCCAAAGTGGTGTCCATCCACTGAGCTGCACAAATATAATCCTCTCTTCTAAAACCTGAGCATCAAGTGAAATGTCAGGTATGTAAATTAAGCCTTTCCTTAGGCTGTGAAAGTTCCCTGATAATAGTCTGCACAAATGACTGGATAATTTTAGGCAGGCCTATTCATTACAGCATGGAATGAATATGAAATAGAAAATGTTTTCACAATATATAAAGTGAGATGGAATACAAGTCAGTGGATGGTAGGGAATGGCGCTTAGTCATTAGGTTATTATGCAAGACTAGAAGCGAAACAAGATAAGCAAAAATTACTATTGCATTTGGGGATGCCATGTTAAGTAACCATTTGGCAAGCATGCAATTCATTGGAATAGGGGCCCTCTTATGAAATATACAGGCACATTAACATTTTCCCATAGTACAACTGTAACTGGATTCAGACAGACAATAAATGGCAGCTCCTCAAACTCACTGCTGCAAAATGTGTCTCAACATCACCTTGTTATTCACTAGCATCTTTGGAATTCTGTCAAGGGGTCTCTGAATGCATTGCTGGGAATACATCCAGACGTGTTTGCAAATCCTGCACTTGTTCATATACTCTATTGAATTAGGCATCTGGATTCTATTAAATAAAAGTTAATATTACCTACTTTTCCACAATTACTGTGATTTTTAGGATAACTAGTCCTGGTACATTGGCTAAATTCCAACTTTAAATGTCCTCTGCACCATACTTGCAACTAGATAAGTTATTATTCATGTTCCCTTCAAAAATACTATTGTGTAGTGTTACTAGAACAGAATGGCTGTACGTTTCTACCTCTGGGATGACAGCAAGACAGTGGAAGATGATGTGAACTTTCTATCTGGAGTTTAAGAAGTACTCCAGGATTTTTCTGCCTTAAAGCAGCTATATAAAAGCAAAGTATTATTTTACATTATAATACGTAAACTCTAAAGTGCCTGTATAATTATATATATAAATAGGTATATAGGGCCCTACCAAATTCACAGCCATGAAAAACACATCGACCATGAAATCTGGTCTTTTGGGTACTTTTGCCCTATACTATACAGATTTCACCAGTGTTTCTCAAACTGGGAGGTCCCGACCCAAAAAGGGGCCACAAGGGAAGGTTGCAAGGTTATTGTAGGGGTCACGGTATTGCAACTCTTGCATCTGCGCTGCCTTCAGAGTGGGTGGGCGGAGAGCAGTGGCTGCTGGCCAGGTGCCCAGTTCTGAAGGCAGTGCCCAACCATGATACCTTTACCTCTGTGCTCCTGCCATCGGCCTTCCGGCCACCCAGCTCTGAAGGCAGCGCTGCCACCAGTAGCAATGCAGAAGTAAGGGTGGCAATATCGTGACACCACCCACCCCCACGCACCCCTGGAAACGCTCCCTACCCAACTTCTCTTTGGGTCAGGATCCCAACAATTACAACACTGTGATGTTTCAGATTTAAATATCTGAAATCATTACATTTATGATTTTTTAAATCCTAAGACCATGAAATTGACCAAAATGGACGGTGAATTTGGTAGGGGCCTAATTATACATCTGCATGAACGCCCCAGAACCAGACTATCTACTATTGTGGGGGGGGGGGGGGAGCAGGAAGTGTCTTGAGTTTGCGTTTTGGCCAATGTTGCTCACTTGAGGTGCTGAAGCAGTGTCAGGCTCTAAACTGTGAGTATAACCCTTGTCCTTCTTGGCTGGTGAAGACTGGCAGGGGAGTATGGGTTCCCTTGTTGATAGGAATGGTCAGCATTTATCCGTGGATGGACAAGATGCCAGTGGTTCTTTAAAAAGTTGTTGTGCCGCCTCTGGTCAAGAAATCCACACATGATGCGGGAAGTTTTGCTAAATCTTTTTTGGTCACAGAGATGGTTTGTTGTGACGCAACTCTGGCATTTTCTTGAGTCCCCACTTACTTACTTGACCCAGGATTTTTTTGAACCCGGAAAACCAGGTAATAGCTCTGGTTATGGGATTGAAACTGCACTCACTGGCTGCATTAGATGAAAATCTTCTTAAAAATGGATGAAGAGAAAGTCAGTGTTTCTTTAAGATCAATAATCGGTCTTTTAATACAATTGACAGAGGTTTTTTAAAGGCATCTGTGGACTTCAGCTTGGGTGAATAGTCATTCTTTAAAGGCTCCAGTCCTATCTTTCTGAAGATGATTACAGTTGTAGTATATAGAGCAGTCCCCCACTCTGAAGGACAGATTGAAGTCAACTGAAATTAAGGGGACAGATCTCTGTAGCAAGCTCTGCACTCAATAGTGTTTGTGAGATCAGACTTAACTTGTTATAGGTTAAGGTAAAAGCTATTATTCCTTTGCAGCTCTTGAATTCCTTCTATAGATTTTTTTTTAGATCAGCGATTCATGGAATATCTATTTGATGCTCACATAATTATTCTTTTAAGCTTCAGGCCCAGTCTATCCTTAAAAGTTTTGCTGGCATAGCTATGTTAGCTAGGAGAGTGGGGAAAAATCACACTTTGGACTGACATAGCTCTTTGGGGGAAAATCCTAATGTAGACACAATTATACTGGCTCAAATATCCTTTTGCTGGTATAGCTTATTTAGTACAGGGAGCTGTTATAAGCTGTACTGGCAAAAAAAAAGTCTTTTGTTGGTATTAACCTATTAGTGAAAATATAGCTAACTGGTATAGCTATACCTGAAACCCTTTCTAAAGTAGAGGCCTAAATTACAAACAACTAAATTCCACAGATCCTACTCTGACTTTCAAAGGGCATGTACATACCCCATGTAGATCACAGTCTTTCAACAGAAATAAAAAGAAAATACCACTGTCCTGTCAACCCATTTGCTCTAGCAATATTTTTGTTGCTTAAAAAACAGACATGTACAATTGTTAATGAGAGATGATAGAATCATCATCATTTTATTGTTAATACTCTCTCCCTGCCAAAGCATTTAACATTCTGTCTGAATAAGAAATACTCCTCCTACTGAGCTTGCTCAACAGTGTCAAATCATTGTGCTCTTCTCATCTATTGATAGAAAACTGATCTCCCATTTTTGTCTGCTCTGTAGCCATGCAAACAGCATATTTTTCCTTAACTGGCTGCTATTCAGTCTACTCATACAATTTAATCATTGGCTTTTTGTCAATGTCATAGATATACAGTAAAACCTCCATTTAACGGACTAATTCGGGCTAGGGGGTGTCCGTTAAATCAAAAAGTCCGTTATTTAATAATAAAAAAACTGAGCTGTCAGAGCAGCAGCCTGCCCGCCACAGGGTCGGGGCGGCAGCTCTGCAGCCTGCCTGCTGCCGGGACCCGGGCGGCAGCCGGGAGCCAGCAGCCAGCCCGCCCGCTGCCGGGACCCGGGCGGCAGCCGGGAGCCAGCCCGCCCACTGCTGGGACCCGGGCGGCAGCCGGCAGCCAGCCCGCCCGCTGCTGGGACCCGGGGCGGCAGCCGGGAGCCGGCAGCCAGCCCGCCAGCAGCTGGGATCGGGGTGGCAGCCGGCAGCCAGCCGCCTGCGAAGGGGACCGGGGCCACAGCTGGGAGGGGTTGCGGTCTGATATGGATCCAAAATTTTGTCCATTGCATCCGAAGTCCGTTAAATCGAGGTTTTACTGTAATTTAATTTCTTTCACCACAGCTGTTTATCCATTTTGATTTAGTAAACTTTGCCAACCTTCACTGGAGTGGCAGCAGTGATTGGAGGTTATCTGGTGTATCGGTTTAACCTGAAAACCCTTTAGCCAGAAAGCAAATGGCACCACAAACCCCTTGGGAATGTGTCCTTTGGCATTTGAATCTCCTCATGTAAGTGTGACTCAAAGCCTGACTGCAGAAAGTCTGCATGTCAGTATTCTCTATCAGACCGCATCGTGGTTTGGAAGAACAGCAGTACAGAACTACATGCAAAAGTCTATGGACAGGGAAAAAATGAATTGTACAGCAACCCATTGGAAAGGGAATTACAGTGGAAGTAAAAAATGTAAACAAAGTGGATGCGGCTAGGAAAGCCCTGGCAGTCTCAGGAGAAAAGGCAGTAAGGTTAGGAAAAGGAAGGCAATTTTAGAAGACCAGGGGCTACATTCTCCACCCTGCCCAAACTCCATTTGGATGCAATGAACAGTGGGGAATCACAGGGAACTAACTGGTGGTTGCTCCCTGATCCCATACAGACAGCCCCAGAATAAATGAGAGCTGATGAGTAGCTTTAATTTATATCACTGGCATAAGGTCCTTCAGAGCTCTCCTGCACAGGGCAAATTCTCCACTAGCCATTTTGGACCAGTTTAGGTCCACTTTGCACTGCTCAAACAGCACAAACAGTATGTAGCAAACGAAGTCCAGTCCTTCGGTGCAAGGAAGATAGGGAATTAATTGCCTACTAAACTCTCCTATTGCCTATCCCCTAAGCAGGTGGAGAGTGGTAAGGTAACAAAGCAGAGCACTGGAGAGATGGTTCAAGCAGTTGCTGAAATTTTATATCTGAGACCTCTCTTTGTGTATAAACTCCAGTGCTCCTTTTAATTTTATTTTTGTGGTTCCATTGCCACAGCCTTCTCTGTTTCTTGGTGAAAAGAAATGTCAGGGTGAGTAGGAGAAGTGATAAGTTTGGACTCTTGAGAGTTGGGAGCTGGCTGCACTGCTCTTAAATAGCCGTAACCTGCTGGGAGTGGCAGAAGAAGAATGCTGCTCAGGGCTTCTCAGCATGCGAGACACAATTATGGCTATAGCAGTATTTTTATCATATTTTTTTTGTGGAGCCAGGGTCCATAGCTCTGTCTCAACAAAAGTCAAGCACTGGAGTAAAGCTCATGGAAAACCCCTGAATCTTGCCAGGGCCTCTTTACATAAAAATGTAAACAGGTTGTGACAGAGTGCAGGGAGTTAATAGGTGAAATTGCACTCTGATCATTCCGCCACCGATTAGTTCCCTAGAGAAGGATGATTGGAGTAACTGAAGTTAATTATCTAATCAGGTGGGGGGAGGGACTGGGTGAGCTCAAAACTGATAAGGCCACAGGAAAGAAGCAAGAGAGAAAGAAAAAGAATGAATAAAGAGGGTGTTTTTGAGCTCTGACTTATAGAGCTCTCAGAGAAGAAAATTCCCTACTCCTTTTAAGCTGTTCTGAAAGGGCTGAAAGCACAGTGGACACTGTAACTATCACTGTTACATGGGTTTGCTTTAAAGGTGGAGGAAACCTAAATAAACAGCATGGTGTGGATATCCTACCAGTGGTGGCTGAGCAGGTTTCTGTGGTGCAAGAAGATAGGAGCAGACTGAACCTTCCTATGATATGAGTTTCCATTATAAGGACCTTACTCTGAAGCTAATGCAAGGAGGACAAAAGGTATTTTTGAGATTGGCTTTACTGGACTTTGGATCAAGCCCGATGGAAAGATTCCCATTGATCTAATGGCTACAAAACTAGAACAATAGGGCCTGAATATTAGATACTAAAAATTGTGCAACTCTGTGCTTCACTTGGAATGACAGCCCTCCCCCTTTGCTAATAGAACCACTTATGGCCCTGGTTAACTTTCTGCACCTGAATATAAAGATAAGCACTTGCATTAATTTTTACATGATCAGAAACTTAGGGTAACATTTTCAAAAGCACTCTAAATCCCATTGCTTATTCCAAGTCCTTATTTTCAAGGGTTTGTATCTATTATGAAAAGTCATTCTGAGTGACAATCAATACTACGCAGAAGACAAATAATATTTAAGTGGACGGGTGCATACACCTTGCCCTAGCTCTCTGTATAGGGTGAATATCTGTCTTTGAGCTGAACTGGGACATTCATTCTCAACCAGGAAGTGCATCCTTAAAAATTCTGGAGAAATTGGTTTTGTTTTTAAACTAGACAGATGCAAAACTAACAGGAATTCCACATCTTATTTTGCACTTATTATTGAAATACAATTTTGCAACTCAAATAGAATGTAAGATCTAATTACTTTTGGCATTTCGAGGGAGGCAGGAGAATATCAAACCCAGTTGCAGCACTCTATACACACACAATATTTTTACCAACAAATTACCTAAAAACACTTTTACTATAAGCATCACATATCCCATAAGTGTAACTACAAAATAGCTCAGAGAGAAATGAGATTTTAAGGGGAAAAAACACCAAACCCTTAATGCAGATATCTGATTAAATAGCTGCCCTGAACACTTAAACAATCTTAATGCAAATCTTCCCAACAAACTGTGGATCTGATCCTGCAAACACATAAGCACATGAGATACTCTAAGCATGTGAATAGTCTTGTCACATGCATGTCTATAGGCTCAGAACAGGGAGGCTGGACAGTGTGGGAGAAGATTGCATTGCCTGTACACATGCTAGATCTGTTCTGGGACCTACCATGTAATTTGTTTACCATCTGCCTTCTGAAGTCAATGAAGTTTGGCCTGTACACAGATGGCTGGATCTGGTACTTTAACAAAAGCAGCACTCAGCCTTTAGTACTGTTAGTTAAGCACCTTCAACAAATACTAGAAGGGTTACCCCAAGGTGCAGCATCCTTGGCCAGGGCTGCCTTTGAAAATATACTTTTATGCAGTATTTATCTATCTTTAAAATTCATTTTAAATTGGGTCTTTTTATATCTTCTAACCTATATAGAACAATCAAAATAGTGTGTGTGGATATAAAAATATCAATTTTCCTTTTCTTGGTTGCTATATAGTTGACTAATGTTCAGAAAGTGGATTAATCATACTGTGATGGGGTATATCCCACACACATGTGACAAAGCAGTTAACTGGAGCTGCAGCTCTAGTCAAGGCATCTTGCTACACCTGGAGGGTAGGCCAGCTTTAACTGACCGAAGTTAGATGGTTATAGTTTAAAAAGAGGAAGTCTGGAGCTGTATGGGGCTGAAGGGTGAAAGGGAAGAAATCAGAGAACCTGCTTACAGGAGTCCTAATGTAAGGGTTGCAGTGGATTGGGAACACAGCCAAGGGCAGGAAATGGAATCTAGGGGGAATCCCTAGAAGACCTGGCTCAACACAAGTGTTGCAAGGTACACTGAGTCCCATAGAAACGAGGCTCTCACACAGTGGCTAGAATAGATGAATAAAAGTGGTGAGTTTATCGAATGCAAACAGTGACATAGCCGCAACGGGGGCCCCTTATCATTGCAGTCACTGAGAGATGGGGAAAAGCCTGACGCATTGGAGTCATGCTCTGGATGAAGCCCAGCATACAAGGGCACACTGACACAGAAATACTCATGCACATTTGCATCTCGTACATAGCTCATGAATAGCTAATAACATGTTTTGCTTCACTAGTCTCACACAAGCCGAGTTTCACACAGGCTAGATAAACAGCTCCCAGCTGCAGCTGAGAACCGCTTCTCAGACACACGCACACGAGATAACACGAAAGCCAAGGCCGTTCCCTGGGCCGATAGTGCCTTTCCCCTGGAGACGCGATGGAAGCGAATTGCATTCCCTAGCAACGGCCCATGACACTTTCTTCTGCATCCTACAACAAGAGCTAGGGGAGAGCCTGAGGAAAGGCTATGGTTGGAAGGAGTCCAGGAAGGACTAGTTATAGTATCCTTGGACTAGTTCCTAGTCCACTAGCACTAGTTATAGGATCTCGACTGGAAGCTGGCATGGTGGGAGCCTGCGGATAAAAAGCACTGGGCCCAAGATTGGACGCTAGAGACCTAATGAGGTCTTGGAATTATTTGGACTTTCTGTTCTGGTGGAAGAGAGGAATCACGACCTCAATGGAAAATCAAGTCACAAGAAAAGGCTAACTGCCCTGGGAGCAGATCAACTGTCAGCAGGGGGCTCTAGACAGGAGAGCTACTATGCCTAGCCACGAAGAGGCACACCAGTCATGAATCCATTCCTCTACAAGTATATACTTGCATTAGCACAGTTGGGTTTATGTGTATAATGTATCTACGTATTTTACCAAATATTGGCCCAGTCTTACTCACATTGAAATTTGTGGCAAAACTCCTGGGAGCATTGGAGCAGAACTGAGTTCTCCATATTACTGCTTTAGCTGAAATACTTTCTATGGGCCAGATACTTAGTTGGTGTGTGTACTACATACAAGGTGTAGCTCCACTGAAGTCAATGGAGCTATGTGGATTTACACCATCTTAAGATTGGGCCCTATCTATTTCTAAAAGAGACTAATTTTTGCACACTTACAAATATTTAATATTTCTTTTCTATGTGTTGTAAAGAATGCAATCAGTTAAAAGCATTCTTTGGTCTTAACCTTCACTAATATGGCTGAGGGCTCAATCCATGTCTTTGTATTATCTTCATTATTAAAACAAAAATAAGGATCTAGTTACGGCGGTGGTCCCATTCAGGATCCTTGGAAGATGCTGACTTCAGTCTGGACCTAAATAGTTTGATAGCATCATTTTAAGGTTATATTAGCTGTTTGTATCCATTTTATAATAAGACTTTTGAGAAATTGTATTTATACTTCATTTTTGGCTAGAAGCACTGAAATTATTTCTAAATGAAGCCAGAAATGTGTTACCCATTGTAGTGGGGCAGCTGCCCCACTCCGCGGGAAAAGGGTTTAAACAGCCTTGCAAAGGGCTGCAAAGGGCTGTATCCCATGCCCGACGCCTGTCCCTTCTGCGGCGTGAGGGAGGACCTGGCACACGCCTACCTTGAGTGCGCCAGGCTGCAGCCCCTGTTCCGGCTCCTCCAGAACCTCTTATTGAGGTTCTGGCTGCACTTTTCCCCACACCTATTTCTTTTCGGGCACCCCATCCATGGGCCCACAAAGTCGCGAGACCTCCTCGTCAACCTCCTCCTGGCGCTTGCCAAAGTCGCCATCTACAACACCAGGAGGAGGATGCAAGACGAGGGGGTACGGTGCGACTGTGGGGCCTACTTAGGGTGCCCAAACAGCAAGCGTGAAAAGTCGGGACAGGGGGTGGGGCGTAATAGGAGCCAATATAAGAAAAAGACCCAAAAATCGTGACTGTCCCTATAAAATTGGGACATCTGGTCACCCTAGGCCTACTTCCGGTCCCTCCTCCATTCACGCATCCGGACAGAGTTCCACTGGGCAGCGTCCACTGGCTCCCTCGACAGCTTTGCGGAGCAGTGGGTGCTGTGCGGGGTTCTCTGCTCGGTATCCCCATCCTGTACCCTCATTTTTAACCTGTGACCCTCACGCACTTCCCTGCCTTTTTTTCATTAGTTGTCCCCCGTATTTAGTTGGCCCCGGGTCTAGTGTCCCTCCCGCCAGGCTGGGGGAGGGACTTTAGTAATGGGTGGGCTTAGGCCCGCCCACCTCCTGGGTACCCAATAGGTGCAAAGGGCTGTGGCTGGGGGCAAGCAGCTCCCAGGCTGATTACGCCTAGCAGCCACAGGTGTGGCTGATTTAATTAAGACCCAGCTGGCCCTGATAAAAGGGCTCAGTTTGGTGCAGAAAAGAGTCTCCTCTGTTCAGAGACAGACAGGCCTGGCTGCTAGGAGCTTGACAGAGTACCTAGAGGGAAGCAGGGCTGGGGCAAGGCAGGAGGAGCTGGGAAACCCCCAGCCGGGAAACCCCCAGGCTTCAGGACCTAGGAGAAGGCCCCACAAAGGGTACTGGGGTTGCAGGGGGCAGCCCAGGGCTACAGGGGCAGAGCAGCAGGCCAAACCCCTTGCCGGTGATGAGTGGCAATGATACCGCAGTCTGCCCCAGTGAACGGGGGTGAGTGGTGACTGACAGTTGCCTAGACTGAGGCAAGGTGGGGATAGAGGGTGGAGGGGTCCCTGGGAGGGGGACCCTAAGATCTCAGGGGGTACTGCAGGGGTGCAGCACCCAAGGGAAGAGGGCACCAGGGTCCGGGAGGGACACGGGGTCAGAGCAGCAAGTGGGACATCGGTCTGCAGAGGGCGCTCCAGACGCTGGTGAGCTAATTCCGACAAACCAGCAGGAGGCACTGCGGGGGTGAGTCGCCGCCCTGCTACACCCATATATAGTTATATAGTCAAGTCCATCTGTTCTTCAGTCCTGCACCTGAAGAGATATCTGAATTGTGTTAGAGCTACCTGATTTGCAAGGGATGGGAACAGGAACCACGTTGCTTAACTTGACTGATCTTCTGGGGTCTGATCCAACTCCCACTGGAGTCAATGGGACTCCTTCAATTACTTCAGCAGAGCTGGGTTGAAACCCTGTAGCATGTAAAACACAGTAATATACACAGTACCACTTTCAGATTCCGTGAGCCAAACCACTGCTTTCTACAGACTTTTCTGATCCTGTAGAGCTTTGTCTCAGATGGTTGCTTTTGAATGTATATACAGGAATAGCCTGTGACGGGAACACAAGTGCCTGATCCAAAGTCCCTTGAAGTCAATGGAAAGTCTCAAATTCAGCTTGAGAATGTCAGTGTTCTGTTGTTGTTGTTTTTCTCAAAGAGAAGTTCAGTGCAGAGGGAAGACAGCCAAAAGGTGGAATTAAATTCCAGTTCAAGTACACAGAAGATCCTGTACTGAACAGATGCTAATTCTTTATGATGGCCTATGCTGATCATCTTAACAGTTCATCTGCTCAGCATAGTTATTCTCAAAGGATGAGAAACAGGAAAATTCATGTTGCATACTGATATACAATGCGATATTTCTCAATTCAGAGCTATTTAGTTCCCTAACTTTTCTCAATAAAGAATATCTTAATCAAAATGCTAAGGATATACAGTCTATTCCAGGGGTGGTCAAACTTACTGACACTCCAAGCTGCATACAACAATCGTCAGAAGTTCGAGAGCTGAGGCCTCAGCCCTGCAGGAAGCATCCGCCAGGCTCAGAGTTTCAGCCCTGCTCTGGTGAGGGTGACCAGACAAAGGCGCCGACTCTGTGGGTGCTCTGGGACTGGAGCACCCACAGTCAAAAATCGGTGGGTGGAATGAGAACAAATCCCAGAGGATAATGAAGACTTGTGAGTCTTTCCTATGCTAATTCTTTTTTAAACTACACTTCCAAATCTTCAGTGTCCAGCTAACATTTGCTAAAATAAGATAGCATACAAAACTGTTAAAAGAACACTAAGAGATTGCCCAGTGAAGCACACCCAAATCAGAAAATGCCAAAGATGCCTGCACAACATTAACTTTATGTATACATAATAGCACATCATTCTGATCTTTTCCAAAGGACCCCTACATCAGTCAGAATAGATTGTAAGCTGCTACTTCCTTCACTGTCCTTTTAAACTTACTGTTCAGTTAATGTCTTCTTCACTTCATGCCTTCAAACAGTATACTGAAGGCAATAGTAGTTCTGTATGAAAATAGAATATGATTAAAGTTTGACCCATCATCCATACACAAATGGGGATGGAGAATCAAGTGTGTGTTACCTTAATTTTTAACTCCATTAAAAATAGGGATTTTTTGTTTTGTTTTTCTGTTCTTTGTTTACTAGACAGCGCTGGAGTGTTGTCCTGTACACAGTGTAATGGGGTAATAGCTATCTCAGTGGGTGCAGTTGTGTGTGTGTGTGTGTTAAATGTTCACTTAGGATACCTTAGAAGGCTAGGCTCTGTCTCAATTCATACACACTTTCAAAATACATAGATCTCTTTGACATATACCAAAAGGGTATATATAAAAGGTTCTTACATACTTGTAATACACTATTGAGTGTGTTCCTTTTTTAAGATCAAGCAGGAAAATACAAAGTGCTAAACAAATTGTTTTGCGGAGTTAACCGGAATTCTAATTTTAGTTCTTCTGTCAGCATTATCAATAAATGGCATTTTCATCTGCACTAACAGGAAAAAAACCATAATTCTAAACAGGAGAAGAACAACAAGCTCCTTCCATGTGTCTGCTGCATGTTTCCATGCTTGCCAGAAGTGACTACAAAAGCTTTGTGTGAACTTGTGCCAGCTAGACTGTAAAAAATTAATCAGGAGAAACATCGTGCGACACAGATGAAAATGCTGGATGACTCCTACAAGCAAATCAATCAGGGTGTAAGAGATTGATCATGATGCACATTGTCATGTGTAACAAAGCAAAAATCTGCTCTGTATCATGAGGCCTGGCAATGTATGTGTCGATAACAAATCATGGAACATGTGTGACATCCTGTACAAAGTTGTGGACTCTGACAGGAGACACAGTAATCAGCATATTGCAGACAGTGAAACTCTTTCTGGACTCTGCCAATGGGTCAAGTTATAGCTAAAAATTCAAACACTAAAGCAGCTGCCAAAGATTTTAAGGATTAAATTCAGCTGTACTTAAGCAATAAAACTTTACTATGATGGTTGTGCTGTGCCAAAACAGATATCTTAATGGTCTAAATCCAATTCTTAGACTCTCTTCACTGACTGGAATAATAATTTGAAGTCCTAACATGGTTAATTTAGCCTTCCAAACCAACTGCTAAGGTTGTTTGATCCATGTGGACAGTAAAGATTACAGGGCACTTCTTTTTTGTAAGAATAGGATGTGCTGTTGTATTTACTGTTGGCCATAATTTCCCTTCCCCGTATTGCTGTATTATGCACTAGACGCCTGCCAGCCTCCTCCCCAGAGCTGGTGGTGTGTGTTATATATATATGGCAGCGTATTATCTCCTAGGCCAACAAGGCCTATGCCTAGGGTGGCAAATTTATAACAGCAGCATTTTTGTAATTGTGGGACCAGTGACGCTGTGATTCTACCATTCATAGCGCATGTTAAAATCACCAATGATGGCACAATGCCATTTAGTAAACATACTTGCGAGAATCCTAAACATTAATAATATATTTGATATACACCAGACCCTCGCTTGAACGTGGGGTTTTGGATCCAAGCATGGTACCGCGCTATAAGCAAGAATTGGCTAACAGTTGGAAAAGTGCTTCAGGATCCTTCAGATTTATATCAGTGTAAATATATATGTGTGTGTGTGTGTGTGTGTTTTGGGCACATAGTAAATTCTACGAACACATCAGAAAATGACATTAAGCAGCACTGCTGCAAGTTTGGAAAGGTCTTTGTGATTAAGGTACAGTTCTAAGATTTTATAATGTGATTACTACAAGGTCTGAAGAGTCTTTTCATACCTACTTGTAATTACTTCATATTTTCAATTTAATCCAGTATAGTTATAGCAGTAAAACAGCGCCCATACAGGGATTATTCTGGTATAAGAGTGGCTTTGTAGTTGTTGTTTAGCTTTATTTAAAAAGGGGTTTATGCTAAGCTGAAAAAGTCACCCTAAGTGGATACACATTCCAATATGAGTACATCTTCATTGCAGAGTTAGTTCATGTTTTTACCCTGGTGTTTCCCTAGCCTGTCTCCCATCACTACACCAAAACCTCTCACCCAAGTGTAGTTGTGCTTTCAACCGGGCTAGCTGGTATAGCTAGGGATAAGGCTTAAAGCCAGAGTTCTGTTTTTGCTTGAGCTGTGAGGCCATAGGCTAGATGCCATGATTGCTCATAGTTTTCCAATGCCTTCCCAGTTCCCCAAAAGCATCCAGAAAGACAAGCAAGTTCTCCCACAATTCACTGGGGAAAAATTCAGAGAGTAGCTCGTCTTACTGCAGCATGAAAAAACAATAGGATGTGCTTCCAAATGTCTTGACAACAGACAATGGACACAGTAACTTAGGTATGGCTTTATAGTGTGGCTACTCATACATGGCCTAGTCTAACCTAGCTGCCAATTACCCAGGTTAACTCTGCAGGGACGACATACCCAGATAGGTCCTCACCACAGAAATACACAACTTGGCTGATAGTGTCACCCAAACATCATTTCGTCCACACCTATAATATACAAAATATATAGACTTTCTATGTTATACATCTTCCATACCCCCAGCTACACCTTTGCAAGTGTATTTTACTACTCCCACACAGGATACCTCACTGTTTAGGAAACACTTTTGGGGATGTGCAGTAGATTGCAGAATAATGCTTTGAGTGTTGGAAGCTGAAACAGCTGCTATTTATATCTGGAGCAGAAGTGACAATGTATCTAAAACAGTTTGCAAAGTGACTTATGGGGCTGGAGGTTAATGATTCTTGTTTATCCCTGCTAATTTCGGATTTGCTGCTCTTCACCAGCAACTGCTATCCCTGTTATACATTAAAAAACGTATAGTTTGTACCTTCTAAAACTGAAACCTACATCTCTGAGTTGTGAAGAATATGTATTAAGGTTATAACACCCAACAAGAATGCACTTTTATGTAGAAATCCATGATTAAATCGAATCTTACTAATGATTTACATCAATTGGATTTAAAGCAAATCCACCCTGGATAGAAGTGGGGGGAAATTGGTGTATATTTGAATCTATACTGAAGGAACCTTTTAACTACATCTTCAAAAGCTGTATTTTTTTAAGTGCCCAGATGTTAAGCAGAGGATTTTACAAATCGGATCTTCAGTGGTCCATGCTTGCCATCAACAATCCTATTAAATTGGATTCACTGCCCTTTTTCATTTTATTTCATTCATTTCCCCAACTATTTCCAGGACAGTGCTTTATTTGCAGCCTCCTCAAGGTGGCAGGCAGAGTGGCACAGATATTCTGTCATCTAAATTCTGAAGTCTTAGTGTCCACCTGTTATGTATACATGCTGAACAAACTGCACCACTCCGCAGACTCAATAGCTAAACTTCTTCTAGTGGATGTGTCAGACATATCAATTGTAAAAGTGGCTATTTTTGATAGAAATACTTTTACTATTTTCTTGAAAAAAGAGAATGCACTAAAACATTTTCACCTTATAATTACTAACTCCATAACATTCAATGTATTGCAAAAATGCTGGCAATCATTCAGAAATATAGCTACATGCTTAAAGGTGACTTGCTAAAGAAAAAATGGCTTTGGGCCTTATGGAGGGAGGCTTATACAGAAAGTAGAAGTTGTGTAGGGAGGAGGGGGGGGAGGAGGAGGAGTTCCCCTCCATGTTTCTACTTGATAAATATCAGAAATTCAAGTCTGGGATTTCCTTGTTTTTCTGGAAAACCCCTTAAAGCTCTCAAATGTGTACTGTGAGCGTTCACAACTTTTTATTTTATTGAATTTTTACCAAAGATTTATAATCTCTCTATGGTCCTCAGGCTTTTTGAGTAAAACAGGCATTAAGAAAACCCAATTTTAAAAAGTTTTAGGCAGTCTGATTAAGTTTCTCATTCCCTTCAATTACTTGTCTTTCAGTTTCTTGTAAATTCATAATCCCATTAGTCTTCCCGTCATCCATGGAGTTTCCTATGTAATCAAGACCTAAATTTCTAAAGTAAATAATCAGAAAAAGACGAAGCAAGCAAATAACAAAGACCAGTAAACCTTTAAGCCTGACTTCATACATCAGGACACAAACTTTTTTTCTCTGTCATCTATTCAGAAGCTATAAATCACGGCACATTGTCAGAAGCAAAAAGTTCTATCAACAGGATTATGCTGGTGGAAAGTCAACAGAATTGTGCTTTTCAGATTGTATTAGTTTCACAATATGACATTAGGTCAGAATGTAGTCAAATTACAATAGTGAGACTATAGGAAGGATTGTGTATCATGAGTGTGTGTGGACAAAATATTTAAAGAGCTATTTAAAATGCATTGAATATATCTTAAATTTGCATTGAATATATCTTAAATTTTAGAAATGTTTATCTTAAATTTGCATTGAATATATCTTAAATTTTAGAAATGTTTATCTTAAATTTGCATTGAATATATCTTAAATTTTAGAAATGTTTATGAAAACCTGCCATGATCTATTAACACTGCTGTGCAAATTTCACCTGAAGGCTTCTAAACACTGTAGCCACTACTGGGGCAGCAGCAGCAGGAGTTTCAAGTGACATTATTAAATATAAACATCTGGATTTTATTCCAGAAATGTTCCATAACTTTTACAGTCCCGGCTGCTAATCCATTTTTTTTTCCTGACTCAAAACATGTCCACGAGCATTCACTTGCAAAACTCCAACCATTCCCATGCATGTTACAGGGCTCAGTGAACCACCCGGAGTAGCCTCCCTCATTATAAGAGGAGTGACAACCTGGTAATGAATCCCAGAGCTGAGAGCAGGCCCTGGCGGAGAAGGGTCCTTGCGTGAACAGAAGGAACAATTCTTTCAAAGCAAAAATCAACCCCAGGGAAGAACGCGCGTAGATTAAATGAACACCACAGACACGACGTGCCCTCGGGGGCGTCCCATGCGCCCTTATATACAAGCACAGGCACGCACTGCGTCTGTCCCGCATGCCCCCCTCGCTTGGATCATTGTACAGGGCCCTGGCCCCCCACGCGGACTAAAGGGGGGGCAGACGGGCGGCAGCCCAAGAACATCACGCGCACTGCGCTGGGGACCCGCCCGAGGGTTCCCTCGGCCGCCGAGACCCAGGTGGGGCCCGGCAGGACACGCACAGGCGGGGCGGCGCCCCGGGCTGAGAGCCACGCGGGGGACCCGTCACGCGGGGGACCCAGACGCGCAGCCTCCCGCCCGCCCCGGCGCTGGGATGGAGTCCGGGGAGCGCACAGAACGCGCGCGCACGCGGACCAGCCCCGCCTCCCCTCCCTGCAGGCAGCCGCCCCGCGCGTCATTTCCGGGTGCGGGCGCGAGCGAAGAGAAGATGGCGGCGCTGGGGGAGCCCGTGAGGCTCGAGCGAGGTGAGCGCGGCCCCGGCCCCGGCCCCGGCCCCGGCCCAGGCCCAGCCGGTTCCCCGGGGAAGAAGGGCCGCTCCGCGCGGGGCTCGGCCCGGCTCCTGACGGGGAGCGGAGCCGGGCGGCGCCGTTGGGCTGGCGCGGTCCGAGGAGGCGGGGCCCTGGATGGGTCCCTCTCCCCAGCGCCCCCCGGGCTGGGGCAGTTCAGTGACACTCTCCCCTCCCCGGGGTGCCAGAGCTACGGCCGCCGCCCCCGCGCAGGCCGGGCGGGGCCAGCCCCGAGGTGCCCGGCGGCCCCGGGGTTTGGGCGCATTGGGGTCTTAGTGCGGGCACGGGGGGACCCGTGTTCTCCTGGGTCCCGCTTCGGTGGCCGCCGTCACTCTCCAGAGCCGACGCGTCCCGGCACCTCTGAATTCTCCTTGTGCATCTTCGAGGCGAGCAGGACTGGCTGGGGCAGTAGAAACATTTGAACTATTAGTCTCTCCCCTCCCCCCTCAAAACACTCCCAAGGCACGAAATGAATCCGGCTCACACCGATAATGTATCCGGCGTAACCCTCTTTGGAATCCTTAGACCCAGATTTTCCTTTTACCTTTTAGAACTTAAGTGAATGTCTGCAAGGCTCAGTCCGGGAGTGCGGTTGGGGGGACTTTTAAAAATGTTGCCCTTTATAATGTTGTTAGAATTTCCCCCTTCACTCCCTCCTGGACTTGTCTTGCTCATTAGTGCTTTGCACACACTTTGTGAGGTAGAGTGATGAGAAGTTCTCCATGCAGAAAAAATCCTATCAACTTTGAGTTAAACTTGATAGATTGTCAGAATGGGTGAAAGAGGCAATAAACAAGGAAATAGGCATTTACCTCATTTAAGAAACAATCTATACACTTTTAGTTCTCTGCTACCTTCTCCCACCCCCAGCTCATATTATTTCCACTCATCCTGACCAGCGAGGCTAGAATTCAACCTGAGGACTGCAGCACCTGATTTATAGGCATCCTGCTGTTCAGTGGAATTAGGTGCCTAGGCCTATTCAGTACAGAGAATTAAATACATAAAGCTATGTCTACACTACCACTTTTGTCAGTATCATTTATGTTGCTTGGATGTGAAAAAAACATACCCCAGAGCGACATAAGTTACACTGCTAGAAGTACCAGTGGACAGCACTATGTTGGCGGGAGAGCTTCTCCTCCCACCATAACAATTGCTGTTCTTTGGGGTGGTTTAATGATGTCAGTAGGAAAACACTCTCATGCCAACATAGAGTGGCTACAAGAGAGATCCTACATCAGCACAGCTGCATTGATTCAGCTGTAAGCTCTCTAGTGTAGACATAGCCTTTAAGTGTGGGATTCATAGAAGCCTGTATGTTTATCAGGGGGAAGGAGGTGCTGCTGCTGCCTGTACTCCACCTTATACCTAATAGTCCAGTACTTAGAGTACTCCCCCAGGATGAGAGTCCCCTGTTCAAAGCACCAAGTCAGAGCACAGGCCTGATCCCATCTCTCCAGCTCACATGAGTACCCCAACCACTGGGCTATGGTGGATTCTGGGGTGAGGCTCTGTATCTCTCCTGCTGAAGCTGTTCCACTTTGTAGAAAATACTTAAATAGCCATTGGGTCAACAGGAGAGAGACATTGTGTGAGAGACTTTGTAGCCTTATGGTTAGAATACTCACCTGAAACGAAAGACACTCAAATTCAAGTCCCTTCTCTAAAGACTATTTTCAGTCTAGCGCCTTGTGTCACACACCAATACAAAATCCTGTACAGGTACAGTGCCGTTTTTGAAAGTGACATCAACCCCACATTAAGTCTCTGAACATATTAATGCATAATCAGTGGTTAGCATTAGGCTGAATATTGATTGTCTGAGAAGCATTGGGATTTGGGTGATGGAAAGGATGTCGTTAAAGTTGAGAAAAGGAAACGAGTGGGACTGTGGATAACTTAGCCTATTTCATTGCTTTTTACTAGTGTGCATTTATGAGATCCAGTCTTAATTCAAAGTTGATATATTTGTGTATGAGAGAGTAAATCCATATATTGTTAGTTCAAATATGTTGTCTACCCCAGAATGTAGCTCTTGAAACTTTCTGATGATTTTCTTCTCTTCTCTGTCCTCCCTGTTCCACAAATAAATCACTTTGTAGGGTGAGAGAAAAGGTCTGTAAATAGAAATATGGGTAAGTTGCTTCCTACGCCACAGCTCTGCAGTCCCCTCCCCCAAAGTTTGCTAATTAGAGCAGCTGCTTTGGCAATGGGATTAGCTGCTCTTGGTAAAACCTGGGGCAGTACCCTCTTCCACCTCATTACCCTGTCATTGTGCTTTATCCATGAAAACAAACAAATCTGTGTAGAGTTACCTAGTATGAATCAGTGGAACAAAAGAAGTACACCGGACCCTCAGAACGCTGTATTTGGGATCCATGCCAAGACCTGTGTTCCAGCAGGGACCGCATTACAATGAAAATTAATGACAGTTACTAAATTTGGGATCCGCGACCACGTTCTATCGGAATTTGTGTTCCATAGACACGCATTCTAGCACGGGTCCGGTGTATTTTATGTTTTCTTGCATATTGGTCTTGCCGCTTAAGAAAAGAGGAAAAAAGAGTACAGTATAGTAGTGTGTGTGTGTGTGTGTGTGTGTATGTGTATATATCAACACTACAATTAACAGAGGTTGATTATTTTTGCAAAAAGTGCTGCCCTTCAGTAGATGTCATATATATATATATATATATATATATATATATATATATATAGACATCTACTGAAGGGCAGCACTTTTTGCAAAAATAATCAACCTCTGTTAATTGTAGTGTTGACTTTCAATAATTAAATGATATCGTTATCAGGCTAAGGGAATATAAACTGATTAGAGAGTTGGTATGTCACCTAGGAAATGAGGGAAGATGTTTTAAAAATTTACCACACACTAGCAACAGGACTAAATCTGGTATCCAGAGGCACATATAAAGAGACAAGGTGGGTGAGGTAATATCTTGTATTGGATCAACTTCTGTTGGTGAGAGAGACAAGCTTCGGGACCTGAAAAAGAGCTGTGAAAGCTCAAAAGCTTGCCCCTTTTACCAACAGAAGTTGATCCAATACAATATATTACCTCACCCACCTTGTGTCTCTAATATCCTGGGACCAGCACGGCTAAAATGCTGCATACAGAGGCAAATATGAAAGAAATCTCTTCTCTCTTGCTTGAATCACAACCAACACCCTTTTTAGCAATTTCACTGGAGGCCAAGGACGAGAGACTAACCTCTCACCTTGAGGTTATCTTTTAGAGTGAAGGCAATAGTAGAATAGTGTAGAGAATCTTGTACTGCTAGATTTTATCAGTGGGTCTTAACCCACGAAAGCTCATGAGCCCTAAAATCTGTTAGTCTATAAGGTGCTACAAGACTCTTTGTCGCTTTTGCAGATCCAGACTAACACGGCTACACCTCTGATACAGTAAAACCTCGATTTAACAGACTAATTCGGGCGATGGGGTGTCCGTTAAATCAGAAAGTCCGTTATTTAATAATAATAAAAAAAAAACGAGCTGTCGGAGCAGCAGCCCACCCGCCACAGGGCCGGGGCAGCAGCTCCGCAGCTCGCCCGCTGCCAGGACCCGGGCGGCAGCCGGGAACCGTCAGCTAGCCCGCCCGGGTCCTGGCAGGGAGCCGGCAGCCCGCCCGCCCACAGGCGGGAGCCGGGCAGGACCCGGGAACGGGCAGCCAGCCCGCCCGCTGCCGTGACCCGGGTGGCAGCCAGTCCTCGACAAATGGATTTAGGATGCATCAGACTTGCTTAGAAATTTTGTCCGTTGCATCCGAAGTCCGTTGAATCGAGGTCCGTTAAATCGAGGGTTTACTGTACTTGTATTGCTACTGTCTTAAATATACCTCTGCTCTAGTTAACTTTGCCTCCAGGGTTGTCAGTCTAGTGCAGTGCTTCTCAATTATTTTCTGTCATGCCCCCCCTAGGAAGAAGAAAACATTTCGCGCCCCCGCGCGACTGTAAATACTATCATTTGTCTATAAAATTGTTATAAGTACACCTCTGCATAACACTGTATCCTTATTAACGTATATGAGAATAAAAAAAGAAAGAAATGTGGATGAATTTACAACAAAGAATAGCTTTATTAACTGTAGCAGAAAAGATTTAAAGGAGCACAATATTAAAAAAAACTTTAACCTGCAAAACAAAAATATATAAAATAATTTGAGCTGATTTTTTAATCAGAGGTGATGTCTGGATTAATGGCTACAATGATTAATGGCTATTAATGGCGTTTTGACTGCTGCTGTACATTGAGCAGATGTTTTCAGAAAACTATCCATGATGATTCCAGGGTGTCTTTCTTGAGTGATAAATGCTAAATTTAGACTCCATCATTTTGTATAAATGGTTGGGTTTATTGTTTCCCCATGTGTATTATCTTTGCATTTATCAACAATGAATTTTATCTCCGGTTTTCTTGCCGTCACCCAGTTTTGTGAGTTTCCTTTGTAACTCTTCACAGTCCGCTTTGGACGTAATTATCTTGAGTAATTTTGTACTGTCCACAATCTTTGCCATTTCACTCTTTACTCCTTTTTTCCAAATCATGTCTAAATGTGTTGAACAGCATTGGTCCCAGCACAGATCCCCACTATTTACTTCTCTCCACTTTGAAAACTATCTATTCCTAACTCCCCCGCCCCCCATCTTTTATCTATTCCTAACTCCCCTGCCCCCCGTCTTTTAAGGAGTTACTGATTCATGGGAGGACTTTCTCTCTTACCCCAGGGCTGCTTATATTACTGAAGAATCTTTGGTGAGGGATCTCGTCCAAGGCTTTCCAAAAATTCCAACTACATTATATTCCCTTGTCCGCGTTATGTTCCCTCGTCAAATGTTAACAGATCGGTGAAGCACAATTTTCCTTCACAAAAAGCCAGCCTGATTCCTGTTCCTGGATGGAGCCGATCATTCTGTTCCCTAGTTTCGCCTGGTACTGCAGGCTCGCCGGCCGGTAATGACCGGGGTCGCCCAGGGACCCCTTGGTATAGTGGGCATTACATGATCTTTCCTCCAGTCCCCGGCCCCGGGGCGGATCCACACCTCACTCACTAGTCTGCAGTTTCATATCGGACATACCCTGGGATTGGCCCCACAAGGCCTGCGGCCACCGGGGCTGCGAGCAGCGACTCCCGCCGCACTGGGCCGGAGCCAAGCCCCTCGCGGCCCCGGGAAGGGCGGCTCCGCGGCGGGGCTGGGGCGAGTCACCGCGCTGCCCTGCGACCCCCCGCCCCTCCTGTCAGGGTGCAGTGGGCGGCAGCGACGGGCCGGCTCCCGCTCCCACCGGCCGCGCCAAGGCCAGCTCCGGCCCGCGGCTCCGCTCCCCTGCCCGGTCCGCCTACCTGGGCCCGCACTTACCGCGCGGCTCCCACGATGGCGGCGGCACCGAGCGCGGCCTGAACCCACTGAGCCGCCTTCCCTCGCGCTCCCCGCCCCGCCCGGACACGCCCAGCGCCCCGCGGCACGCCGGGAAAGAGAGTCCTGCCACCCGCAATGAACGGGCCCGGCGGGGGGCGCAGGGACTACCATTCCCGGCGTACCACGCGCCGCGGCCGCCCACCGACTCCCTGCTTGAATGAAAGGCAACGAAACAACGTTCCGATCTAGATGATCCGATCTAGAAATCCAATATGACAGTATTTGCCGAGGTCAAACGAGCCCCCCTTTAAGGAGCCTCGCGCCCCCCCCTGGGGGGCGCGCCCCACTATTTGAGAAGCACTGGTCTAGTGCCTACCACAGTCACCAAAAATTCACAATCTGCTTGCTGCAAATAAAATCCATCCTTTATAGTGTGATGTGGGTTTGGTGTCAATTGGTTTTGTTGCATTATTTTAATTTGCTGCCTTTAGTGGTGTTATCTCCAAGTGTTGAAACCTCTCTTGAGTCAATTCAGTATCCAATTTAGTCTCTTGTTGTTTTGAATAATGGGCCAGATTGGGGCATACCTAGTGTGGCAGTGCAAAGGGCACAGAGTGCCCAGTTAACCAAATCATGGGTAGCAGTGCAGGAAGGTTCAATAGAACTGTTGTATCTCTCCCTCACCCTTCTCCCCCAACTTCATATAGTTGGTTGGGAGTTAGTGGGGCAAAAGAGGGAAGGATGAGTGAATGGAGGAGACATAGATACACTAGGAAAGGCACGTTGTTCCAGTTATAGACCCAGCTCAGTTTACTCCCACTTTAGAGAACCCGGAGAGATATTGGGACTGAGTCCTTGTCTATACACAAGTTGCACTGCGTTAACTATTAGTATGAAAAAAGATATACCAACGTAAAAGTGCTTATATTGGAATATTAGCATCTACTCTCGGGATACCAGCTACACCTGTATAACTATTTTTGTTTTAAAAAAATCACACTCCCTAACTGGCCAAAAGGGCCAGTGCAATCTTTGGATCCATAATTATGGGAATCTCAAGTAGGAATAAAGAGGTTGTTTTTCTCCTTATTTGGCACTGCTGTGACCCATGCTGGAACATTGTGTCCAAATCTGGTGTTCACAAGTCTAGAATGATTTTAACTAGAGAGGATTCAAAGAAAAGCCACAAGAATGATAAAAGGATTAGAAAACATACCTTATAGTGATAGATGGAAGGAGCTTAATCTTTTTAACTTAACAAAAAGGAAGTCAAGGGGTGACTTGGTTAATTTATAAGTATCTTACTTTAAGTACCTAGTTGGAAAGCTGGAATGTGATGATAGAGGACTCTTCAGTCTAGTCAAGAAAGGTATAATATGATCCAATGTCTAGAAATTGAAGCTAGACAAATACAAACCAGACATATGATGTGAATTGTTAAAGTGAGTGTAATTAACCATTAAAACAATTTACCAAGGATTGTGAATTCTCCATCACTGCCAATTTTAAAATCAAGATTGGATATTTTTCTAAGATAGGCTCTAGGACAGAGGTGGGCAAACTATGGCGCACAGCCACATCTGGCCTGTGGGCTAATTCTGTCTGCTCCCCCCAAACTCCCGGCTGGGGAGGCTAGCTCCTCACCCTTCCCCTACTGTTACCCTGCCAACCACACTTGGGTTAAACTTTTGCTCTCATCAGTCTTGGTCTCACCAGCAGGGTCACCCCCAAAATACCCCCAGTCTCAGATTTCTACCAGAAATCTATGGTCCGTATTACCTGGCCCTTTCCCAGGGAGTATAAAATACTGTAAGTCCATTTTTTTATTTAAGGGAATAATATGCACATAACTTGTCACTTCAAATGGCATTACCTAGGCACTTCAACTTAAACACATTGGATTAGATAAAACAAGTTTATTAATTACAAAGAATATGAGTAATGAGACGTAAAAGTCAGAAATGGTTACAAGAAAAATAAAGAATCAGAGAGGTAGCCGTGTTAGTCTGGAATAGCAGAGGTAACAAAGTCCTGTGGCACCTTAAAGACTAACTATAAAGTTTTGAAGCATAAGCTTTCGTGGGCTAATACCCACTTCGTCTTGCATCCGACGAAGTGGGTATTAGCCCATGAAAGCTTATGCTTCAAAACTTTATAGTAAGAAAAATAAAGATTGTAACATCTTAATACCTACCCTAACAAGCTATTTTAAATTCAAACAAAGTTTGTCACTGTATGCTTTCAACAGTCTTGCTAATCAAACTCTGTCCAGAGTCCAACACTGGCTTCCTTTTTCACTTCAAGTACTGTGCATGGGCAAGGAGAAAAAGAGGGGTGCCTTTGGGTGCTTGTCATCCTCTTGAAAAACATTTTCAGCTGGACACTAGAAGATAGAGAATCTATGTGGAAGCATGTTCCCTGCTGCTTTTTTTCTCACCCATTTGAGTGTTCTTTGTTTTCCTCCCTGACCAATGACTCTGTTTACTACTTAAATGAAAATTAAGCAGAGTACACATTCCTTTGTTCAGGATAGACCTGTTTGCCAATCTTCGTTTGGGGAAGACTATGAGGTTTGGAATTTGTGTTAATAACATTGTACAGGGAAATATTATCACTTTATATACAATGTTCCATGCATATTTTTTCATGATGATACTGACCAACAAATTATGAGTTTTCAAATGATACTTTACAAGACATGCCTTGTACAAAAATTATTACAATCGTAGGGTGTGAACACGGGTGGATTCTGTTACAGTGGATAAATATGGATTGAAGGGAGGCATAGAGGCAACAAGACTCAGAGGCTGGTAGGGGCTGTAACTGAGGAGGCAGGTAGAGCCAGGAAGGCAAGGAAGCCAGAAATGCAGGATACGCAGTGACCGGGAACCTATGTTGGGTAGTGGGTCTCCCCACTGATGGAGGGTGGATAAATCATCACAGTAACTGAAACAGTGTGCACTGTTATCCAGTATATCCATATCGGCTCTTCTACTCAATTCTTTTTTTCCCTATCATGTGCAGTCCCCTTTCTCATTCCATCTGTGAATGCTGATGTTGATCAATGGTGATGTTAAACAAAGTAGAATGGAGAATGAGACAGAGACCATAAAAAACACACATTGATGGGGCACAGAAAGTGGTACAGGAACTAGGAATGGGTTCAAAGGATCAGAGGGACAAGTGGATTTCAACATATGAGGATCTTGAAGATGAGATATGCAAGGAATCATTGGAGGAGGAAGTGGCTGGATGTTGATGCATTAACTTGTGTCTTCTCAGAAGTATTTAGTGATTGTGTTAAAGGAAACGCATTTAAGCAACCTTAATTCTGACTTAAAGTGGTGTGTATGTGTGCACATGAACACACTAAAAGAACGTTCTTTGAGTATGTCAGGTGTTCATCATTATCAATATTCTCTGTCTTTCCCCAGACATCTGCAGAGCTATTGAGTTGCTGGAAAAATTACAGAGGAGTGGAGAAGTACCACCACAAAAACTGCAGGCTTTGCAAAGGGTCCTTCAAAGTGAGTTCTGTAATGCTGTGAGGGAGGTAAGTTAATCTGGCATAAACAAATAGCAACCAAAAATACCAGATATAGGCACGCTTTTGACATATGTACTGTTGTACCTGCTGAGCGGGAACAAAGCTAGCTGCTACAAGAGTTTGTTTTGAATTACTTTTTAATTTGACCTCAAATGTTTAATCTTTAAACTTTGGGGCTTAATTCTTTATTTAAAAAAAAGTAGGGAAGGATTTAAAACAAAATTAACAATTATCTTAACATACATAGATTTAAATGTAAAGTAACCTAAGCATCTGTACCCTAGAGTCCAAGTGAGGACTTGTCTTCACTACTAAAAAAAGGGGGAGGGGGGGAGGGCTAGGTTTCTTTTACCTCTGTGTAACTAACACATGAGCTATCACGAGATAAAGACACAATGAAGACAAAACACTTTAGTTTTACTTCAAAGTAAACTCCCTCTGGTCAGACTCTGGCAAGTAAAACGGAAGTGTCTTTTCTTCATGGTATTGTTATGGGATAGCTCATGCGCATTAGTTACCCTGAGGTAAAAAATGCATCTTTTTTTTTTTAGTGGTGAAGACAAGCTCTGAGACAGTACAAATCTGAAAGCTCTTCTGTCTCTGCCTTATGATTAACATTCTATTCTAGCATTAATTAGCATCTCCCCAAGGCTGTCTCTCCCTTATCTACACTAGGAATGCTTCTTCCAGGTGCGTGGGCGGGAGTACCTGTAGATCCAACTATCGCTTTTGGTTTCGGTGATACCATTTGTTGTAAAGGTGATACTGTACTTGAATGGCCCGTTCAGTAGACCCATGGGAAGGTGTGACTTACTATCACAGTACTGTCTCAGGCTATGTCTACACTACAGCCCGTGTCGGAAAAATTTGTCATTCAGGGGTGTGAATATTCCACCCCAGGTGACATAAGTTACACTATCAGAGGGGTAACCGTGTGAGTCTGTATCTGCAAAAGCGACAGAGTCCTGTGGCACCTTGTAGACTAACAGATGTATTAGAGCATAAGTTTGTGTGGGTGAATACCCACGTCTCGTCGGATGCATGAGTTACACTGACATAAGTGCTTGTGTACATAGCACTATATCTGCAGGAGAGCTGCTGCCATTCGCGAAGGTGGGTTTTTGTGCTGATGGCAGAGTAGTGGGTCTTCACCAGATGCACCACAACAGCGCAGCTATGTCGGTACAGCCATGCCATTACAGTGCTTTGTGTATAGACATAGCCTCAGCTTGAGGTGGCTTTCCAATAGGGCAGATTTGTTCTCTTTCAGGCACATACTCTTTCCCTCTGTAAATTAGGAAATGCAAATTTGAGAGTAGCAGCAGAAGTACTGATATCTTGTCACACATCTAACACAGTAGATTATTTGTCACACCATCTAAGCAGAAAACCTATATATTCATTTTTCCCATTAAATTATGTACCTACTAAATAACTTTGTCCTAAAGGTATATGAGCACGTATATGAAACTGTGGACATCAGCAGTAGCCCAGAAGTGAGAGCTAATGCTACAGCAAAGGTAAAAGTCTTATTCTAACTAGAATAGAATGTAATAGTTTGTCATAAAAAAGGTGATATAAATGTTTTCTCCAGATATGACCTGTTTATCTGTCAATTGGATGAACAAGATATGAAAGACTTGTTTAAAATGACATTCATTTTTATTTAATTCAGAATGCCCCTTAATTTTCGTTACTTCATTGTCTGTCTCAAAAACCTTTTCAAATGCTTACCACCTGTGACTATAAGAAATGGAGACTTTCTAAGACTCTGATTTTAAGAAAAATTAAATAGTTTTGTTTCTTATAGGCTACAGTTGCTGCATTTGCTGCCAGTGAAGGTCATTCACATCCCAGAGTTGTTGAACTGCCAAAAACAGAAGAAGGTCTTGGATTCAACATCATGGGAGGCAAAGAACAAAACTCTCCAATCTATATCTCTCGAATTATCCCAGGCGGTATAGCTGATAGACATGGGGGACTGAAACGTGGAGACCAGCTTCTTTCTGTAAACGGAGTGGTAGGAATTGGTTTTAACTTTCAGTTGTAGTAACTACTTGTGTCCACTTGAGGGTATATAGAGACTGTAGTCTGCATAAGCCTGGTGCCTTTTTTTATTGTTGACAAAGTGATAGAAATCTCTTCCTGCTGTTTGCAGTTGATTCGTAATTAGCAAGATTAGGATATTGGACAAGAACTTGAGTACAAGAGTTCTTGGACTATGCTTTGCTATTATATGTGACTTCACTAAATGGTAATACAAGTATACCATTACTTGAGGCAATATTTCAGAGCATGGGAGGATAAATAAGATCAAATGTTAAGTACTCTATTTTGAAGCAAACTGTTTTATTGCCTTATGAAATAGTTTTACAGTTACAGATGGGCATAATTTTTTAAACAAATAGTATATTTGCTGAAAAATGATGTTTTGATGCAACCAAAATTATTTGCAAATTGGGGTCAAATTCAGATAATTTCAGCTGAATAAAAACAAAAAAAAATTCAAAAGTCAAAATGCTTTGTTTTGAAATATTTGAAACAAACGGTATGGAATCAGCCTGTACCATTTCATAATGTTGTTTTGAACTGACCGAAGAGAGGGTTTTTTGCTTTTTCATTTCAGCAAGAAAGACCGGGGGGGGGTGGGGGGGGTGTCAGTTTTAGTTTGCAATTTTGGGGGGATTTTTTTGGTTTGGCCACCAAACCTAAAAACAATTATTCACTCAGCTCTAGTTACAGTGGTGTTAAAGTGGTTCTGCTACATGTGTCCCTGATGTTGCAGACTTTTAATAATGTGAATTTTTGCATCTTGTAAGGTAAGTACCAAAACCATTTAATCTAAGGCAAGATAATGTGACGATCCTTTAATGTTGTCATTGTCCTGATAAACATACTGCTGGAGACTGAAAATCATGACAAAGTGAAAGCTGTACAGTAATTTTTCCAGGGATTGTGATTTTGTCACTTAAGGGCTGATATTTTAAAAACCATTCCTCCAGTTTCTTGTAAAAAGAAGCATGTATTTTAATCTCAGTCACTGATTTTTTTAAATTCAGCATCCATTTAGGCTGAAGATGCATAAAAGGCACAACACATAAAATACCAATCTGTGGCCTTCTGGGTGATGAGAAAAAGGAGACTGCTAAAAGGTTTTTAAATTATTTTGGAGTATATTTTTATAGAGCAAATCTTGCTCCTCAGATACTGTCAGACAGCTCTGAGTGAACTACACAAGTTTAGATTGTAGTTTCAAAAACTCTTAATTTATATGTACTAGTTAAAATTCAGGCTCTAGTAACTCCTTACATACCTAACCTTATTTTACAATTGAGTTTTAATTCAATCCTGTAGTCTGTAACAAGAGCCGCTCTTGTGATACAAAGGAATTGGAGGGCTATTAGATGTCCCCAACATCTCTTAAGCCACCTGGTTCTGCAGCCCCCAGCATATGGAATGGGAAGGGGTCATGGCCAAAGTGCTATAGCTGTTCTGTGCTGGTACCATGGTTCCTTGGCCTAGCCAGTGTACCTCTAGAAATTCCCAAGTTGCTCTAAAATGTACTGAGACTAGCTTAGAACTGGCACCAGAATCCATAAGCCTCAACTGGCTTTCTTTTGCCTTCCTCACCCAAGATCACGCCCAAAAAAACAGCCACCGCCTCATCCCATTTAACAGACAGTGGGCATAAATTTTAAATATATATTTATAAAAATAAATACAACTGGATGTGTGTGCATGCCCATGCAAGGTACATTGGTTTTATGTTACCAATTTTAAATGAATAAATATCCTCTCATGCCTCTGAGCACATTCCTAACATCTTTATATAATATGCAACACACTTGTTTTTAATAACTGAATTCACAATTAACTTAAGTGTCACAGTTTCAGGCGTAACTGCACCTGTATTCCCTCCATGGTCCCTCAAAGGTGCCCACTTACCATTTCAGGCTCCCACTAGTCACCTTTCTTGAATGGAGATTCATGGCTCTCTCTCCTTTCTGATTGGGAATTTTAGGCTGTACAGCTGCCTGCCTTACACCGTGATGTCTCCAGCAATCCAGTCTGCCTACAGCTCTTCCCTGTGCATTTTTTTCTCTCTGAGGACAATGGCAGTGTTATTTTGCTTTGTTTTTTTGTTTGTTTGTTTGTTTACCAGTGACCATGCAACTGTAACAAAGCAAAGTACACTTAGTCTTAGGTCAAAAGCATTGCAGATAAAACATTTTTTTTAAAAAAACCCCAATAATAGATCTAAACCCCACATTAAACATACCAGGAATTGCTCATCTGTCTTATGTAGCCCCAGTAGGCCGAAGACTTTCCAACCTTTCAATTCAAGGATTGAGGTTTCCCTAAATCCCGGTTCCTGCCTGTTGAATCAAAATGAAGACCCCAAGTCCGTTCAAGCTCATCCATTTATACCAAAAGGCCTTTCTTTGTTTCTTAGTTTCTGGAAAAACACAGCCTGGATCAGTATTATGCAAACCACCCTAGGAATTGGTACTTCTCTGGAACTACGGTACTTACAATCTCAGAAACTGTCGTAATCACCCACCCACCCCCACATTGCTTTTAATCCCTGACAGACCTGTGGTAGCCTTTTCCTCATAGAGTTGCATACAGTTTCTGGCTCACAATGATGCATAAAACATTAGTAAATTTCATATAATATGCTCACCAAAGACACTTCATGCGGCTGCAATATCTGTCACTTACAAGGTTCAGTGTATTGTTGCAAAGGCTTTAATGTTTATGCCTTTGCCAGAACCTAGCTAATAGAGAATATTTTGAAAACTAGATTTTTGTCCATTAAAATATTTTAATGGTATTTCCAGAATTTTTATATTAGTAACATTTAGCATATCTTGTTTGTTTACAACAGAATTCGAATATATTTGTATAGACATAGTTTAGAAACTGTAAGCAATATCACATTATTTTGCAATTCAGTTTTTTAAATCACTTACTGACACCATATAGCCGTACAAGTTTCTCAGGACATTTTTAAAAGAGAACAACTTGTGCATCCAACTGAATAACAAAAAATGAAAATATCCAAGCACATTTTCTAAATCTGATAGAAGAGAAATAACTTGGTTTTTTTTTTAACTGTTGTCTTTCTTTTTGTAAGTAACTTTATAGTAACGGGGAAACCCTCCAATCAACAGGTACACCACCTGCCTTCTAGCTTCTAATAGCAGCAGTGGGAGGTAGGCTTGGGATAGTAATGTCATTGTGTTTGATATCTATAATAAAGTTGGGAGAAATAACTTTTGCTGACTGATGATAAAACATATGATGCCTGGATCTTCTAACGGATGCAGTGGTGGGGAGAAGTTGCTACATACTATTTGTCTGGAGGGAAAATTTTATAAATTCTATTAAATGTAGGCTTTAAAACCTCAAGAACCATGTTTTAAAATGTTTCGCTTATTGTACTTATCGTGTGTGTAAAACAAAACCTAGTGACTCTGTGTATCTGATTGTTCCCTGTCTCCCATGATAAATTAGTTGCTTGGCACTCATTTCCACATTAGCTTTTTTTACGCTAGTTAGAAAAGAAAACACAATCTCTCATCACCATTTGTTTGGTGACTTGTTGAAGCTTCAGGTCTTCAGCTGGGTGATAGCGCCCCTTGCATTACAGTTTCAAACCTGCCATACTTCTAGTTTTCTATTATAATGGAAATTTTTTGTGTAACAAAGGAGCTAACGGATCTTCTGCAACATTTGTATTCTTTGCTAATGTAATATTTAATGGTTTATGCTTTACAGAGCGTTGAAGGAGAACACCATGAAAAAGCAGTAGAACTGCTGAAAGCAGCTCAAGGAAAGGTTAAGTTAGTTGTACGTTACACACCAAAGGTCCTGGAAGAGATGGAGTCACGATTTGAAAAAATGAGATCGGCAAAACGCAGGCAACAGAACTAATACTGTACATTATAATTTATGGAGAAAATTATATTATATTTTACAATTAACAGTTTTTGTGACCTAACATGAACTGCCCTAAACTCTAAAAGATGCTATTCTTTAAAAAAAACAAAAAAAACTGTTTGCAATTTTATAAATGCCTTCACTATTAACATCGCTTAGTTCTAAAACACCCAAATCCTTCTTGAAAACTTCTTGGAAAAAGTTTACACAAGCATTTCTATCCAATTGTCCTTACAGATCTTTTGCAAATAAAATCTTTAACTGTTGAGACAGATTTATAGACTTTTTACGAAGCATTTTTAATAAGATGTACTTCTACATTTGTAATATTCTTTTTTCTAAAGTTTTTCATTTGGCATTACTTTAAGATTGATGAAAGTTGTCTTCAAAAACATTTGTGCTTACTGATTAAAAATCAAAGATTTTACCTATGAAGCTTTTGGCACTTTTCTTCTTAAAAGCATACTGTACATCAGCTACATAAAGCTAATCATGACTTATTGTGTAGTTGGTCATAAGTACTGAATTTTGTAATTTCTGATGAGTGCATTGTTTTTACATATGTGTTAGGTCATAATTCAGTATGATAAATGTTAACTTGGAAATTTTGTTACCTCTTCTGTAAATAATTTACAATGAACATTCACTTATAAATGATTTTTTAAATAATTGACATCTAAAAATCTGGAACAATCAATTCCCATAATTCATATTATGTTATACTAATTTTTGAGCAGATAGAGAAAAATTGTCTATTGATTGCTATTCATCTTGATTGTATCTGTCTATTCGTATTCAGAAAAAAAGAACAATATATTTAATGCAATGCAGAAAGAATTTCATATGTATTTCCCTGACTTTTCCACTTCTTGTTTTAAAAGGTATTAGTCCTATCTGAGATTTGAATTTGTCCTATTGCAATCCTATCATTTGTAGAGATGAGGCACACAAGATTGGGGGCAGTTGATACCTAAATTAATAAAAAAATTCCCTTTTGTGAGACTGAACAGTGGTGTGGGATAACCTGCAAAAGTTAACAAACTTCACAAAATTGTCTGTAAAATTCTAAAAGAAGAAAAATACTGATGATGTATTTTAACAAAACGTGATTTATTATTAGCTACTTCTAATCTGGAGAAATCTGATTCTTCTGGTTCCTAGTCCAGAATGAGCAGCATTACAATATACCATGAATAGAGAATGTGGTGTTTTGGAGTAGGAACAAGGAAATCTGCAGATCAGATGCCTCCAGATGTGAAGAGGCTAATGTTTCTCAAGTTGTGGTGCAGTGTTATTTTTAAGCACAGTTGGGACGATTTCATTTTTGAACAGCTATTTACTTCTTGGAATCTACCAAGTTCTGGATTGTGCCCTTTTTTGTAATGACTTCTCCTCTTAGTATACATCTGGAGGTAGCTCGACCGTACACCGGGTGTCTGTTCAATTGAAAGGCAGCTTTAAGTGCATCCTACTGACTGTAAACAAGTTAGTTCTTAGCAGCTTAAACTGAAAAGTGCAGTTCTGAGTGTCTGGCTCATCTCTAATCTGTGTTCACATGGAACAACGTGAAGTCAGTTGTAAACTTAATTCCACTGTCTGAAAAATAGTAAAAGGTTTAAAATTTTAAAAATGATGGCATGAAGTTTATGCTTAGATGGCCCAGTGAGTAAGTAATAACACTTGCATGGTTACTACAAGCAAGTTAGAAATGTGAACCCTTTCTGGATGTTTGCAAGCATTGTAAGACTATAAAGATAATATTTTTTAAAATGTTGAGAGTAGAGTCTGAAATGCAATATGAATATTTATCAATTAGATGATATTGAGCACTGAATTGCATGGTTGAGTATCATTAGCCTGTTTCAGAAGGCTGCTGCTTACTGGTGGGACCATGTTTTGAACTGTATATTTTTATGGAATGGTTAATGTTTAAAATATTTAGACCAAAATCAGTAGTTAGGCCAATCATGGAAATGTTTTAATTTAATTGTAAAATAGTAGAGAATTGATTTTAGAGCTTTATATATTAAAGAGAAGTACGAGTACAAGTAAAGACAGTAATATGTATTATAGAACTTGTATACCTTGTGTTACTGGGTAATGCAATGTGTTTTTTACCCTAAAGAAATATTTACTTCAGTGTAGCTAGAGCTGCTATAGGTAAATGCATTAGCATTTCCATTGTAAACTGGCTTTTGAATTCAGTATATCAACTGTTCCAAAACTCTTTGGGTTGAAGGTTGGCAAACATGCTATTGTGTGTTGGGGGATAGGTTCATTTAAAAAAAATTGAAATTACCTTTCTATTGTTCTAAAATTGCAATTATTACATTGGCTGACTGTCCTCTTGTATGGTCTGAAAGCTCTCTAATTTTTAAAGTAAGGATGGATTAAAAGTCACCAAAAAATTTACATTCTTTACTACTGAGTAGGTGCAAGGGCTGCACTGTTAGTATACATTCCCTACACATGCAATACTTGGGCACACCATCATAAGTTAAGGACCGCTATCATGTCTGTGAATGATATGTACCTGTTGCTGTTGAGAGACCCTTGATTTTAGGAACAGAGAAAATAAAGAGGTGGAATTACACATTTTTGTGTGTAGGTTTTTTTTGCTTCCTCATTTGTTACTCTACTTCCAGTGAGCTATATGAACGAGTGTTGTGACTGGCTATTCAAAATTTCACTACCTGTGAGTGGCAATTCAGAAACACTCATGGAGCTGAGAGTACTGTATTCATATCAGGTGCATACAGCTATGCAAATTAAAGTGAATGTGTGGAAGTTAATCCTATCATGTTTACATTTTGGTCTGCTCTCTTAATAGCTGATTGGGTTGAGTTTGAGGGTCTCACTTTTTCCCCTTATTTTGCAGTCTGTCTGGAGTTAATAGAAGGACTAGGGAAAAATTCTTGTGATTATGGATGTACTACTGCCATCTGTCTCAGATGAGGACCTGAATTGCAATGACTACCTTGTAAGGTCATTATATTCTTTGATAAAATATGCCTGGCTTGGGATATAACATTTCAGTAGTGAACAAAATGCTGATTTTTGGTGTCTAAGCTTATCTATTCAAAGGATATTGTGTTTTACTAGACTGGATTATCTAGTCAAGTAAATACTCAAGTCCTTAATTTTCACTTCTTGTATCATTGATGTTTTAGCCATTAATAGAGAAGATAATGTCTTCATCTGAACAGCAAAATAGCATGATTGGGACATAGATTAGCACAGTTACAGGGGAAAAATGGGTGGTGAATGCTGAAAGAGCCAAAGTATTCTGTAGTCAATTGTACTTCCTGAATAAACATTTCCTTATCATTTTATTCCTGTTGAGTCACGCTTTAGTCATGCAGCCTGGAATCTGAAAAATAGACTTAATAGCTAAAAACATTCCAGAAGTGGAGTTAAGTGCTCACCGATCTATCTACCTATCCATTACTATCACAGTGATCCATAATAGAATGTGGACAGGAGATGCTGTTTAGTTTCCTCTGACTGACCAAGACTGAAAGTTGCCTTTCAGTTTAATATAAATTGTGTTACTATTAGGATAACGTTCTAATTCATAGCCAACATTTGTCTTGTGACTGTTCTAAAATAACAAACTCTGAAAGCCTGCCTTTTATGAGACAGGAATAATTGATATGAAGCTAAATGGTTCTGTAGTATGTCTTAAGAGCAGCATGAACCAGTAAATTATCAGTGCAGTTTCACTGTGTTGGCCCTTGACTTCACAAAGTCAAGCCCAAAGGCCTGGTGTCTCCTCTGTGTCCTTGGTGGAGCAGTGCCTGTAGCCTACAAACTCCCGGAGGTGGGCCAAGATGCAGTAGTCAGACAACTAATTGACAACTCAAAAGTCCCAGCGGACAAAAGCACCAGGTGTAAAGTCCATAAAGAACTCTATAATATTATAGTCCTCAAACAATGCCAACCATTTCCCCAATTTTCTGTGCCTTACTCAATGGAGGGGGTGGACAGTGGCATCACCCAAATAAAACCTGGAAAAGCAGCAGGCTTTGATGTCATATTCCCTGAGTTCTTAAAGCATTTGGGCCTAAGAGCAAGGAAATGGCTAGCTGCTCCCTACAAATAGCCACCCCTCAGGGAGAATACTGAGAGAATTGAAAGGAGCAAAAATTATAGCAATTCTCAAACCAGGAAAAGAGGCAGCCAATGTGAAAGACTGTCAACCTCTAGCACTTCTTATTGTCTGCTATAAGCTAATGGAGCAGCTTCTACTTTGCAGAATGAAGCCATTGTTGGAGGAGATGGTCCCCAAAGAACAAGCTAGCTTCAGAATAGGCAGAAACTGTTGTGATTAAGTCCTTGCCTTGGCCAGCTATACAGAAGCTGGCTACCAACACCAACTTAAAACGGCAACAGCGTTTATCAATTTTAGTTCTTCATATGATACAGTATGGCAGAAAGGACTTCTATTGAAACTTGCAGTCGCCGTGCCCTGTTGCCCTTCAATTAGACTCAGCGTGGAAATGCTCAGTAACCACAGATTCATGGTGTATCGCGGTGAGACTGTCAGCAGCCCACAAAGGCTGAATAATAGACTCTCAAGGGGTCAGTCTAGGTCTTTTCAACCTATGTAGCAGCAATATTCCACCAGCATCTTCTCACAAGTTCATGTATGCAAATGACATCACACTGGTTACTCATTTCAAATCTCAGAAAAGGTTCTAGATCAGCACCTAAAAACACTAGAGACTTATTTAAAGGCATGACGGTTAAAGCCAAATGCCTCAAAAACAGTGGTCTCAACTTTTCATTTGAATAATAGCCAGGCCAACATGACATTAAACATCAATTTCTGTGGGCCACCATTGACACATGATCATAATACATGGCACATAGGGATAACCCTGGCCTGCATGTTCAGCTTCCATGGACACCTTGAACAAACCAAAAAGGAAAACAAAGGCCAGGGTCAACATCATACAGAAGTTTGCAGGAACATCTTGGGGAACTGAATATCGACACTAACCATTCCCCAGCGGAATACCGTGCCTCAATATGGAGTCGAAGCCTACATACCATTTTAGTGGACACCAGTATAATTGCCACTCTTCATATAATTAGCGGCACCCTCACATCAACGCCACTTCCAAGCTATCAGTATTGGCTAATGTGGAAGAAAACAAGTCCTCAATCTGCATTTGTAAGCAACAAGTTAGAGAAAGTTTATTTGAGCAATTGCAAGGGGAGACTGGTTGGACAGGGGGTCCCCCGTCCTGAGTAGAGCTTCGAAAAACAAGCAATTTAAGACAAGTATTTATACTCTCCTGTTACATACATAAACAGCCAACAGCTGTGTCCAGTTTATATACACTTTCCTTCCTGATATCATATTTATCTCCAGAGTTCTTGCTGAAGTCAGCATTCCATTCTTATCTTAAAGAAAGGCTAAAACAGCATCTCTTGCAACGTTCTCACTCGCACAAGTCCTGCTTTTTTACAAGTCTTGCGTCATTACGGTTAGGGTTAGCCCGTCTTTTGCTCTGTCTCTAACAAAACTAAGATGGTTGCACTCAAATTCCCTTTTTCCACTTTCCACACTCCACACATTGTGCCAGAAAACATCTGATGAGATGCTGCGACAATTAGGGAGTACATAAAGATCATGGTAAATACCACACTATCGCTCCGCCATGACCTAGAACATCCCCCTGGCCACAGACTAAAATCAGGAAAACCCTTCTGGTTTCATGCCACAGTCCTTGCAGAAGTGGAGGCCGTTTCAGAAGATAGTCCGAAGCTTGGACGGCTGCCAACATACTAAACAAAAATCTCATTGAAGAGCCAATTTTGCTAATTCTGGGCTTCTCCCCATGGTGCATATGGCCAGCTCTACACTGTATCTGAACCCAGCAAGGAAGATGCTCATACTTATTCCATAGATTAAAAGTGAGGGAATCACTGAACTGCAACTGTGGCATAGTGTAACTGTTGGACACTTAATGGACAATTGCCCAATTTATGCTCATTCTGGAGGTATTGCAGCCATTCACTTGGCCTGCCCCCTCTGCTCTGGATTGGATAAGAGACCTTAAGATCCAACTGTAGCCACGCCACTGCTTTCACTGTTCTACTATTTCCATATGAAGAAGTGCAATTTCTTGTCTTCATTACTAGGCTGATCTACATGACGGTGCCTCAACTGCTAGAAAGAACAAAGTTCATTAATTTCATAAACAAGAAAAATCGTTTCTTATTAAATCTAAAACAAAACTTTGAGGATCTTGCAAGAAGAGAACTGGCAGACCAACAGTTCATTCAGAACAAAATATATCTCCAAAGCATATGCAATCTTTTGTTACCTTTTGCCACTAGGTGTTGCCAAAGTGCTACCGTGTGTATATTTTCAAAGGCTGCTAATAATAATCTAGTTAATAGTGAATGGTGACAGTGCTTATAGAATTACTTATTATTTTGTCATTCTCGTTGGTCTTTTACTCCTCCTGCTGCTTTTTTTTTCAAATAAAAGTATTTCTAGCTTTTGAGAGTTGGTTTAATAAGTTTCAAATTGTATGGCCATACAAAGGTACATAAAATATATACATTTATCTAGAACACTGAGAAAGAAAAAGGACAGGCAGTTTTTGTGTCACCATGCTTTATTGTTTCTTGGTGCTTGTTCTCTACTGGTAATACCAATGATGAGCCCTCCGACCCCTTCCAACTCTCATAATTGAAGGTTCTATGTCAGAACTAGATTAAATTTTAAAAGTACATTTTTTCTTTTGCCACTCTGCTTTGTTAGGTTTTTACAGATTAGCTACTAACTTTCTGGTACCAACTGAAGATTCTTTTCTTTTGGCTATCCTGTCGTTTTTGTCTCCAGCGTCAATTGGTTTCACACACTGATAGCAGCTGTCTCGTCCTCTAAAGTTTTCAACAAAAGTTGCAGAAGGGCCTCCTAAATGCACAACATGAACCAAAATCCTAAAAAGATGATGTGCACTAACTATCCATCAGAAGGAATAGAACGAGTATAGAACGAGTATATACTACTTGCCACATACATAAAGGAAATAATTTTCCATCGAAGTGGTACGTGCAACAGGAGTATTACCCCATAAATACAAGCGATCTGAAGAACTACAGACCAGTCATTTTATTGTCAGTGTTACTAGAGAGTTCCACTGTCACAAAAGCACCAGTGACTAGACAGTGGGGATTTCTGGACTTGTGATCAGAGAAAAGCCTGAGAAATTAATCAGTTCTAAAAATCTTGAGTAGAAAAGAGGGACATATTTCAGTCTTGCTGTAGTGTAAATCTGAGCAACTGCACTGGAATCTAAGGATAGCTTTTGGGGAGGCGGGTCACTAATCAAAATCTGACTCAGTTAATCTTTTTGAAAAATACAAGCCTTTGCACACAGTTTACGTGATAAAAAGCAATTCATGATATAGAAATAATGCTGGAAATACAGTGGAAGGTGGAGGAGTTGGAACCGTTCATATAAAATCATTCACAACTATAATATATATGAATAGCGGAGTAACATTTAATTGTGATCACGAGAGTAAAGAGATTAAGTTAATTACAAGGTGATAGTTGGAGCTGACTGACAATTTTCTCACAAGCTGTTTTCCTGCCTGAAAAAGCTGATTAGTCAAAATCGAAAAGGTTAGGACAGAATATGTCTATTTCAAAGAAATTTCATTTTGAAAAAACTGAAATGAGATATTTTGATAAGGTTGAAGCATTTCTTTTGATCCTTATCAGAATGAAATATTTGTTTTAATTTATTGTCTGAAGACTAAAAATTGTGGTCATTGCAAGGATGAAAAAATAAAAGTTTGGAGGAAAATAACTGAGATCTGATAAGGATTTATGCTTTGAATGGCTAATATTTTATCTGAAGCCAGCTGGAGCAAAGATTTAATGGTTCTATCACAAACTCTTTGGAGGTATGAAGTGCAAGATACTGTCCTGAAGAACTTGGCCTCTAATATAGGACCAGATGCAATCTACAGAACCAGGTGGAAAGACGAACCAATGGGAAGATGGAGTAAAAGCTAAAACCTGAACAGTGAAATACAGATGCATACATGATTGATATTCTATGGAGATCAAGTTGATAAAGTGAGTGAGGATGAAAGCAAACAAGATTATTGCAGTGGATACTGCTAAATGCATTTCTCATCCACACCCTACAAAGATGCTTCTGTCTTTTTTCTTTTTACAATACATTGTCAGATACTTTCCCCAGTTTTGTTCAATACTGAAGTCATATTTCCCCTTTTCTTCTGCTGCATACTGTCTTCAAATTATTGTTCTTCTCACTGATTTTTCTTGAAAGAGTCAGTGTCCTTAGTGATCTCTGGAATCCTTTCCCTTACTGTATCCAAAAGATTTAAAAATATGCATTGACATTGATTCTCTCTCTCTCTCTCTCTCTCTCTGAATTCTTCTTGTCTTTTTCATTCTTCCGACAGGGCTCTCTCTATATGAAGTTTCTTCAATTTAGCCATTTTATGCAAGACTTCAAATGTGTCTTAATTTTGCCTTTGAATCAGAGTTTAGATCTTCACACAACTTACAAAGTTTTGAACTAATGTCAATCTTCTCTCTCATAGGCTATTCATTTTTCTTTACATGATTTCCAGACCCACTTCAGTTGTGTGTAAATTGTAGCTTTTTTTTCTGGGTGTTCAGATTAGTGTATGTTTTTGTTATCCTCTAGTCACTTCCCATACTCACATTTGAGAATATGATTGTGTGATTGGAAAGAGCCAGGCTAAAAGTGTCTATAACATACACTTGGTTGTATGTTATAGACATTTCTGAGGGAATTTTTTTTAAAACTACAACTTATTTCATTCATATAAATATACTTGACTTTATCCCTTTCCCCCCCACCCAGGCTTAAAATGGTCTCCATTTAACTTAATTGTACAGTTGTATCTCATCTTGAAAGTGGAAATAAAGTGCTAATGAAGTTCTTGGCAGCACCTGACTCAAATGGCCCTTCAAATTGTGTACAGAAATTTTTGGACAAATTGAATTTCCTATTGTTGTTAGACCTCTGTGTAATCTAATTTAAAGCCCCGCTAAAAAAACAACAATAATTTTTAATGGCACACTAAGAAGAGTGGTCCAGTGTGAACTGGATTGGGAAGGGGATTATGGAACTTCATCTGTTGAATTGCTGGCTCTATTCCAGTTTAGATCTGTAGAGACCAAAAGCCTACTCCTCAGTGCAGGTTTTAAGTTCAATTTGGGCTGCTCTAGTTCTGAAAAGGGAACTAAAACTGGAATACAGTCATCATAGCCAGTTCTATACCACCTAACCCTCTTGCTCCATTTTCCGGGGTGAGAGTACGGCCAGGCTATTCTGCACTCTGGTAATGCTCCAGCCAACTGAAAAACCTGGGATCAAAACATCAGCCTTAGGATAAAGGGGAACAGTAGATGGCCTACAAATTCAATCACTTTTCCCACCTCCCGCCATGCTATACTGAACACAGATAAGCTGGACCAAGAGATTTGCTCCTGAAAGTTGTTTCTATATGATGTGTTTGTTGGTGAAATTGCTGTGTGAAATTGGCAATGGTTTTAGAGGCAGGTGTTCACAACCCAAAACCATCATCTGTGCATAGAAGCTTTTTGGGGCTGTCTATCTAGCACCTTTCATGAAGTTACAAAATTGAAAAACATTAAGAATTTGCATTATTCTGACAGTAGCTAATATATCTATGCCTCTTTCATTACACCAACCAGCAAAATCAATAGATGATGGCAACGAAATCTGAAGCATTATATTGTTGGTGTGATGTCTGTACGCAACGCGTATTCCATAATGTCTCACATTTGTTGACAAACATGAGGAATAAACCTCCCATGCAGAGCAATGTTTGTGTAGTGTAGGCCCTACTGTATCCTGTCTTGCCTTTATCAGACAATTCTACTTTTGAGACTGTTAGGCCTATTATCAAAATGTAGATTGCTTTATATTTTTACTCTTTGCTTCATGTCTTTAATTTGTCTGTCATTTGACTACAGACTCCCACCAAATACAAATGAAACAGCTTTTTTTAACCTGAATTATAGCAGAATCAGGAAGTGGGTTTGTGGTAGGGGAAGAAAAAAAAATCCCATATCCAGATTTTTGTAATTTTTTCCTTAATTTTCCATGGCTTCAAAACTCTCACTAATGCCTTCTCGGCAACCTCCTGGAAAATGCTTCACAGCCACAGTCTTTACACATTGGACTCTAAGATCCTAGAGATCTCATTTGCACAGAGGCAGGTTTATTCTGCTTTCTGATAGTTTCAGAAAAGTGACCAGGCTCAAGGATTTGTAACCTGTTCAGTGGGTCATCCCAAGTAACGCCAACCTCTTATTTCCCTCACCTGACTTATCAACTCATTGTCTCTGTCCCTCTTTCGTCCTTGTCTGTAGGCGTGTTGTTTGCTGCTTCATGATTTACTTCCAACAATGCGCCTCAGAATTCTTAGTCTGTTACAGCAAGATTTAAGTCTTAAATAACCATTTTTGCAGCAGCTTTTCAAAGCCTATGGGTACTATTTTCAGCTGTTAACAAGCCAACTGCTAAACTGTATCTATACACTTAAATTGTTGAAAAATCCTTACCTTACTATGCAACCACCTTTTCTCCACAAAGCACCATTACAACCAACACAAAAGTTTCTGCTATTTTACTTTGAGGGGAAAAGAAGAAAAGTTGGCTTCTTAAAAACAACAAGGAGCCTGAGTGGGTTGTTGATGTGGGTCCAAGGGAAGAATGGGAACTGAATCTAGAACCATGCTATGTTTATGAAATATGGCAGGAGGGAACTCATGTTATGTTGCTGAGATGAGTAATAAGAACTAAAGGAATAGCATCAGAACCATTGTCAGGGTAGTCAGATTAGGAACTGAGCTGGGGGGAAGGGACAAGACGACCTGAGGTAGATTGCTGAACTGAGGAGGGAAGGGGAGAGAGATGGCCCTAGAATAACGTTGGAAGAAGGAACTAAAATGGTTTGGTAAGATGGAGAGGAAAGATGATGGAGGAAGTGGCAGAAGGGAAGAATATGAAAGTGTAGATAAGGAGAAATTAAAGTGGTTTCTAAAATAAAGAATCAATAGTTGGATATGCTTTATTTTGCTTTTGCTAGAAATATTTTGTTGACATTTTTCAGATGAATAATTCTCCAGGTATTGCAAATGATTCGCTGCAGTACTAAGAATATATTACAATACTGTTGAACTCCAGAACACCATGCAGATGTTGAGTCTTATTTCCTTACACATGGAGAGTAAAGTAGGACTACTTACAGAGTAAGGAACTGCTCAACATGAGTAGAGCTCATTGAAAAGTGGTAGAGTTTTCACGCACAAATCTCAAAAATGGTGAAATACTTTTGTTACACAAGTTTCACAAAGGAACGATTTTTCATTTGCGTGATTCTTTTAAAAGTGTTTAGGCTTTATTCTCCCCCTCCCCATGCACATTTTTCCTTTTTCCATTTTGCCACTCGGGGGGCGGGGGAGGGGACACTAATCTGACAACCCATAGACAAAAAAAAAAGCAGCAAATATTTTTAGAATTGTGTCAGAAAGACATTTTTGGGTCCAAAAAAAAAATGTTGACCCTCTCTAAATGGGTGGTAAGGATGGGTTACATCTTATTCTTGTTGTACGGACAGGAAACAATCCTCAAGGGCTGAGAGTCTCCAGTGAGCTGAGCTTTCTGGTTGGTGCACCTCACACCACCAAGAGAGGTGGTGTTGGAGCTAGTTACAATTGGGTGACTCAGCACTGCCTACAGCCCTGGCAAAGGTTAGAGCATTCCTGTTGGATACACTCCCTCCCCGTCTCCTGCCCAAAGCTGAGGTGGCACAGGGCCTAGCTATGCTGGCTCAGTTCCACCTCAGAACTCCTCACACAGCACCAAATTCAGCTACTTTCTAGTCTCTTTGTATTCTTCTGATACCACAAATGGACCAGAATGCAAATGAGAATCTGGCCCCCAGAGGTTAAGTGACTTGGTCATGCTCCTGCAGTGAGGCAGTAGTAGAACTGAGGGTCTCCTACAAAGCAAGTTAGTATGTGGCAAAGCACAGTGTGAATCTATGATGCACTGGCTTGCTGTACACAAATGTCCCCATGGTCACTGCTACAGTTCAATGAGAGTCCCAGAGTGTGGCTTACTTAGTGTACTGTTGTTGCAAAGTCTCTTTGTTTTTCTTTCACTTTTTTAATCTCACCAAATATCTATTAATAATCTTCCTCAAAACGTCAGTGCAGGGGTTAACCAAACCTTTGCTTCTTATATGGTGTAAGCACGCTCTATCTTTCAATCTCCGTGTTGGGATTATGATATTGGAAGAAGGTGAGTATGGTCTAGCTAGTATTCAGAGAACAGAACTGAAATGCAGGATTTCTGGGTTCCTGACTCAGCTATATATTCACTGAAGGCCAGAGCCCAAGCCCATTGAAGTCAATAGGAATCTTCAGTGGGCTTTGGATCAGGCCCTGAGGCTTTGATCCAGCAGTGAGATATATGGAAGCAGACCACTACATGCACAAATAGCCCCAATATAATCAATGGAGTTTTGTGCAGATTCCTGTGCGTATCTTATTGACCTAGGTTGAGCATATGTCCCAGATTTATAGGTACAGTCCCACTTTTGGGGCCTTTTTCTTATATAGGCATCTATTATCCCCCATTTTTTACACTTGCTATCTGGTCACCCTCTATTGGGCTGAAGAACTGGGGGCTAAGTGACCTTGGCAAGTCACTTAACTTTTGTGTCTCAGTGTCCCTGTTTGTAAGATGGATATAATGATATTTATCTATCATAAAGAAGCCTTGTGAGGCTTAATGAGGCTCTGATCTTGCAATGGACTCTGGGCAGATGGCTGTGTCTGCACAGAAGCCCAGTGATTTTAATGGGGCTCCACGAGGTTGTAGGTTCCCCTTGCCCAGTATCCATTATAGGATATGGGCATTAGTGAGTGGAATACTTTGAGATTTTTGCATGAAAAGTGTAAAGTGGTATTAAAGTGCTATCTCAACCTTTATTATTGTTTTTAATAATATAGTGAATATACACTGTGGTGTACAATAGCTGAACTGAGTTAAACAAGTAACAGATCCCCACTCAGACTGAAGGCAAAAAGACAGCATGTAAAAAGTTAGTACAATGCAGAACACACACAGAGTGACATATGGCCATTACAGCAAGAATAAATGGGGTTTTAGAAGTTTTTGAAGGAAGTGAGAAATGAACAATACAGGACCCCAGCCAGCGCAAACTTGGCCCACATTTCTAGGTTTTATAAAAACAAGCTACCATGCTATTTTTATGCCAAAGGAAACATTTATTATTTTAAAATTCTTTACAATGTTTGTAACCCAGTCCTTGCAGTCTGGAAACTAGAAAGTGAAACTGACTAGAAAATTGGCTATAAGCAAAAGTGAACAGGGTTAACTTATTCCCATGATGCAAATAAATTGAGAAAATAAACTACATAAAAAGAATGATTTATTTGTATTTGTCCAGGAGGCCCAAGCAGAATCAGGACCTTTTTGGACTAGGTGCTGTACATTGGAGATAATCCCTGCCCCTCAGAATTATGATCTAAAGCTCCAATCCTGCCCATTGTTCAGTGTAGGCCCAGGTCCCTGCATGTGGAGCTCATTGCAGAATATGGCTTAATTCAGGCAGAGCAGCAGAGGCAGGGAAACCAACCAACCAAGGGAATAGAGAATGGAAGACAAATGATAGACACACAATTATACAGACTAGTAATGTGTTCAGTTATATTACACATCCCAATGACACCAGTACCTTAACATTTAAAAAGATGGCATAAACTTGAAATACAGTCAATTAAAAAAGAAGAGTTCAAAGTAGTTTTGGGTATTAAACCTGCCCCTGAAGCTCCCTGCCAATTTTTCTGTGGTTTTATGATGACATTTCCATATTAAAACAAATATTTTATCCTGATGCCATATGAAAGATGGACACAAATAATAAAATGAATACTTATAGAGGGGAAAATTAATGGGATTGCTCAGGGGAGTAAAGTTAGGCCTAGATCCTACATAGGAGACCTTACTGAGTTAAGTTAGTATTTGGAGGAGTGGGCTTCAGGTGGTACAGGACACGTGTGTTTCTTAAACAAACAAAAATGGAAAACACTCAGATTTAAAAACAATTTTTGGTTTTAATAATTGAAGTGCCATGTCATGCAGGAAATGGAAATGGATGTTTAAAATATTAATTGCAATGTGTCCCTTTACCATAATGAAGATGAACGGGGTTTCTATGAATTCACTTCTGTTTCAGCGCACTCCTCGCAGCTTGCATTTTCCAGTCACCCCACCACCTTCACCTCTGCTGCAACCTTGAATCACCAATTAGCCAGCTCAGGGATTCCACTTGAACCACCACCTTGTCACTCATCTGTCGGGGTGACGCCCACCAAGTGCTCCACTTACCAAAGAGGCCAGGGCGCCCTTCGCCCGTTGGCTGCTGCTAGGCTCCTCTTTGCATATTAATCAACCTCAGATTTCTTCTGCACCAATGCGGGCGCGGGCCTCACTCTCCGCCGACGCACCTAGTTGATTTGCATAGAGCAGCAGCCGGGGCCCCGACACTGCAACCCTAGAAGGGAAAAGGAGGCAGCGGAGCTGGACTGGTGTGTCTGGCTCCTGGCGAGTGGAGCAGCAGAGGCAGGAGCTAGAATGGCTGCACGGTTCACTTCCTAGGCGTTGCAACACGGCACCGCAGCAGCAACCACAGGGAGAGCGCCACGGCAGAGGCGAAGCCCAGCGCACGTTACCTGCTAGCTTGAGATGAGCCCCGCGGAGGGGAGGGCGCCGCTGCCTCTCAATGGAGCGGGAGGGAGGAGGGAGAGACGCTGAAGCGCCGGCTCCCCGTGCACGGTGTTGAAGGAAGCCAGAGCGGGAGACGGGGCGAGCCGCGCCGCTTGCGCTGGGCACAGAGGTGGGGAGGGAGCTGCGGTAAGAAGGACTCAGCTCAGCGGGGCCGGAGCGGCGCCTTGCCGCGGGCGCGGGGAGGAATCGTTCTGCGAAGGGACCGAGCCGAAGCGTCCAGCCCGGGCGGTCTCGCCGCTCCCAGGAGCGAGACGCCCGCACGCGCCGGCCGGGGGCTCGCAATGCGGTGCCTGGCTCTGCTCGGCTTCTTCGCCTGGGGCTTCGGGAGCTCGGCTGGGCCCAGCGGCGGAGCCTCCCCTCCTCCTTGCCCGGTTTCCTGCAGCTGCGATGGGGACGGAGGAGTCGATTGCTCCGGCAGGGGGCTGACCGCCGTGCCCGAGGGACTCAGCGCCTTCACCCACGCCCTGTAAGTCCGGGGGGGCGGGCAGGGCGCTGGAGACGGGTGGCGAACTAGAAGGGGGGCCCCCCTTTGCCTCCAGACTTCCCCCAAACAGGTTTCCCGGATGGGTGTGTTGGCAACATGGCCTGGGCAGATGCCTGCCCTACCTGTTAGTGTGGCCGGGCACGGAGACCGCCTGGGCTAGGTTAATGCCAAGCGCGTTCAAATCAAACACTCGGGATTGTTTTTTTATTATCTTTTATTATTATTTTAGCCCAGGTTCCCCCCCAGTCTTTTTGGTGACATTAACACCCCCCCCCCCCCCCCCGCCTTGCATCCCATTTGACAACCAGGGTGGCCCGTATCTTTTTGTACCTTATTCCGCCCGATGGAGGAAGCGAAGAGGAGATATTATGTCTGGGTTAGTAGAGCACCTTCCCCTGAGAAATAGACCCCTCGTTCTGGCCGTGTTTCCTTGTCCCCATACTACAGTATTTTGGTGTCTTGAGGTCGGGGATCAGCAGATCTGGGCAAAAGTTGGATCTAGACACCTTTTTTTTTTTTTTTTTTTTAGTGTGTGTCAAAACAAACAACACCCCAGACCGTGCTGGTGGGTGCATGGCCATTTGCAGTCAACAAGCAAAGACCATCAACTGCTAAGGGCAAGGCAGAATCAAAGAGACGATATTCTAGTGCTGCCAAATTTGGACATGCTGAGTGAGGAAACACCCAGATCTAGGCATAATCAGTGTTAAATCGATCCAGGCACAGTTACTGAGCAAATACCTTGATTTTGCTGGCTCTAAGATCTCAATACAGCAACCTCTGACCCTTCTGTCTGTCAAACAGAGCCTTATGAAGAGGAGATGACCATATTTAAGAACAATAAAAATAAGCAATACTATGTACATTTAATGTTCTTTTTAATTGGGAATTCTCTATCTTTGCATTTCTAATGTGTGTTTATCAACTTGGTATCTAAGCACCTGGGACATTCCATTTGAATGTTTGGGTTGTAAGTATTTGGGGTTGCAGTAGGATTTCCGAAAAAATTGTTGTAGAAATCCACAAGTCTGTCTGTATCAATCAAGAGCCAGAGGTGGCTTTCCCCAGTTGGCATTTCCTAAGCAGGTTAATTTACTTACATTGCCTCTGCAAGATCCCATGCTGAAAAAGGAAGCAAGAAGAGATGTTTAGACTTCAGGCAGTGAAGGGCTGATTACTATCTAGAATGTCAGGAGACTGACTACTTGCAGAATATGCCAAGTGAGAAGGCTAGAGGTGGGGGAGAAAACTATCAATTATTACATTTGAAAATGGAATTGTGTAGCAGTATCATATTGTTCAAAGCAGCAGAGACGTTCAAGGGTTAATGTTAATTGCTGTTCAGGTATGCAAGGCCAAGGAGGATTAGATGGTTTGCATAAAAATGAGGAAAACTAATATGATAATAGGTAAATATTAAACATGAGATAAATATAGCAGGTAGCAACATTACCTGCCTTAATTCTGAATGCCACCTGGAAATATGGAAAGAGGACAAGTATTTGTATCCTTTTCAATACACTCTGAATTAATATGAGGATATTTAACTAACTAGCTAGCAAGTGATTTAGGTGTGCTGCTCCCAGAAAAAGTTTCAAGATCTTTTTTTTTTTTTTTCCCCTGGAGGGTAAGTTAGTTAGTCTAGCCATAAACACTAACTGTTCCTCTGCCAAAATATCATGTCCAGTCTGTAGTGTAGGTAGGTGTTGCTAATTAAGCACACTAAATGTTAAATTGTTCAAAATATTCTCTCATTCCACATTTATAGAGACAACTTTTATCTCTGATACAGGTTTATGTACCTTGTTTTAATAGTCTCATGAATTTGGTTAATCAGTTTCCTTTCAGAGTAAACTGTAGGTTGTCTCTTTGGATCATTTCTCTAAAGTCCTCCATGAAAGTCGATACTTGAGGCAAGTTTTGCCATTTGGCATCTGTGTTAAATATTCAGTAATTTTATTATAAACTTTTAATTGTACATTTCCCTTGTGCAGTGAGATGACTGAAGAGGGATTTACAGTTTTCAATATGGTAGAGTTTTGCTAATCCACAAACTTTTTAGGTTTCACAGTAAAACATGCCAGGCTTACCCCACTGCTCAGCAAAGATTTAATAGCAGAGGGCTGTAGTGAGATTTTTGTATTACTAAAGCTTCACTAGCGTTGCAAAATGTATTGCAGTGCACATTATAGCAAATATGATGCATACTCATAAACCAAGACTGACCTACACTTCAGTGAAATTGTCTTTATTTTTCTGTGTGTTTTGGTTCATTTACTTTCTTCTTCATGACTATGCAAAGGGTCTCCTGGTTCTTAGCATTAATTATCCGGATGTTCCCAGTACTTGTTCATTGGTTGTACCTTAGCAAAACACGTCCCATTTCTCTCGTATACCAGGTGTGCAGATATTTTTATCATTTGAGTAGAGAAGATTGAGTCTGAAATTGTATGAGTCTCTTACTTGTTAGTTAGCAGAATTTTGCATATTTCAGTGAATAAATATTACTTTGCACTTAGGTGTATTGTACGGTAAGACCGCAAAGTAGTACCATGTAATAATACTGGGAGTTGGCTTTTTCCTTGTGTTTCTTTTGCAGACAGTGTTTCTCATGGTTAGAGCAGGGAGCAGGAAGATAGGACGACAGGGGATCTCACTGTGCAAACTAGGGGTATGTCTACATGGACTCAGACTGGGGGTGTGAATAGCATTGTGCAGCAAAGTACCATGCTGTAACTCTCCCAGTTGCTGCAGGCCAAACTACAAGGTTCCTACTTTGCCTTAACACTAATGTCCTGTTTGAAGGAGAACTACATGAATGCAAACTGTGAACGTGTTAGTTGGCATCCACGTGGTGGAGTTACAGTGCAGCCTTCTGGTGCGCAATGCTATTCACGCCCCAGTAGTCTGAACTGCAGGGCAATGTAGACATGCCCTAAGACTTGCTAATAAGCTCCTTGTGCCCTAGTTTCTCCATATGTAAAATGGAGATCTTGCCAAACTTTGTAAAGTGTTTTAAGATTCTTGGGAGAAAGGTGCTTTGGGGTTCTGATTAGTAGGCTGACTAGTGTGTATCTGTGAGACTGCCTTTATTGTCCAGAAGTGGCTATAAGCCATTAAAACTAGAACCCACTATAAACATAGTTGCCAAACTCTTTCAGTTGTAACTCTCTGCTTTCATATGCTGATAAGATTGCAGAAATTCACGTCTGGGGTTGATGTATTCCGTACTTGATTTCTGTTTCAAGGTGGGGTATGATATATATACTGCAATGTGTGTTGGTGTTTGGACAGTCTACGTCTGAGCAAAATCCTTTCAGCTCTCTTGTTCTGCAAGAGTTAAAAATACTCCCCATGCGCATGCCAATTATTGTCCTTGCTTTTGATTTTTTTTTTCCAAACACAAAACTCAACAATGGCTGCTTTTTTAAACTTTGCATTTAAATAGTCCCCATTTTGGAGTGTAGCCATTCCCAAATTTTGGATATGGGGGGAAAAGCAGAATAGTTTTATAAGCCATAGAAAATTCAGCACTCTTCCTAAGCATCATCTGAGCCTGATATTCTATGAGTTCTATACTTTTCATTTAGAAACAAAATTAAGTTTGTGTTTTTGTTTTGTCCAAGAAACTGTCATTGTAGTGAGCTGCTGCCTTGTTAACCCAACCTTGCAGAAAATGGTCCCTAGACAAACGACTACCATGTCCTTCACCTACCTGTACCCTGCAAGAATTTAAAGTCTTAAATTTCTTGATGTTAGAGAGGCAAGGTGGGTGATGTAATATCTTCTGTTGGACCATCTTCTGTTGGTGAGAGAGACCTACAGAAGTTGGTCCAATAAAAGATATTACCTCACCCACCCTGCCTCTCTAATATCCTGGGACCAACATCTTCACAGTTACACTACATTTCTTGCTAACTTTTAACTGTGTAATCTTTATATTTTATATACCTAGAATGTAATATTCTGATGTATTCCGTGATCTTCCATATCAGGTTAGCTTGAATAGAGCCACAAGTGGATGTCCATTTGCATTCCTGTCTCTTCCTATTTGTTTGTACTGGTACCTTACAATAACCATTTTGAGTATCCTAGACTGGATTAGGGTGTTGGGACAGTCCCAGTTTGTGGGTCTTTTTTCTTGTATACGCTCCTATTACCTCCCACCCAGGTCCCAGTTTTTCACACTTGCTGTCTGGTCACACTAGACTGGATACTCCCCTTGGTATGTTTGTTTGTGTTTTTTCCCACAGTACATCCATTATTTTACTATACTTGAGTACAACTCACAAAAATGTATTTTTTCAGAGTCTAATGGATATTATGAGTCCCTTGCCATGGAGTGTCTTCAGTCTAATTTTACATGTGACAAAATGAGTGAATACTGCACAATGGTAGGGGTTGGGGAGGAAGGACTAGGGTTTCAATAACAAGATCACCCAGTTACTTCTGGCAGTGTAGACAAGGCCTTTTACAGCGCTGGAGCTTTCTCGCTCAGAGGAGTGAAAAAACATCCCCCTGAGCACTGCAAGTTTTGGCACTATAAAGCGGCAGCGTAGACAGTACCTCAGTGCTGGGAGCCAAGTGCTGGTAGCGGCTCGCCTCATGGGGATGGCTTTTTGTAGTGCTGAGAGAGCACCATGACCACAGAGCCATCTTAAAGCACTGCCATGGCAGCGCTTTTAACATTGCTTGGGAAGACGTACTCTCATTTATGGTATGAGCAGAGCAGGATGTTTCCATTAAACATATTTTTTTTTTCCGAAAGGAGGCTAACTCGTAGCTTTTGGGTGACATGGAAGATTGTTGTGATGATGATGATGCATTTGAATGAGGAAGGCTGGTATTTTGATGAGCAGGGATATTTTTTTTTTTTTTTTTTTTTTTTTTTTTTTTTTTTAAGATATTACATGACCGAGGCAGCCTGGGAAAACAACACAGAGAAGGGAGTGGAGTGGGAGAAGTATATGAACAGAGGGGATTAGAGCAGAGGAGCTAGGGTTGAATCCAGTGGGTATCAGGAGGAGTAAGAGAGGAGATAGATTTTTCATAGTTACTGTAGAAAGCCATTTTTTGGGGTAAAACTTGTTGGGTCCCAAAGTCAGAATTACACAGTCAGCTACTTGGTTTTTTTCTGATCATAGGCTTTGCGGCTTTGCTTTGTTGCAAAATAACTGTTATCCTAGCAAGTTGATTATGCCAAAGCAATGATGTTAAGATGAAAGCTAATGAGTTTTATTTATTTATTTTTTAAATTGATGCAAGGTGTTCTTGTTCTTTGACCTGATGTTACTCGGTGGTATAGTGGTAACCAAAGAAGTGGATAAACTAACCTAAATTTAACTCCATATTCCCCAAATGAGAAGTGGATAAACTGAGTTTACCCTGCACTACTCTATTGATCTTATACATGTTGTCAATGACCTGGAGATATGTTATGTAAAAGAAAATATTCTCTCTGTGGTCAAAGCAAGTTCTGCCAAGGGCATCTTTTATATTTCTGCTGGTATTACTTAACCCCAAATACTATAATTTAAAGTCTAATCCTAGTGCAAGTCTAGGGTGGAGACACATTGACTGAATTTTTTTAGAAATAATTAGTGATCTTTAGGAACTTGGATATCTGGATCCCCAACTTCCAACAATTTTAAATAGTTCTGATTTTTCACATGGTGGGTGTTTGATGCGTCCTGAAAATCAGGCTCTCTTGAGGCGACTCAGGCTTCTAAAATCACTTTGTTTGTTTGTAAAAACATCCCAGCCAATTTTAAATAATAAAATATGGTATTTCATCAGTATCTTAAAAATGAAAAGTATATTACCTAGCCATAAATATAATCCTTGTTCTTACCAATGATTTTAGGATACACACAGCATTTTGTTGCAATTTTAAGCTTTTTAAAAACTTTTCAGCAAATTTTGAAAGTATTTCTATTTCCTAAGAACTTATTTCAAACAAAATTATTTTCTGAGTGTTTGCAGTTTTGTGGGGCTTGGTTACTTTGCTTTAATTTTACTGTTTTTTCCAATTTTTGTGTGTGTATTTTCAAGACCATAGGCATTCTAGTGTCCACAGGATTTCATACAATCTTGATGTAATAAATAGGTGAATCGGGGCCAAATCTGGACCGCCAAACACCTTTGAATGGACTGTGAAATCTTTTTATTTACTTACTATTATCATTGTTGTTGTGTTGTGAAAAAATGTTTCTCTGGAGTCTGGACCTTGGCTATATCTTGAGCTAGACCAGGCCTGCACAACTCGGAAAGCAGTGAGGGCCATATTACTGCAAAAAACCCAGCTGCAGGCTGAAAGCCCCGCCCCATCCATTTCCACGCATGCACACCCCTACTTGCCCCGTGCGGACGCATGTGGCCCCCGGGCCGCATGTTGTGCAGGCCTGACCTAGGCCAAGAAATTTGGACCTTGACCCAAAAAAGCACAGAAACAAACCTATCCTATTTCACATGTTTGCATTGGGTTTTATTCTCTGCTCTCCTCCCTGCATGGGGAGAAAACACAATTGCTGCCTAATTTTATTTTAAATGCAGTCCATTCTTAGTGTATATTTGGTTAGTCTTCTCTTTCTCCCAAATACATCACTTGTTTTTTTTCCTAGTGGGCATTCAAAAAGGAAATGTTAATTTTGCTGTTTGCCAAAATAGGTTAAGTGGCTTTTCAAAACACTCAATTTCATTTCTGTATTTTCTACGGTGGTTCTGCAGCTTCACAAAATCAAAACGTTGGGTGGGGTGGTGTTTTTTTTTTTTTTTTTTTTTTAAATGGACAAGGTCTAGCTATTTGGTGTCTCTGCACTCTCAAAGAAGGTATTGCACCTGAATCTGGTCCAACTGGGCCTGAACTGGCACCTGAATCTGGTCCAACTGGGCCTGAACTGGCACCTGAATCTGGTCCAACTGGGCCCACCTCAGCCCCCCGACCAACCCAGATTCACATTTTCACCCCCACGTCACCCCCTACCAAAACCCCCTGACCAACACCGACACCTCACCCCCGTAGACCAAACCTGACACACCCACCTCACTTCCCCCCCAACCAAACCCGACACCCCTATCTACCACCACAAAGAAACCTGACACCCACATCTCACTCTACCCCTCTACCAAACCCGACCCCCCTCCTCACCCCCCCCAACCAAACCCAACACCCCCACCAAACCCAACACCCCCTGACCAACCCCCACACCTCACCCCTCACCCACCCAGACACCTTCCCACCCCCCCCCAGACCAAACCAGACACCCCCGGCTCACTTACCCCCCCCCCCGACCAAACCCGACACCCCCACTTCACTTACCCTCCGACCAAACCCAACTCGGGTCCGTCGGAGGTCGGGAGGGGGCAGAGAGCTGAGCGAGTGCGGGGTCCGTCGGAGGTGGGGAGGGGGCAGAGAGCTGAGCGAGTGCGGGGTCCGTCGGAGGTGGGGAGGGGCAGAGAGCTGAGTGAGTGCGGGGTCCGTTGGAGGGGGCAGAGAGCTGAGTGAATGCGGGGGTCTGTTGGAGGGGGTATTATGACATCATAACTATGTGTCGGAGAACAGCAGCTGCCCAGCTGCTGTGAATGGGCTTTAAAGAATTTCACCCCTGGGGGGGCGTCAGAGGTGAGATTTGAAAAATTTTCGACTCTTACCCTGATTAGGACCCTAAGACCTATAACTGTACCAAATTTCAAGTCTCTAGCTCAGGGGTCTCCAAACTACGGCCCGCGGGCCGGATGCGGCCCGCGAGGCCCTCTCATCCGGCCTGCGGAGATATTTTTGGCTCCGCGCTGGGGCCTGGAAGCGCCGCGCGGGCCGCCGCCGCCGCCAGCCGCGGGGCCTGGAAGCGCCGCGCGCTCGGCCGCCGCCGCCAGCCGCGGGGCCTGGAAGCGCCGCGCGCTCGGCCGCCGCCGCCAGCCGCGGGGCCTAAGAAGCGCCGCGCGCTCGGCCGCCGCCGCCAGCCGCGGGGCCGGGACGCGCCACGTGCTCGGCTGCAGGGACGGCTGGGAGCTGGGGCCGGGACGCGCCACGTGCTCGGCTGCAGGGACGGCTGGGAGCTGGGGCCGGGACGCGCCGCACAGCCACGCAGCGAACCGGTCTGTGGGGAGAGACCGGGTTGAGCAGGTCAGTTGGGGGGGTGAGAGACCGGGCTGGGTGGGTCAGTTGGGGGGTGGGTGGGAGGGAAGGAGGTTTTGGGGTGAGAGACCGGGCTGGGTGCGTCAGTTGGGGGGTGGGTGGGAGGAAAGGAGGTTTTGGGGTGAGACCCTGCTGGGTGCGTCAGTTGGGGGGGGTGGGTGGGAGGAAAGGAGGTTTTGGGGTGAGACCCTGCTGGGTGCGTCAGTTGGGGGGGGGGTGGGTGGGAGGAAAGGAGGTTTTGGGGTGAGAGACCCTGCTGGGTGGGTCAGTTGGGGGTGGGGGGTGGGAGGAAAGGAGGTTTTGGGGTGAGAGACCCTGCTGGGTGCGTCAGTTGGGGGGTGGGTGGGAGGGAAGGAGGTTTTGGGGTGAGACCCTGCTGGGTGCGTCAGTTGGGGGGGGGTGGGAGGGAGGAAAGGAGGTTTTGGGGTGAGAGACCTGGCTGGGTGGGTCAGTTGGGGGGGGTGGGTGGGAGGAAAGGAGGTTTTGGGGTGAGAGACCTGGCTGGGTGGGTCAGTTGGGGGGGGGGGGGTTGGAGGAAAGGAGGTTTTGGGGTGAGAGACCTGGCTGGGTGGGTCATTTGGGGGGGGGTTGGAGGAAAGGAGGTTTTGGGGTGAGAGACCGGGCTGGGTGGGTCAGTTGGGGGGTGGGTGGGGACCCGGGGGGAGGGGGCCGCGGGAGGCAGGAGACGGGGGGGGGGGGGGGGGCGCGGGAGGTAGGAGACCGGCGGGGGGGGGGGCCCTTGGGCGGCGGGAGATCAGCGGGGGGGGCGCGGGAGGCAGGGGGGGGGAGCGCAGGTGGCGGGAGACTGGCCGGGGGCGGGGGGGGGCCGCGGGCGGCGGGAGACTGGCGGGGGGGGGCCCCGTATGGTCTGCCGTACGGGGCCCCAAAATTCCTGTCGCCGGCCCTGCCCCCCCCCCCCCAGCCCTCTTACACCCGCCTCCCCCCCCCCCCCCGCCCTCTTATCTTGTCGGCCCCCGAACCGCTATTTAATAGTTAATGCGGCCCTCGGGCTGAAAAGTTTGGAGACCCCTGCTCTAGCTCAAACGGTGTGGAAGGAGTAAGTGCACATACATACATACACGCACGCATACACCATTTGACTTTTTTATATATATAGATTTATTTTAAAAGGCTTTTTTAGATAGACCACACACACATAACAAATAATTTTGACAACAATAAAATACTATTTTGCTTTAAAAAGAAATGTCTCCCCACCTTCAGTGGTCTAGCATTGTGATAATGGATGAGAAGCAAGAGTGAAACTGACTACTGTTTTTCATTGTTCATTAACTCTTCATTGTTTATGCTGTTCTTTTAATTTTTGTTAAAAGGACTCTGTAAAAATAAAATAAAACCCCCAGTCAGACTATATCTTGGTCTGCTACCATGGAGCTCTGCACCCATTCTTCATGGGTTTGGACTGCCTAATAACACTGGAATGGATACATCAGCCCAAATCCTGTAACTGGATCCAGGTGAGCAGATCCTTGCAGCTTTGGGGAGGGACACAGAATTCAGTGAGGTTCTCTCAAGCTGATCTGGTTGCAAGATTGTGGCATTTAAAGTACGTAATTTTGCATGTGTCTTCTTTCTTCTATAAGATATATATGGAGTCCTAGGTATTACACAAGAAGGTAGATTATTTTTATGGCTTTTAGGTGTTCAGGAAGAAGTGTACAATTCTTGTGTGCCTCCCCTTCTCCCCAAAAATCAGTGCCCTACTACAGTGTCTAATTTGTCAGGCATGTGACACTTATTTTTGCACCTTGAGCTTATTATTGTCAGCCATATGTCATTTCTTGTTTGATGCTGACTAGTAGAGGCTCAGAACTGTGACTTCATGGAGCATGGAACTCAGTTTGCTGTGTGAAAAATTTCAGGATGTTAATTTAGAACAAGTGTGTACTGGTAAATCATTCCCTTTAACTCTTGATAGGCTTTTACTAGTAAATGTGTTTAACATGAAAAATACTGGAGGATGCAGTTCAGGCATTCGAAAAAACATCCATGAGACACTTCCCCTGTCTGTTTTATGTACACCGAGAAAATTACTAGATTCCAGAAGGGCAAAACATTCCTACCTCCTTGTAAGGTGAAGGAGAGCTACTGTGTTCTTGGTCCCATGGGAAATCAGGCTTGCCTTCTTCCTGGGAACCAAATGTAAGCTGGTAAAGTATTTGTATTTTGGAGAGTCTGCAGACCGCTCCAGTGCCCCTGCTGCTGCTCATAGTTGCCCCAAACCTCAGAGTGAAATTAGCAAGACTGATCAGCATTCACCTTGCCCACTGAACTCGATAGGGCTAGGCAGCAGTGAAACTTTCAAAAATCAGCTGAATTCTATGCTGCTTCGACTTGGAAAAAGCTGGGATATTGGATGTGTTCATAGAGCAGATGAAGACTCTGAGGCTGGAGGGAGGGGTAGAATAGCAGAAACATTTTCTCTTCATCACCCTCATGGCAGGGGAGGTGTAGAGAAAGGGAGGCTAGAGTATCCAGACAGTCTTTCTACACCCATGAGACTGGACTGACAGTAGGAGACAACAGAAAGCTCCTTCCCTCTCCTGGAAGTTAGAGAAGAGATGAGCACCAAATTTAAGACCCTTAATTAGCAAGAGGCTGATATAAAAGAGAAACCCCAGTTTGAGTTTAAGGGGCAGCACTTTTCTAGAAATCTCAATAACTTCCATAGCATCTGGGCTGGGCACCTCATCTGCATCTGGACTTTGTCCCTTAACCTGGTGGAGCCTACCTATCCTCCTCTTTCATTCTGTCTCTTGGCATGCTTGGTCCTCTCCACTCCCCAAAACAAACAAGCAAACCTGCTGCTGTTTACTAATGAGAGGTTCTCAATCTGTGATTTGTAGAGGGGTTTCTGGTCCCATGAAGTAGGCTCTTCATTATTTCCAGCTGCTAAATTTCATTACAAAATTGATTAAATGCTTTTCTAATCTCTCTCCTACTGGTATGTAAGCAGTTGCTTTAACTGCCACTGGATTTTATGTCACCGTGAATGAGAGAGAAAGGTTGGCCATACAATTTTGAATGGGAGGGAAGGTTGTCCTTGTCATGATCTAGCGTTGTCCTCACTCTGGAAATGTTTGAGAGAACATGTTTAAGAACCTCACCCAGCTGCTGTTGAAGTTTATGGCTAAACTCCTGTTAGTGCAATATCAAGCCTGTGTAGAATGTATGGTCGTTCACCGCATACGTTAGTGCCTGGTGAGAATAATGCTAAGATGGCATATGGTGCCTGGCAAAAGAAGTGACCAGATTTTCAGATGTGCTGAGCTACTATTACTCCTGTTGATTTTCATGTCCGACGCCTCCCACCTTGCAATCATTTTACATTCTATTGCGAACACTGATTATTACAACTGAAAGATTGGCAACAAAAATATTTTTGTATTTGTTTACTATAGGCATGTGACCATAATTTGTGTCTATTCCGTCATCTGTTTTCTCTATTGTATATAAAGGTCTTTTGTGCAGACTACTGACATTATGTACTGGGGCATAGAAATATTAATACATTTTTTAAAAAGCAGAAGGGAGTTGTTGAACAGGTTATGGTGGTCAGCATATTTTCTCCAATTGGCTGGAATTTGACATCTGTAATTTTTTAAATTAATTTATTAAATACCACTGGATACTGTTTTGTCAACCTCATGCTTCTGGTATTTTGTATTTGTCTACTTGATATTATAGATGTCATATTTTTTTTCCTAGTTGTTGTCCTTTATCTGCACACTGATATGGTATCCTAGGGCTTAGTAAAACCACAAAGTCGGTTGAGCTTTTAAAAAGAAACCAATCCATTAAAGGAGCGTTTTGTTCTATGCATTTTGGCTGTTGAGAAAACATTGGTTGAAACATAGACTGATAAAGTGAAGCTGTTTTTTTGTTTTGTTTTTTTAAAACCCTTGTGTTTATTTCGGATTGATACTTGAGGAAACCTGCATTTATAAGGACATCTGAAAAGTAATGTATATTGCTGAGAGATTGGAAAAGTGTATTATGCACAGTTAAAAATATGAAATTGTAATTTCATTGCACTTAACTGATCGAATCCAATTTTTTATGCAACTAGATAGAAGTATTTTACTATAACATGGCATAAGGATTGTGGAAGCTTGATGCTTTATGTAGCAAGATGAATTTTGTATTTCAGATCTTGTCTGTATTTTTATGGTGAGTGTGAAGTGCTGCTCTGGAGTAGTCTTTTAGTCTTTGCCCTGCCCTAAATTACTGTGAACTGTCAATCATCTGCTGTGTCACACCCCAGAAATGGGTGTTTCTGTAAAGTGCTTTGGGATCCTTCAACATGGCATTTTGTCCATATAAATGTGGTATGGATTTGCAAACAGTAAGACTCCTATGTGGGATCATAATCAGGTTACATCAGTCTGTCCACTTGTGCCTCACCCTCTTCCTTCCAGACCAAGAAGGTCCTCAAGGCCACAAATTCCCCATTTAAAAAGTCTTGTGATTTGCAGCAACTCCTTCCTCTTACAAAGTAGGAGCTCATTAATCCCACATTCTGAACTCTCCCAACGAGGAAAATAGGTATGATGTATTTTTTGTTTTTGTTTTGAAGCTCCCCGAAGTTGGACAAATGACTGAGGAAAAACTAAAATCAGTGGCTGTAACAAATGACATCTGTAGGATTCATTAGTTCTAAGCAGTCTCTAGTCATTGGTTGGTTTTGAGAATTGAGCCATAAGCTTCTTGTGTTGTGAAGGTTAATTTCCCATTTTGAAACCACTATTTTCCATCATCTGACTTGAAGTTTAAAAAGCTTGGGACTTGAGCCTATCTTCAGGTACTACGTATAAGTAAAGTGTCACGAGTCTTATGGAATTTCACCTTTTTAAATGAATATTTGGTTCCTGATATTCTATATTAAAATGCAAGGGAGGCTTATGCCATAAAGGTCCAGCATAGGGCTGAGCACCTCCTGGGAGGCACAGGGCATGAGCAGTAATAGGGTTGTCTCGGTTGGTTGGTTTATTTTTACAGCATTTGCTAACTTTTTTTTTTTTTTTTTAAATGTCCTTTTTTTCCCCCTTCATGAAGACAAGTTGCTAAGCACCTTCTGGGTGGGTTTATTGTCTGGAAGGATCAGGCCCTAAAGAACAAAACAGCTGTACACTATGTTCCTAAGGCTGTTCAGCTAAGCTTTCCCTTTTAAAACTTAAAGCATCTTATTTTAAAATTTAAATAACCTAGCCATGGAAAAATGAGTCTGTTGAATGTCTCCCCATAAAACTTCAAGAAATTGTGTTCTGACTTCTGAAATGATACACAGTTGGCACTGAATCATAAAACATTGTGTGACCTCTGAGCTACTCTGCTTAATTTTAATAATACTGCCAAACCTGTTTAATTTAGCTTAATTGAATAATGCTGCAAATGGAGTTGTTCATTTTATAACCTCGTTCTGTGAAAATGTTTTTGTTGAAGAATTTTCCCATTACTTTCTTGACATCTGCATGGTTACACATGAATAGCATGACCCAGTCCCTCAGCAGGGAGACTAATGTGGCCCTGCTTTTGATAGCCCTGTTACTGACAAAGAAAACATATGGAATATTTCATTCCTGTCTTTGCAAACAGGGCGTGGGGCTGTAAGGGCAAAGGGCTGCAAGCTTCAAACTTCATGGTAAATTGGTAAGTTAACCACAAGGTTTACTGTTAGTAATCAAAGTGCTTTTGCCAAAGTCCTATTATTTCACATGACACTGTGTTGCTGTGAGAATACAATCCCAGCTGTAGAACAAATCCATTTCAGCTATCCAATATTAATAACGTAAGTAAGCAGCAGACTCCTCCATGGTCTCATTTAATCTTTAATGACACATGATACCAAGTGACAATTTTCCTGAAATATTTGAACACTGTAGTTGTCCGTGTTTGATGTTTGCTTGGCAGATACACAAGATATAAACACAGATGCATGGTTCCCACTAGAACAAGTCTTGGGGGCTGTCTCCTCTTACATTCATTATGTCTCCTTTCAAGCCACAAAATGGGACCAATTGTTTCCTATCATCCGAACCAAACACCGTACTGTGTTGACTATAAAGTTTATATTGTGTGATAACAAAGTGAGAGTCTGCTATTGCATTCCACTCTAGCCAGTGGGTTACTTCAGGAGCGTAGCAAGAAACTAAGGCACAACACTGCTGTTTCATCACCAAATGGAAAGAAAAGCCATTGTGAGGCTCGGGGAAGAATGAAGAAAACACTTGCCACCAAAATATGTGAAATAGTTAAGTGGGGATTCAGAAAATTTACTCCTCTTGTCGTTTCCAGTAATTTCTTCCATGTTGTTTGTACTCGTGCGCTATTTAAAATTGTTTTTAATATGATTTTAAAGTACAGTTGACTATCAGAGAGGTAGCCGTGTTAGTTTGGAATAGCAGAGGTAACAAAGTCCTGTGGCACCTTAAAGACTAACTATAAAGTTTTGAAGCATGAGCTTTCGTGGGCTAATACCCACTTCGTCGGATGCAAGCAGTGGAAGTGTCCAGAGGCAGGTATAGAAAAGTAGGCAAGAACCAGGTGGGAGGTAAAAAGGTTAGTCAAATTAGGCTGAACCAGCTTGTTATCTCCGATCAGGGAGGGTGGGTTATTCTTCTAGCATTTGAATGGGGGGTGTGGACATGGAGAGAGGAGAAACTATTTCTGTAATGAGCGAGCCATTGTAGGTCTTTGTTCAATCCGAGATTGTTTGTGTTGAATTTGCAAATGAATTGTAGCTCTGCAGTTTCCCTTTGCAGTCTGGACTTGAAGTTTTTTTGCTGCAGTGACCTACAACCCATCCTGGACAATAATCCTTCACTTTCACAGGCCTTGGGAGGAAGGCCAGTCCTGGCACACAGACAACCTGCCAACCTTAAACAAATTCTCACCAGCAACAGCACACTGCACCACAATAACTCCAACTCAGGAACCAATCCATGCAACAAACCTCGATGCCAACTCTGCCCACATATCTACACCAGCAACACCATCACAGGACCTAACCAGATCAACCATACCATCACTGGTTCATTCACCTGCACATCAACCAATGTCATATATGACATTATATGCCACCAGTGTCCCTCTGCTATGTACATCGGCCAAACTGGTCAGTCCCTAAGAAAAAGGATAAATGCACACAAATCAGATATTAGGAATGGCAATATACAAAAACCTGTAGGGGAACACTTCAATCTGCCTGGACACACAATTACAGATTTAAAAGTCACCATACTGCAGCAAAAAAACTTCAAGTCCAGACTGCAAAGGGAAACTGCAGAGCTACAATTCATTTGCAAATTCAACACAAACAATCTCGGATTGAACAAAGACCTACAATGGCTCACTCATTACAGAAATAGTTTCTCCTCTCTCCATGTTCACACACCCCATTCAAATGCTAGAAGAATAACCCACCCTCCCTGATCGGAGATAACAAGCTGGTTCAGCCTAATTTGACTAACCTTTTTACCTCCCACCTGGTTCTTGCCTACTTTTCTATACCTGCCTCTGGACACTTCCACTGCTTGCATCCGACGAAGTGGGTATTGGCCCACGAAAACTCATGCTTCAAAACTTTATAGTTAGTCTTTAAGGTGCCACAGGACTTTGTTACCTAGACTCTCTATATTATCCAGGATGATAGGGAAAAAATAATTCTGGTTAATAAAATCCTGGATAATCACCATCCATAGGAAATATGGGGAGTGGGGGTTGGTTCACCAGCCACCCTGCACCAAGGGGAGGGAATGTTTGGTTTACTGGCTGCCCTGTGCCCTCGTGGGGGTTTTTGTGTGTGCTTGGGGCGGCAGCAAAGCCAGAGCTGGCCCTGTGAGTTGTGCACTTTTTTTTTTTTTTTTTTTTTTTTTAAAAACATCCTGGTTAATCCAGTCCTGGATAATCGAGAGTCTACTGTAGTTCCTACAATGGTGGTTCTGCTGTTTTTCCAAATGCAGACTCAGCACTGTAGGGGATGGACAGGTGAAGAGCCTATTTAATCTGCATGTAACAGGGCGGTCACTCACCCCGGCGGCGCCCCTGTCTGGTCATCTTGGGAATTAACTCTTTCCAGCGTCCAGAGCGCCCTCTGCTGGCCGATGTCTGCACCTGCTCTGGCCCAGTGTCCCTCCTGGACCCCGGTGCCCACGAACTGAGGGTGCTGCACCCTTGCAGAACCCCCCCCCCCCCCCCCAAGTCTTGGTCTCCCCTCCCTGGGGAACCCTGCACTCACTATCCCTACCTTGCCTCAGGCTTTGCCTCTGGTAGTCACCATTTACCCCCACGCACTGAGGCAGACTGCAGTATCAGGCTGCTCCTCACAGGCAAGAAGGGTTTGGCCAGCTGCTTCTACCCAGCCTAGGGCTGCCTCCTCGCACCCCCAGTACCCAGTGGGTCAGGCCTATGCTAGGCGTGGCAACCTGGGGCCCTCTCTAGAGCTCTGCAGCTCCCTGGCTCCCAGTTGCCTTGCCCCTGCCCTGTCCCACTCTGAGTACCCTATCTTTAGGCTCCCAGCAGCGAGGCCTGTCTCTCCCTGCTCCCAGAGGAGACTGCTCTATTCCTAGCCCTGGGTGAGGCCTTTTACCAGGACATGCCGCCTGGGGCTCCCAGGCTAGAGCTCCCTAGCTCCCGGTGCCTAGCCCCAGCCCTGTATCCCCCTAGTAACTCCCTCACTCCCAGCCGCTACGCCTGTCTCCCTCTGAGTGCCAGAGGAGACTGTCCTTCTCTCTCTCTCTCACTCTCTTCTATCTCCTTAGGCCCCTGCCTCGCAGGCTTTTATACAGCCTGAGCGTTTGGGGCGTGGCCACCCAGCTGAGCCTGCTTCCCAATCAGCCTGGGAATTAGCGGGCTCCCAGCCACAGACCCCTTTCCCAGGGCTATCCCAGCCCTGACCGGCAGGGAGCGGGGAGCACCCCGCTACACTGCAGCTTTGGAGTGCAGACTCATGCTGGAACCCCAAAACAAATTCCATTTGGATGGCTGGTTCAAGTCCCCCTTCTAGACCTTTTTTAGATTAGGCAAGATTTAGAATGATCCAATACTTACTGCCTTACAATTCCTTTCCTACACCCAGAAACTGGAAAGAAGCTGTCCTGTTTACCAGGTTACATGATTGCAGGATCTAGAATTCATATTGGTTTCTAATGAGCAAAAGCCCAAAATCAGACCAGGAAAGGGCCTATAGTTCTATTAATCTGAGCTGATCCTTGAACTCACTGAGTTCTGTCTGAGCTGAATCCTACAAACCCCCCTGCTTATGTCCCTCACCCCACCCAGATCACGGTCCCTTCCAGACCAGGGATCTCACCCTCTGGAATGCTTCCCTCGGTGAACTTTGAACTCTGTTTCCAAGCATAACTGGAGGCGTTGATTTGTCAAGATGTCCTGTGAAGTGGCTTCTTTTCAAGGTGAAGCTACTTCATTGTCATCTGGTTTTGTGGAGGTGGTTTATTTTAATTTCAAACCTTTCAAGTCCATGTTAATTGCCTGAAAATTTGAATTTTAATGGCTTTTTAGCAGGCTGTTTTAATTGTAGTCAGACCATAAAGCTAGAAAGCCATTCAGTCAAAATATTGCAATATTTTGGTTTACCAAACTTCAGCTTCCTAAAAGACTAAAATAAAACGGCTGAGAGCTGGATGGGGCTGCCATTTCATGCCAAGAGCTCCCATTGAAGAGTTTATAAGGGAATGATCACTTGGCCTCACAGCTACAAAGGTAGTGGTGGGCTCTCTTCTATTCATGTTCTGTAGGCAGTTGCTTTGGATAGCTGAACTTTCATGCACTAATGGCATAAACAGAAAAAAATTGGGGATGGATATGGGGGGGGGGGGGAGAGAATGTCCCAGTTGTATGATCTTTTGCGTAATAGGCCTAAAAGTTGCCCAGAGAAGTGATAGAAATCTGTTGCTATACACATTTATTAAAACTACACAGGATAAATAATTTGGGGAACAAGTCTGTGACATCTTCCAGTGCTTGGACTAAATGATGTCTTTCCTGCCTCTGATTTCTAAAATCAGTACATGTGAATACATGTGTAAGCTTGTCTTGCTGGCACTCTGCAAATTTCAGGGTCAAGCTCACTGTCTGTAATATGCCTTAAAATCAAACTATTAAGAATTCTTTAAATTGTACAAAGCCCATTTCCCCCCATAATGTCTACATCAGTCTTCATTTAATGGGGCTGCTCTTGCTGGTACCTCCAATAGATAATGGTTATTTTGATTCATCAGGGAAAATAAGTAAGAGAAAATTCCGTGTGGGTTTTTTATTTGTTTGTACTATGGAAGAGTAATTCTTTGTAGTTTTAAGAAATGATTCATGTATTGTTGTCTATTTGGAAACTTTAACTTCTAAAAATAAACAAGTGGCTAAGTCCCATTTTCAGACCAGTCACATGTGAAAATGGGACTTAGACACCTGTTGGAACTCTTACTTCAAGAGATTTTGAAAAGCAACTGTTAAAACTGGCATAGTAGCTACTCTTAATATAGGGCCAGAGCTTGCTGTCCTTACCTGGTCACAAGTCCCACTGTCCTTTATGGAAGTTTTGAGTGGAAAGATCTGGTAAACCAAGAAGGATCTGATGCAGATTTTTATGTTCCAGTACTGTGGGATTCTACTATTGAAACGTGGCAGCTGGAGGTTTGGAGTTGGACACAGTCCTAGCTTTTGATACTTTCTTACTGCTGTTGATTTTAACACTTGGGTTTTTTTTGTGTTTTTTTTAAGTGCTAATATTGACCAAACTGTTAATATTTTATGGAACTAGTGTGTTGAGTCTCTTAAGGTGTAGAAAAGTCATGTCTCTTCCAAGGGCAAATCTGCTGGCACGGTAACTGTGTTGAATGTTTACTGGAGACACTAAATGTTTTAGCTATCCAGGTCAATTAATCATTTATTTTGATTTGACATACTTTTGCTTGAAATATTTCATTTTAAAATCTCCAGCTAGTTTACGTACATGTGTACACCCACTTCCTCCCAAAAATATGGTAAAAGGGAGTCCGTGTGGCGCTCTAACTGCCAGGCCAATAGTGTCTATTGTCTTGATTTTGAAGACATTTTAAGTAGGGTTTGGATTCACTGAGCGGAAAATTAGTGGATGGTAGTAGCCTCTGGATAACTTCTAGAACTCCAGCTAAAGCCTTGGTGTTTAAGAGTCCGCTTCTCTCACTTGCAAACTACCTCGGGACATTGTGCCATCAGAATAAATCCAGAGTGATGCCACAAGTCATTGCTGTGACTTTGCATGCCAAGCACACCAAATCTGCTTTGACTGTCACGATCACACTAATCACCAGCATGTTCCTTCAAGCACTTCTGTAACCCAGTTCATGTTCACTTATGCACATACAAATATAAGTGGTGACACAAACATCCAATGCTAACCCTGTGGCAATCTCCACTGATGAAGTTCCAGTGTGCATGGGGACCAGTGGCATAATAGCACAAACAATGAAAATAGTCTTCCCAATACCGTCTCACAATAAGCTGGGTCTAAATGGCCGGTCTCATTTGCTTTCTGAACTCGACGCAGGGGTCATATTTCCCGGAGGCCACTTACCTGTGAAAATAATGCTGCATGCACTGTGGAGCTCAGTTTTATGTTGTTCTCACAGAGATCAATGTCATGGCATTTGTTTTCCTTCTGTCACCTGCATGTCTCAGAGGAGGCCTTCCTCACAGCATGCTGCCAGCTGGCCTGAGGCTGATATGAAGGCACTGGTGTCCTGCTAGCTTGTTTGTGTAGAAGGTGTTTTCTATGCAATTTGTTCATTGAACATACTGTTTAATATCAATACAAAAGATCAGTTTTTGTCCCCATAGACGTACACCCCCCCTTACCATAACTAATAAAATAATAAAGGAAGAGAAAAATAAATTTATCAATAGTATAATACTATCAAAAGTATAATAACTTTTAAACTCATTTAGTAGTGCACGTTATCAATAGTAGTGCTGCCATATCAATATAGCATTAAATCACTCCTCCGTGAACTCTCTCATTGTACAAATGAAGAGACTGTTATAAATGACTCCTAATACAGGGGGAAAAAAGGTGGTAATACAACATTAAGTGAGGAGTTACTGTAGTTATGTTCCTGAAAAATGTGACTTTAAGCAAAACGATTTCCCCATAAGAATGAATGTAAATGAGGAGGTTAGGTTCCAGGGAATTTTTTTTCACTAGACAAAAGAATATATGTGTGTTGTTATATATAAATAATAATTGATATATAAAATAATACACACACACACACACACACACACACACACACACACACACACACACACACACACACACACACACACACACACAGAGTTTTAAACAAAGAAACTTAATACTAGTACAGTAAAACCTCGATATAACGGACTAATTCGGGCGAGGGGGTGTCCGTTAAAGCTGAAAGTCTGTTATTTAATAATAATAAAAAAAAACACCGAGCTGTCGGAGCAGCAGCCCACCCGAATTAGTCCGTTATATCGAGGTTTTACTGTACTTTTAACTATCATATTAAACTATCACAGCAGTTGGGAGCCGTCAGCCAGCCCGCCCGGGTCCCGGCTGCTGGGACCTGGGCGGCAGCCGGGAGCCGTCAGCCAGCCCGCCCGGGTCCCGGCTGCTGGGACCTGGGCGGCAGCCGGGAGCCGTCAGCCAGCCCGCTGGCGGGACCCGGGCGGGAGCCGGCAGCCAGCCCTCGAAAAATGTATTTTGGATGCATCAGACTTGCTTAGAAATTTTGTCCGTTGCATCCGAAGTCCGTTAAATCGAGGTCCGTTAAATCGAGGGTTTACTGTACCGTTGACTCTGTATCTGTTTGTGTGATCTGGGAATGGTTTTGTTAAACAAGGCAAAAGGGTGCATATACAGGGTCACCTGGACTCTCAGTGGGGATGGAGATGGCATTAGTATCCATGTTGTTTGGTAGAAAGCCCCTTTCTGAATTCTCAGAAAATAGGTAGTCTTTGAAAATTCCTCCTTTTGCCTGTCCACTCTTATGTAGTCTTCCAGGACTTGCATAATTATTCAGTAGTTATCCCTCTCCTTGTATTCCCTGGGGATACTTTGAGGGATACAGGGGTTCCATCAGTAGTTCCTGCACAGGTCTTTAAATTTTTCAGGGATTTCTGGCACACTGCTGATCCTGTGTCAGCATTTCCTTGTGCTTAGGTCTTTCTGAGAAATTGCTTTAATAAAAAAGAGGAAAATTATGATTATGAAATTCAGTAAATTGGTGGGGTGGAGGTGCAGAACTTTTAGCAATTTATTTTTAAACTTTTTTTTAAACAACTACGTTTAAAATTCTGGTCTCTTAAACGACTGCATTTTGAGACAGTAGGGGAATCATTGTGGTGTAATAATTCTGGAGATAGTTATGGTAAATATGACCATTTTCAGTGTTGATAGGCGTCTTCCAACTTTGATCTCAAATAGTTACTTAGGCCAGAGGTTCTCAGCCTTTTTCTTTCTGAGCTCCCCTTCCTCCCCCCATATGCTATTAAAAACTCCACAGCCCACCTACGTTGCAACTACTGTTTTTCTGCATATAAAGCCAGGGCTAGCATTAAGGGGTGGCAAGCAGGGCAATTCCCCAGGGCCCCCCACAGAGCTACATTGCTCTGGCTTCAGCCCCCGGGTGGCAGGGCTCAGGGTCCTTGGCTTTAGCCCCATGCAGTGGCGCTTTACCATTCTGTCCTGGGTCCCAGCGAGTCTAATGCTGGCCCTGCTTGGCAGACCACCTGAATCCTGCTTGTAGCTCCCCCACAGGGGGCCCCAGATCGCTGGTTGAGCACCACTGGCTTAGACTACTTTCTAGTCCACTTGGGCTCTTTGAGTGCTCTCTCCTTAGTGCAGTTTTTGTGGATGGAGTGGGGGGAAATCTTTATCCTCAGCACAATGGTGAGCAGAGGAGCTTTCTGCCTCTGTCTGCTGGTTGTCCAAGAACATGTTTGAAATCATGTGGAATATGAACTCCAATGTCCTGGTTTATATTTGTCTTTATAGCAGAAGAGAGAGAGGCAACCTTGAGCATTAATCTATGCTATTGGAAAACTCCTTAAAGCTGTTCCATTTCCTTGCTCTGTCACTGCACAACTGTTCAGTTCCATAGCTTCTCTGCTAAAAAGGTTTTAAAATCTTTGTTTCTGAATGATTCACAACTTCAGGGTCTCTTTTTCAATAAACATCTTGCATAACTTCTTCTAAAGCTTGATCAAAAGCCATTGACTTTGGTAGGCTTTGGATAATAGTCCTTATGAACACTCTTGTAGTCTGTTGGCTTGAAACTCCCATCAGATGCTTAGGACATATAGAAATATGGAGATGTGTTTCTCCTGCCTTGTACACTAGCAATATTTTGCCCCTATTGCTTGTTTTTGAAAAGAATATTTACCAATTATTCCAAAGGTAGCAGCTGGGATTTTGAAAATAACCGTGAACTACTTGCTATGGGTAGTATGTTGCTAAACCTTTTAAAGATCTCTTTGCCCCAGAACTCTGACTCACTTAAAATGAGAGACTCCCATTCCAGCTATTCTTCAGGATCTCTCCAGAGTTGCGCAAGTGCCTTTTGTTAAGTTTCCACACTGTAGCCTAAGGCATTGGAGGAAGGAGTTGACTGGAACTCAGTGCATTTATTCTCATGTATTGTATTTAATTAAGCAAAATAATCCTCAAAATACAGTTGCGGTCTGAAAGCATAACATGCATTTTAAATGCTGGAAAGCTTTGGTCACATTTTATCCATTTTTAGCTGGAAAAAGATATCTATAGAGATTACTGAGCAATAAGTAAACTATGTTGGATCTAGACTTGGAAAATGAAGTTTAACCACTTATTCTTCAGCTTGCTCATTGTACAAAGAACAGTGAATGAAGTTTGGGGATCCTATTTTTGTGTTGCTTAAACTACTATAATCTTGGTTACCCACTGCCTTAATTTCCTTTCAAGAGTTGTGTAGATAGGGTCTTGCCATCATTTACACTTGATTACTTCATTGTTAATTTTCATGATGTGATTTAGCATTCACAGGCTTAATTATTCCTTTCTGGCCCAGTGAAAGATTTCCTTCCAATAATTACCTTCACTGCCCTTTACTCTCTTGCACATTAGTTTGTTTGGAGAAACATTGTTGCTCAGTAAGCAGTTCCAAGCAAGGCAGTGCCTGAAGCTGTCTCGGAAACATAATTTATACCTTTGACATAGCACGTTAGGCCTCAGTGCCTGAAACACTTCTGCTAGATGTGTTGAATTAGTTCATTGTATAATTTCTCTGTTCTCTAAAGAAATTAGAGGTGGATGTGAAATGTTGCCTATATCACATGTGGGTTTATTAATCTATAGCAAATATGCTGCAATGCTATGAGCAGGGGAGGATTAGGGTTTGTTGGGCCCTGGGCCACAGCAAGTGTGGGTCCTTCCCTGCTCCAGCACTCTGGCTAGGGAAATGGGGTTGAGGGCACAGGAAATAGGGTTGCTCCGCTCACCCACCCACCTGGCACTCCTGCTGCAACCCCCCGAGCTTGCTGCCTGGCTGGAACAGGGTGGATGGAGCAGGGCAAGCCCCTGCACTCCGACCCCTCTCCCTGTCAGGAGCGCTGGCTGAGCAGAACAGGTTGGGGAGCTGGGGTGCCTGTTTTTCCAGACCAGTTTTTCCAGGGGCCCCCCAATTGGGCAGGGTCCTTTGGGCATGGGTCCTGTTGGCCCAGTGGCTAATCTGCCACTGGCTATGAACAAAAATGGTGGAGGCAGTGGTAGGCCAATAATTCATTATTTTGCAAACCTTTTCAGTATTGTCATGTTCCTATGTTAACTTTTCTTAGTCCTGAATGTGTTAAGACAGAATTACCTAGCTACGAGATGAATGGGGTGCAGCACTGCCAAGTGGATTGTTCATGAAACAGCAAAATTCTGTATCCGAGAAATCACTCGGGGTGGGGGGCTGTATTCTGCCCCTGTGAAGATACTGTGTGCTAAAATAACAAATCCAAGGCTTGCCCAATTTAGGGGGCCTGCCTATTTGTGTTTGGTTTTTTAAATAAAGATTGTTACATTTGGTTCTCCAGAAGATGTTTTGTAAGTTTACACTATATAAAGGCAGTGGTTCTCAACCAGGGGTACATTTAGGTCTTCCAGGGGGTACATCAACTCAAGTAGATAGTTGCCTAGTTTTACAACAGCCTACATAAAAAGCACTAGCAAAGTCAATAGAAACTAAAATTTCATACAGATAAAATGAGAAAGTATGCAATTTTTTTGTAGGTGTGCACTTCTTTGTATTTTTAGGTCGGATTTTGTAAGCAAGTAGGTTTTTAAATGAGGAGAAACTTGGGGGTATTCAAGACAAATCAGACTTGTGAAAGGAGGACAGGAGTCTGGAAAGGTTGAGATCCACTTTTATAAGCACTCCTTATGATGTAAAGGATTAATGTGCATCATTTACAATTCATGAGTTTGGAATTTTTTTATTATTATTTAAGGTTCACAGTTGGAAGGCTGGATCAGTAATGCCTAGCAAAATTTGCTTGGCAGCCCAACAAATAGTTTGTGGCATTTGTACATCTAGACTACAATGAGACAAGTGGCTGATCTATGTATATAATTGGCCCTACATAATCAGTGTGTAACTTTTCTCTGTGCACTTTATGAACGGACGCTCTGATCATGCTATGTTAGCAGCATAATTCCAGAGTTGCCAAATCTTGCCATTTTTGTCACGAATACTGAGATATTTGGTGCTTTTCTGAAAGCCCTATTTCTTTGAGGCATAAAGTTGAGTGCATCTTGCCTTTTTTATTTTAAATATATTTCTGTGTTTGCACTGAGTTTAAAAACTACTGGTGCTCTGTCTCGATTAGGGTCTTGCATTACAAGAGCTAACTCAAATTAGCAATCTTGTTTTAAAAAGAGAGCCAACGAAACAAAAACTTGTTCGGAAGATGGTTTTCTCACTCTTTGCAGGCAGGGGCATTACTTGCTATAGAGTATGGGGGGCATTTGCCCCTCTTCAGACCTTGGTTCCTCTGATTTTTTCATAGGTTTGTATGCTCCATTTTGTCTTCCACTCTTTACCCTGCACCTGTGCTCCAAGGCCTTGCAGGATAGAATATAATCATATGTAGTGTTCTATATAGTGATACAATTTTGCTTCCCTCAGAATTTTTTCTGAAATGACATCCCTGTTTGCAGATCACCTTTCAAATACAGTATACTTATAGTAAAAATAAAAATTAAATTTCAGTGACTATCTTTTGTGGATTAGTTTGGGCTTTTTCTTTCTCCCATGTATGCAATGGGTATGTGCCTATGAAGTACTGCTACTATATACCTTATTTAAACTTGACAAGCCTTAAAGTCCATCCTAAGAGAACAGAGCTGCAGAGTCACTATATCTTTTTCACATCAATACTTGTGTGAAAGAAGTTTGTTTTTCTACTGTCTAGCCATGAAAATTCATTAGTTTTAAGGTGTCAATTATCTTACAGCCAGCATAAATTACAGCAGTGTTAAAATGAAGGGGCAGCCTTACCTTTGAAATAAAGGTAATAAAAAGTGCTTCTTTGACATTGCTTGATTTATAACCACAGGTGAAGGCGGTACACTGTTTTGGCTGAGGATTTGTGTTGAAGTTGTCAGACTACTACATACTGTTCTTTAAGAATCCAGTAAGGTGCACTAACTGTACTTTATTGTTACGCTTTTCAAGTGCAGACCTGGTGGCTGGCTACTGGCACCAATTTTGAAGGTGCAGTAAATGTTGCTCTTCAAAACACAATGATGGTAGCCTATCTGCTAAATGTAGCCAAATCTTGCAGCAAGGAAGCTGGGTCACACTATGGCCAGGTCTACACTACAAAAGTTAGGATGACGTAAGTCTCCTTGTGTTGAGCATGCATAAAATCAGTTAATTTGTCTCTGGCTTACATAAGCTTCCCATTTTGCCTCCCTGAATGGAGTAGAACTGTGGTCGACCTACTTTGGTCAATGCAGTGCAGGTGTACACACAGCACAAGCTATATTGACCTGAAGAGTCCTCCAGCAGCTGTCTCTGTCCCCATGACAGTGACTTCTTTGCTCAAAACTTTAAATTCCACTACCTCTAGGTCCCATAGTCTGGGAGCTCGTCCTCCACGCCCTCCTCCTGCCCCCAAACCAACCAACCAAATCCTGCATGTTTTGGAAATGCCACTTTCTGGTTGCCCTCCTTAGTGAGCACCCAGAGCTGCTCAGCGGCTCATTGTGTTGTGTGCAACTGCCAAATCAACCATGCTGGATCCATGAACACATTACAGGCAAACTGTGGCCTGCAGGACTGTCCCATTGAGCTCCCAGGCCCTCCCCTGCTGGCCCTCCTACCCCAGGAGCCTCCGCTCGCTGCGCAGCCAGTGCTCTGGCCCACCGCTCCTGCTGGGCAGCGTGGCTGGCTGCCATTCTCAGCGGCATGGTAGGGGTGGGGAGCGGGGGGGGGTTGTGTGGGAGTCTCAGTGGCCTGTTGGGGCAGGGGTGTGGATGGGGTTGGGGAAGTCAGGGGACAGGGAGCAGGGGGGTTTGGGTAGGAGCGGGGGTTCTGGAGGGTGGTTAGAGGATGGGGGTTCACGGCAGAAGCAGTCGGGACAGGGGGCAGAAGGGTTGGAGGCAGAGGGGTTGGGGGGACAAGGAGCTGGGGGGCTGGACAGGGTTGGGGGGGTCCCGGGAGGGAGCAGTCAGTTAACAAGGAGCAACGGGAATTGAAAAGGTTGGTGGTTCTGAGGGGGGCAGTCAAGGGGCGGGAAGTGGGAGGGGGTGGATGGGGTGGGGTCCATCCTATTTGAGGAGGCACAGCTTTCACTACCCGACCCTCCTTCATACAGTTTTGTAACCCCAATATGGCCCTCTGGCCCAAAAGTTTGCCCACCCCTGTACTAGATGCACTCCCACCTGGGGTAGACAGAAGGTATCAGATCTCTTGGACCGATGGGGAGAAGAGACTGCAAGCACAGCTGAGCAACGTCCATAGATACATGGACATCTGAGTAGATTGCACATGGGTTGCATGTGAAGGGGTATGATGGGGATCAACAGCAGTGCCATGTGAAAGCGAAGGAACTTTGCAAAAGAAGCCACAAGACGAGGGAGGGCAACAAGAAGTTTGGTGCTGCCCTACAGACTGCTGATTTTACAACAAACTGCATGTCCTGCCTGGTCACTGTGTATACTATGGAGGCACCCGAGATGGAGACTCCTGCTGTAAACATCAAGGAAGAGGAAGGCAACATGGCAGAGGACTCCAACCATGCTATGGGCTGTGACCTGTTTGAAACTCTGCATGTGTGTAGCCAGTCCTGCCAGGCAAGTGCGACTGAGCCTGCTGATGAAAGGGAAAGCTCAGGTGAGTGTGTACATACAACTTTCCTTGCAGTGTCTTATTTGCCTTTCCTTCCTCCCTATCTTCCCCCCCCCCACCATTTCAAGATGGCGCCTGCCCCATTATCAAATGTAGAAGACTAGGTGTTTGAGTGGTATTCTATGGAAAAATATTCAAAACAGATTCCTGAACCATTACCATGGCATTGTGATTGCACAATCCATGTCGGTTCAGTGTCCAATGCTTGCATAGACGTAGAGTGAGCATCTGCTGTTCCATTCCATTGCTGGGTTGGGGTGGGGGGCCTTGTTTATGTGAAATGGGGTGTTCCTTTTATCTCTCCTGAGCTAGCTCAATGAAATGTTCATGGAGATATTTTGCAGTCCTCTCCTGAAAGCTTCTAGGGACGAGTGCCCTTTTTCTTCCATGAAAGAACTCTTCTCCCCCCCAGGACCTTGGCAAGCAAGGAGTTCAGCTAGCACCATCTCAGGAAATCATCTAGTGGCATATGGGCGCAGATAGTTTCAGGATGCCAGTAGCAACTGTGTTCCCTGTGTCTTTGTGACCTTCAGGAGTGAGATGCCAGTCAAAATCACTACTGCCTGTGAAAAACAGTGCCAATATTCACTGCCATTGCCCTATATTCATGCCATTGAAAAAGGGGCTGGAATTGTATAGCTTCATACAACAGAATATCCTTCCCCCCCGCCCCCCCCCCCCAGCTGTGATCACCATGATTGGAACTGGAGATTGTGTCAAGGCAAGGCGAAGTGTCAACAAGCATTTAGTCTTAAAAATATATGTGTAGGCATAAGGGAAGGGAGTTTTTCCAATGTATTTTTCTCGATGTAACTGTAAATCTAATAGTGCATCTGTCTTCTTTATCAGCAGCTTCTGGTGTGGTGGCTTTGATGGGCACTCCTTACATCCCTGCAGAAAGCCTGCTGCCGAAGAGGAGGAGGGGAAGGAAGAGGACTAGGGAGGATGGCTTCTGTGAGATCCTGCAAGCGGGCTCTGCATCGGACCATGAGCAAAGGGCTTGTAGGGCCAATATGCAAGAGCATGGAGAAAGACAGAGTATAGGCAAAAGGCCCAGCTACTCCACCAGGACAAGGAACAGGAAATACACTAGGACATGATGGGTCTTCTTAGGCAGCAAACCCAAATGCTGCAGATACTAGTTGACCTGATCTACAAATCCTGGACTTGTCAGCCTTTTGAATCCGTGGATAACTCGGTGGTCACTGCTCCCTACACTTCTTAGCATTTATGTGGTGTATCAGGCTCCTATCATTTCATGCCAGGGTTCAGCAAGGAAAACCACAGCTTCACATACCTCAGTCTGTGGTTTTCACAGGTCAGTGTGGTCTACATTGAACTACCTTTTTGTTTACGCAAATGGACATAAGTGTTTACTTTTTCAATAGGAATTTTATGTTTCAAGTTCTGTTGAAAGTTTGTATAACATAGCATGTGTGTTTGCATTTTGATTTTTGCCCTGATTTCTTGCACTCAATAAAGTTGTTGTATTTTGGGAGAATCAAACTCTTTTAGTTCACAATAAATATTACAGAATGCAAAGCAGCAGTCAAGAAATCAAACTACTTATAAATGCATACCAAGCCCTGCAGAACTCCTGTATGAAGGAAAACACCTAGCCATCTTTATAAATGTAAAGCAAGCACCACACTGTTCATAATGTCAGGCAAAGCTGCAAGCCCAGCAGTCTTCATAGTGTGCAGCAGGCACAACAAAATTGAGACCACTCAGTAAAAATTAAATACATGATTTAAATTGCACAAGACAGACATCAGAGCCACTATCATGGCTGACTGTGAAAATAAACCTGTCCCTCAAACACATAGCTTCACGTTAGAAACTTCTAATAGCACAGCAGTTTGGCTATTCAAATTCAGCAGACTGCTGCTGCACCTTACCTCTGCATCTTTGCCTCACATATACAGGAACTTCTCACTTAACATTGTAGTTATGTTCCTGAAAAATGTAACTTTAAGTGAAACGATGTTAAGCAAATCCAATTTCCCCATAAGAATTAATGTAAATGGGTGGGGGTGGGGGGTGGTGCAGGGAAGTGTTTTGTCTGATGAAAAAAAAAAAGGGAAAAAAAGACTATGTATATTGTGTGTGTATATATAAACTTTTTTAAACAAACAATACTGGTATACAGTGATGATGATTGTGAAACTTGGTTGATGTGGAAGAGTCAGAGGGTGGGATATTTCCCAGGGGGTGCCTTACTGCTAAATGATGAACTAGCAGTTGGCTGAGCCCTCAAGGGTTAATTCTCACACTCTACGAGGCAGCAGGAAAGGAGGGAGGGCCGATAGACACCATGTGTATGAGAGGGAAAGAGATGCACATTTCCCCTTTAAGTACACTGCCTTGTTAATTAGATCAGCAAGCTGAGACCAACCTGTGTGTGTCTTCCTCTTCTCCCCCCCCTCCCCATGGAAGGTAAGGTAAGTGGGGTGCAGGAGCAGGGGAGAGAGGAACACCCCAACATTAGCCCATCTTCTCTCCTCCCCCCCCCCCCCCCAGCAAGCAGGAGTCTTGGGGAGCAGCTCCAAGGCAGAGAACAGGAGGAACACATGGTAGTGTGGGGAGGGACAGCTGAACTGCCAGCAATTGATAGCCTGGTGGGCAGCTATTGTGCAGGGAACTTAGGGGAGCGGGGAGCTGATGGGTGGGATGGGGGGAGGGCTGCTGGTTCCAACCACCCACCAGCTAGCTGCAACGGGCTTCCTACAAACAGTGGAAAAAAGCAAGTGGCTGCCAAACAACATTCGTATGGAGCATTGTACAACTTTAAACGTTCATGTTCCCTAATTTATCAGCAACAAAACAATGTTAACCAGGACAACTTTAAGTGAGGAGTTCTTGTAGTATGTGGTGCATAACATGCAGCTATAACAATTGGATATTTTTCTCGCTGATACCTAATCTAGTGAGTAAACGATGCCAGTGACTCTTCAGTCTGCTGAAATCACCAATGTATCAGTCATTCTGCACCTGCTGAGCCAGTAGCTGAGTTTTTCCATGGCACTGTCCAGAAAGAGCTAGGGAATCAAGAGGTTGGCAGCATCCTCCAGAATCACTATGGTCATTTCCTCATCACCATTGTAAATCATCTCTCGGGAAAGAATGGACCTGCTTTATGATTAGTCCTGTGTCCTTAAAGATGAAGCATCATGCACCTTCCTTAGCTAACCCAGACTTATACTGAAGCATAACGAGGGGTCCACTAATGCTTGTCTAACTCTGGAAAAGTATCCCTACTGGGAACTTGACCCCTAGCTCCCAGAAATCCTTGTGTCAATTGTTGTTATTCCACGAAACACTGCAAAAATGTCCCAAAAGGCACTGTGCTGGAGAGTGGTACATGCTATACTGGGATACTTACCTGTGGTGCACTGCACTTTCCATTGATGCAAGCACTCCTGGTGAGTACATGTAGTGCTGAAACAAGCAGCCATATGCGGGCACGCACGAGCAATATGAAAACTTTGCTGGCTGTACGCTGTCAAAACTGCATTCACCAAAGTCTGTAGTGTAGACATTGCCTATTTGTTGTTCTTATTTAGTCCTATTAAAGCAGCACCGAGAAGTCCAAGGCCAGGTTTACACTACAATTTCTTGCTGGCATAGCTAGGTTGTCAGGGTGTGATGAAGACTAACACAGCTGTGCTGGCAAAAGCTTATGGTGGTGGTGCAGTTATACTAGCAAAGCTGTGCTTTTGCTGGCATAGCTTATGTTGCTTAGGCGGGAATGAAATAAGTTATACCAGCAGAAGTCCCCAGTGTTGCCAGCATAAGCTGCATCCACATTAGGCATGCTTTGCTAGTGTAGTATACTGTCATAGCTATACCAGCAACATGCACCTGGTGTAGACCTGGTCCCAGTTGTGAGAGGCATTTCCTCGGTTACTGGCTAGTGTACATGTGCATCTCTTAATTGTTATGTTATGGCAGTTTGAACTGTCATTTATTTATTGTATTGTAAAAGCACCTAGGATTCTCAGAATTCACTGTGTACAGTACAGTCTCACTATATGTACATGCACACTTCCTTGTTAACAGTCTCTTATGGCAAATGTCTGCATTTCTGCAGTAAACGTAGTAAAACTCAAGAGCAAACGTTTCCTTGGGCTTTGAAACTAGCAAAGTTAGTTATAGAATGGATTCTAACAAAAACATACGCATAAGATTTTCAAAAATGTGCCCTAAAGTTAGGCTTCCAAATTCAAGTTATACAAATATTCCTCTTCTTTCTTTAAAACTTGGGACAGATAAGTCCTGGTGATTAATTCATTATTGAAAGGTGCTTGGTTACCATGATGACTGGTGCAATATAAGAACCTGATTAGCATAGGTTCTGGTATTTAGGCACCCAAACAGGTGGTCTGATTTTTTTTCCCCCGCCTCAGAAGTCAATGGGAGCTGCTGAAAGATTAGCATTTTTGAAAGTCAGGATCCTTCATTAAATGTCTAAATATGGTCTCAGGAGCCCAGCCTTAAGGCACTCTTTTAAAAAAAAAAAAAAAAAAAAAAAAAAAAATCTTGACTTGTACCTATGACATTTATTTATACTTCAGCAAATTAAAATATAAATATATATTAAAGTAATTATATATATATATTACTTTGATATGATGAAAGTTTAAGGAGCTACTGCTGGGTACAGTTGTGAAATTCTGAGAAGAGGTCGAAAACTATTACTTTTCTAGTTGATTCAAATTGATGTTAATCAGGACATTTTTTTTCCTTTTTGTTTTCTTCCCCGCCTTTTTGTGTGTCAATTTATATATTAAAAAAATACAGTTGGTGTATTGCTGCTAGGGAGTAAGCATATAACCGATCACCAACATCTCAAACTAGTGTGAAAAATGCCCTTTAATAATCATTTTGGTGGTTTTGACTGGATCTTCTATTGCTCAGCCAGTCCCCTGAAAGGAAGCTGCCCATGTGCTGCTTGACACAGAAGAAGCACATTTACAAGAGAATAGAGCACACATTACATTTGAGGGATTGGAAGTAACTCCCCGGGATGATGGCTTTGTTAGGTATTTGTTCTACCTGACCCTCTCTCATTCCCCACACTTGTGACCTACAGAAAGAACGCTATCACATTAACCTGCCACTCAGAGGATTTTTAAGAATGGGGGGAAGGAGGGCAGAGACTAATGTGGTCTTGCCAGACTAGTCTGGGACTGTGTGAGGATTATATTTCATTGTAATCTTCTAACTATTTTTATTTTCATCCAAATGCATGTTGTTTTTGGTTTCTGTCTCTCTAAATAGGAAACTGCATAGTATAAAAAAACAAAGTTGCGATCGTCTGTTCTAATGTTTTGTGTCTTTTAACTGCAAATAATCTTAACATGAATCTCGGTTAAGCCAAAACATCCTACTAAAAGTCCCGAAATGTTTCGATTATGTAAAAATATTGCTTTTATTACATTAGGTTAATGGTAATACATTTACAGATACAGTTTAACTTCAAGCATATTCCTTGTCTGAAAAGGCCCTTTAAAATAGCATTCCATACCCACCATTCAAAACCACTGATTTTTAGACAATGCTGCAGTATTGCATTCAGTCTCAACAAATTAGTTCCCTGGATTACCAAATACTTTCTCAGCTGTCTGCTTCAGGATGCCTCAGGATGTTTCATCAACATGCATTCCTGTTGCTTTCAGTTTGGGAGTGCTGGCCTTTGATGGAGTTGAAGGAACAATTCTGGTTATTTCCAGTTTATGGATACATGCATTTAAAAAAAACAAAACTGTATTGCAAAGGCGGGGAGTGAACTTGAATTTTGGTTAATGGCTATAATATTAAGAGCTAAAATGTTACAGTATTTCAGTTGTGAATACATGGAAATTGTGTATACAGCTTAATGTGTCTCAGAAATCCCTGTTACTTTAAAAAAAAAAAATACAAGAAAACAGGCGTATAATGTCTCATTGAAAAAAGCCTGTAGGGGTGCTTTGTGCAAGTCTTAATTAAGGGCTTTGAAAGACTAAACAAAAGAAAAAAGAAAATGCTACAGGGTTATTGTTATTCCACCCCATTGGCTCAGCTAGCTGACCATCTATTGGTGCATTTTGTCCATTTTGAAACTGAATGACACTTTTGTTCGTGGTTAACGGAGGTGAAAGAAGCCAATTATTGGCTGTTTTTTCCACAGGGCAGCTGCAGACAGATTTAACTGCAGGCAAATATGAACTTTTCTGTCACAAACATGGCTGTGATGACAGTTACTTTTGTGGAACTGTATGAAAGAAAACATATTTCCCCCTCGTCTTCCTCCCCCCAGCTACTTGTGTAGCTGTTTATTAGAAGATACTGTGAGTGTACTGGATTGGAATGGAGTTGGGTAAAATGGTTGGATTTCTCTACACTAGCTGTGTGTGTGTGTGTGTGTGATACTTTTTCCAGTCATGGCTAATTTTAACTGTAGATTTTAAATAGGTGTGCAGTATTCATTAACTCTTTTGTGGCCACATTAGCCCTTTTGTGGATCAAACTCTGCCAGCTGCTTTCTGTCTGTTGTCCATATATGTGAACAGTGCTGGGTTTAGTTATAGGTTTGTTTTGGGATTGGTACTGCTTTGTACAGGCTTTTAAAGTCTGCACTTTCAGGACACTTTGTGTTGGTGTATGAAAGGCCATGGCCTGATCTTAGTACAGCTCCATGACAAAGGGCTTGTCCTCACTGGGTGTGTGTGTGTGTGTGTGGACGACAGATATGCAACTTCAGCTATGTGAATCACGTAGCTGAAGTTTGCGTATCTGCCGCCGACTTACCGCTCGTCCCCACGGCGGCAGCAGTCGGCGGCACGCTTCCCCCGTCGACTCCAGCTTGCACCTCCCGGCAAGCTGGAGTTTCGGAGACGACGGGGGAGCCACGGGCGATCGATTTATCGCGTCTTAGCGGGACGCGATAAATCTATCGCCAGAAGATCGATCCCGGAGCAGCCTCGTGAAGACAAGCCCAAAGGTTATTCCTCTACTTGAGAAAGAGGGGTCTACTGTAGCATCCTAGGGAGTACTAAGTGTTCGTTGTTGTGGAGGAAACATTTCAAGCCATACAGCAAAGTGTGTGCACTTTCAGTTATGTGGCATGTGGGGAAAAATAATCTATATGAAGAAAAATTTTAATAGAAGGTTTTTCACCACCCTGTAACCCCAGACGTGCAGGTCTGGCTGCTCTTTCCAGTTCCTGTTATGTTTCTAAGACGGATACCAGTTATAGAAACTGCCTGTGAATATTAAGTGCAAGAGGGCCGTCTTTCTTGTGGTGGTAGTGAATGGAATGCAGGTTTTGGTCAGTGGTAGCCACAGTACCACTATTGTGTCTCTGAGACAATGTGGCTTATCTGAAATGAACTTGTGCTTTCAGTCCAGTTCCTAATGGTTGTGCCTACTTCAGTTGTCTGACATACCCCTTGGCAGCAGAGTGCACAGATTGACCTACCTATCATTGGAGATGGTCTCTCCAAAGCAAGTTTAAATCCGACTGGTCCTTCCACATCTGGTTCATTCCAGCCCCCAGCTATGTCTGCTCTTCCACTCCTCATCCACTCCTCCGACTCTCACAAAACTGGAGATGGGCTCTGTACCTGGTTTCTTGTCCCTTTCTTCCCTTGCAAATGCTGTTACAAGAAATGGAGTAGATTTTCTTATGGTGTGAAAGACGTGGAAGCTCTAGACCTGCCTCTAGTATCATGGGAGCAAAAGGGAAGTTCTCAAATTTAGATTTTTCCCCCCCTAGACAGCGTGTCACGTATTTAAAAACCGAAGGTGAATATGCAAATGGAATGTAAGGTAATTTTAAGTATTGAGGACAAATGTACTCCATTTCAGATAAGTGTAATTATACAATTTAAGTATAATTTCAGTAGTGATTTTTAGATCTTTAGCGTGCGCATGTGTGTATTATATATAGAAGCTTTGCACTTAATGTCTAGTAATAAATAGCATTTACTGTAGGGATAGGCAAACATAACTTGCCTCGTTTTGAACTCTCAGAATCCTCACAAAGTTTACATTCTTTGATGAACTTCTTGTGCCACCACCTGTTGGCTGGTGTCGGCAGCAGTGCCAAGCTAGGGCCATGATTCTGCAAATACTTATACTCGTGACTAACTTCACACAGATGAATAGTCCTGTGAAGCTGCGTGTGTCTGTATTGGTAGGGAATTTGTTGGGAGAATGGGAGACTATCTCTTCAGCATGAGGTAAAGTAGTACTTTCTTCATGCAACTGTCCCTTTGTATGTTTGTTTTGCTTTTAAAGCCATGGCCCAATAACATACTTACCAATCAGATGTCCTCTTAGGATTTAGCAACCCAACCAATAATGTCCTTAGGAGTGGCTGGTCGTTGCCATCTATTGAGAGGTAAGGTGGAGAGAGTGAGCAAGAATTCCTCATGTTGCCCCTAACATGGCTGACACAAGGGCTGCAGCTCATTGGGGTGGACATGCTTGAATGAGAACAGGTTACAGCTAACAGGTCTACAACACGATTATCCTGAATAAAAACCCTTCCTGTTGAAATTAGAAGTTGCATTTGAAATGATATAGCTGGCAGCCTGATTCAGTGTTGTCACTGGGCTGGTGCATATCAACTCTCCATAAGGAACATAGCTAATGCAGCATGAAAATAACTCTTCCAAATTAAATAACTTCAGCCAGGAGGAAAGAGTTGTATTTGCTGATGACAAGGCAATAATGCCTGTAAAATTCAACTTCAGAGGAATGTTAGCTCAATATTTAGGTATTTAGGCAGGAGCAAGATGATAAAGCACTTTCTCATGTTAAGTTAAGGCCTACGCAGAAATTTTAAATAGTGATTGAGAATCTATTGAGCCAAGTTTTGCCATGATGGAAATTAAAATGGCTGGATTACAGAGCCATGAAATCCAAAGCTTGTAATGAACCGCCAACATAGGATGTGTAAACAGATAGTAATATAATTCTATCCTGTGATGTAAGTTTGTAATACCAATGCTTCCAGAGCAATGCTGAATGGTGTGGACTATTGTAATCATTTAATCAGTTGCAGGCTGTTAATTCAAAATCCCTTGTTGTGCCCCATCTTTAGGCTCTTGTTGAGGTGGAAGTTGAAGGTGCCATGTCTCTCCTCAAGAGCAAGAGGCAATTTAGGTGTCCTGGAAAACATTCTGCCTGTCTTTCATTCTAATTCATGTCTAGGGTTAGTTACAAGGTAAGCTGGAGGCTCAACCCAAATTTTCATGCATGCACAAGGTTTGGCCACAGCTCACACGAGTCAAGGAGAAAAATATAGTTAAAAGCAATGCAACTCTGAAAATAATAGGCAGTTCATGAGAGAGCTGGTAACAGAATCCAGATTTCCTGACAACTTATTATTTTTGTTCAGTGATTAATTCATTGACATCTTTCCTACCAACATATAGCCCCCACTTCATCCCTGCACTGAATAGCACCATTTCTAGGGTGAAACACAGCAGCTATATAACAGCACACAGCAACATTGTACAGCAATTTAGTAAAGAAAATGAAGTCTTAAGAAGACGTCAGCAGGCAGACTTAATGATTCCAATATCCTGGAAAAAACTTTGCTCTTTAAAAATAAAACTGCTATGGAATTGTTGGTGACCAGATGTTTTCAAGATCTCTATTTTCAATCTTATTTAAAAAAATTAGTCTTATACTTAGACACTATGAGATGCCTTGGAAGCTTTTCTGTAAAACAATGATCTGGTCTGTAGCAGCAATGCCAGGTGCTGCTGCCATGAAATCTATTTTGACACTAGAAAGCTGGAATATGCTTTTAGTTTTCCCATAGTATATAGATAATTATAATGCTCTATTGCAACAGCAGCTTCTTTTGCCAGAAATCATTCCTAGTTATTTTAAAATGTTAGATGCAAACAAGAAAAAATATTTAAACATAAAAGCTACTGTATGTATGCCTGGACTGATGGAAGTGTTTACATTGTGTGTTCTGGCTTAACTATATCAGTGGGAGTGTTTATATGCCAACTTTTTTTTTATTTTTTTTTTGCATTGGCCTTGCAAAATGTAAGACTTACCCCAACATTTCAGGCTCATGTTACTTTCTAAACATTGGGTGGGGCCAACAATATCAAAATAAACTGGATGAAAATGGACAAAATTTAAAATACTTAGTTACTAAACTTGGCATTTGATGAAATTTGGGTTGTAGTTGTTCTTAATGTCCCTTTTTGCAACGGTGAAAATATAGCAGAGGCTATTTATAACAAAACCATATGGTAGCTAATCATATAGCACCTCATAGGCGCTGACTCCATAGGTGCTCCGGGCCTGGAGCACCCATGGGGGAAAAAAGGAAGCCCCCCCCATCAGATCCTCCCCCTCCCCCCACAGTGTTTCCCGCCTGCCAGCAGGCCTCGTCTGTTAGCTCCTTCACCTCCCTCCCCGCATCCCCTGCCTATTGGGACCAGCTGTTTTGTGGCATTCAGGAATCGGGGGGGGGGAGGGGAGGAGGAGGAGAGGGCGGGAGGATGGGAAGGAGTGAGGACATGGTGCATTCAGGGGAGGGGGTGGAGCTGGTCTGGATGAGGCTGGGTGGGGTGGAGCAGGAGCAGGAAGAGGCGGGGCCTTGGGAGAAGGGATGGAGTGGGGCAGGCCCTGGGGCAGAGCGGGGGGGGGGGGTCAAGCGTGCCCCCCCCCCCAGTACTTTGGAAAGTCAGTGCCTATGTGGCATCTGTAAACTTAGTATGCAAGCCCTTCCCAAACATTAATGAGATCTTCTGTGAGATAGGGAAAGATTGATTTCTTTTTACTGTGTGTGTGTGTGTGTGTGTGTCTGAGAAACAGAGGCACAGAGAAACAAAACTACAAACAAAAAACTTGTATATGTCCAAGGTATCAGAGTGAGCAAGGATCTGAACCCAGATGCCCGCAGTCCTATCCAGTGCTTTAACCTAGAAACAATTGCTCCTTTAAGAGGAGTGTTCAACTTTTGCGCATTTATAGTGGTAAATACTCAGACTACATGGTGATACCCAAGGATTCAGAGATATCCAAGGGGTAAACTCAGGGTCTATAGTGTGCACACACTTTTTTAGGCAACTTGTTATTTATAACTGCCCTTGGAACTCTTCAATATATGCTGTGTTTCATTAGGTACTTCACACAGGTACGGAATTAAGCACCTTAGTGTGTGGTTAAAAAAAAAATAAAAAGAATTCCTTACGCTTGTATAGCACGGTGATATTCTTGCCAATATTTTAACAATGTGCACCCGCAAGATTCGATAGGCAGAAAATAATTGAGATTTTTTTTTTAAGTAACCACAGTGTCAGGGCCTCAGTTGGATGACTCATTTGGTTTCGTGTCTCATCTCGTTTAGTAGTAAAATGTGCTTTGAATTAAAACTCTCGAAGATTTAACCAGGTTCTACTTTACTGCCTCAGAAAAGGGAATATAGAGTAATTTAAGCAACAGTTACTTCAAGGATGAGACTGAGACAAGGACGACCAACTCTTTTATAATCTATAATTATTTCCTAATTATTTTCATTTGGATAGAGATTTGGTTTTAACCTTAAAGAGGAAGAAACAGAGGGTTTGATCCACAAAAATCCCTTATAAAGTTTTGCTGCTGACTTCATCGTGAGCAAGACAAGGCCTTAAATATGTAAGCATAAGTGTTATCCCATTCTACCCCTCTCCAGTGAGATGACTTGATTTCAGGGATTTATCTGAGCAAGACCTATGTCAGTGATGGCGAACGCGTGGCACGCGTGCCGCTGCCGGCACGCCGAGCCGTCTCTGTGGGCACGCCGTGACTACAGTCATACACTGTAGCAGGGGTCGGGAACCCATGGCTCGCGAGCCAGATGTGGCTCTCTTGAGCCTGTCATCTGGCTCGCAGCGCTGCTGTGACCGCGAGGCTGGGGGGCGGGGGAGGCGGTTTGGCGCGGCGCTGCTCTGCTCTGACCGCGAGGCTGGGGGGCGTGTCGCTCCTCTCCTTCCCTCGCTGGAGTCGGGTCACAGCAGCGTGACCCAGCGAACAAGTAAGCACGGGGGGGGGGGTGTAAGCCGTTTGCAAGGGGGTGTTGGGGGGAGGCTGGGCTGGGAGCGGGGGTAAGCGGTGTGGGGGAGAGACCGAGCTGGGTGGGTCAGTTGGGGGGGTTGGAGGAAAGGAGGTTTGGGGGGGAGAGACCGGGCTGAGTGGGTCAGTTGGGGGGGGGGGGAGGAGAGCGCGGCGGCGGCGGGGGGGGAGGGGGGAAGGAGAGCGCGGCTGGGGCGGGGGGGGCTGTTGGCACTTTGAAAAAAACAAGTCGTTTTGGTTTGCAGTTTGGGCACTTGGGCTCAAAAAGGTTTGCCATCACTGACCTATGTAGTGAAAAACATCCACTGATGTTCACCTGCTTTTACAAATGACCTTTTGCACACAAATGAAAGGAACACAGAGAGCTTTGGCACACTGCTGGCAGCCCTAGTTTGATTGGGGACACTCGCACATTTTCAACACCTGACCCAGGGAGCTGATATCCCAGACAATGAATTGGGATTTTTGTCAAGTAGGATTATAAAAAAACCAAAAACAAACAAACCTGGGTGAGTGCACATAGAGGTCCCAGTATCAACAGAAATGTCTAATGACATGTAAAAAAATGAGCAGACTTTTTATATTTAGATCCAAACAGTTCCTTTACAGTGCTTGTAGTCGAAACACTGTTCCTCTGTGCTAGTGCATGAGAGCCTGAATGTGAAACTGACTAGAAACAATAGAGACCAAGTAGTGTGTGTTCATTTGCAAGCTGAATGAAGTGCAAAGAGCAAAGATAGGATAAATGGTGCAATCAATGTTTTTTAGAGTTTTAATTTTCCTTCCCTTTTAACAGACTTCACGTTTGATTGATAGCACAGAAGGGGGATTTTAAAATTACACACACACATTTTAACTTGATTCATCCTATATAATAAAAGGCCAGAGGAAGTTTGTCCGAAGCCATCATGCGCAGTAGAGACGGCCTGGACAAACAGCCTGCTGGGAGTTGTAGTTCGGCGGCACAAAATGGCTGCCGCGAGCCGTAGAGACGGCCCGGACAAACAGCATTAAGCACTTTGGCCCGTGTACACGGGCTGTTACACTAGTATTCTATAATTGAGAAGATATTTAACGATTTTTTTTTTAACCTCCTTTTAACAGAATGTAAAATGTGGAGCCTAGGCTTCAACTCTTACATTGAGGCACTCTGCATTATTAGGCCTTGATCGTAGAAGGTCTGAAACCTGCAGAGAGCCCCACTGACTACACAGGAACTCTGCATGCCATGAAATACAGGACTGGGTCCTTAATTAATAAGGTTTCAAACCAAACCTTCGGTAGGGTCATAGAATACAACTCCCATTCTCTTTCCACCACTATTTACAGATGTAAGAACATTTTGTACAGCATAGGAGCTGTACTTGATGTATTGGTACCTCTCATAAAAGCATTGGTAACCATTTGAATGTAAAACAAGCTTATTCACACTGATTTTAGCAATATCCCACTCTACTCTTCTGTGCACGAGATTGTATTACTCACATTTGACCCCTCGAAAGCCACCTTGATAATTACTGGATAAATTGAGTCTCGCTGAGCTACTTTGAAGTGACTTTTTTTATATACTTCGTTACTGCATAACAATTTTTAACCATCAAAGGAATTATCTCTCATTGATAAGAGCAGCAAGTGTCATCTAATGCAGCTGTGGGTCAAATAGATTTTGTTTACAAATAGATTTTGTTTATAAATTGCTCCCTTGATTTAAAACAGGTGGGTTGTCTAATGGTGTTACTCATTTTAGTTTGTAAAAGTGTTAATTGTGGTTAAAACTAGAGAGTAGCTTTAGTGCATTGCACTGAAAGCCTGCTTACTGAGGGCTTGTCTTCACTACCCGCCACCTAGACCTGATAATTCAATCCCCAAAGGCGCTCCCAGTCGACCTCAGTACTCCAGCTCGGTAAGAGGTGCAAGCGGAGTCGATGGGGGAGCCCGCTGCCACCGTAAGTTGACCTAAGATGCGCCGATTAAATCTACGCTATTCACGTAGCTGAAGTTGCGTATTTTAGGTCGACACCCCCCTCCTCCCGGCCCGCACTAATGTAGACCTGGCCTAAGGATCTTTATTGAATTGAGGAAGGCAAGATTTTAGATGATTTTGTTCTTGAGCTTAAATGGCAGGACTGGGACTTAGGACATCTGGGCTTGATTCTCATTTCTGCCATAGACTTCTTGTGTGACCTTACACAAGTCATGTTACTGATGTAGGCATAGGTCTCATATAGGGAATTCTTTTCTCCCACCCTTTGGCTGTCTAGTTAGAGTGTAAGCTTTTCAGAACAGGATTACTACTTTCTTTGGGTGCCTAGCACAGAGAGGCCCCGATCTTGATTGGAGTCTCTAAGGCAAGCACTACTATAATAAAGGTAATAATTAATTATAAATCATGAGCAAATGCATCACGGTTCTTTCTATTGTAAATAATTTCTAACTATATAAAAGGAATGCTTTTACATTGAAATAAATGTTGTTTCTTTCTGAAGTCTACTGTATATTTGCCCTTCATCCTGTGATCTACTTCTAACAAGCAGTTTGGTATAATGCAGTAAACTATTGCTCTTAAACTGATTACTGAGATCACACAATGTAGGTGTAGCCGGGTCGGTCCCATGATATTAGAGAAGGTGAGTGAGGTAATATTTTTTATTGGATCAACTTCTGTTGGGGAGAGAGACAAGCTTTCAAGCCACATAAAGCTCTTCTTCCAGTCTTTTCAGAACTCTGACCAACAGAAGTTGGTCCCGTAAAAGATATTACCCACCTTGTCTACCTGGAGGGCATGTTGACTTGCACTGTATTTCTCTTCCATGTTATGATCTGTACCATAATTCAGTTAATTTTTGTTTCTCAATTCCACACTATATGTTAATGAAGAACATTAACAGTATTTGTGATTGCTTAATGGCTGGCATGCAGTGACTCAACTACTAATTCAAAATAAGTCTTTGGATACAAGTATTGTTCTCTAAGTTCTTGGTGATGGCTTGATTGGCATATGAATAGGGTACATTAGAGCTAGTTACTGTGTCTAAAAGAAAGCTAAGACAACATGCTGAAAGAAAAACAGGATGGCGTGACATGGGAATGTGGAGAAGAAAAATAATTACTAACAAATAATTACTGCAGTTGCAGGAACAGACTTGTCTGGAGGGAAAAAAAAAAACCCATAGCCCCTTTGGGGCTGTCCTAGTGGTAATGTTATGTACAGTGCTTTCCTGAATCAGGGCCTAAAATCCCATTGAAGTCAATGGAATTTAAGCATGCACTTTGTTTTGTTGAATATGATAGACTTCAGCACGTTCTTGAGGTGTTGCTGAATTGTAGCATATATTGCTATATAGTAGTGGTTCTCAAACTTTTTGTATTGGCGACCCCTTTTGAACACCAAGCCTCTGAGTGCAAACCCCCATTAGAAATTAAAAACACATTTGTGATATTTAACACTGTTGCAAAAACTGCTTCGTCCCTTTGGAGGCTTATCCCAATATTACCCTCAAAGGATAGGCATGACTCAGTAGGCTTCTGGAAAAACAAAGTTTATTGCAAGCAGTAGGAGCCAAAGGGGTTAACACCCAAAACAACTGGCTCAACTCGATACATGGTTGAGGCCATCTTATACTCCCCTGTGGGTAAGGGAGGGGGGCTTTCAATACACTCAGACCAGTGAGAACACTTAATGGCTATTATACCCATTGTGTGATATTAATCTATTCCTTTTACCTGTCTGGTAAACAGGAGATTCAGGGTACTCAGGGATATTCAGACACTGTGGCTCCTGCCTTGTGAAAAGCACAGCTGGGGCAGGGTGAAAATAAGTTTTAGGGTATGGTTAGACTGGCGCTTTGCAGCGCAAAAACCCTCCTCTAGCGCCAGAATTTTCCTACTGAACACACTTCAAAGGGAGATTTTGCGAAATGACTCCCTGTTTAAAGCGCAAATGTTAAACCTCCTTTTCCAGAGGGATAAGCCTTTTTGCACTAACGTTGTAGCGCAAGGGTGGGAATGTGGACACTCATGGGATCTCTCGCATGCCTCCAAGCCATGTAAAGCCATCAGCAACCCATTGAAGGCCATCAGCAAGCCATTAAAGACAATCAACTTGCCATGTAAGGCAAATGACGTGAGGTGTTGTTTTTATAATGGCGGAAGTAGCTTAGCAGTTTCTCTCTAACAACTCACACAGCAAATAACCAGTGAAAATGCTTGCGGACGGAGCTGTGTGTCTGAAATAGACAGCCTGTCAGTTTTCGCTAATGAAAACTAACTGACAGCCAGATCTCATCTCCCTGTGAACAACTTCCCAGTTCCCCCTCCCCCCCCCCCCCCCACTTTGCAAAGCACGTTGCACCCAGCTGAATGCTGGGATACCTGCCCTATCCCGCAACTACTACTGCCGGCAGAAGCACCACAAATGTAGCCATTATTTTGCGCTACAAGGTTTCAATTTGTACAGTCTCTAGCGCGATACCAATTGCGCTACATTGGGAAGCGCTACAAATAAACGCGCTACAATCTTCAGTCTAGCCATACCCTAAGATGCATGCAGGGCCAGGGGTCGAGAGTGCATATACAAGGAGTGAAAATATAGTTTGACTGTTTTTAAAACCATACTGCACAATATTCATAATACAGTTGCTTTTAAACTACATTTTTCTTAGAACACTGTTAAATAGTAAATTTAAACCCGATTGCTTTAAAAGAATTTTGTCACTGCTTTTCTCATTGCTTTTAAATTAAGACTGAAACATTTATCAAATTAAATATTAGTGGAAAACTTATTTTTTATTTTAATACTTGACAGTAATTAATGACCTGAAGCAATCCAGGGTCAGGGTTCATAGCCTGGTGCAGGGATCGGAGTTGGGGCTCGCAGCCCAGCACAGGGTTTGGGGTCAGGGCTCAGCTTGGGGCTCAGGCTCACAGCCACCTGCCAGCACCGGAGTCGAGGGTTGGGGCTCCTGGCTCGCAGCCCCGCAGCTCTTCCCTGGGGTTGGGGCTCACAGCCCCGCCACGGGGGGATCAGGGCTCGGGGCTCACAGCCCCTCCACTCTGGGTCGGAGCTTGCAGCCCCTCCACCACGCTGGGGTGGGACCTTGATGCTCCACCCTGGGGTTGGGGCTCAGGGCTTGCAGCCCCTCCGCCATGGTGGGGTTAGGGCTCGGGGCTTGCAGCCCCTCCGCCATGGTGGGGTTGGGCCTCTGGGCTCGCTGCCCCGCCATTCCGCCCTGGGTCCGGGGCTCAGGGCTTGCAGCCCTGTTGCTCCAGCCTGGGGTCGGGGCTTGCCGCTCTGCCCCAGGGTCGGGGCTCGCCGCCCCGCCGCTCCACCCCGGGGTCAGGGCTTAGGACTTGCAGCCCCGCTGCCCCACTCCGGGGTTGGGGTTCACCACCCCGTCGCCCCACTGTGGGGTCAGGGCTCAGAGCTTGCAGCCCCGCTGCTCCAGCCTGGGATCAGGGCTCGCCGCCCCAGCCTGGGATCAGGGCTCGCCACCCCACTCTGGGGTTGGGGCTCAGAGCTTGCAGCCCTGCTGCTCTGCCCCGGGGATTATTTCTGTTGGTACCAACATGGGGTTGCCACATCTGTGGATTGTGTATTGATTATATTGAATAAGAATTCTCCGTTAACACGCTGAGGTGTGATAGGCTACAATGGGTTGTATTCAACCTGACAATTGTCCGAGCGTTCTTCTGTTCCGTCCTGCCCTTTTACTAACCCTTGCATTTTGGTCTTTTATGACCCAAAGCTAGTTAACTGTCTACAGTCATTGTCTGTGTGTCTGTAAAAGGAACATTCTGGGAGGTAGTTTGGTCTAGTGGATGGGCCACTGAACAGGAGACCTAGGTTGTACTCCTCACTCTGCCACTGACCTGCTGGGTGGTGATGGGCAAGTCACTTCATCTATCTCTCTGCTTCTGTTTCCTCTCCCACCCTATGTCTGCCTTGGTCATTTAGCGGTAAGTTCTTCTAGGTAGGGAATGTCTTGTTATGTGTTTGCACTGTACCAGGCATCCAGAACAGGTGTAATAAATACATAGTGTGATTGATAGAAATACAGTAGAATCTGCTTAACTGGGCCACCGGTTAATCGGGGCAACCGTTTATTTGGGACAAATCTTAAAGAAAAAAATAAATAAAAAAAATAACCAGAATTTGCTTCGCTTATTTGGGACACCATGCCACTTAATAGGGACAGTGAGTGCTAGATGGTGCATTTGTGGCATGTGGCATGGCGACCATTACTGCGGTGGCAAAGTAGCAGATTACTGCGCGGAGTCATCGCTGTTTACTGTGCTGAGTCATCGTTGTTTCAGTCAGCACAACACTTTGTAAAGTTTGTTAAATTTCAGACCTCTGCCAAGATGCCACGGAAAGATTTGACACTAGCTAACAGAATTGCCTTACTCGACCAAATCAAAAGACAGCCGCCTAACACCAGTCATCGCCGGCTGGCGGAGATAACTGGAGTGCCAAAATCTACAATCACACATGTGATACATCAGGAAGATAAACTGCGAGAGGAATGGGCATTATGCGAAAGACAGCAGGGAAGATCCCAAAAACGGATGCGTGAAGGCAACGATCCAGATGTTGAAGAGGCCCTCAGTCAATGGTTCTCTATTGTAACTAGATGAGGTGTGCGTGTCAATGGTCCAATGCTGAAAAATAAGGCAGAGGAGTTAGCTAGAAAGCGGGGTCACAATGATTTCAGAGAGACAGATGGTTGGTTCTCTTGATGGAAATCTAGGCGTGACATTAAATTCAAGAAAGCACACGGCGAGAAGGACAGTGCTGATGCTGTAAATGCTGAACAATGGAAATCCACAAAACTGTCCGACTTGCTTCAGAGATTTTGTGCAGATGACATCTACAGTGCCGAAGAAACAGGCCTGTTTTATTGTGCCACGCCGGACGGTTCCCTGACCTACAAACATGCAACGCTTTCGGATTCAAAGAAAGCAATGGATCACGTAACTGTGTTATGCTGTTCAAACATGTCAGGAACTGATAAACGGAAGCTGTTTTTTATTGGGAAAAGTGCTAAGCCTCGATGCTTTAAGGGTCTTAGAATAGAGCGTTTACCAGTTCTGTACCATGCTGGTGTATGGGGTGTATAGGGAGGGGTAGCACCTCTGTTGGGAGGGCAGTCGTACTCCTTTTGGGGGTAGCTCGTCCATCTTTGGTCCCCACCTGTCACCCAGATCTCACCTGTGGCTCCTCGTAGCTGTAGCATGCGCAGTGGCCACACCACGGACAACGGCTTCGACTGGCCGGCAAAACCAGGTTGAGGGTAGCCGACAGGCCTCAAACCCTCGGTGAGTTAGGGCGTGTCTACCTACAGCATGTGAAGACTGGACTCGGCGGATTGCGCGGAATAGGCCACAAGATGGCTCAAGGGCAGGAAGGCGATTCTCAACATAGCTTTGTGGAACGCTCAGGGCATGTCAAGACACTTTGTATGTCATGGTCATCCACTGCACTTGTATCCGTCTCCAGCCGTCTCGACTTCGTCCTGCTGCTGGATCCAGATGGTCATGAGCGAGAGAGTGAGGTCGACGATTTGCACAACTCTTTCTCACTTTAAACCAAGTCAATGCGTATGTCACTCTTGTCATTCGTCTATCCCATTCCATTCATCCTTCAAGTCCTGTGGCGACGGGCAAGTGACGTAGCGGCAGGAGAGGGTACACTGGCAGCCGTAGCCGTAAACCTGCACACAGGTGGCTCAGGCCAAAGGGTCGATCTTCGCTGACATGGAGCAGCAGTGGATTTCAGCAGCCCCCTGAGCAACTGAGCAGTCCTATTTAGGAATGCACTGCTCACCTCCGTTGCATGAGGAAGGGGCTAGAAAAGGTGCACTAAACATTGCCTGCTCTATCTCTCCCTAGCCAGCTTACCGCGGCTGGAGGGGACCCCATATCAGCGGTTGAAAATCAAATTCAAATAAAAAATTGAGGATTGTTCCTCTCATATTGGGCGCATGGAACGTGTGCACATTACTGGACAGAGACGGTGCGGACAGACCTCAGAGGAGAACAGCCCTAATTGGAAAGGAACTTGCCAGATACAACATTGACATTGCAGCCTTGAGTGAGACTCGGCTAGCAGAGGAAGGTGAACTATGTGAAAGGGGCTCTGGTTATACCTTCTTTTGGAGTGGTAGAGAAAGCAACGAGCGTTGTGAGGCAGGTGTTGGCTTTGCAGTGAAGACAGCTCTTATTAGCAAGCTGGCAGGACTTCCAAAGGGGGTAAACGACAGGCTCATGACCATGAAACTTCCTCTTTTGTCTGGAAAGAAGCACCTTACCATCGTCAGTGCCTATGCTCCAACCATGACCAACCCAGATGAAGTAAAGGTCAAGTTCTTTGAGGAACTCCATTCAGTCATCGCCAATGCTCAAAAGGTGGACAAGCTCATCATTCTTGGTGACTTCAACGCAAGAGTCGGCTCTGACCAGACTGCCTGGGATGGAGTCCTTGGAAAACATGGAGTGGGTAACTGTAACAGTAATGGTCTTCTCTTGCTCCAGACCTGCGCAGAGCACGAGCTGCTCATCACAAATACAATCTTCCGCCTCCCTACCCGTAACTGGACATCATGGAAACACCCTCGCTCCAAATACTGGCATTTGATCGACTATGTTATCATCAGGAAGAGGGATAGGCAGGATGTCCGGGTGACCAAGGCCATGTGTGGTGCTGACTGCTGGACAGACCACCGCCTTATCCTCACCAAGCTCAACATCCGTATTCAATATAAAAGACGCCCACAAGGAAATAAGACTCCCAGATGGCTGAATATCGCCAAATTGAAGATCACAAGCACCAAACAGTCTTTTGTGGATGCATTGGAAGAACGTCTAGAATCCACCCCTCGACAGCCAGAACGTGGATGTCGACTGGGCGAAACTCAGAGGGCTGGTATACAGCACAGCTACAGAGATCCTGGGGCCCTCAACCAGAAAGCATAAAGACTGGTTTGATGAGAACTGCGATGAGATCAAGCAGCTACTGGAAGAAAAGCACCGCGCCCATCAAGCCTACTTTAACAATCCCAAGTCTACATCAAAGAAAGATGCATTCAGCAATATTCGGCGATCCATACAGCAAAAACTTCGTCAGATGTAAGACACTTGGCTTAGCAGAAAAGCTGATGAGATTCAAGGCTATGCTGACAGGCATGACATGAAGAATTTCTATGATGCCTGAAAGAAGTGTACGGACCTACATCCTCAGGATCATGCCCTCTCCTTAGCGCTGACGGAAACACTTTGATTACTGACAAGGATAAGATTCTTGTAAGGTAGGCTGAACACTTCCACAGCGTTCTGAACCGTCCCTCATCCATCAATGATGAAGCCATTGATCGTCTCTCGCAAGTGTCCATCAACGAGGCGCTGGATGACCCGCCTACTTTATTAGAGATGCAGAAAGTGATCCATCTCCTCTCCAGTGGCAAAGCTCCAGGCTCAGACTCCATTCCAGCTGAGATTTATAAGCAAGGCGGTACTGCCTTGACTGAAAGGCTCCATCAACTGTTCCTACCCTGTTTCCCCGAAAGTAAGACATCCCCCGAAAATAAGACGTACTTCCAGTTTTGCCTCTCGCTGCAATATAATGTAATGTAATTTTGGGAGCAAAAATTAATATGACACTGTCTTATTTTCGGGGAAACACGGTACTTATGTGGCAACAGGAGACGATCCCGCAGGAGTTTAAAGATGTTTTCATTGTACACCTGTACAAGAGGAAAGGGAACAGGCAGCTCTGTGATAACCACAGAGGTATATTCCCTACTCTCCATCGCAGGCAAGATACTTGCCAGGATCCTGCTGAACCGCCTAACAGCACATCTGGACCAGGGGCTTCTGCCAGAAAGTCAGTGCGGATTTCGGAAAGAGCGTGGGACCATTGACATGGTGTTTGCTGCGAGACAACTGCAAGAGAAGTGTCAGGAGCAGAGGTGCCACCTGTTCTCCACCTATGTTGACCTGACCAAGGCTTTCGATACTGTTTGTAGAGAGGGCCTGTGGAAGATCATTGCCAAGTATGGATGCCCAAGGAAGTTCATCTCCATGGTCTAACAGTTCCATGAAGGCCTGCAGGCACGAGTCCAGGACAATGGCGAATCATCTGAGCCATTTCCCGTTACAAATGGTGTGAAGCAGGATTGCGTCCTGGCACCTACACTCTTTAGCATCATATTCTCCGCTATGTTGACCGATGCTTTCAGAGATGGAGATGTTGGAATTGGCATCAGGTACCGCACTGACGGTAAGCTGTACAACCTAAGGAGGCTTCAGGCGAAAACCAAGGTCATGACAGACATCATCCGAGACTTTCTGTTTGCTGATGACTGTGCTCTCAACGCAGGCTCAGAAGCTGATATGCAATGCAGGGTAGACAAGTTTTCCAATGCTTGCGCAAACTTCGGTCTAATCATCAGTACAAAGAAGACTGAAGTCTTGCAGCAGCCAGCCCTACGGAAGCCCTGTGTTGAGCCCAACATTACTATTAACGGCCAGAGACTCAATGCAGTGAACAGATTCACATACCTTGGCAGCACACTGTCCCAAAATGCCACCATAGATGATGAGGTGAATATCAGGATCACTAGAGCCAGTGCAACTTTCGGCAGATTAAACTCCAACGTCTGGAATAGAAGAGGCATCACCACCCAGACCAAGCTGAAAGTATACAGGGCGGTTGTTCTCCCTACACTGCTCTATGCCAGCGAAACCTGGACTGTGTATCAGCGCCACACCAAGAAGCTGAACCACTTCCACACAACAAGCCTCAGGAAAATCCTCAACATCAAGTGGCAGGATAAGATCCCAGATACTGAAGTACTCGCCCAAGCAAACCTGCCCAGCATCTTTACCATCTTGATGCAGTCGCAGGTACGCTGGGAAGGGCATGTAGTCCGTATGTCAGATCATCGGCTACCAAAGTGACTTTTCTATGGCGAGTTGCAACAAGGACAGCGGTCCCATGGGGGTCAGAAGAAGCGCTTCAAAGACACTCTCAAAGCTGCCCTTCAAGTGTTTGACATCAATCCTGACTCTTGGGAACAGAGCGCAATGAATCGGACTACATGGCGTTCCTTCGTGTATAAAGGTGCCGAATCATGTGAGGCCAAAAGGACGGCTGCAGCAGAACAAAAGAGGCAAGCCAGAAAAGCCCGTGCCAGTAACCCTGCTGGAGATGTCCTCCTCATTCCCTGTCCTATCTGTCATCGGACCTTTCGTGCAAGAATTGGCCTCATCAGCCATCTGCGCACACACGGACAGAATCAGCCCCAGCAATTCACGGATGACTGAGTGGTCCTCGTCGAATCGACAGACTAACACACACACACCATGCTAACAAAAATGCGTGGATGACTTCTGAAATTTTTAAGAAATGGCTAATGAGTTGGGATGTGGAACTACATCAGAAGTCAAAAAAAATTATGCTGCTGCTTGACAACTGTGCGGCACACCCTCGTTTAGATTGTTTGTTTGAAAAACATCAATCTGGAATTTCTGCCTCCCAACACTACATCTTTGGCGCAGCCAATGGATATGGGAATCATAAAAAATTTGAAGATGTTGTGTCGTGGAAAGTTGGTAAACTACATCCTTGAAGCAATTGAAGAAAAGCTACTGACATCCGCTTCAACAGCCAAGGAAGTCAGTGCAAGGATTAACGTTTTACAAGCAATACAGTTTGTTGCCGATAGTTGGCGAGAAATAAGCATCAAGACCATTCAGAACTGCTTTGCTCACTGTGGTTTTAAGCATTCAGGCTTGGATATGACATTTATGACAGTGAAAATGACATCATTGTGGAAGTGCAACACATCACAAACTATGAAGAGTTTGCATGCATCGACAATAATCTTCAATGTTACAATGAAAATGAAGATTGTGAGGATGAAATTGTTGAACAAATTGCAGCAAAACACCAAAAGACATCAGAAGACCAGGACATGTATGATTAAGATAACACACCTGAGCCTCGACTCATGACTAACCAGGATGCCAGGAAAATTATTTTTCAATTACGACACTACTTCATGCAGGAAGGCAATGAAGGCAGCCCTATATCTGCACTAGATACCTGCACTGATTTTGTTCACTTGCAGTCAATCAAGAGAATACGGCAGGGGACACTCAATGAATTCCTCCAACATCATTAACTGTTAAGTATTTGATGCATACATTAAATTGAAATTGTTCTTAGTGTAAGTATTTTTCTCTGATCTGTACCATTTGTTTCCAGAATTTACGTGTGTTACAGTACTTTTGTTGCTCAGTAAATGGTAGTTTGTCTTTTGTTTTATACATGTACAGTATATGTACTTTTTTACTTCGCATAATTGGGGCAGCCGCTTAATTGGGCCAAATTGTTCCAGGCCCCAAATGTCCCAATTAACAGGATTCTACTGTATAGAAGTACTTGAGAAGTGGCAAGTGTATTTGCTGTTGTGGGACTGTAACAGTGTGGTGGCCTAATATTTAATATGAATCATTTAGACAATCACAGCAGATTAGGATGAAGGTTTAAACGTTTGGGTATCTCACAAGAGTGCCTCGCAGATACTATGGAAACGAAATGTGTTCCAAGCATTTCAAACTGTTCCCATGAATGATAAATGTGAATGAATCTTTGCATGTAAGGTGCTTATTATCTATGTCAAGTGGACTGTGGATACAAAAAGAACATCTGTACCGATGCGTAACATAACTGAGCTGTTTAAGTTTGCAGTTGATGTTGAAAGAATTTATGGAGAGAACATAAATAAACTAAATGAAAAAACATAGAAATGTTGTTCTTCTGCCTGGTAGGGTCTCAATGAAAATTACATGTGTATATATTATGATTTATATTATGTATATTATACACCTACATAGACCATTTATGGTTAGAGATGCTTTCTTTTTTATATTTCTGCTCTCTTGTGCTTGGTTTAATAAACCCTGCTGGCAAAGGTGGTGTTGGTTTTTGTTGTACACAATTGCCAAACATTCATAAATTCATGAATGGACTATTTTCTTAAAAACACAATCTCCTTTATCCTTCCTACCCCACCTCCAATGTGCCTTTTTGACGAGCAGATTTTATGTTCCTGTAGGTGGTCATGCACTGTATTAATAGACTATTGATTTTAAAAAAAATCTTGGTGTTTTGAGTTTAAACTTGTTTACAGAATATCCCCTCTGAATTCATGTACATTCCCACCCAACCATAAAGAAAAGAGGGAAGCTGAAATCCCTAACCTGAAGTTCAGTACCCATGCTTTAAAGCTTTTCAATAACTACCTGCCTTGCTTTACCCAAAAGCTAAACATCGTATTAACAGACAGAGGAAGAATGGTATAGTGGCTAGGATGCTAGCCTAGAACTTGGAATACCATGATTCATTTCCAGACTCTACCACAGACTTCCTTTGCGACTATCACTTAGGGCATGGTTAAACTGGCGCTTTGCGGCGCAAAAACCCTCCAGTAGCGCAATAATTTTCGTAGCGAACACACTTCAAAGGGAGATTTTTGCGAAATGACTCACTGTTTAAAGCGCAAGTATTAAACCTCCTTTCCGAGCGTGATAAGCCTTTTTGCGCTAGAGCTATAGCGCAAGGGTGGGAATGTGGACACCCATGGGATCTCTTGCATGCCTCCAAGCCATGTAAGGCCATCAGCAAGCCATTTAAGGCCATCAGCAAGCCATGTAAGGCAAACGACGTGAGGTGTTGTTTTATAAAAGCGGAAGTAGCTTTGCATTTTCTCTCTAACAACTCACACAGCAAATAACCAGTGAAAATGCTTGCGGACGGAGCTGTGTGTCTGAAATAGACAGCCTGTCAGTTTTCGCTAACGAAAACTCACTGACAGCCAGATCTCATCTCCCTGTGAACAACTTCCCAGTTCCCCCTCACCCCCCTCCTTTGCAAAGCACGTTGCACCCAGCTGAATGCTGGGATACCTGCCCTCTCCCGCTACTGTGACTGCTGCCAGAAGTGCTACAAATGTATCCATTGTTTAGCGCTACAAGGTTTCAATCTGCACAGGCTCTAGCGCGATACCTATTGCGCTACATTGGGAAGCGCTACAAATAAACGCGCTATAATCTATAGTCTAACCATACCCTTAGAGTTTGTCTATACTAAAATGCTACTGCTGTGCAGGTGTAGCGCTTCGGTGAAGGTGCTACCTATGCTGACAGGAGGGCTTCTCCCATTGACATTGGTACTCTACCTCCCCGAGAGGCAGTAGCTAGGTCGACCGGAGAATTCTGTCAACATAGCGCTGTTTACACCGGAGGTTAGTTTAATTGCATTACTCATGGGGGTGGGTGGATTTTTCACACCCCTAAGCATCGTAGTTATAGTGTCCTAATTTCCTAGTGTTGGCCAAGTCTTAGTTCTTTGTACCTCAGTCTCCCATCTGTTAAATGGGGGTTAATAGCACTTCCCTACTTCAGAGATGTTGTGAGGATAAATATAGCAAAAATTGTGAGGTGCTCAGATACTGTGGTATTGGGGAGCTATGACTGTACCTAAGATTAACAAAATGCCTTACTAGAGGGACAAATGGACATAAGATTATCTGGAATGATTTAATTTTATATTTTAGTATACTAGTGATACATTTTTCACTGACGTTTATCAGGGAAATTTAAGAGTATGAACTAAAATGGTTATGTTGTCAGAATATCTTTTTTTACTTGATTTTCTTGTTATTTCACAAGGGCAAGTAGTCTAATTCTCTAATAAATTTATTTGCAGTGCCCCTACAATAGGACATCTCTTGCTGAGTAAAATACTATTTCAGTTTTTAAAATGAAAACTAACAAAGCCTTCTAAATGCAAGCTTAGGATAGTCTCCCCACCGTTTCAGCCACCACAAAACCTTTGCTCATCATTCTTTTGAACTTGCAGAGACTCAGTATATTACAAAGATCTATAATGAGTTGTGCACACACATTTCATGCAGGAAACTTAAAATGTGGGAATGACTCTATGTGTAATCTTAGTGGTCATTCTTTGCTGTGTAAAAACAAACAACTTACCATAATAAAAATGAGACAGACAGTACAGTTTGTGGAACATAGGTAATTTGGGGACCATGAGTGACGTCCTCAAAGGGAGAGACATTTGACAATTGACTACTGTCGTCCTGTCCTGGGCTGCATTCAAACCAATGACCTAAAAGAGAGAGGTTTTGTATCCCTAGTACCAGCCCAATGCAGTCCCGTATCTTTCTGATTTTAGTTAACCTGACGTAATATCAAAACATTGGCCAAGTCTACACTAGAAAAAATTGCTAAAACTTTCCCACCATTGGCAGCATGGGTTGATCTCAATGAGCACTGGCAACCTTGGGAGCGCTAGTGTAAATGGGCTGCTGACTGATCATAGAATCATATCACTGGAAGGGACCTTATGAGATCATCTAGTCCAGTCCCCCTGTACTCATGGCAGGACTAAGTATTATCTACAGCAGGGATCTCAAACTCAAAAATCACCAGGAGGGCCCCCGAGCACTAGTACATTGGCCCAAGGGCCTCATCACTGACATCTTTTCATATAAAGGTACAAAAGCCATGCCCCCACTCCACTCCTTCCATGAGGCCCTGCCCACATTCCAAACCCTTCCCCAAAGTCCCCACCCCAACTCCACCCCTCCCTGTCCCTATTCCAATTCCTTCCCCAAATCCCTGCCCCTGCCCTGCCTCTTCTCCTGAGCGTGCAGCTCCCCGCTCCTCCCCCCATCCATCCTGGAAAGCGCTAAGAGCTGCCGCAAACAGCTGTTTGGTGGCGGGAAGCACCTGGAGGTAGGCAGAGGAGCGGGGACGCAGCACACTGGGGGGAGGGGAGGCTGGCAGCCACAGGAAATAACTCTGGGGGGGGGCACGGGGAGCTTGGCGGGCTGCAGCAAATAAGTCTGTGGGCCATGTGTTTGAGACCCCTGGTCTAGAGTCTATCCCTGACAGGTGTTTCTGACCTGGTTTTAAAAATTTCCAACAACCTCCCTATTTATTCCAGTGTTTAACCACCCTGACAGTTAGGAAGTTTTTCCTAATGTCCAGCCTAAACCACCCTTATTGCAATTTAAGCCTATTGCTGCTTCTCCTATCCTCAGAGTTTAAGAACGATTTTTCTCCTTCCTTGTAACAACCTTTATGTACTTGAAAACTCTAATCATGTCCCCACTCAGTCTTCTCTTTTCCAGACTAAACAAACCCAAATTTTTCAACCTTTCCTCATAGGTCATGTTTTCTAGACCTTTAATCATTTTTATTGCTTTTTTCTGGACTTTCCCCAATTTGGCCACATCTTTTCTGAAATGTAGTGCCCAGAAGGGACACAATACTCCAGTTGAGGCTTAATCAGTATGGAGTAGAATGGAAGAATTACTACTTGTCTTGCTTACAACATTTCTGCTAATGCACCCCAGAATTATGTTTGCTTTTTTTAAATTCATATTTAATTTGTAGTCCACTATGACCCCCAGGCTCCTTTCCGTAGTACTGTTTCCTAGGCAGTCCTTTCCCATTTTGTATGTGTGCAACTGATTGTTCCTCCCTAAGTGGAGTATTTTGCATTTGTCCTTATTAAATTTAATCCTATTTACTTCAGACCATTTCTCCAGTTTATCCAGATCATTTTGAATTTTAATCTTAATCTCCAAACACTTGCAACCCCTGCCACCTAGGAACTGTCCGCAAACTTTATACGTGTACTTTCTCTATGTCATTATCTAAATCATTGATGAAGATAATGAACAGAATCCCTACAGGACCCCATTCAATATGCCCTTCCAGCATGACTGTGAACCACTGATAACTACTCTCTGGGAACAGTTTTCCAACCAGTTATGCACCCACCTCATAGTAGCTCCATCTAGGTTGCATTTCCCTAGTTTGCTTATGAAAAAGTAATGCGAGACCGTATAAGAAGCCTTACCAAAGTCAAGATATACCACATCTACTGCTTTCCCCCCGGCCCCCCACATAGATTTAGAGCTGCACTTAGCAAAGTTCTGTGACGGGGTGTTTAAACACATTATCAGTCTGTCTATACTAGGGGTCTTATTGTTGCTGAAACAGCTGCAGCAAATATGGGAGATTTTTAGAGGCTGTCCCTTGTGTAGGTAGGCCTTTGCTAACAGAGATACTGCCTTACCTAATGGTTTTTGTACAATTAGGACTTTATTGAAACGTAGATACCTCTGCCTAAGTTATTTTGTAAGTGTTATAATTAAATCAGTGGCAGAGGGCCCAGACCTTGGAAAAGACACAGTGGAGCCTACAGTATTACATGCTATTATCTTTCAGCAAACAGGTTAAGCTTGCTCAGAGGGAGCGTTTTACAGGGTTTTAAAGGTGCCTTGTTGAAACATGATGTTCTCTTTCCCTTAATAGACACTTCCCTCTTCCCCCACCTTTTTAAACTTCACAAAAGGTGGAGACAAGCTGGAGAGGCAAAAGTGAGAAGTTAACTATTCATAAAGCATAAGGGGCTTTTAAGATTGGAGTCTTTCTGATTTCCTCTAGGCAATCAGTTAGCGCTGACTCTCTGGCCAGGATCCAGTTCTCCTTTTTCATAGCTGGGCACTTCATGTCTTCAGACTCCTGCGCATTCTTGCAAGCTGTAGTATTTGAAGTAAATCAGTGTATTTTTTAAATGCAGTGTAAAATGGTTGCAGTAAAGTATCTGTGCTCCCTAGCTCAGTGCAGTCAATAATAGGCTGGAATAAATCCTTGTGAAGGAACACATTGGGAATAGAAAACACTAGAGCAGGGGCCCTGTGTGAAATTACTCATGCAGAATTCCCCACTTTACACCCCTTCCCCCAGTGCTGAGTGAATGGGTAGATTCCTTCAGCTGGGATGTGGTAATTTTCACTCAGGAGGTGCAGGGGGAGTGCTGGTCCATGTTCCAATAGTTTATCACAACCCTAAATCTGCTCAACAATGCCCACCAGTCCATTGAAGCCAACATAAAAACCCTGAGATTTACAAGAACTTGTGCTCCATGAGGGTCTCTAGCCCTAGTTCTGAACACACTCAGTTGCACCTCCAGTTTCCAAATTAGCTGTCTATTCTCCTTGCTGTGTTAAGACCTTAATAATGTCTTTTTGTTACATAACTGCACTCAAAAACAAAACAATGTCAACCTTTTGCGCCTACAAGTCCACTCAGTCCTATTTTTCTCTAAGACAAACAAGTTTATTTACATTTACAGGCGATAATGCTGCCCACTTCTTATTTACAATGTCACCTGAAAATGAGAACAAGCCAAATATGCTAAACATTCATATGCCCCTTCATGCTTCAGCCACCATTCCAGAGGACATGCTTCCATGCTGATGCCACTGTTAAAAAAAAAAATGCATTAATTAAATTTGTGACTGAACTCCTTGGGGGAGAATTGTTTGTCTCCTGCTCTGTTTTACCTACGTTCTGCCATATATATTGTGTTTTGGCCTTCTAGATAATGACCCAGCACAGATTAAGAACGCTTTCACTGCAGATTTGACAAAACACAAAGAAGGTACCAATGTGAGATTTCTAAAGGTAGTTACAGCACTGACCCAAGGTTGAAGACACTGAAGTGCTTTCCAGAATCTAAGAAGGACAATGTGTGGAGCATACTTTCAGAAGTCTTAAAAGAGCAACACTCCAATACGGAAACTATAGAACCCAAACCCCCCAAAAAGAAAATCAGCCTTCTGCTTTTGGCATTTGACTCAGATGATGAAAATGAGCATATGGCAGTCCGCACTGCTTTGGATTGTTATTGAGCAGAACCTGTTTCAGCATGGATGCATGTCCTCTAGAATGTTGGTTGAAGCATGAAGGGACATATGAATCATTAGACCATCTGGTATGTAAATATCTTATGATGCTGGATACAACAATGCCATGTGAACGCCTGTTCTCACTTTCAGGTGACATTGCAAACAAGAAGCGGACAGCATTATCTCCTCCAAATGTAAACAAATTGGTTTGTGTCAGTGAGTGGCTGAAGAAGAAGTAGGAATGAATGGACTTGTAGGCTCTAAAGTTTTACATAGGTTTATTTTTAATGCAATTATTTTTTCTACATAGTTCTACATTTGTTAGTTCAGCTTCCACAATAAAGAGATTGTACTACAGTACTTGTATTGGGTGAACTGAAAAATACTATTTCTTTTGTTATTTTTACAGAACAAAGATTTGTAATAATAAATATTAAGTGAGCACTGTCCACTTTGTATTCCATATTGTAACTAAAATTAATATATTTGAAAATGTACAAAACATCCAAAAATATAGGTACTTAAATAAATGGTATTCTGTTCTTGTTTAACAGCACGATTAATTGCAATTAATTTTTTTTAAATCACTTGACAGCCCTACTTTAAAGAGAAGAGTGCATTTCCTTTGCACTAGACAATATTGTACATTAACTTTGTGGCAATTAATACCTTTTAATTGGTATTCTATTGTTAACGGTGCATTTAAAGCTGTGATTAATCATTACTTTTTTTTGAATAAATCATGTGTTAACTGTGATTAATCAAAAGCTCTACTTTAAAGACATAGATGTGACACTGTTACTGCATCTGTTTTTTGCGATCACGTATATATGTCATTCAATACTGCACAGCTTCACCTGTCATGCAAGCTGTATCCTAATGCACACTGCAGAGTGATGTAAGAATAGATTTCTCTGCCCCTTCTTTTGCGGAGTTTATAGTCACAGAATAATTTGCATGTGGACATTTGAAATGTGAAACATGATGATTATGAGGCTATAGACGAGAGACAGTTTAACAGTGGGGAGATTCTGCGGAGATATGGAGAGGGATCTGAGCAATTTGTCAGGCTATAGTAAGTCTGCACAGGATTTTTAGATATGGTCTGGATCCTGAATGGAATGGGAATTGTTTGGAGGATGGGCATGATTTGATTTTGCTTCCAGATATATGGGAGGTATTAGTTGTGTTTCTGCTCATCTTGGAGTCTGGGAAAGCCTGTCTTGGGGAGGCCATAGAGACAGGGAGGCACAGATGTAGCGGTGTGGGATGGCATGGACGCCTCATCCAATGATTTTCTGATTACTTTCTGTCTATATTAACAGCCCAGTTTGCTTTGACAATGTGTATTTTGCACAAGGACATGGTTATAAAGCTCATTTAATTCAAGATGTTGTCTCGCAAATCAAGGCTTTTGTTTCACTGCTGTCAGTTGCGTAGGCAAAGCTTAATTCTCAAGTCTCTTTCTTCAGCAGTGAGAGAGGAGATCCAATGTTGCAGACTGCTAACTGCTTACAGTAAATGCATTTGTTCTTCCCATCCATGATAATTTAGCTGGTGGTATGTCTATTTTAAATACAGGCAGACAGGTGCTAATGTTCTAACTGATCAACGTTTAGACTTTTTCAAGTATATTAAGAATATTTACATTTTCATCGCAAGTGCAAGGGGAGGGATGGCTTCATGAAAATTAATATTTAAACAAAACAACAAAGGCAATGTTCATACTGTGTCGGAATATCCTGAAGGGAACATGCTGAAGCTGAGTAAAGACAGAAAATGCTTAAGTTATCCTTAAACTCCATTCTCTTCATTTCATATTCAGATGTGGCTTGTAAAAACCAGGTATTAAGAAGACTGGACCTAACACAAAGGGTTGGGGTTAAAGGCACTCTGAGTTACACTGTCAGAATCCAGGAATCCTAGGCCTGGTCTACACTGGGGGTGGGGAAGGGAAGGTGAGCTAAGTCGGTCTAAGTTAGGCAACTTCAGCTACGCAAATAGTGTAGCTGAAGTCGACATACTTAGAGCTACAGTATTTACCACCGTGTCTTCACTGTGGTAGGTTGACTGCTGGTGCTCCCCGGTCGACTGCTGACAGTCCCCCATTGACTCCGCTTACGCTTCTCATTCCATTGGAGTACCAGAGGCGACAGGAGAGCACTTGGCGGTCAATTTATCGCATCTTTACTCGATGCAATAAATCAACCCCTGCTGGATCAGTTGCTCCAGAGGTAAGTGTAGACATGCTCTTAGTGTACTGGCTTTGGTTTAACATGTGCTTAAAAGACATTATGAAAGAACAAAAAGAGAGACGAATAGGGTGGATTTATAAAAGAAATAGGAATTGTTATTTGTCTTCAGTCCTGTGCTAAATATGTCTGGGAAAACTCTCACCGAATAAGCCTAGTTTCTGGTCGTGTCCCCAAAGGTTAGGCGAACCTTGATAGACCTCTCCGTGACTTACAGTGGATCACATTGCATCATAGCCCTGAGGAAAGACTAAAAGCCATCTATCTCATCTGTAATTTGGCGATATAGCTCTCATGCCATCCAAGATGATGTGAATCAGGCCTGACTTGGAATTCCAGACATAAGTCATGCTCTAGCTGGCTGTTTGTTTCTGAAACCTGACCAAATGGTCTAAAGTTGTTAACGTACCATCAGCTGTGGCCCCGACCGTGCAAAAGAAACATGTGGGCTATGGGGTCATTCCACGAGGTTTTCATTGTGGGATTCAGATGCTGACATTTAGTCTTCATTAAATATGCAGCCTCCTAGATTCTCTTTGTATTGATTTGTTCCTTGATGTTTGAGGTATACCATATTTTAATAATGTCTGAATAGCAAACAAACAAAAAACCCCACTTGTTTCGGACTATTTTCCAAAGTTTAGCTTCCAGTTGTTTGGCATTACTTCAGCATTAATTTTTGTGGTGGTGTTACCTTTGTTGCAGCTTTCCCTCAAGAGTAAGTAATTTTAAATAATTTCCTTGCTAATTAAAAGAACATTAGCAAGTGTGATTGACTCTTCTGACTTCAATAGTATGGATTCTACTTGCAGCATAGATATTGCTTGTGAATTCTTGTTTTTAAACTTGGTAACTTCTTATTTCCATATAAGCAGATAAAAACATCTGTTGATTGCAATGTATACACGGTGTTCTTTTTTGTTGCAGAACATTTTTATTCTATATCTGAAATTCTATTGAATTTCAATTTATTTGGGAGATAAAATTTAGTCCTATTTTTTTCTCTCCAACACGTTCTTATTAATTGCTTTTATATATTGATATCTGTTTCAGCTTGCTGTTATGCATTGTTCTTCTGGTGTAAAGCATTTGGAGTACTCACCAGAAATATAATTGTTAAGGAACTAGTTATATCATGTTCATTAACAAAACTAAGAAGGCATATGTAAGACAAAAGTAAATTCCAGTATGGACATTGTCATATTAGCAACTCGAAAATGCAGTGGAACTCTGTGAAGTAAAATCAGTTGTTTTTCCACAGAACAACTTTGCTCTGACTGGAGATTGACTCCATAATATAGGAGTAGAAGTTTCCATCTTATAATATGTTGAAACAATCTGAGACTTTCTGCTTTGTTATGAATGGAGTTTCATTAGAAGTAGACTTCCGTATATAACATACTAGCAAAAATACCCGGTGTTGCTCGGGGTATTTGTAATTGGAAACTGGGATGTAAAAAGAGAGGGGAGGGGCAGAGAGCTGAGCGAGTGCGGGGTCCGTTGGAGGGGGGTATTATTACATCATAACTATGTCACAGAGAACAGCAGGTGTTAACCTGCTGCCCAGCTGATGTGAACGGGCTTTTAAAGAATTTCATCCCTGGGGGGCGTCAGAGGTGAGATTTGAAAAAGTTTCGATTCTTACCCTGATTAGGACCCTAAAGCCTATAACTGTACCAAATTTCAAGTCTCTAGCTCAAATGTTGTGGAAGGAGTAAGGGAACATACATACACGCATGCATGCATACACACACGCATACACCATTTGACTATATATATATGGGGGGGGGGGTTTGGTGGAAAAAAGCACTAGTGTGTAAATCCCAGTAGTCATTGACTCCATTTGAGTAATGAAAACCAGGTTCTTACAGCTGTAATAATTTTCATTCTGTCCTCTGCTTTGTTGAGACTATTGTTTTCAATCGGATATGGTATCCTGTTCCTATCCTAAACCGTTGTTTAGTGTTACCATGCGCCGTTAAACAGCTGTCACAGGTTACCGCAGAAGTGGCTGTATTCAAATCATGAATGAAGGGCATTTTGGCATTACTGCCATGCCAGATTATGAAACCATTAATAACAATTTAAAGCACTAGGTTGCATGGATATTCTTTTAGGAGACTCTACCAAAATAACATGAATTGTGGTCAAGAATCAGAGAGGTAGCCGTGTTAGTCTGGAATAGCAGAGGTAACAAAGTCCTGTGGCACCTTAACGACTAACTGTTCTTGTATAACTTACTTTACCCTTGTGATTCTTCCAAGTTTCCCCTCCTCACCCTTTTGCCTAATTCATAAATACTTTTAGTTAAGCACTGGAAGAGGATGTGGAGTCATTTGGAAAAGTAATGGCCTAGCCTGGATGTGTGAAATGCATGCATTCGTGACAATTTGAAAAATGCAGGGGAGGAGGAGAGTAAAAGTTGCAGCCTCCTGGGGAGCAGACAGCTGACAATTCATGTATATGATACTTTTATTTACTTTTCTACGCAAGAAGAAAAATGTCCACCCACAGCAACTGCAACATCCCGTGGTACCCAAGCTGTTGTTGAGATACAAAGCACCTTTATAAGTATTCAGACTGTAGCGCTCGCCAATAAAGCACCTCTCATTTGACTACATGAATTTAATGAGGGAGTCTGGACTGTGATTTATGTTTTTGTCACTTTCACAGCTGGGTTTGTGCTGAATCTTATTCTGGTCTCCTGCATGTAATTCCATCAGTTGCAATGGGGAAATTTCTTCATTTGCCCAGGTGAAATCAGAACTGGGCAAACATCTTGGTGAAAGAAGCAACTGCCAGTAAAAGCAACATTGCTCAGTGTAAATTAGAATTATTTTCTACCATTTTGCTAGTGTGTGGGAGTTAAGGAGCAGGGGGAGCAGCAAGCCAGTGACCGGCTATTTATCCATTGGGTGAGCAAAGAAAGCCTGATCAAAATTCCAGCAAGTGCCAGCTTATTCTCTTTCTCTGTGGCAAAAAATAGGATAGTTTTTCAATAACCAGTATGTGATTTCAGCAGACCTAATGGCCTTGTAACATACTTGGATGTTGGTATAAATAGAACTACTTCTTTCTTTGTGAACTATCACTAGATGATGTGGCCTGACAGTCGCAGGAATAGCATGGATATTACTTGTAGTGTTTTCCGGAAAAAGCTACTTGGTATATTGGAGGTATATTTTAATGTACATTATATGGAATCTGTCATGTTTTCAGCTCCTATTCTGGCACAAGGCAGGATGCAAGCATCTTGGAGGTTTATTCCTTCAGGAAATGACCTTTGTGGCTGCCAACCCTCTGAGGCTCTGGAGACTTCCTTTGCTCCTTAGTAGCTTGCACCTGTTAAAGGTAGTACCAAGTCTTCTATTGAGAAAAACAGTGAAAAATTTGGCCCTGTCAGAGGAAACTGCTTTTGATTCTTCAGCAGAATACTTTTATTTTGCTGCCACGAAATGGCTGATACGGGACTTGTGCCGCACCCTTCTCTAGGGTGGTATCTGAGTGAACTCAGCTCAGCTCAGTTGTTTTATTTCCAGAACTAATGACTCTGCTTTTCAGGTGGAGAGTTTCAAAAGTAGCGATGGTGCAGGCTACGAGCACATGCGTGTAGAATTCCACAACTGGTCATGGCCAGTAGTTCTTGCTCCCTTGGCTGATGAGCCCTTCAACTTCTGGCTTTGTCAGTGTTTCTGGTTTTATTCCCTGATAGGATTCTGCAGCAGAACAAATGCTCATTTTGCCAGGCTGGACTTTTATGGAGCCAGGATCTTAAACTAAACAGGGCTAGCATGGATATAGAACAGGGGTGGGCAAACTTTTTGGCCCGAGGGCCACATCAGGGTTCCAAATTGTATGGAGGTTCAGGTAGGGAAGGCTGTGCCTCCCCAAACAGCCTTGTCTCTGCTCCCTATCCGCACCCTTCCGCCCCCGACTGCCTCCTTCAGAAATCCTGACTCCTCCAAACCCTCCACACCCCTGCACCGGACAGGCCCTCCAGGACTCCGAGGCCTATTCAATCCCCCCATCCCCCATCCCCAGAACCTCTGCCCTATCCAACCGTCCCTTGCTCCCTGTCCCCTAGGGTGGCCAAATGTTCCAATTTTATAGGGACAGTCCTGCTTTTTTGGATCTTTTTCACACATAAGCGCCTATTACCCCTCACCTCCTGTCTTGATTTTTTTGACACTTGCTGTCTAGTAAGCTTTCTGTCCCCTGACGGTGCTCTGGGACTCCCTGCCCCTTATCCAACCCCCTGCTCCCAGTTCCCTTGCCATCCCGCTCAGAGTACCAGGACTGGCAGCTGCACCACCTGGCTGGAGCCAGCGACTTACTGCCAATATAAAAACAAGAAAAGAATTGTTCTGCATACCTATCCTGTAAGCACTTGCTGCTAGCATGCATGTGCTCATTGGGTAAAAATGAATTATACTTAAAACTATTACCTTGAGGAGTTTTATAAGTTTTGCAGAAAATATGACTGCGGTAGAGCTGGGGCATGTTTCTGCTATTCTTGTCAGCTGCTCCAAAAGCCACACTTGCCTGAAGGTCTTTATTTTATCAAGTCTCAATGCATGTATTTATTTATTTTAAAAAACAGGCATTACGGTATGAATATTTGAACACTGGGTGGTCACATTTTTTACAGGCGGTGGTTTCAGAGCAGTTTTAGTTACATGCATCAAGACTTTGTGTGTGTAAGGAGTCAGTAAAATCAGGACTGGGGAAAATAGGTTTCTAATAGGCTTTCCCTTTCTCTCCTTTGTAACTTCAGGGTATTTTTTTCCACTTCTAGTTGATACCAAAGGCTTTCTTCTGACAATTTTTCATAATGCTCTATATTTTGAGATCACCATGTTGTGAAAGTTTAGCCTGCTAACTCCTAGACAGGTCACATTTACACTGGAAAAAGACTTTTTTATTATCCCAGCGGCTGATTTATTTAAATTTACTTCATGTTCTAAATTGTAACATTGCTTATCATTTGACCCATTTGTGTTTTCTTCTTTCCCAGGGATATCAGTATGAACAACATCACAAAGCTACCAGAGGATGCATTTAAGAACTTTCCTTATCTTGAAGAGCTGTAAGTATTTCACATGTGAAGTCAGGGCCGTTTTTATAGTGATGTGGTTTGGTTGTGAAGTTCACCTGAAAATGGGTGGGAAAGCAAATTGTGGTGTTAGGATGAGCTGTGCACAGACAGAACAATTATACCTTTTAAGCAAAGACCTATATATGCTTGGAAGCCAGAGTGGTTAATGCTACTTGTGAGAGACTTTTTAAGGTAATTATTTTAATCATGACTACAGTGGTGACACATACTAATTATAGTGTTACCCAAAGATAACAGAGGAGAAGTGTAATTGCCATTGTTTCCAATGGAGTCATTGCACAGCTTCCATAAATACATTGTTTCAGTGACTGTGCAGTTAACTCCCATCACTCCTGTAAGTGGCAGAGGCAGCATGGTGTTGGTCAGGGTGTATTTGAAAAGAAATAGAGGCTTGTTTTTACAGCTTCTTTTTTATAATTCGTTCTTATTGTTAGGACAAGGGAAGATGCACTGCTTTCTTCCCCTCCCCTCACTCATTCTCAGTTACCTCACATCCAGACCCATCATTAAGCCCCAGTTCCATAAGGCTCCTAAGCATGATCCTAATACTGCACATCAGTATTCCTGTTGACTTGAATGGGACTATTCACTCACGGAAGGACTCTGCTAATTGGGGCCTTCATTCAGAAGTCTGAGCAGCAGCTGAAGCCCCCTGTAAAAATAAAGCAAAAAAGTTATGATGTAGATTCTGTTTTAAAGGTCTGAATATTTCTAATTTTTTGTGTTTCAATAGGAAGAGGGACAAGTCTTTATCTTAGTCAAAATTACCACTTCAATAATAGTGATAAATTGCACTTAGCCACTCTGTCTCGGGTTCTCCATCTATGAAAGGGGGATAATGCTACCCATCTTTTGAAAAGAGCTTTGAGGTGTTCTAATAAAAAGCAATATACAAGTGAAATTTCTGTTGCCCCTTGACAATGAGTTGCTTAATAATTTCAGTCTTTAAAAGTGCTTTGAGGTGATAAATGTTGTCAACCTTGTCTGTGATTTTGTCTAGATTGGGAAAGGCAATTCAATTTCCAAATGTGTTAACTAAAATCCCCTTGGTTAAAATGTTTTAAACACAGTTTTCAAAAACAACTAATTTTTTCCATTTAGAAAAAGGCCTTGTGAGGTAAGGAAGCATTATCCTTACTTCCCATATGAGGAAACTAAGGCACACAGAGGAAAAGCCATTTGTATAAGGACATATAACACAATGAGTTAATAGCAGAGCTAGGAGTAGATTGCAGATCCTTTGGCTCCCAGTGTCCTACTCCAACTGTTATATGACATTTTCCATGGTAGGGTTGAGTTATTGTACAAAAAAGTGGAGATGGTGATGCAGCGCATTTTGATATGACTGTAAAAGTACACGTGACCCCAAGGTGTGCCTAGATTTTTCACTGTGTCTTGTACATGATTCTGGTTCAGGTCAATAGGCCTTTGAAGCAAAGATGAGTTTATTCATCCCAGGCTAACTGTAAATGAGATTGCTTATATTAATGTACTCAAAAGAACTATCCTCTCCCACCAAGCGCTGGACACCCCTACATCAATAAAATATAGAACTGTTTAGTGAAGTAATATAGTTGCTTTAAAGATTCCAGACCAGGTTCTCTCCTACACTGTAACTTTTTAAAAATATAGCCGTGCTACACTGAAAATGGAACAGTTTAAGAAAAGTTTGTGCCACGGCATGAGGTGCCTACTACATGCAAAATTACAGGGTTAGGAAGGCTCAGCTGGCTCAGGATTTAGATTGTCTGACCCCTCCCTAAGTACTTTATAATAGATGTAAATGTGTTTCTGGATTTTGTATGTTTAAGTTTCCAAAATACCTTGTTTGTTTTTGTTTTCTGTCCAGGGTTCTTTCTCAAATTCCTTGCTTGTTCATATTTCACACTAAATTTAAAAACCAAAAAACCCACCTTCACACAAGACTGTGGGATCCTTCAGTTTTTCCCTATAAGTAATGAAGCAATAAAACCTAACTGAGTGGGTGTGCACTTTATTATGTAATCTCCATAAACCTGGGGTGTGTCATGAAGTAAGGAGACAAAAAGGCAGAGCCTTCAGCCATCATATACTTGTGCTTTATTGCACAGGAACCATACTGTACAATGTATCTCATTAAAAATTGTAATGCTGGAATTTGGGAGGGAAAAAACAATCAGACCTGACTTGAAACTAGGCTGTAGTTTTGAACATCTGGATGTTTTAAATCCTTGCTAGTATGATTATTTGATGTATCAAAATAAACGACTCAAAAATTAGAATAAAATTGGTATTCGTCAAACATTTCTGACACATTCAAATCTTTGTTGCAAAAGAAACAATTCTAGACTCCTTTTCACGTGCGATTCACAAAGGCCCAAGAGCTGAGGTTTTTTTAAAGGCTATTCCATTCCTTCTTTTCGATGGCAGTGGAGGAGGGGGGGGGTACCATTTTAGCTTTATCACCTGTCCAAAAAAGTACCCATCACCATTACTGTACCATGGGAATCAGGAGTGCAGCATCTGGAATCCCCAGAAGCACTGAAACTAAAACATACCCAACCTACTCAGTCCAGCCTATCACTGATACAAGAAGACTCCACCCAAGGAAAAAAGCCCCAAGGTGATCAACACTGAACAGGCAATTACTGCATATTCTGCACCTCTCAGATGCCACGGTGACTGGTAGAATTGCATCAGCTGACAACCAGTTACCTTAGACTTGTACAAGGTTGTTGTTAATGTGAGACTCATTCATGAACTGATCACAAGGTTCCTGACCTGGCACACATCATAAAAATTGGGTTTGATGATGAAGCCAAACCAGCACAAGCCCAGCCAGTCTCCGTGAGATACCTTATATATTGTGGGTTTCGAGTGGCCAAGAGTGGAGGCGGTGTGATCATTATCTCATCCAGTTTACAATAACCAGCAATATTCTATTCCCAAAATAAAATAATTTGAGTGTGTTCAGCTGGAATGTGAATGCAGTGGCAACAAATCATGAAGACTCTTCTAACTTACATATCAGACTTACTCATTTGACAAGAATTTAGCCACGATTCTAGAGAATTAGGCAAGCTTGAACTGAACCTAATGTCACAATCCAGAGATTCATTGTCCTGGGAGATTTCAGATTCCATGTAGAAAAATAATCTGACATAATAGCCCAAGATATGCTATGAGCCATGATGGATCAGAGTTTTGCACAGGCCATCTCAGACTTCACGTGCAGCTAGATGCATGCCTCACCTAGAACTTAGAAGCACTGACAGCATTCCACACTTCTGGAAGAGCCACCACCTGCACTTCTCAAAAGTGTTTAACGGGACCCATTCTTGCCCCTTCAGTGAACTGATTTGCCCCTCAGAACTACGTGGACATTTTCTGTGACCGGAAGATCTTGAAAGGGACAAGCGCCTCATCTAATAAATGTAAATGTTGATGAATTACTGAAATATTAGCCAACTGCTGGCTGAAACCATCAATGAACTAGCCCCCAAAATAACCTCTTGTCTTGCAGATCCCTGTGGTTCTCTGATGAGCTGTGAAAAATGACGCAAGAAAGCCCCTGACAGGAGTACCAATGGCACAAAATATGTTCCACACTAGTCCATGTAGTGCTGAGGCCCACTTGTAAGCAAATGCTGTAAGCTAAAAGGATTCTTTATTTCATACACAGATGTGGTAGCCGATAACGGCCAGCTGAACTGGTCTGTGCAGCAATCCAGCTAATCCACTGGAAGGTCTAAACGTGCTTCTAGGCCCAAGTGCAACTCGCTGGGGAAAAGAGGTCCACTTCAAAAACAAAACCAGCAAGTTCTTAGCCTTCTTGAATGAAAGCTGAATGGTTACCCTGTGGGACTCCTTGCTCGAGGAGGAGAGGCAGAGGCAAAGCGTGATGAGGTCTAGATATGAGATGCACCTTTTCACTGATAACTCAGTACATAGGAATGACACTCTTAAAACTGACCCAAAAACCCACCTTCGCACCTTCTCGCAGAGAGGAATGGTAAGGGACCCCTCTTTTTTGATATGGGCATTCATTCTTATGATCTGAAAGGTGTTTCATAAATACTTTAAATAGCTAATGAGAAGGACACCATTTTGCCAGATAAATCCAAACAAAATGGCAATTTTTTAGCTCCTTGGCTTGCTTTCCTGCCATTTTAGGATGTTTGGAGCAGGCGGACCGAGTGGCCAGCTTGGAGAATAGAAGATTTTCATGGGAACTAATGACACAACAGGCCGCAGCACCGTCGTAGAGGAAGTAGAGTGATGCATGCAGGAGGCAACAACTGCACTTCTGCAGAGCGTGGGTTCCCCACATGGCAGTAGTCCCTCATCTGTGCTGCTCCTAAGCCATGCAGAAATGGAGCTCTACTCTGGTGGGTCTTAGGAGCTCTGGATGGCAGCTGCTACCTCCTGCACAGCTCCTAAATCATACAGGAATAGAGCACCACTATTACAGGGCTTAATACAGTGGTTCTCAAACTTCTGTATCGGTGACCCCTTTCACATAGCAAGCCTCTGAGTGCCACCCCCTTTATAAATGAAAAAAAACCCCGGCAATATAATAACCTCACGACACCCTGAGAGGTTCCAACCTCCACTTTGAAAACATCTGACTTACTAGTTCTTAATGCAGGAGAACTGCAAATATCCTCCTGCTCTTCCAAAAAGACAGTGCTTCAGCCCCACCTTCTGCTGCCTGCTGCTGCTTCCTCAGTTTTGCAACACTTTGGTTTATCCTACCATCTCATAATCTAGTAACATTGCCAAATAATGCCACAGGATTTTATGATGCATAAATGGAGACGGGTAGATACATAATTTAGGACCCTGAACCTTGCTAGGGATCGCAAAAGGAGTACGTTTCATTTGAAGCAACTATTTTCGTTGCATTAGGGAGGTGGATCGTTTGAAGGCCTGTCAGATAAATATTAACAAAATAAAAAGAAGACACTTAATGCTAGGTATGTAAAAGCTTATCTCTTAATTAAAGGTGCAACCAACTTCACTAAGTATCTGATCTGCAAGCCCAGTCCAGCTGGATCTGATGATTAAATAAGGTCCTACCTGAAAATAATTGCAGATACGAATACTAATTCTCAGCTGAAAATCAGGCTCTGGGTGTATGTGCTGTGCGTGCTGCTGCTGTTACACCCCCATATACTGACTGCAGTGAAGCTCACAGTCCACTTATTGTATGCCTTGAGGAGTCTTGCAATATTTATAAATGTTGTTGTAAAACGTCTCCATCTTGCTGTAACTGATACTCATCTGGAAGTAATTTGCAAGTGACTGAAACTGCAGCGGTCGAAGTCGCTGAGGAGCAGACCACCAAGGCTTTTGCCACAGCAGTTAATGAGGTATATTCTCTACAAAATGTTAACATTAACATGCTACATCCCTGAACCTGATATGGAAACTTAAAATCCTGGAAGAATTTGGCCACAGTTTCCTAACCACACCTATAAAGTATTTATAAACGACTACAAGAGAAATGCAGCTAGATACTACAGTGTTTTTGAAAAGCATAAACTGTTTGCTAATATGGATTCTTAACTGAAAAATCGAGCTTAATGATGTCCTGATGCATTTCTAAGTGATTTGTTAGCTCCTTCTGATATTTAACCCGCTCTTTGCAATGGTATGCAGGGTTTTAGCCATGTGATTTCCGCTGACTTTGTTGCATGACTTCCCAAATTAACCCAAATACTCCAACCCATCAGTTCTTCAAAAGGCTTTTCATTTGCAGGATATGTAACTGCAGACAACTTTACAGTGTGAATGCAGAGGCTTAACTTATTCAAAACAGAATGTCGCCTTGACTTTATGACCTTTAGCTTGTTTTCATTTCCACTCTCAGCTTTTTAAACCTCTGGCTCCTTATTTACTCTTGGTTGGTGTAATGTTTAAGTGATAAGATCCAACACCCCGGTTCCTTATCAGTACATGAGGGCTGGTAGGGGAGAGGTAAGTGCCCCAGGTAGGGAATAGTTAAATTAAGCAGATTGTCGTGCTGCTTCTCTCTGGGGAGTTTGTCAGTGCCTCATGTCCATATCTGCCATGGTAATTTATTAATTTTGTTTTGCTGGGTCAAAATAGCATTTGGTCCTGTAAGTGAAACATGTGCTCTAAATCCACTCTACTGTAGCTTGGGGGTGTGTATTCTAATGTAGTGGGAGAATGCTTTCCCGCTGCAAAATTCATGAACTCTCCAAACAGCAAGGGAGGGAACCATTTTGTTCAGCAATGAGCATTGAGACTTCTTGAAGAGTTGAGAGATACTGGGGCTTTTGAAGTTGTAGGTGGGGACATAATGGGAGACCCAGTAAGTGGTGGAAGATATATTGCTTGTTAAAAGTTGAAATTTGTTAGACTTGAACCTCCAAGGCAGTTCTAAAGGGATTATTTTGCTTCTAGCCTCATCCTAACCAAATTGCAGGGTGCTATTCCAAAAAACCATTGTGAACCCAACCCAGCCAGGCTGTGAGCAGCTCTGGCCAAGTAATATATATTTTGTAGAAATATACTAAGGCAAGAACAGCTTAAATGTCTTCACCAAGGACACAAGTTGCATTGAAAGCCCAGGATTAGTGGGACTCGTGTCAGCTGACCCGTGTTAGGGAACCTTGGATTTGAGTGTCTACATTGTACTTTTAACCCTTTTCTAATCTGTGTTCAAACCTAGGCCTCTGATGTTCACACTGTGGTGCACAAACCCAAGACAAAGTACAGGAACTCCTCACTTAGTCGTCCTGGTTAACATCACTTTGTAGTTATGTTGCTGATCAATTAGGGAACATGCTTTGTTTAAAGTTGTGCAATGCTCCCTGTTTGGCAGCTGCTTGCTTTGTTCACTGCTTGCAGGAAGAGCAGCCTGTTGCAGCTAGGTGATGGGGGGGCTTGGAACCAGGGTGGACCGGCAGCTCCCCCTATCAGCTCCCCAATCCCCTAAATTTCCTGTTCAGCGGCTGCCCAGCAGGCTATCAATTGCGAGCAGTTCAGATGTCCCTCCCTCCACTGCCATGTGCTGCTCCTGCCCTCTGCCTTGGAGCTGCTCCTTGAGACTCCTGCTTGCTATGCGGGGGAGAGGAAGAAGGGGAGGTGTTATGTCGGGGTGACCTCCTCCCCCCTAATTCTGCACACCACTTATCCCATCTTCCATAGAGCAGGGAGTACACATGACGGAGGGAACTCTCTGCAAGCTCTCTGGTTTCTGCAAGCTGATCTAATTAGCAAGGCAGTGTACTTAAGAGTCTGTATACTTAAAGGGGAATCTCTCTCTCTCTCTCTCTCTCTCTCTCTCTCTGTCTCTGTCTCTGTCTCTGTCTGCTCTCCCTCCATTCCTGATGCAGTGTGAGAGAGTTAACCCTTGAGAGCTCAGTCAATTGCTAGTTCATTTAGCAGTAAGGCATTCCCTGGGAAATATCCCACCCTCTGACTCCTCCACCTCAACCAAGCTTCACAATCATCATCACTGTGTACTAGTATTACATTGTTTGTTTAAAACGTATAGTGTCTGTGTGTGTATGTATATATATATATATATATGTATATATGTGTATATATACACACACACACATATATATTTTCCCTAGTGTTCCCCTCCCCACTCCCAAAACATGCCTGCTCTAGCCCTAGGACTATGGTGCACTGGGAACACTTGACGACTGTTGGCTCTGCATGTTACAGGAAGTTTGAAGCAGCTCACTTTGCAACAGAGCGGCTCAGTTTGCTCTCCACTGCAAACCCAGGATTCTCTCTGATAGTGTTTTTGCAGATTGGACATCAGAAGAGAATGGGTTAACACTGACCTGAGCTGCAAAGGGAGGATGTCAGCTTCTGTTTTCCATAGATAGCATTGCAGATTGTTGGGATAGCGAGGATTAAGGAAGTTGTCCCATGGAATCGTAGGATATTTCCGGAAGACTCCCGGGACCCAAGTCAAGTGGGGCTGTGTCTACACTGCAAAACAAAAGGGCTCAGGCCCAGGGTAACTTGTGCTCAGGCCCTTCAGCCCTGCAAGGTTCTGGAACTCTGGGTTAGTGCAGTTGGAGTGTAGATGCAAACGTGGGGAGCTGGGTTAGGCTTGAGCCTGGGCTAAAGCATGGTCTCACATTACAGTGAAGACATACCCATGGTGAGCTGGTGCAGAGCGGAGAATATAATGTAGGATCTCTGACTCCAAGTTGCATGTGGTAACCATTAGATCGCTGACCTGTGAATGTGAAAATATGGAGAAACAGCACATTCGATAATACAACTATTGGAAAACAATGGACAATGACATTACACTTGTGCATAGGTGCTGACTTCCCATCTACCCGGTGGGTGCTCGACCCCTCCCACCCTTGTCCTGCCTCTTCCTGCCCGTGCACAGCCCTCACACTACCCTCATTCCACCTCTTCCCCAAAGTCCCCGCCCTGCCCTGCCTTTTCCCCAGCCCTGTGCCCTTCCTGCCCCCATTCAACCACCTTCCCCCAACTTCCTGACCCTGCCCTGCCTCTTCTCCGCCTCCTCTCCCTCTCTCCCAGAAAGTCCTCAGTGCTGCCTTAAGTGCCAGTTGTTAGGCAGCAGGGGGCAGGAAGCGCTGGGGTGGAGCTGGGACGCGGCATGCTCCGAGGTGGGGAGAGGAAGAGGAGGCGAGGAGTTTAGCTGCTGGTGGGTGCGGAGTATCCGCTAATTTTTTCCCATGGGTGCTCCAACCCCAGAGCGCCCACGGAGTCGGCGTCTATGCACTTGTGTACATGTGCTTCTTGACAAATCATATACATGAGCAGTTATACAGTGAAACCTCGATATAACGGACTAATTCGGGCGAGGGGGTGTCCGTTAAAGCCGAAAGTCCGTTATTTAATAATTTTTTTAAATTATTAAATAATGGACTTTCGGCTGACAATGGACACCCCCCTCACCGGAATTAGTCCGTTATGTCGAGGTTTTCACGGCCGGGAGCCCGGCTGCTGGGACCCTGGCGGGAGCCGTCAAACCACCCACACGGGTCCCGGCTGCGGGGGGGGGGGGGGGGCTTGACAGCTCCCGCCGGGCTCCCCGCTGTGGGGAGCCGGGCGGGAACTGTCAAACCCCCCCCCGCCCGGCTCCCCCTGCAGGGAGCCGGGTGGGGGGGGGGGGGAGTTGACAGCTCCTGCCGGGCTCCCCGCTGAGGGGAGCCGGGCAGGAGCTGTCAACTCGCCCGCCCGGCTCCCCGCAGCGGAGAGCCGGGCGGGAACTGTCAACCCCCCCTGCCCGGCTCCCCCTGCAGGGAGCCGGGTGGGGGGGGGAGTTGACCGCTCCCGCCGGGCTCCCCGCTGCGGGGATCCGGGCGGGAGCTGTCAACTCGCCCACCGGGCTCCCCGCTGCGGGGAGCCGGGCGGGGAGCTGTCAACCTCTGCAGGGGAGCCGGGCGGGGGGGGGGGGGGGTTTGACAGTTCCCGCCGGGTTCCCCACAGCAGGGAGCCCGGCGGGAGCTGTCAACTCCCGGCAGGAGCTATCAACACGGGGGGAGGCGGGCGGGGGGGGTTGACAGTTCCCGCCGGGCTCCCCACACCAGGGAGCCCGGCGGGAGCTGTCAACTTGCCCCCCCACCCGGCTCCCTGCAGGGGGAGCCGGGCGGGGGGGGTTTGACAGTTCCCGCCGGGCTCCCCACAGCGAGGAGCCCGGCGGGAGCTGTCAACTCCCGGCGGGAGCCGTCAACACGGGGGGGAGGCGGGCGGGGGGGGGGTTGACAGTTCCCACCGGGCTCCCCACAGCGGGGAGCCCGGCGGGAGCTGTCAACTCCCGGCAGGAGCCGTCAACACGGAGGGAGGCGGGCGGGGGGGGGGGAGGGGGGTTGACAGTTCCCGCCGGGCTCCCCGCTGCGGGGAGCCGGGCGGGAGCTGTCAACCTCTGAGGGGAGTGACAGCTCCTGCCCGGCTCCCCGGGGCGGGAGCCGGCAGCCCCCGAATAACGGATTTCGGATGCATCGGAAATTTTGTCCGTTGCATCCGAAGTCCGTTAAATCGGGGTCCGTTAAATCGAGGGTTTACTGTACTGTGAAATATAACCTACTTCCTCACTAGTACCAAGTAAGCTAAGGAATACAAACTCTTTTATGGAGCTACTTTTAAATTTGTAACCATAAAGGCTAAATTAAACTAAGACTTCTCCAGTTATAAAATATGTAGGAGTTAAGGGAATTGGTTGGTGCATTGAAGCTGTTGGTGAATATTAGAATAGGACAAGTGAGGCCTTCCTCCTTTTTATAAGAGAAGGGGGAAGGCTGACCTCTTGTTTTGAGATGGGCAAATGGAACAAGAGAGATAAAAGTAACTGTAATTTAGCAGGAGAGGGAGAGTGAAGACCTGCTTGAATGTTTAATTGCCTATATGCAGTTTGCTGCATTAAAATGCTCTTGGTCTTGATTAACCATCTTGTTTGTGCTTTAGAATTTTCTGAGCATTGCGTTTAATAAACAGTGGTTTTTTTGGGAACAAAAGAACTAATTAAAATGCAGGCTGACAGTAGAAATGAGATGTGTGGTGTTTTGCCTTAGGGTTGCAGTCAGGGAGCATCTGCAAAGAAAAAGACTAGAGTTACTTCTTCCTCTTGGCTGTAGCTGAAGATGACCACCTGGCAGAAATTTCACAGCTGCCTGCATTCGTAGTATCTATTTCAATGTGTAATTTAGATGCCCCTTTTGTTCCTATTCTTCATCAGCACTAAGCTGCAGTCTCCTCCCTTTTTGTTTATTAGTTTGGTTTTACAAATAATAGTGTGCAGACTTTATATCAGGCTAGAAGAGGCATCCTTCTCTGCCCCCAGTGGAAGACGTGTTTTGTTTGAACTTTAGCAAATGTGGCCTTTAAATAGGAGGTGTTTAGAATGGCATTAACACATCCTTTTTAAAGTGGTATAGAGAACTAGGGTGCTTAAGGTGATAATAAAAAGATGAATAATTCTTCCCTCTGTAACATAAAGATATAGGATCCCAGAACTCAGAATGGGAAGCCAGAGACAAAGAGCCAAAGATACGAAAATAGGGCTTTGTCTTAACTAGGAAAAACGATGTTTGTTAGCTAACTGGTAGTAATGTCCTAGTGAAGACAAGGAAGTTTGTAGTGTTGTCAAGTCTAGAGAGACACCTGGGGATATAGCCCAGGCTTCAGCTTGACCAGCTAGCAGGTGGTAAATGTATACATTGCCTTGTCTAGCCTAGAGTCTTGGAATGTGTCTCATATATAACTTTAAATTCTAGCCAAACAAACCCTTGGGCAAAGAATCCCCCCTAGGAATAACCTGGACCAGCTAACTATGTTTCTAAACATCACTGGCTTTGTCTACCGTGGATGGCGTTGAAAAACGTGTTGGCCGACTTCTGTTAATTAATCACTTCCTGTCTAAATGACCCTTAAATGAATGTGTTCTAGCTGAACTCCAACCCTGCCCATGTAAGAATAGGATTTTTGTATTCTAGAAACCGCTAACAAAGCTCATCATTCGTTTGTTTTCCTTTTTTCAAGAGAAAATGCTAGTGAGCTCAGTAAACTCTTATTTTGGGAGGGTGGGAAAGTCTTTAAAATTCCTTTATGGTTTTTATTTTGACAAGTTAATTTCAACCTCCAAGTGACTGTGTATTAGGCCCCCCAGTATTACCTAAACTAGTTATTTTGCAGCAAGATCTCTTTGACTTACCTTTTTAAAGATCCTTTCTTGTCCTTTTGTATGACTAACTGAAAGTCTTCAGCACACAAATACCTCTTTGGCATTATTCAAAAACTACCTGGCTCAGTTCCGTGTCCTAGGGCTGGTCTTCACTAGGGGAGGAGATCGGCTGTAGATACGCAATTTCAGCTACATTAATAATATAGCTGAAATAGGCGTCTCTATAGCCGACTTGCCTGCCGTCCTCACGGCGGCGCTGCCGCGGTCCCCCGTTGACTCCAGCTTGCATCTTTTGGCGAGCTGGACTTCAGGAGTCGACGGGGGAGCCGCTGGTGATCGATTTATCATGTCTTCACGAGATGCGATAAATCGATCGCCTAAAGATCGATCCTTCCCTGCTGTAGTGAAGACAAGCCCCTAGAGGTAGCACTATGTGTTGTTAAGCTTAAGACACTCTTACAGTCCTGTATTTAGTTGGTTTCCTGAGCCAACAGGATAGGGCTGACCTGAAGCATAAGCTAGATAAGAAACTTCTTAAGGCTTTGTGGTAGCTTCAGCAGCTCTAATTCTCTACAGCTGTGTGGTTCAAATAACCTACTTTTGGTGCAGTCTGCCCTCCTTCTGTTACTGGGGATGGAGTAGGACACAACTTGGTTTGTGTGCGCGCGCACACACACACACACACACACACAAAAAAAAAATAGTTAGCTTCTTATAAACTCATGAGCAGTCAGACCCAGCTCTACAAAAGCCATGGATAAGTCAGAGTAGAAATGGCACTCTCTGTATATGGGCAGTAGCCACACAGTCCCTGTGCACACCCTCTCTAAGAAAGATTGCCTGGGTCTGAATGCAGCTTTTTAGCCTTTTAGAGTAAGCTTACGCACAAAGAAATGATATGGAGCTAAATTCCCCTCCACCCTATTTGCCATACTATATGTGAAATTTAGACTAATATAACAGATAGGGCGAGGATACATTTATTTAAGTACTAAATCAGTTTATCTGAGGCATTCTGTACTGGCACATTTTGTCCTAAATCTTTCCCTTACTACCACCCAAAGATAATGATGTAATCCAGGGATCGGCAACCTTTGGCATGTGGCTTGCTTGTTTACTTGCACTGTCTGCAGGTTGCCTATCGCAGCTCCCACTGGTTGAGGTTCTCTGCTCCAGGCCAATGGGAGCTGTGGGAAGTGGCGTGGGCCAAGGGATGGGCTGGCCGCCCTTCCCTGATAGGACATGTGCCAAACGTTGCCAATCCCTGATGTAATCGGAGAGGATCCTGGTTCAAAATTCTGGATTTGCACCTGGGAGAAGTCCACAGATCACCTAGTTCAGACCCTTTCTGGAGAACCATGATATGCAGCTATGCCCTCACGTATGAAGTTCCAAAAAATTCATTCTCAGTCCCATTCATTCTCTATCTGAAATTGTTTTGGTGGACTTGCAACAGAACAGGGTCAGGTGCCACAAATACACACGTCGTACCCTCTACATTTGGTTATTACTGTCCACACCATTGCCCAACTAACGGAGTGCCTGGAAACCATCAGCACACAAATGAAGAATAGTTGGCAGAAACCAAACCCAAGGAGGACCGAGGCTATTGCAGTGGGGAGAATGAGACATTTCAAAGAATTTGCCATCTCCACCCTAATTAGCCTTCATCAAAGGCATTTTTTCCTGTCAAGATGGCTACCCACAGGGTCCGCAACATTGTGGACCAAGTAGCTAAGGCTAAAAACAACCTAAACATAGTCTTCCATCTAAAGCTGGCCAGAGAATTACATCCTGATCATTCAGACTCTAGTTTGGCTCTGCTGATCTCTGTATCCATGACCTCTAAGCTGTATTACAGTCAGGAACAAAGATGCTGGTGTTGGAAAAGCTCCTGTGGGTTCAGGATTAGCAGGCTCACCTGCTGAGCAATACTGGCAGCTGAGAGCACCTCACCAGGTGCTGCACCCTCTGCACTGGCTGTTCGTGGAACATAGAATCAAACTCATGGATCCTTCCAGGGGAGTCGGAGTCTGTGGAACAATGGAACTGTCCGCCACCAAATGTTTGAGTGCAGAGAACAGAGCTTTCTCACGACAGCCTGCCCCTTGTTGGGGAAATATGTTTCCAGAGAACGTCAGAATATACAGCATAAAATATGTAAAACTCCCATCTTTGACTTGGCTTGTCCACAATCAAACAAAACGCCCTTTGGAGCTTTGGGTGGGAAGGAGGGAAAGAATCCTTTTTAAAAAAACAAAACCCCGTTTTTAAATTCAGTTATGGTGATGAGTGCAGAATACTTGTTTACTGGTAGGTCCTGTGACATTAAAGGCAACAGAGCCTGCAGTAATCCCTGTGTGCTCAGTAGGAGAGAGTGGGGGTCCAGAGAGAGAGAGAACCCCACAGCTACTTATTGACACAAGCCCAAATGCTTTAAGATCCCTTTCCCCTTGCCAATGTTATTCTTCAGCCAGACTGGGGCAGAGCAAAGGAAAGACTGTAATGCAAAAATAGAAAGTGGAAAGAAAATAGGAAAATGAGGCATTTATTAAAATATGTTCCTTTTTCTTCGTGCTTCAAAATCAGTGATGGTTGGGAAGCCTAAAGTGTTTACAGTGCTGTAACTTACCATTGTAGACTACTAGTCACCTATTTTTAAAAGATATAACACAATATTTTCTTACATGGGTGTAGTTTGTGTTTTGTGCTGGAAGATAAATGACTGAATTGCTATGACAACTTGCTCTGACAGTTCAGATTACGTAATCTGTGCTGACGGTTGTGTACTTTGCCATTTAAAAAGGTAGCAGTTTACATATTTTCCATGGGCTAGCCTCTTAAGGAAGTCTGGCCAAAATATAGATGTCACTTGTAAGTAGAATTAGAATGCACCTTTTTATAGACTGAAACATTTGCCTTCAGAAGCAACCTTCCTTTATTTTAAAACCAAACCAAACTATATTGGGCCAACATCTGCCATTGGATACGTTTTCCACTGGGAGATTGTGGAATCTCCATAATTTTTAGGAACAGGTTAGACAAACACCTGTCAGCAATTGTCTAGGTAATTCTTCATTCTCTCTTAGTGCAGGGGATTGTACTAAGTACCTTCCAGTTCTACATTTCTAAGAGTTTAAGATATGAGGACAGAATTAGCATATTAATTCTCAAGCTTTTCATTGTATAGTTCATTGACAAGACATTTTAAATGTCTGAGAAAAAGAACGATGAAGGACTTTTTATCTCCGGGATCATGTATTTTTTAGAAAAATATTAATACCAGAAGGAAGGGGTTCAGAATCGAAAGTGGCCTCCTCAAAACTTGATGGTTTAAACCAGGGATCTCAAACTCAGATGCCCAAGAGGGCCACATCACTGACACACACACCTGCCGCTGCCTCTGGCCCCATGTTACCCCTTCCATGAGACCCCCGCCTTGCCCCACCTCTTCCCATCCTTTCCTTGCTCCCATTCCAACCTCTTCCCCAAAGTCCCCACCCCAACTCTGTGGACTCACCACCCCATTCCAACCCTTTCCTCAAATCCCTCCTCTTCTCCCTCTCCTCCCCTGTTTGCGCAGCTTCTCCCTCCTCCCCCCTCCCTCCTGGAAACTGCTAAGCCGCCAGACAGCTGTTTGGTGGTGGGAACTGCCTGGAGGTAGATAGAAGAGTGTGGAGCAGCGAGGTGGGGGGGGGGGGGGGCAGGAAGGCATGGAGCTTGGCGGCCACAGGAAATAACTCGGGAGGGGAGTGGTGCGGGGGGAGTTAGGTGGCCACAGAGGAAGTAACTCCAGGTGCGGGGAGCTTGGCAGGCCACAGCAAAGAACTCCGCGGGCCGCATGTTTCAGACCCCTGGTTTATACTGTTGTAATTGGTACTGGTAATAACTGCATACCCTTTATATCACTCCTTTCTATGCCTTGGTTTACACACACACACACACACACACACACACACACCATGAGGGAGCCATCAGGGGGTTGGGTATGGATCCCTGATTATCCACATATCCCTAGTGTGGGTTAGAACAGATTAGGAACTGCTTTATTCTTCTCCAGATGACTCTGGTTGTTATGCTCATACAAAGCACTTTGGATCTTTTCAGGGGGGAAAGGCAATACGCCACATTTATTGAGAACTAGCAGAAATACCCGGCATTACTTGGGTCCGTTGGGGGGGGGGGGGAGAGCTGAGCGAGTGCGGGGTCTGTTGGAGGGGGGAGGGAGGGAGATTGCTGAGTGAGTGGGGGGGCCGTTGGAGGGGGAGGGGGGAGAGAGCTGAGTGAGTGGGGGGGGGCGTTGGAGGGGGAGAGGGGAGAGAGCTGAGTGAGTGCAGGGGGGGGAGGTTTTAAAACATTTTGATTCTTACCTGAGGGGAGAGCTGAGCGAGTGGGGGGGGGGGGCCTTGGAAGGGGGGAGAGAGCTGAGTGCAGGGGCCATTGGAGGGGGGTATTATTACATCATAACTATGTCACAGAGAACAGCAAGTGTTAACCTGCTGCCCAGCTGATGTGAATGGGCTTTAAATAATTTCACCTCTAGGGGGCGTCAGAGGTGAGATTTGAAAAATTTTCGACTCTTACCCTGATTAGGACCCTAAAGCCTATAACTGTACCAAATTTCAAGTCTCTAGCTCAAACGGTGTGGAAGGAGTAAGGGAACGTACATGCACGCACACATATACCATTTGACTTTTATATATACAGTGAAACCTCGATATAACGGACTAATTCGGGCGGGGGGTGTCCGTTAAAACCGAAAGTCCGTTATTTAATAATTTTTTTAAATCATTAAATAATGGACTTTCGGGTGACAACGGACACCCCCCCGCCCGAATTAGTCCGTTATTTAATTAGTCAGCCCACCCCACCCCCTCCCCCCGCCCGGCTCCCCGCTGCGGGGAGCCGGGCGGGGGGTTGACAGCTCCCGCCTGGCTTCCAGCTGGGGGGAGCCGAGCGGGATCTGTCAAACCCCCCCCCCGCCCGGCTCCCCCCAGCGGGAAGCCCGGCGGGAGCTTTCAAACCCCCCCGCCCAGCTTCCCGTTGCGGGGAGCCGGGCGGGGGGGTTTGACAGCTCCCGCTCGGCTCCCCCCAGCGGGGAGCCGGGCGGGAGCTCTCAACCCCCCCCCCGCCCGGCTTCCCGCTGCGGGGAGCCAAGCGGGGGCTCTCAAACGCCCCCCCCCGCCGGCTCCCCGTTGCGGGGAGCCGGGCGGGGGGGTTGACAGCTCCCGCAGGGGTCCCCGCTGCGGGGAGCCGGGTGGGAGCTGTCAACCCAGCCGGCTCCCTGGGGCAGGAGCCGGCAGCCCCCAAAACGGATTTCGGATGCATCGGAAATTTTGTCCGTTGCATCCGAAGTCCGTTAAATCGGGGTCCGTAAAATCGAGGGTTTACTGTATATAGATAGATACAGCAGTTAGCATATCCGTTTCGTCTCTCTCCCTCCCTCTCCTGCCAGTTGATGTTTACAGTTACCGGTCCAGAGTCTGGATCAGTCTAGTGACCAGCCAGATTGGTTGCTGAGGGGAGCTGGGCTCTGTTAGTTGTGATCCGATGCTCCTGGAGTTGTGGCAAGACAAACCCTAAGTCCCATGGCAAAGCACTCTGTTCTTATAGTCTTATAGTCTTTTTTTCTCCATTGAAGTCTATGGATTTTGCAGTGTCAGTTTGTGACAGGTTCTCCTTAATTGGGGTTCTCTTTTGATGTTAACATTCCAAAACACCTCTGAGAGGATCATTCTCTCCTGGTTTTGATTTAATCAATTGTCGATTTTATCAATTGTCTTGTCTTTAGGGGTGCCAGTTTCCACTTCAGGGTGGTCAATAGGCCCTTCATTATGGATTCAAATTGATGGTTCTCTGGTGTCAAGTCTCTTCACTCCTTCCTTGACCATCTGGCTATAACAGTGGCCTTCACACCTTCTTTTTCTGATGCATGTATTCCTTATTCATACAAACAGTCTTTCACATAAACCTTCAAAGGTATACAAGCAGCAGTAATTTATATTCAGCAGAATACATTGTAAATCAAGCCTTGCTACATCTTATAACTAAAACAAAAACAATTCACATTGGGGCTTCTGTTTATCACAGACACAATACAAAATCCTGTCTCTTACTAACTATAACAAAAATGAAAAGGGCCTACCAGGGCCTAATTGTAATGCATATGGGAAACAGGCTCCCGTAGTCCCAAAGGGTCATTCCTTTCTGTTGTTCCAAAAGGGTGGCTGGTAGGATAAAATAAAGTTTACATCAATTCCTATAGTACAGTTCTAAAGTCCTGCTCCTACATGGTCCACAAAGGACATCCAGGCACATCTGCATTTGACAGGAGAATCAAATTTCACTCAAGGCAGATGCTGTGCTAGGGCTGATGGACATCAGGGGCAGTCTTATTAGAGCTGAATAGGGCTAATGCCTACCCTACTAGTAGGACTGCTGCAGAGCAAGTGTTTTTGTGCACCAGGTCCAGCTGAAGACTGCTGTTGTGGGGGCATGAAGCAAAACTCAAGCAGCATGAGGAGGCCTGAGGAACTTGACCTGACGGATGGGGGTCGGGGAGACAGTAGTGCCACTAGTTACATGGTGCCAGAAGTACTACCCTAAAGAGGGTACTGGGAGTCAGCAAAAATGCAAGCACAAGATGGGAGTTGGGTGAGGAAACAAAGAAAAGGAGTCTGTAGAGAAGGTGTCAAGGCTGATTCCACACTCTGGCACTTCAAATGCAGAAGGTGGGGGCCTGCAAGGATTCTAAAAATTAATACTGGCCACTCCAGGCTTGTATTAAACTCCCAAGGTTACAGCTTCTCTCTGACCTTGGGTGAGTAGATACTCCACCACCCAAATGCAAAACCCCTAGGAACCCTGGAAGGCGCACTTGGGAATTCCTTCCTGTGGAGTACCCTCAAGCCCTTTCAGCCCCGCTCCGGGGAATAGCTGGGAAAGAAAACAAAGTAAATTAGCTGTTGCTCTCAGCTAGTTAAACACCATGTGCACAAACCTCTTAGGACACCAAAATTCCAATCCTGTTCTAAGAAAAGATCAATTTTATTAAAAACAGAAAGAAAGAAAATACATCTGGACCTTAGGCTTTTGCTAGATTTAAAAAACCCACTTACAAAAATTAAACATCAAGAATAACCAAGAGGTCCAGCTTAAAGGTTACAAGCAAAACAGAAAGCATTTGGGGTTCGCACAGAGTAAGCCAATAAGAAATAAACCTAATCACTCCTTTCTAGTCATTTTCTGATTTATGAGTAGGGTTTAGGTATGATCTGATGATTTCCATACCTGACAAAAGCTTTTTTTTCCATCCCTGCCTCTGCTCTGTCCCTGCTCTCTCCGGAGGACAACAGAACAGACAAAGGGAAGTTTTTTCCCAATTTTTAAAAGTTCTAGCCTTCCCATTGGCTCTTTTGGTTAGGCGCCCACTCCTTTCCTTTTACCTGTGGACTTGGTAATCCTTTACAGGTAAAGCAAGTAGAGAACAGCTATTAAGAGGAATTTTATAACTAAGTGGCTTGCTGGGTGTCCACAAAAGGGCGCTACACCTCCTCACTCCCTCATTTATCACGGAAGATGTAAAGGACTTGTGATGAATTAAGTTGCAAGAGATCAGGGAGGTTGCTTTGGGTCTTGCTTTCAGAGCTGCTTATGTTATGGTATCTGCCTGTAGAACACCTAGCACAGTAGTGCCCTGATTCTTGGCTGGAATCCCTAGGCATGCTGCCAAAATACAGTTAATAAAAAGGACATATTACTTATTAATCTTATAACAAATGGGTGTTGCATTCCTCACCAATATTCTGACGTACAGCAAGGAATACCAGCTTCCAGTGGGTGATGGCAGGCAGGAAGTGCACATTAACTCACAGAAAACCCATGACAGACATACAAAAACCAGCAAGCTATTCCAGAGACAAGAGATACAGCTAGGGTGGGAATCATCCCAGAAAACTGTAGAGAGAAAATTATAGCAAATCTTTGTACATGAAGATTATGCACAGGGAGAGGAGGGGACCCAATTCCCTGCTCAAATATCTTGAGGCTCACCACCATCTGTGCTGAAAAACAAGAACAGAAGGCTTCCTACGGGTTCATGTTGCATCCAGTCAAGAATAAGAGAGAAGACTGATTGATGTTTTTAATCAGGATGGGTCAAATGCTGTCCCTGAAACAATTCCGTGGACTTTGGTAGAATTACACCAGTGGTTAACATGTCCCAACAATTCTGTAGCAGGATTGCCAGCCTCTCTCATAATTGCACAATTTAACTTACCAAAAGAGAAAGTACCCAAGACTTTGCAGCCTCCAGAAGTGCTTTGGTTGAGTGTGCCATGTCTGGCATCAGACGCTGGGAAGATGATGAGTTGCTAGGGACCACTCTCTCGTCCGGATCTTACTTCTCTCATTGGGATCTTACTTGCACCCACGATAATGCAGGGAAGGAGAAAGAAGAATCACCAACATCAAGCAGAGTTATCACCTACCTGTTGCCTGAGGTCCACTCTTCACCCTGTTGAGTCACCTGATTGGTTCCAGACCTGATTTGTGTCATGAAGCTCCAGATGCAAGCTGCAAGGAATGGTAGAGACCTTTTAAGTCCTCTAGTCTATACCCCTCACCTATCTTAGGGAGGGAGTAAACCCTTTTTGGTTACAGTCAGTATAGTTATAGTGCCACCTTTACCTATTTACCTTATTTACCTGTGTTCGGAGTCCTATAGCATACCCCATTTACTTACATTGTTTAACTGGTTTTGGTCTAATAAACGTACCTGCGTTTTACTCCGGCACTCCCTTGTTGGTTTTTATTTGGGGTGATCTTAAACCATGATGATAGGTGCGGGTAGAGAGATGAATCTCTCGACTTCTCTCCTGAAGCCAGTCAACACCCTGACCTAATATAGCTATGCCAGTAGATGTTACAAGTGTAGACTGAGCCTGTTTGTGTGTATGGGGGAGAGGTGGGGATTGTTTGTTTTTAATCTTTTACCAAAGAACCCTGGGCATAGCTCAAACAATCCATTCACCATTCATTAATTCCTCCTCTAACATGTGTTAAGCATAATGTTGAGAATCTGACTGAGTGCTTTTCAATTACAGCACATATGCAAAACAATGAAGATCTGACCTATCTTCCTCCCCTCTTCCCCCCAAAATTTCTCTTTGGCTGGTTTTGAACTAAACCGTATTCTATTCTAAGCTGCAGCAGAAGAAAGCTTGTTAAAATGGTGCATAATATGTTAATCTTAGCCTACTGGGTAACTGTAGTTGGAACCTCCTGATGAGAAGCCATGCTCCCCAAGGCTAGTACATGCATGATAAATGTATATTTGGAAAACTGATTAGCACAGCCTTTGCACACTTGGCCAGTTGCATCCTGTTTCCTGGAAGGCTGCCAGACTTAAGCTAAACGGAAACGTAATGGATTGCAGTTTTTCTGTTGGTTGGTTGCAACAGGCTGAATAAACAGGAGTTGCCTTAAGGTAGACTAAGTATTCCTATTTAAAGTCACACAAACCTTGCTTTTGCTTAGTTTTTTGTCTTCTTTCTAGTGCACAATATGTTGTTTCTGTGACAGTGGATGGGATTGGTTTTCAGTTTTTATTTAAAAAAATAATACAGCAGATATTTGACCAAATCCCAAAACAGCCCATTTAGGTAGGGAGCCTAATGCTTTTGGAACCACAACTGCTGCTGTTCATAAATTTGTGGGGAACGGTGTAATTTTGAATAAATTCTAGATTATCAATGTCAATAACTGTCTGCTGATATAATTTGGTGCTCTATGCTCACTTATGTTTCTGTTTATTTAAGAGTTTCTGTTTTGATTTTTAAAAAAAGTTTGCATTTCCTTTTAATAAATAGCTGTGTTTTGGAGATAACTGGCAAAATACAGGTTCATAAGTACTCATTATACACTTTACAGGGAGCCAACATGTTTTATACATATTTGTTCTCAGTGCGTTTTTAGGAAATCATTAAAAAGAAAGACCTGAACACTTAAAAAAATTTAAATCTAAATTTAATACAAACCATTTACGGCAACTAGTGGGGAAATGTAGGACTGAACTTATTTGATTTTCATTCTATGCAAGTTTTTCGGTTGTTTGAGTTCTAAAAAATAAAAAATTATGAGATTTAAAAAATATATATTGATCAATGTCAGATCTTTTTAGGGTTTTTTTGGCCTTCTGTTGTCAAAGCCTTTAGACTGCACTTGGGGCATGTTTCAATTTTTCTCTGTAACTCCGACGACTAGAAACTGATTTTAACAAAACAAACAAAAAAAGCTGAGTGTCTTGTATATATTTACCTGTCTCCAGGAAAGAACACACAGTGACAATATGACTTGCCATAAAATTACAAGAGAGCTTTCTCTTGTCTTATACTTGCATTGTAAGCAGTTTGTGGGCAGGGACCATCTTTTTGTTCCTCAGTGCCTAACACAATGGGGTCCTGGTTCATGACTAGGGTTCTAGGTGCTAGGTTCATGCTATTAATAATAGAGTTAGCAACACACTGCGTACTTGTACCTCTGCAGTTTGTTGTATTTGAAAGGGTGGAAAAGAGTAATTTTTTAAAAAAATTGGGAAACATGTACAGCACCTGGCACAATGGGGCCATAGCCTTGATTAAGGTTTTTAGGTGGGATTGTAATTTAAAAAAAACTAGTGTGCCTGAACAATGCTTAATAAAATTCCAAGTCTTCGTGTAGTTAAATCGTTCCATTCATTTTAGTGGGGCTTCTTTTCTTGCATGCTTTTTACACTCTTGCTTAAGTCTTTGGAGTATCGGAGTCTACAGCTGCGATTCTCCTGATGGATTCTGACCATGACCATCCTAAACCATGTTGTCAAACCTTAGACCTGGGGGGTTTATTTATGCCACCAGTGTCCAAGTGACATCTGTGGAACAAATTCACAAAAATAATAAACTCATTTTTTCTTTGGCTTGCTAGTACATGGACACTGATATCACTTGTTACACCATCACCTTCCTGTTCACATAGGACAGTCACTGCCCCATTTGTTTTATATATAAAACTAGCAAAAATACCCGGCGTTGCTCGGATCCGTTGGGGGGGGGGGAGGAGGGAGAGAGCTGAGCAAGTGCGGGGTCCGTTGGAGGGGGCGAGGGGGGAGAGAGCTGAGCGAGTGGGGGGACCGTTGGAGGGGGGAGAGAGCTGAGCGAGTGGGGGGACCGTTGGAGGGGGGAGAGAGCTGAGTGAGTGGGGGGACTGATGGAGGAGGGTGTTATTACATCATAACTATGTCACAGAGAACAGCAGCTGTTAAGCTGCTGCCCAGCTGATGTTAATGGGCTTTAAAGAATTTCACCTCTAGGGGGCGTCAGAGGTGAGATTTGAAAAAATTTCAATTCTTACCCTGATTAGGACCCTAAAGCCTATAACTGTACCAAATTTCAAGTCTCTAGCTCAAACGGTGTGGAAGGAGTGGGAGCTGCGGGGGTTTGACAGCTCCCCGCAGTGGGGAGCCGGGCGGGAACTGACAGCCCGCCCGCAACTGTCAACCCCCCCCCCCGCCCGGCTCCCCGCTGCGGGGAGCTGGGTGGGTGGGGGGGTTGACAGTTGCGGGCGGGCTGTCAGTTCCCGCCCGGCTCCCCACTGCGGGGAGCCGGGCGGGAGCTGTCAACCTCTGCGGGGAGTGACAGCTCCTGCCCGGCTCCCCGGGGCGGGAGCCAGCAGCCCCCAATAACGGATTTCGGATGCATCGGAAATTTTGTCCGTTGCAGCCGAAGTCCGTTAAATCAGGGTCCGTTAAATCGAGGGTTTACTGTATCTCCCCTCTAGAAACACTATGCTAGTTTTTTCCCTTTGATGCTGGATCAATTTACAGTTCTCTGGAACAGAGATGATCATTTGTAATCTGCTGCTAACTTTTTTTTTTAAGAAGAGTGAGTGATAGTAGTCAGAAACAATTATTGTTTTGTACAAATGTTCCCATTGTATGTTTCCATTATATAATCTACACTGAGGCCTTCTGATCTCAATTTAGATAATAAAGCAAATAAGGAAGCTAATATTTTGGCTGACATGATCCTTTATTGTAATGTTCTCATTCTTCAGCAGCTAGGGATTGCAGTTAGGGATTACCAGGTGTTCTGCATTTTATCATCTTTTGCCTTAATAAAACATTTAGTGTTGCAAATATTAGGAACTCAGCAAAGCTAGACCACACAGCAAGTACCAATCTGGAAGTTGGCAAAAGGTTTGAAGAAAATACAAGGGGAAAAATAAGTAGCTGAAATTCTATTGATTGAGTGGTTTTTTTCACCTTGTGTTCTATGCCTATTATGGTGACTATTAATGCTAGTTTGTTAACGTGGATTGCATTCGTATCTAGGAGAGACTTGGCCCCATTGAAGTCAGAGAGCTTTGTGATTGATTGACTTCAGTGGACCCAGACTATCGCCCCAAAGCTAGTGGTGAACATCATCTGAATTCAGTGCAAACCTTTTTCACATCCTTCTGTCGAGTAACTATTGCTGCTCGACTGCATAGTTTCTTTAGAACGGGGTGGGCAAACTGTGAATGGGGTGGGCACATCAGCCTGCGGTACCGTCCTGTCCGACCTGCCTGAGCTCTCGGTTGGGGAGGCTCCCCTGGCCACACTCTTGCCTTCCCCCTCTCCTGCAGAGCCTCAGTGCGCCATGCCGCCAGCGCTCTGGACTGCTCCTGGGCAGCGTTGCAGTTCTTGCCGCTTTGAGCGGCATGGTAAGGGGGCGGGGCTGCAAGCTCCAGCGGGCCATGCGGCCTCCATACACACTGCCCTGAGCAGCATGATAAGGGGTCCTGGCCGGGGTTGGGGGGGAGGGTTAGATAGGGGCAGAGAGCGGTTGGCTGGGGCAGAAGTTCTGGGGGAGGTGGTCAGGGGATGGGGAACAGGGGGGATTGGCTAGGCATGGGAGTTCTGGGGGTCTGTCAGGAGGCGTTTGGGTTGGGACAATCGGGACAGGGAGCAGGGCGAGTTTGGTATGGGGTGGAGTCCTGGGAGGGCAGTTGGGGGGGGGTGTCTTGGGAGGGAGTGGTCGGGGATAAGGAGTGGGAGGGCGTTGATGGGTTGCGGGTTGTGAGGGGGACAGTCGGGGGCAGGAAGTGGGTGGGGGTCGGTTAGGGAGCGGGGCCTGGCTGTTTGGGGAGGCACAGCCTTCCCTACCTGGTCCCCCATACAATTTTGCAACCCTGATGTGGCCTTCAGGCTAAAAAGTTTACCCACCCCTCCTTTAGAAGCTGGTGGCTAGATTAAGAACAAATGGATAACTGAGTATTCTTTTCACCTCGGCTATGCTGGAAGCCTCAGGAACGTATTGATAGCAGTTAACTCATTTTTCAAACCCAGGTTCATAAGAAGAATCTTAACTCATCTGTTGGTGTTAGTTTTACATTTTCAGTCGCTCGTTTAATTGCTGATAAATAAGGGGCTGAAGAATGAGGAGGCCTTCTGATTTTGTTCACAGGATTATGTTCTTGAGGTGATACCGACTTTATTGTTTTTTTGAGAAAGGGTGGCTGGTGGGAATATAAACATTCTTAAATTATAAAGGAAAATCTCAAATTGGAAAGAGTCTGCATGAACACTCTAGTTTCTGAGAGCTGCTTCTTCATGTATTGCATTAATCAGATAACTATAGTAAAAGTAAGAGGAAAGTATATGATTATATGGGTTGATCCCAAATTTAGGTCCAGAGAAGTGAATTTAATACGTTATGCTTTAGTAAAAATGTGTAATTGTGAGTGAATGGTGATAAATGTGAGGATCGCAGATATGGTATAATCTGATGCAAGTTTTGATGCATTGATGATTTCATCTATTAGACAGTGGTAAATGTACTGTATTTTCAGAGTCTGAATTATTATTCCAATTTTTTTCCAGACGACTGGCTGGCAATGACCTTTCTTTTATCCATACGAAGGCCTTGTCTGGGTTGAAAGAACTCAAAGTGCTGTAAGTAATCAAATTTTAGAGCTTCACAGTTAGCTGTGTACTTTCTTCTTGCACAGTCAGCATGTTTACAGATAGGCTGGACAGAAACAGATTTTTTTGTTCAGACAGTACAGTAACATGAAATCTTTACTGCTTTGTTATATTTGGGGAGTGCTAATCTTGAAGATGATGTGCATTCAATAATAAAAACAGTTGTCACCTGGATTAAACTGTAATTATTACATTTTATTGGAGTAATAGTGTTTGACTCCCAGATATGTCTTGTGGTAGAAAAATACTAACTGTTAGACCACAGGGTGTCTCTTTTTCTCCTTCCTCTCTGACTATCCTAAACAGAGAAACAACGGACTCAAGAAAGTTCAGAGGAAGCCACCAAGGCTTTTCTCCTATCCCATCAGGAGTTCAGACACTCAGTAATGTGTGTAGTATGAGAGTATAGGAGTTTGGGGTGTCATTCCAACTCCCTCTAAAAAGAATACAACACTGCCAGTCTAGTGCACTCCTGTAACTGACATTGACCGGTAGACGGATTTCTAAGAGTACCTCTACAGTGCAAAAGTAGGAAGAAGTCGATTTATAGAAGTCGATTTTTCGGAACAGATTTTATACAGTCGATTGTGTGTCCCCACTAAGCACATTAAGTCGGTGGAGTGCTTCCACAGTACCGTGGCTAGCATAGACTCTTGGAGCGGTGCACTGTGGGTAGCTATCCCACAGTTTCCACTGCACATTGGCATTCCGTTTTTTTCAACGGAGTTCTGTCTGCACAGATTCTTCTCCCCATTCTGCGATCAGATCCAGTACCTCCCATTCGGTCCATGCTGGAGCTCTTTTGTGATTCTGGGACTGCGGGAAATGAAATTCAGAAGTTCCCGTGGTTTTTCCTGGGTACCTGGCTAGTGCATCTGAGTTGAAAGTGCTGTCCAGAGCAGTCACAATGGAACATTCTGGGCTATCTTCTGGAGGCCAATACCGTCAACGTGCGTCCACAGTACCCCAAGTTCGAATCAGTGAGGTTGATTTTACCGCTACTCCCCTTGCTGGGGAGGAGTATAGAAATTGACTTTAAGAGCCCTTTAAGTCGACAAAATGGGGTTGGTTGTGTGGACGGATTTAGCTTTAATTTGACATAACGCCACTAAATTTGACATAATCGTGTACTGTAGACCAGGCCTAAGTGAGGCAGTAGTAATGTGCAACTCTCGCTGTGCCCTTTTTGTCCCTAGCAAATGAGAATATCCACTACAGCTGCTGCTCCATAGTTAAGGCTGAAACTAGCTTCCTATTATAAACCAGATTTTAAAAATGAAACTAATCTGTGTCCTGAACTGTTAGCGATTGGGTAACGGGGTATATTTACACAAAGGCTGGCCCAATAGAGTAGGGATACAAAGAGGCTGAGAGAAGACCCCCTGAGGGGAAAAAAGGGAAATCTTCAGTGAGGAGAGATGCATAGGCCCAGGAGTAAGAGGGAGGACTGAGAAACTCAGCATCTTCAATAATGCTACAGGAGGTTTTGTAAGGTAAATGCAGGGAAGATACTCAAAACCGGGCTCTATAAGGTATCACAAGCACAGGCGCCGGCACTTTCCAGTGTGCCATGGGGTGCTTGATCCCTCATTCTATCCCAAGCCCCGCCCTCACTCCACCCCACAAGGCCCTGTCCCTCCTCGTCCTGCCCTGTTCCATCCCCCTCCCCTGCGTGTGTCATGCCCTTTCCACCCAGCACCTCCTACATGCTGAGAAACTCAGCTGACCGTAGAAGGCATGGAGAGAGAGGGTAGGGGAGAGGCTGTCCATGGGGCCTATGGGGGGGGGGGTCCACTTTTCCCCTGTAGGTGCTCTAGCCCTAGAGCACCCACAGAGTCAGGGTCTATGGTCTCAGCTGGGCACCCAACATTTTTGTTAATTCTTACAAAATTTAAACCCAAGTATGTTCGGTGACTGTTAATGTACTTCCATAGTTACACTTACACAAACATCTATTGACCCATTTCATACCAGCAAACATGTCAGCCATTGAAATACTGTTGATAAAAAATTCATACTGTGAATGTGCTTAGAAACTCTTTATAATCGGCACGTTATGCAAATATAATTATTAAAATAAATTATACTTCGGTGCCATTCTTCTAGAAATAGAGGAAACCACCATGAAAATGCAAGCACCAGTAAATAATAAAATGCCATTTATTAGAGCAAATTGAGGTCCAGTGTAAATTATTGCAGCTCCCAATGAAGTCAAGGGGAATTGCAACTGTTTATATCAGAGATGATTTTGGCCTGTTATATTCAATAAATCTGGCCCATTGTTTAATTAATGGAAAATTGTGTAAGGAGCTGAAGGAAAACATTTTCACTATTCTATTAAAAGTATCATTGAGTATTTTGTCGTGAGAATTCCATAATGCATTTTCTTGTGCAAAAAGTCCACTAACGAGGAATATAAACTCTTATGTCAAATAGAAGATACTTTAAAGACTATTGTGAAAGTCTTTCACTAACAAAGATTCTTCTACAGAACCCTACAGAACAATCAGCTGAAGACTGTACCTAATGAGGCCATTAGAGGACTAAGTGGTTTACAATCCTTGTAAGTTTTTTTTTTTTTTAAATTTTATTTTGTTCCTCTTCCCTCTCTCTGCTTATCTCCCTTCTGTTCCTGCCCCAAGAACCCTATATACATATTTGCTGCATTCTAGAATACATTGAAATGCAATGATTTATGTAAAATAATGATTGTGGGCTTTTTAATATGTTAATTTTAAGTGGAGCAGAAGTTTCAATCAAGCACAGAAAGGAATTTCTCATGTTATCTCTGAAAAGAATAATGTCATAAAACCATCCATAAGAGAGAATGTAAATACAATGCAGGTATGGAAGGACACACTGGATTATTCAGCATGTCCTAAGGTATTTAAGCAACTTAAAGAATTGTGTAGAAGTGGTGCGTGTCTTTCGTGGTTGGAGAGGAGGTGTTTTGCTTCCTGATGGGAGCATTGGTTAAGATTTTCATATCATTCATTTTAATGGAATTAATTTAAATTCTGTAGGCTGATAAGGAAATCCCCATGATTATTTCCAGCCACCCACAAAGTATCGTACAGGGGCTTTTATCGTATTATGGCTTTTGGTGGTTTGATTCTTGCAGGGCATTTTGTTCAGATCTTGATGGTCAATTGCACCTCTGTACAAGGTGAATGTTTTTCATTTTGGTATATATACTTCATGGGTTTTTTCTCCCCTCTCCCTTTCTACTTTCTGTTCTTTGCATGCCAGAATCCTGGTTTCTGCACAAAGGCCCTCTCCCCTCTGCAGTCTGTCATGGAGCACCAGTTGTACAGCTACTTCTCCACTCCATAAGCGGGGATCTTGGGCACTGCAGTCTCATAGTTGTGATCCTCTGGGCTGTGCTCCTCTAGGCCCCTGCCTTTCCCCTCCTGCTCTGGAAACCAAAAGAACCTGCCCCAGGCAGTCTAAGAATGGGCTACAGCATGCAAGTATGTGGCATTGATTTATGCAGCCTCTCTGCACCTCCGGCCTGCTGTTCTGCTGCTTCTTGGATGCTACACACACAAAAGATGGTTGGGGTTGTGTGCAGAGCTTGAGCATTGCAGAATAACACATAGGCATTTATCCACATCTGGTGGTGAGAGTCAGTCCATGGACCATCCAGCCTTTGTGGACCCCAGAGTAGGGCTGATGTGGTATCCCCCATCCCCATCAGTTTTGCGGCCTTTTCTTGATACATCTTTAAGTGAACCTCTGTACATATCTCTGGAGAGAAGATGTGTGTTATCTGCCTGAATTTAAAAGGACTACAGCTGAAGTGCAGGGATGCCTCATGCTAAGACGAAAACACTTCAAATAATGCTTCATTGTTGTGATGTGCTCCCTATCGAATAAAAAGTTTTAGGTTGGGTTTTTTTTTTTTTTTAATCAATATGCTGCTGGTGTTGCAGAAGAGATTATATCCCTTATATTCTCGTGGTCTAGAATCTATACGTTTGATCTGTACTGAATATGCTGTTGTTTTCAACTACATACAGCACTTCTGATTAAACAGTCCTGTAATTAAGCCTCAGATTATTTAACCTAGCAGTTGATGGTTTGATAACAATTTCTGATTAAAAGAAAAAAAGAAAAACTAAGGCAATAGTATTGAATGAACAAATTAATCCAGAGTCATTCTCTATAATGTGTTTATTAAAATTAAATGAATGAAGTGAAGGTTACCCTAACAGGTGTATTGGGGACAGAGGAGCTATAGGTGATGTGAATGTTAGAGAGTTTGAAGAGGGGGACACTAACAAAAAAAAACCAACCTATTTTTCCCCCCCTTTTCAGATCCCAAGTTGAGTTTACGGGACTATCAATTAGGAAATTTATTAAGCATCTGGATGTCATTGGGCATAAATATTGGAATCCCATAATAACATGTTAGCAGTAATTTTTCAGACTATTTTTTTCTGTAGAAAGAGGGATTCAAATTAGATTTGTGTTTCACTCCATTCCCAAGAGGCCATTTGTCCACAGTACAACACAACAACTTGTTACAATTGGCAGCCACTTGATATCAATATTATGGTGATGTTTTAGTTTGAGACAGGTACATTGGTAGATGTGTATCTGGAAAAATATGTAAGGCAAATTGTGCTGGGACTTAGAATATACTGTGTCTTTCATGGATACTAAAGTTTCCATTTATAATAGAACAACAATAAATTAGGGATCAATTCTGCAAACCCACAACTCACAGTGATTTTGAAGGGGCACTTCATTCAATGGGGTTGCAGGATTGGGCACATAATTTCCACATCAGAAAATATAAAAACATTTATACGAGTGTTCTTCTTTATTAATAAGATCATTTTTGAAATAGGAATTTGCCCTAAAAAAATAAAAACAAGTATCTAAGGCCCCTCAGCTAGGATGATCTTTGTATAAAAGTTAGTTGTTTGCATGATGGATGCCAGAAAATTGCTGTGACCTCAGTTTTTATAAAATCTCCATTCAAAAACTACAAGTTTAAACATCAATTAATGGGCGGTGTTTTGGCAGTTCCCCAACTTGCTGTGAATGAAGCTTTAAGGGAGATTTTTTTCTTGGCGAAAACGCACATTATTCTTTCCTTAACCTTTCAGAATATATTGATAACCATTGGGTTTGTGGTTCCTGTGTAGCTGTATAGCCTTTGTTTTATAGCATGAAGATGCAGACTGCATACACAGTTGCCACATTGTATGTGTTCATGATTCCCGTAAATGTACCTGGTTTGAAATAAATAAAATAATTACAGAAGCTTTACAATTCTTAATGTTTGCATGGTTGCTGGACAGTAGCCAGTGTGGTTCTGAATACACAATGGCAACTCTATATTTTCTGTTGATATTGGCTATTTTCCCAAGTCTCTCTTCCTGAGGAAAGCTAGAATATAGTCATTATTTATGAAGAGTGCAGTTTACCAAAATGAAGGGTTACAGTGAATGGAAACCCGCTTTTCAACACCTCAGGATGCTTTATCTGCAATGATGTGCTTTCACATTGCAAGCTGCAATGATGTCTTTGAGCTAAAACATGGCTCTCGCATGTAAATTACCAAGATAAATTGCACCAATTTGTTTTTTCTTATCCAAATTATATCTGGTGCTGCTAGCACAGGAACCTGTCAAATGTGGAGCCCAATTAATGAAATTGGTACTATTGCTTTTTGGCTTACTGTCAAATATTAACAGTATATGCTTGTTGCCATGTTTGGCATCTGTTTCTTATACAGGTAGATAAATGACCTTGTTCCCATCTGAGATTAGGAAATGGATGCAGAAAAGTTAGACTTGCTCAAGGTCACAACAGGAATGAGTGGAGGTGTCAAAGACAGAAACCGAAGAAGAGTCTCTCTTCCACTTTTACCCATATGCACAGCTCCAGCAGTCTACCGTGGCTATTGGGAGCCAATGGAGAATTGCCTGGTGTGGGGCCTGCACAGAGCCACCATATGCAGCCCTACATGCCTGCCTCACAAGCCACAGCGTCAGAGGCATGTTGGGACAGGAGGGTGGGTATCTCTATAGCACTTGCTGATTTTTGACCTGTAATAGAAATTGTAGGGGAAGTTCTGGGGATGCTGGCGTAAATTAGAGCAACCCCTGGACTACTCTGATTTATGTCAAAGGCCATGCTAGCCCCCAGCCAGTCCAAAATCTAAAGCAACTTTTACTCTCTTCCTAGGTTGGAGTCATAGCAGAGGATTTCTCCTCAGGTCCTCTGACTGTATTAAAACCCTGACATGCTAAAACTATACAATGAACCATGAGGTATGCCTCATTTAGGTATGCCGAATAGAAGAATCTTTTTATCCAAGGACTTTATAATGTTTTATAAAGTTGTATTACCCAATTATTCCACACAGAACTGAAGTGAAGGGCTTGGCTCAGTAGGCCAGCAGGGAATAGAAACCCAGATTTTGCTTAACTCCAACCTGTTCCAAAACCCCAGACAGCATTGACAGATATCATTTTGCTGAGAGGAAAATTAAACCAGCCATCTTTAATGTTTTGAGCAGAACATTAAAGTTCGCAAATATTTCAATATTTTTAAAGTAGCATTAAGTAGATGCTCCTGCTTCACTGTTTTGCATGGAGTTATTTGTCGTGGAAGAGTTCAGGTGTGCTAAGTGGAGGGACAAGAGGCATGTTCAAGTTGTGTTAAAAGACCTCCTCTTGTATTGCAACACCATTTGTCCTTCAGTTACAGGAAAAGAGCTGTCTGCATATGGAGCTCAGTCTCTGCAACCTCACTCCTTCTGCTTTCTGGTTCTACCATATTTCCATTTTCCCTCAAGATCCTAAATTTCAGTTCTATAGACACCGTGGCTGCGATTTTCAAAGCTTCCCAAAGGATTTGGACACTCTAGTTCCTATTCATTGTAATGGGATTTGGGTATCTAAATCCATGAGTTGGCTTTGAAAATCTTAGCCAGTAGCAATCAGAGTATCAGAGAAGTGCATTGTACTGATGACTTTGCATAACTGTAGTACAGGAACTACTGTTGTTCTTCCGGCAGTGATAGCCTCATTTGTGGCCTTCTATATAGATAGATAGATATAAAAATAATTACAGTATTCCATAGTAGCTGAAAACATTGCAATGTGCTGTTGTTCATAAAGGATTTTTGCTGATCGTCTCTATAACATTTTTACATATAAGTTAGTGAGAAGTGTGAAAAAATATTCAAATGCATGTTTGTTAAAACCTAAATGCCATTATTTCCTGGCTTACTTCCTGCTAAAGTGACACATTCCACTGTCCTTACTCATGTTGGATAGTACCTTATTCCAGGTTGTCCAATGACTCACGGACATAAGGTGATAGAACCCGTCCTCCAGAATCTACTCTAAAGGACCTCTGTTTCTCCTCTCTTGTTCCTGAAGTGACAATGCTGTATTTTGGCATGGCCGTCATTCCTCCAGCAATGTACCAATGTTGCATCATAAACAGGTACAAGCAGCAGGAAGATTGGGTAGGGAAAGGTGGGGTGGAGGTGTTTTCTATTTAAATATCCAACATAATAGAGAGAGCCCAACAAATTGCTTTTGGAAGTAAATGAATTTGTCTCCTCTTGGCTCATCCATCTGACTTGAAATGAAAATACATCTTTTAAATCAAAAACTTCAATTCCAAAATATCAGTGATAGGAAAAAAACATCTCATGCAGTGACTACAATGTCAGTATTCATAATTCACTGCGTTGGTGATCTAAGCAAACCAAAGCTGAAATGTTCCTTGTATTACTATGTAATCATACTGTAGTCTTTCCTGCCATGCCAAGTTGTTAATTTCACTGGCTTTTTAATTAAGGAGGGTAGATTTGCTTGCATTAAAATATTTTTAAGAGGTGAAGTTTAATGCAGTCTGTTTTAGTTATTAAAGATTGCTTTGCTCACTATACATATATAATTTACACTCTCACACATGCAGATACACACACAATGCACACAACATACTTTCATTGGCTTGAGTCTATACAACAAACTTCTGATGGCACAGGTAGGTTGGTCAAGGGGTGATGCTTCCTGACCAATATATCTGTGCCGGCAAAAGCCGTCAATGTAGATTCAGGTACACCATGAAAACTACAATTTTACCAGTAGCTTATTTTGCTCCAGACAGGAATAAGCTTTACTTACACAAGTGTAGTAGGAACACTGTCATTCATTCTATATGTATATTAAATTGTGCTGACTGGCTATAAACAAGGAGGTGGGGAACAGGGAATATTCAGAATATTTATACTTTTAACCTGTAAATGAAATACAAGTTCAGATATGCTGAATTGCCTGCTCCGCCCCAACATTATTAAGAATAGTAAATGTTTGAGTGCTCTTTTGAGCTGTGTGCTAAAGGAAGTAAATGATCGTTTAATATGCAGCTGTTTAAATGTACTCCTTCATGGACTTTACAGAACTGTTGAGTGAGGAGAGCCTTGTTTTCCATACAGTGTGTGTACCTTCAGGAGCCGTTTCACTTTAATCTGAGTTGTGGGGTGTGTTTTAGCTTCAGGAATCCCTTCCAATTTTGTACCTTATCTACTAATTGGGTTTACGTGCGGAATTGCATTCTAAATGTTTTAGTGAAGAATCAGGGAGTGAGCCATTTAGAAACTGAATGCACCAGCATCTTTTTTTTTTTTTTAAACTATGACTGTGGAAGAAAGTTGACTCTGTTTACCTCCGTAGTCGTCATTCTGATTGGCCTATCAATTGTTTTATGGTTCTATTTACAAGGCATGTGGGTGAAAGATTAACACCCAACACAACTCCAATGTGTTGAGATAACTTGCAGCAAATTTTAAATGTCAGCGATCATACATACGGAAAAACCTACCTAGCAAACCAAACCTGTCAATTGAATAAATTAGTTTCTGAAACACTCGGATATTTGCTGAAACCTCCATGCTTTGAGTGGAGCAAATCCATGTATTTGTCTCTATTAGTACTTGAGATATAGAGAGCAGCTGCTAGATGTAGTTAGCAAATGGTACTTGTGAAGTCATTTTATTAGAGTATTTTTTAAAAGTGCTTTTTCTTAACACAGTAGATTTAGTTGTTCTACATTCTAACAGAATTTCCATTGTATCCAGGCTTAACAGTACTTCACTTTGAAAATCTAAAATCTACTCCAGAGTTGTTTGAGTGATTTTCCTTGTGGCTTTTGAAGTAGCACTTGAAAGGAGCAAAGTTCATTACTGATTGCAATTGATCAAAAGTAGTTTAACACAAGTGTACACTCAGTAGTGATTGCCTTCTATTAATATCAACATTTAACTTTCCCTGTTAGTATAATACTGTTACATTTCCAGAACCATGTAAACTGAAGAATGGGGAGGGAGTAGTGTGATTGAAAACACTACCTGGAAAGGAAAACATCAGCTCCTTGTGTTTTTTTGACAGCTTAGTTCTAAACAAAGCTGTGAATTTCTTCCCTCTAAAGGGAAGGGGAGGGCCAGTGTCTGGGAATACATTTATCATTAACATTACTAAAATGATGCTTATGAGATTTTTGATCCGTTGGCCATCTTGGCATGATGGATTTTGCTAGGGGGAGGGTGGGGTGGTATGTGGCCCGGGTCTGTTACGGGAAATCTGAAGGAAGGGCTGGCCGGCCAACCAGGGCCTGCCTATATTGCAGTGGACCATCTGATTGATTGCCCTTTAAGAGATAAGACAGAGCTGCCAAATACCAGTTACAGGCTGGGTGGAGAGTTGCTTAGTGCTGTAAGGGAGATTTGGATTTTGTCGTCTTCCCCCCCCCCCCCCCCCCCAGGTTATGCTGTGTGCTCTCCCCTCCTGACTTTATTTACATTTGTCCCTCCGTTTTTTCACCTCCTTCCAGTCCTACTGGTATCATGCACACCTGCAAAACGCCATCCTGTGCCTCTCAATCAGTCACTCTAATTATTAGTGCTCCCTGCTCTGACAATCACCCAGGCTTGCAGCTGTGAGCTGAGCATCAGTCAGGGCGTGGGGGGAATACAAATTAAACAGTGCATGAAGCTCTCCTTTTGTGAGTGCATGACGACTCCTTCCTGCCATGTTTCAGAAGTTAGTGAAGGAAAGGAACAGACTGGGGAAACAACACAGAATGGACGAGGCAGGCAGTGGAAGGTGCTCCAGCTGTTCCAGGAGAAATCCCAAATATGGGATACTCCTGCTACAGGAAGAAATAGTCCTATCCCAGGATATCACCGTTTGGACAGGTGACCAAGGAATTGAGCTTTGATACAATTGTTCCCCAGAACCTTCAGTTGGAGAGCATTACTGTAGCATGCTCTTGCTGCGTGTCCTTTCAGTGTGTGCTTAATGAAAAATCCACACCCCTCATTGACGTGGTTCTACTGTCCCTAGCCCTCCCCTCCCCCGTAGACTATGTCAGCAGGAGAGCTCTCTCCTTTTAGCTTAAAGCATTTCACCAGACGGGCTACAACCGCACAGCCGTATCGATGCAGCTATGGCAATGTAAATTTGTAGTGTAGACCTGCCGTTGATGGTTTATAATCTACCATTGCATGTCTCAAAAAGCCGCTGCTTATCAAGCCGTCAGTGTGGATTGTGAGGAGCTTTTTACTGTAGGATTGGTTTCTAAGGCTGCAGTTACTGTGATTTGCTTTACATTTTGTTGGGCTCCCTGTGCAACAGAAAGCCATTACATTTGCCTCTTTATTTAGGGGTTAACTGTGTTTGTACTAAAGGTTGTTTCCCGTTGTGTTTAGGAAAGTTGTAGTCCACGTGTCATGTTTATATCCCACAATTGGGTTGTACCCTCCATGACTGGTGCATCCTCAGCAGATTGTGTTTGAGAGTTTTTATAAGCAATTTAAATGTGTTTGATTCAAAATCATAACTTGATAGGTGGCAGCTGCAATAAAAAGATAATTCAAAACCACCAGGTTGATCTCCACTTTTGAGAGAGTAAGAAATATCTGGAAAGGAAAACAGCAGCTCCTTGTGTTTTTTGACAGCTTAGTTCTAAACAAAGCCAGTTTGGTAGTTGAAAGCTGTTAAGCTTGCAGGTTTGGTATCTTTTAAATCTAATTTTAATGTTGTGCTCTTATGAAAACTACAGGACACCTGGGTTTCTCTCCTACTCTCTCTCTTTCCCTCCCTCATTTGTGCAGTTTGGGCTTATATGAGAATGGAACCTGACAGGTAATAATAGTAAAGATGACAGCTCAGCAAATAAACTCTGAATTTATAGACTAAAATGTAAAGTAGGCCTCTCGCAAGCCAATGCCTATAGGGAAGCTGGAATTGGAGTAGCTTCTAAAAGATTAAGGAATTTAAGTATATGCTGCAAACTGTAATTTAAACACATGAATTTTTATCGTTAACACTTTAAAGGACAAAAAAGATAATTTTGTAAACCTACAGTCCAGTGAGGAATATTGGCTCTCTTGTTCTACTTAGTGTTAGTAAACCTCTCCCTATCCCATCTTCCATAAAGCAAGAATATTGACTGTTATCTTTAGCAAGAATATTATATGGTAGTTACCAAATGTTTAGGGTTTTTTATTTTATTTTTCTTTTCAGTTTGATTTTTAAGTTATACCAACATTTATAGTACAGGTTAATTTAAAAAATGCATGTTCAGATTAAATAGCTGCATTATAGCCCTTTTTGAGAGTGCCAACATACTTTAGGTAAAATTTTGTCATTTGAAGGGAAAAAAATAGATTTAGACTAAACTGTGGCATACAACATCTCAGGGAAACAAAAAGTAGCACAACTATTAAAATCTAGGTAAGTTGCGAGTGCCACAAAAAAATAAAAAAAAGAAGGAAACACTTTGGGGCCTGGTCTACACTAGGAACTTACTTCAGTATGACTACATCTCTCCAGGGTGTGAAAAATCCACACCTCTGAGAGACACAGCTATGCTGACCTGACTATTGGCATAGACAGTGCTAGGTGGAAGAATTCTTCCATCCACCTAATTAAGTCTCAGGGAGGTGGATTACCTATGCCAATGGGAGAAGCTCTCCAGTCAGCGTAGGTAATGTCTACACTAAGTGCTACAGTGGCGTAGCTGCAGCGTGAGCCATCATTTTGTGTAACCATAAAAATATCCAGATTGGTTCTTTAATATAATTTTACACAGTGTTAAGGCATGGGTTTATCCTTTCTGTGAAAACTGTAGCTGTAATACTTATATTTCCAAATTGTTTTGTCAATCATCCCCTTGGACCTCTGAAGAACCTAGGGTAGTGACACTCAGTCTCAAAGAAATGGAGAATCACTTTGTAACTGGAGAGTTGCTGAGAGGCACAAAATAATCATAGATAAATGTTCTAACACTGCTTTGCGGTGCTGACTTTCTGACCTTGCATCAATACTTAATGCTGTTAACACCATGTCAACATCATGTATGAGCATGACACAATGATTATTTTTCTTACTCCCTATGACTCCATAACACATTTCCCATGTCACCATTCATATCCTTCTGTCACAGAAAAAATTGAGGGAGGCTTTTCCCCTCTGCTTTCCCCCTTCAAAATGTATGATTGCAAGGGACTAGTCAGAACCACTTTTTTCTTGCTTGGGGCCTAGAACAGTCATTTGTGGCTTGAGCGCCAGGGGTTTAACATCATTGATGTGGAAATAGCAAAATACTCAAACCAGTGGCTGATCCCATTTGGAGATCAGGTTCTAAGCCTTGAAGAAGTCTCATAACAGTGTCTGAGCATAGATTCGCAGAAGTGTAGGGGTGGAAGGGACCTCGAAAGATCACCTCATCCAGTTCCTCTCTCCCCTCCACCCTAAGCACTGAGATAGATGAAGTAAACCTAGACCATCCCTGACAGGTCTTTGTCCAACCTGTTTCTAAAAACCTCCAGTGATGGGGATTCCACAACTTCCCTTAGAAGCTTGTTCCAGAACTTAACTACCTCACAGTGAGACACATTTTCCTAATATCTGACCTACATCTCCTTTGCAACAGATTAAGTCCAATGCCATCCCGTGTTGTGATAGAATTCAGCAGAGTGAACTAGGGATGAAGTATCAGTTATCTTTTACTCTGAATTTCCATGCTGTAGTTGGCTTACATCATAAGCTAAACATTGCAAGGCGCCTTCCTTTTTCAGCCCTTTAGCTGTAGAGCTGACAGCTCACTGAGATATTTTACAATTGAATATGCCCGAGCAAATGTAACTTGGTGAACATCTTTAGAAAAGAGACACTGAAAATGCACACCTCCCTGCAGCAGAAACAAGACCTGTCGATGAGTAATCACAGGGACCGAGAGGCATGTGTCTCAAAAGTATGTTGATTTATGAAAAAAGAACGAGGGCATTTGTTGAAGAAATGAGCTGGAGAGATTTGCTCAATTGGAAAATAATTCTTTTGATCTTCAGGGAGGTGTGTGACTTTGGGAGGGGGAGAAAGAGACACAGGTAATTTCTAGTTTATTTTTTTTCCCCCTAAGGGAGTCGTAGCCTTTTTTTATCAGCAGACATTTAATTTCTCTGAAATGTCCTAGTCTCAGTGCCGACTAAAAGTATTCACAAATAAGGTTGTACATACCTGCCAGCTCATGGGGCTGGCCAATGATACACACTATAGGAATTAACTCTTTGATGTATAGCTATAGCGGTAATGGGACCTTGCTCATCTTTAAAAGGGGGGGGGGGAATAAACCCATGGGCTTCAGAACATTTAAATTTCCCACTTCTTAAGCTTGTGTGTTTATGGCTTACTTTGCTTCATTTAATGGCGTTTATTATTAAACAGGAATTCAGCTTCTGCTGTTCTTTTCCCCAAAAGTCTAAAAGATTTAAATTGTTCTAACACCAAACTCCCTTTGCATAAGCCAACTAGGGAAATGTGGTCTAGACTAAATTACTATAAGGAGGGTGCACAACTGATTGAAAGACCATTTTCAGAGGATAGTTATCAATGTTTTGCTGTTAGACTGGAAGGCCTGTCAAACTAGTGTGGCTCTGCAGAGGGGTCAGTCTTGGGGCCAGTACTATTCAATATTTTCATTAATGACTTCAATAATGGATTGGAGAATAGGCTTATAAAATTTGCAGATGACACCATGCTGGGAGGGGTTGCAAGCACTTTGGAGGACAGGATTAGAATTCAAAAGGACCCAGACAAATTGAGAATTGCTCTGAATTCAACAAGATGAAATTCAATAAAGAGAAGTGCAAAATACTTCACTTAGGAAAGAAAAGTTGAATGCACAACTAAAAATGGGGAATAACCGACTGGGCGGGAGTTTTGCTGAAAAGGATCTGAGGGTTATAGTGTATCACAAATTGAATGTGAGTCAACAATGTGATGCAATTGTGAAAAGGCTCATATTCTGTGGTGCATTTAACAGTAGTGTTATATGTAAAATAAGGGAGGTAATTGTCGTGTTCTGATTGGCATAGGGGAGTCTCAGCCCGTACTATGTCCACTGGGTTCCGCACAATAGGAATGTTGTTGACAAAAGTGAGAGAGTCCAGAGGAGAACCACAAAAATGATAAAAGGTCTAGAAAACCTGACCTGTGAGGGAAGGTTAAAATAACTGGGCATGTCTAGTGTTGAGCACTTGTGATCAATTATTCTCCATGTCCACTGAAAGTAGGACAAAAAGTAGTAGGGTCAGTTTGCAGCAAGGGAGATTTAGGTTAGATATTAGGAGAAAACCTGTGTAATTAGAAGGATAATTAAGCTCTGAAATAGGCCTTGCATGGGAGGCTATGGAATCACCTTTATTGGAGGTTTTTAGGAACAGGTTGGACCAATACCCGTCAGGGATGATCAGTGCAAGAGGCTGGACTTGATGACCTCTTGTGTTCCCTTGAGCCCTACATTTGCATGGTTCACAACTCAAGAATAAGAATTTGTTGCTGATTTGTTTCATAGAGCAGTGGTTCCCAACCAAAGGTACACACAGAGGTCTTCCAGGACAAAATTAGATATTTGTCTAGTGTTACAACAGGCTACATAAAAAGCACTAACAAAGTCAGCACAAATTAAAATTTCATACAATGACTTGTTTGTACTGCTCTATATCCAGTCGGACCCCGCAATACTGCGACGATCACGATCCAAAAGTACCCGATCCCGGTAAAGGTGGGGTCGCGCTATTGCAGGGTTGCGCCACATCAAAGTGCCATGCGTCGCCGCCGCCATTGGATTGCGCTATAAGTGGATTCATGCTATAGCAGGGTGTGGTTTTGCGGGGTTCCACTGTACCATGCACTGAAATATTTATTTCATTTGATATATTTTATAATTATATGGTAAAAATGAGAACTTAAGCAATTTTTCACTAATAGTGTTCTGTGACACTTTTGTATTTTGATGCCTGATTTTGTAAGCAAGTAGCATAGGCAGTGAGTATTAAAGGTAGGGGGAAGCTGTGCCTCCCCAAACAGCCTTACGTGGTCCCACCCACGCTCTGCCCCCAGATTTCTTCCTTTTTCCCACGCTGTGCTACGGGAGACTCTTCCCTCTCCCCCCGTGGCCAGCTGGTGCAGGGGGTGTGTGGCCATGTCACCCGCCTGGTGTTCTGGGGCTGGGGGCACTTGGGTGGCCTAGGGGTTTGGGGAGTGAGAGCATGGCTGGCTGCCATGCCAGGAGGGCAGGGACTCTGGGTTCCAGTATGGGGGGTGCCTCAGGCAGAAGGGGTGGTCTGGGATGGGGGACTGTCCCCCCTGAGCCTGGGGTTCACTTGCTGCCCATTGAGTAATTTTTAAGTGAGTTGAAACTTGGGGGTACGCAAGACAAATCGGACTCCTGCAAGGGATACAATACTCTGGAAAGGTTGAGAACCACTGGCATAGAGAGCATGCTAAATAATGAAACAGTACTAAAATATAACTCTCAAAGTGAATGTAGCCATTGCATAGAAAATGGGAAAATAAGTTGGTAGAGTGTGTTGTTTTGTGTAGGTAAAGAACATGAAGTCTGTTTGTAAGCAAAGCTTGTCAGGCTCAAGGTATCAGGCAAGGAGTGGTACCATTTTATCAACTTTTATTGGAAAGATCTTTCAGTTTGATTCTGCTAGTAAAAGCTGCGCCTTCTGTGGTGAGTACTTCAGATCAGCCACCCAGCCTTTCCAGGTGTGTGAAGTCCTCATTTTAAATTTCCTGAAACCTAAAAAAATGTTATGAAACTTGATAGCTTAGCTGGGTTGGTAACTGAAACAAAAACTTTATTGTTACGAGTCCTTTGCTACTCTTTTTGAAGAGGAGATGAGTCATTTTCCACACGAGGATGCATTATTATTGCAAATATCCATGATTGGAAGCTAATCCTGTGCAGATAATACTGATAGTGTTAACCTTTGGGGGTTTTCCCCCTAGAGAATGTTGGAAAGGATGCTCTGCAAGATAGAAGGAAATCTTTTAATTTAGTTGGTGATATAATCCTTTATTTGCCAATGTGATTCATTGTTCTGACATGAGGTTCAATAATATATTTTTAATAATGTGATTCTCTGACATCGGTTACATGAGTAGTACAGTAATAACAGAATGCAACACACTAATAGTATCTAATATTATTTACAGTGTACCCACAGAGCGAATTTCAGTCAAGATAATGTAGTTTACTGGAACAAATTTACAAAGAGATGGTTTTAATGCATTAATGTGTACTGCTGTGCATAGTGGATTCTTCTGTAGAACTGTTATCCATTCAGATTTTTATAAAGATGATTGTAATTTTAAAAAGGATTTTATTTTGTTAAATATGGACAGGAATAGATTATTTTTGCTATTTGAATGATCTGAGCAGTTTATTAGGACAAAAAAAATGTTCAGGCCCCTTTTAGCGGCTTCTCAAAACTTTCAGATGATGAATTCTTCCAGTAAAACTATTTGAGTTTTTAAATATGTTTGTGTGTATGAATCCATACTTGTACTTAGTGAAGTTCACAAGTCTCTGTTAATTTCAATTATTTTTGTTTCCATTTAGGCGTTTAGATGCTAACCATATTACTGCAGTCCCAGAAGACAGTTTTGAGGGTCTTGTCCAGCTACGTCACCTGTGGCTGGATGACAACAGCTTGACAGAAGTCCCCATTCGTCCACTCAGCAATCTCCCTTCTCTGCAGGCCTTAACTCTGGCTCTCAACAAAATAACGCATATTCCTGACTTTGCATTTACAAACCTTTCAAGTCTCGTTGTTCTGTGAGTATTAGCAGCTTTACAACTCAATTTGATCCTCCAGGTGTGGACTTGGTTCAGCTAGGATTGCAATGAGAAGTGTGTTCTGTTCTGTTTCACTTCAGGCGGCTAATAATTCGTAACCCAGAAACACCACAAACTGGCATAATTATCATCTGTATTAGACAGATCTGCTACCAAAAAATGCCGTACCTGAGATAGTGCCATGATTTTCGATTGCCTCTTTTTGGTAACAGTCATTTTTGAAAACTAACAACTGCAAAACGTTGGCAAAATATAGTGGTGGTGTTTTTAGAGATGGAAATGTCATCTTCCTCAGGTTTGTCCCTTATGGAATATTTTTCTAATGCCTTATGTAGTCTTAAATGTGTCTGGGACTCGTGATAACACTAGAGCTGGCTCAAATGTTTTGAATTTATTTTTTTTAATTCAAATGTTCATCACATTTTGGGGGGTTTCTCAACTTAGCTGTAAAATTGGTTGGAAGTTTTCAGTTTTCAAAAAGTTCTGTTAGTTTCAAAAAGCCAGCAAAAAATAATAATTAAACTTTCATGACTTTTATTTTTTGGGGGGAGATGGATTTTGTTTTTGTTTTGGAACTGTTCTAATTGTTTGCACCATTTTGCTTGAAGACTGTTTAAAAGCCTTAGCTATAATCTGAAGGCCCCACTTCAGCACTTAGAAATTAATTGCAGTTTTGTCAGAATCAGGAGTACTGAACAGGCCCCTCAGGTAGATAATTGTGATTATATCCAATATCTTGTTTTCATCGTAGATTGTGACATCTCTTGTCTGGGAATAGAGGCATTCTTTTGTAAAGTATCACTTCGTCTCACCCTTTAATGGGTTTTCTTAAACATCCTGCTATTGTAGTGTCAAATGTATGTTAATTTTATAACTTATCCATGAGAAACTGATTATTTTAAAACTGATTTTGTTGTCTCTTTAGGCATCTTCATAACAATAAAATAAAAACAATAGGAAAACATTGTTTTGATGGATTAGACAACCTAGAAACTTTGTAAGTACATTTTCTGTCTTAATTTATTGGTCTGTGTTTGTAGAAATCACTGTACCAGACTAGCTATGGAAACTAGCACTTTTGACAAAAGTCTGGGGAAAAATTGTTTGGATATCCCTAAATTTATCATTAAAGTGTTATAGCTAATAAATGCTTGTTATCTCAACTTATTTTTAGGAATAAACTCATTTAAAACATAATTCAAAAATATGTTGCCAGTTGTCTTTGACAATACTAATTACTTCAGTCCTTGTGTATTATGCTTGAATGTTAATGAATAAAATAATCTTGACTTTAAGATAGAGGGCAAAAATAAAAATTTTAGCCATTTAAGTGTTTTGCATGGTATTTCATGGACTACAGATTTCATTTCAGCTTGATTCATAAATCTCAAGTAAGCAATATTTCACTAACAAAAAAAATTGTTACATTTAAAGAATGCAAAAATACCTATCATGAAATCCTGGCCCTACTAACCAGTGACAGCTCCCACTAGTTAAAAAGAGATGGTGGAATTTTACTCCTACTTTGTGAGGGTTTGGAGGAGTATTGGAACTTTACTTGCTCCAAAAGCCCTGTAAATCTTTGTTGAATATTTAGAACGGTACGTTATCAGGGTGAAGTTGTAATTTGATATTTTTTAAAGTTAGAAACCAGTTATAGGGTTTTTTTTTTTAAGTAAATCTTTTACTTCTCAACTGGAAGGAAAGTACTCTTTGGACCCCATCCTATAGCCCTTCTCTGGAAAAAAAAATCAATAAGAACGTAGTCTGAGGAAGAGCTGCACAATTTTACCCTTTGACATTGCCTTGTGCATTTTTGTGTAACAAACAGCCAGCATAAAACTGAGAGCTTGACTGGCCCTTGAGTTGGAATGATGGCAGAGCAACTGTGATTAGTTTATTGTGTAGCTGACTAGTAAATGTTTCCAGAAAATCCACTTTGCTAATGTAACAAGGATTTGTATATTAGGATTTACTTGTTTGTACCTTACTTGACTGTACAGTACCTCTTCTTTTGTTCATTTATAATTGTCTTTTCTACAAGGTCTGTAGCTCTTGCTGTTCTCTTGTGGCTAATATTTTATAAAACCTAAAAGATTTTCTAAATAGGCTATACAAAATTGTCATTCATATCTGCACCTTTTTGGGGTCTTTTAAAAGACTATATTTTAGTTTTAAATGCTTCTGAAGGATAAAATCATCATCAAGATAAATCAGTGTCTAAAGTAGCATATAGCGTCATTAATATATGAATTAGTGAAGCTATATACTTTAGACACAGATTTTATTTTTATAAATAAATAATATATATATTATTATTTATATAATATAATAAAATCAAGCAATTTAGCATGAGCTATCCACTGTGAAAATATGTAGCTGGCACTGAGTGTTTGTTGATGCTGCTGTTTTTACTAGGGATTTAAATTATAACAACATGGTAGAATTCCCTGAAGCCATTAAAGCACTTTCAAGCCTAAAGGAGCTGTGAGTATTACTACATCTTATTCTACCCATTTTCTTTATCCTTTTCATAAATAAAAAAGGAATCCTAACTCCAAGGTTAGAAATGCCTCTCTTGTCTCATTTCCCAGTAATCTAAAATGGATTAGGTTATGCTAAGTGTAACCCTTCTGCCCATCAGAGTTGGCAGCAACAAGGGCCGGGTTCAGTATCCAGGGGTTCCATTCTAAGGACACAATACAAAACCGGCTCGAGCCCCCACCCAGTGACCTGGGACAACAATATACCACCCTTCTGGGCGCCTCTAAGAGGCAATACTTCCCCTCTCGCAAGCACAGAGTCTGAGTGTACCAAAACCCTTTTAATGACAGAGAGAAACACTGTGGCATATTATTGGGTAAATACCACAAACAAAAGTCACAAACCAAACCATGAACCAGAATCCCCACACACACACACACACCAATGGGCAGTGTCCTTTCCCTTGGGTTCTTGAGTCCCACAAGCCCCAAAGTCCCAAAAGTCCAACAGCCCCATCAGAGTTCAAAAGTTCACAGCAGAGTTGTACCTCCCCACCGAGGTGGGGGGAGGGGGCAGGTTATGGGGCACCTTACGTGGTCAGAGGCCGACTGCCCCGCCGCTCCAGTCGTGCTGCAGTCCTCACCATGGGCCGTTGGTCAGAGGCCGACTGCCCCGCCTCTCCAGTCGTGCTGGTCACTCTGCTAGCCGACACAGGAACTGCTCTGTCAGCGGCTCGACTCTGCCAGCTGTCTCAGCCCACTAGCCAACACAGGAACTGCTCTGCCAGCTGTCTCAGGAACGGGTCCACTAGCCAGCACAGGAACTGCTCTGCCAGCTGTCTCAGGAACGGGTCCACTAGCCGGCACAGGAACTGCTCTGCTTAGGGCACCCCACTTAAGATAAAGCTCAGTGATTTTTCAGCTCTTAAGTGATTTCAGCTCTTGAGTGATTTCAGCTCATAGTGGGGGGCCTTAGTGCAGAGGCACCACCAGACCCAAAGCAACTTCAGCTCAGTGGGCTGAAGTTAGACTCCTAATAGAAGCAAAAGTCAGCTCTAACATTCCACAGGGGAGAGAGGCCAGGTGCAATAGGCCTGTGAGGCCCTCAGACAAGGCCCTCACCACAAGGTATAGAAGCCTGTCCATAGCCTCTCTCAATTCAGTGGGTTTTGGAACCCCTGTCCCTTGTCTAGTGAGCGCTACCCAGCTGATGGCGAGTCCCTCCAGCATGCCAAAGGCCAAATACATGTCCCAACCCCTCATTCACATAAACCGGTCAATCGACACCTTATCATTCTTGCCCCAATACTACAGAAACTGGGGGTCCCACAGTAGCCAAAGTGACCATCTGGGCTGTTAGAGTGCAGGCCAGGTGCGGTGGGTGTGTCTAAGCCAGTGCTTCTCAATTTTTTTCCGTCGTGCCCCCCCTAGGGGGAAGAAAACATTTCGCGCCCCCCCGCTCCTCTCCGCCCCTCGCCGGCGCCACCCCTGCCGGGCGCCAGCCTATATCTAGGGCGCAGCGGCCCGGCGCGCCCGGCCAGGATGGCAGGCGGGAGGCGGGGGCGCCTCACCCGGGGGATGCGCGCCCGGCCGGCCGGTGACTGAGCGCGGCTCTGCACCGGGCTGTGCGCTGCGCGGGGCCCGCGGGCGGGCTGGCGGGGCGATGCTGCCGTGGCGGCGGAGCCGCGGCAGCCCAGCAAGCCGCAGGGCTATGGGGCGAGGCTGCGCCGCGCCGCGCCGCGCTCGGCTCGCTGGCCCGCGCCTGCCCCGAGCGCGCGCTGCCCCGCGTGGGCAGCATGTTCCGCTCCAAGCGGCGCATGGCGCGAGCCCCCCTTTACGGAGCCTCGCGCCCCCCCTGGGGGACGCGCCCCACTATTTGAGAAACGCTGGTCTAAGCAAATAAGGTGTTATTTTCCAAAAGTCATTGCAATTCCTGCAACTCACCACTGGATGTCACCCATCCCGACACTGCTTACATAAGCAATGCTCTAATTACAGGAGGGTGTAATCAGCAGTTAGTGAGAGAGCCTATTATTTTTGGAGTGAAAAAAATAAGCAATATTATTCAGGATAGCCATTAAATAGGTCTTAACCATCAACTATTTTAACACTCTTTTGGGGCCTCCAGTAAAAAAATTATGTAAATACTGATCATTATGCTTTTAAAAAAAACATTTATGCAGAGTGTAACTTTCTCCCCTGAAATGTTTCCATTTTAACTATTGATATATAGTAGACAAAGGTCTGATCCTTCAGAGTTACTCCTGCAATTTTGCATAGTCCCTTTTAACTTCAAGGGAGGGGGAAAGGATAGATCATTGAGCATTGGGCTGCTAAACCCAGAGTTGTGAGTTCAATCCTTGAGGGGGCCATTTAGGGATCTGGGGCAGAAATCTGTGGGTGAGATTGTGGCCTGTATTGTGCAGGAGGTCAGACTAGATGATCATAATGATCCCTTCTGACTTTAAAAGTCTATGAGTTCAGTGCAAGTGTTGCAGGATTGAGCCTGAATTTGTGTATTATTTGAACACAAGCAAAATGATGATTGTTCAACTGTAATGATATATTTTAAGATTTATTTCTCTTTTGTCAATATTTTTTTAGGGGATTTCATAGTAATTACATTTCTGTAATCCCCAATGGTGCATTTGCAGGAAATCCCCTTCTAAGAACTATGTAAGTATTATGTGTGTATTTGTAGTCTAATTATCAGACAGTGATGGTATGAAGTAATGGGAGACTGAAATCTGTTTTTAATTCCTCAGACATCTGTATGATAATCCTCTCTCTTTTGTGGGGAACTCGGCATTTCAGAATTTATCAGATCTGCACTCCTTGTAAGTACTTTCTCAGTTTATAAAAGAATACAGTGAAATAGCATGTCTGTGCCCCTAGAATAACTGATTTTACTGGTCAGATGTTACTTCATGCACAATTTTTATTTGCACTTAGTTTTAATAAACTGTTTGTTCTTGAAATGTCAAGTCATTTGAGAGTCTTTTGGATAGTCTTAAAATCTTTTGTTCTCTGGCACAAGAAAAGTAACCTAAAGCCAAATGCTCGGATCCTTGTCCAGACAAATTCCCACTGAAGCCAGTGGAGCCCCTATATATTTCTGAATATGGATGGATATTGAGAATGTATTTGTAGGCAAGTACATGCACACTTCCAAAAAAGATTTAGTCTGGGAGTTCTGGGTAATGAGTAAGTAAAAACTAACTTAAAAACTTCAAGGTTTGAGCCACAATCGAAAGATTTTATAGTATACTGTATACTTTATTCAGAATGTATATCTAGGTGGCACTCCCAAGAGAATGGATCCTGCTTAGGTACAGATGTGGGATCCCCCTTGAATGCCAATCCCAGACTCTCCTAATCAAAGACTTATACTTTTTAGTATATTAAATGGGGGCTGATATTTGCAAAACTACTGTGATGCCTCCTTCATTCTGATCTTTCAAACAGCACATATGTAAAAATCAGCACTGATCTTATTTGTTGGCATGGAGAAGCCATGGAAGTTGGATCACAGCACCATCTGCAGAAAATTAGCACATTTGCAGTGTTCTGAATTCCAAGCATGATTCTGACAGAATGTCAAACTCACTGAGCAATATCACATGCTTTCGTAGCATTTGATTAAACATATTTTTACTTTAGGTGTATTCAACAAGTGTCTTTAGACCTATGGTGTAAACAAAATTCATTGAGGCAATCAGTTGATTAGTATGTAACTTTCTAATGAAAACTTCCATAACTGAATAAAAAAACTTGTTCCCTTCCTCCCTCCATCCCTCTCCCCCAGCTCTCACAATTTCCATAGTATAATTTACAGATAATCTTCTTGTTTACTTAGGGTAATTCGGGGTGCCAGCATGGTGCAGTGGTTTCCTAATTTGACAGGAACCAGTAATCTGGAGAGCCTGTAAGTATCTTCTTCCAAACACCGCCAATAAATTAATTTCTTGTTCTGTCTCTTCTTGGAACAATTAGTATTACAAATTAACTTCCAATGGTAGAAATGTGGCTTAGTGAACAGGGCTGGAAGCCAGGAGATCTGGATTCTATTCCAGCCTATCTATTTTAGGTAATTATATGACTGCTATTACCAAAGTAATGGAGTGCCTCACAATTTTGAATGTATTTACTTGTGAGGCCTCAGCTGGAGTACAGTGCCCAATTCTGGGTGCCTCATGTTATAAAGGTTGTGGATATGTTGGAGAGAGTCCAGAGGAACACAACAAAAATGATAAAAGGTTTGGAAAACGTGACTTCTGGGGAAAGGTTAAAATAACTGAGCATATTTAGTTTTGAGAAAAGAAGACTGAGGAGGGACCTGATAAATCTTCTTTATAACAGCCCTTAACATATTGGAAGATGGTGATCAATTGTTTTCTGCATTTCACTGAAGGCAGAACAAGAAGTAATGGGGTTAATCTGCAGCAAGGGAGATTTAGGTTAGATATTAGGGAAAACTTTCTGGCTATAAGGGTAGTTAAGCGTTGGATTAGGTTACCAAAGGAGATTGTGGAATCCCCATCATTGAAGGTTTTAAAAAATAAGTTAAACACCCATCAGAGGGGGTCGAGGTTTACTTGGTCCTGCCCCAGTGCAGGGTCTTGGACTAGAAGACCTCTGATGGTCCCCTCCAGTCCTATATTTCTGAGACCTACTATGTACTGTGTGAACATTCAAACACGTATGTGTGGTTTTTGTTTTTTTGTTTTTAACACAGGATTCTTACAGGCACCAAGATAAGCAGTATTCCCAATAACCTATGCCAAGAACAAAAAATGCTTCGGACTTTGTAAGTGAATATTTCCTGCTCCTGTTTTACCAGCAGTAAAAATAATTTGATAAAGAAATATTGCACTATATTTAAATGAAGTATAATTGCTCAAAGTCTCTTCGTCAACATTGGTAGGGCCTAAAATTGTTCAAATGTCTCATCCCTCTTTGACTCCTATGGAGTACTGGTGCTGCAAAGTAGTATGCTGATGTATCAGATCAAATCCTTGAAACAGCAGTGTGTTTACTGAAGTAAGTGGTATTTCTTCACCTGTGGTGATGTATCGCTGTAAGGATGTCAGTATAACAGCATTTGTATGGGAATGTTTTCACACTTCATTGTGCCACCCACTCACTCTTCAGACCACATTTGGAGAGTGTGAGAAAACAAAGGAAATTAGCTGTGGCTACTAGCTAATCGAACAGTATATGCGCAAACTTCATAGGACACAAAAAATCCAATCCTGTTCTTAAAAAAGGTAAATTTTATTAAAAACCAAAAGAAAGAAAATACATTTGAAACTTAGACTTCTGCTAGATTTTAAAAGAGCAATTCCAAAAATCAAGCTCCCAAAACAGCTTTCTTGAGGGTTCAGCTTAAAGGTTACAAGCAAACAAAAGCATCTTGGGGTTAGCACAGAGGAGTTCACAAGCCAATAAGAAATACAAGAAATAACCCTAATCGCTTCTAGCTAAACATTCTAATCTACTTACACATTTGGAGTTTGGATAAGTAGTTCTAGGCATGATCTGATAATTTATGATCATACCTTTAAGCTGCTTATAGCATGGCTGCTCTGTCCCTCCAGCCCGGAGAAAAACAGACAAAGGGAAAGTTTGTTTCCCAGTTTTTAAAAGTTCTACCTTCCCATTGGCTCTTTTGGTCAGGTGCCCACTTTTTGTTTTCTTTACCTGGGAGACTTGTTAACCCTTTACATCTAAATAAAGCAGAGAACAGCTACCAAGAGGGATTTTACAGCTAACTGGCTGTCTGGATGTTCATCAAAAGGAGATATGCCTCCCCTCATTTCATGTATCACAGAGAATAAAGAAGAGTGGCACTCATAACTACTGTGGTGGAGGAGAGGAGACCAATGAAGAATAGAAAGTGGGGGTGGAAGGAAAGTGGCAAAGTGCATGAGAGAGAGAGGAAGCATGCACTCAGAAGCATGATGGGGAGAGGACAAATTAGAAAATAAAAACATATTTAAGAAAGAAGTAGGGAAAAGATGGTCACAAAGGATAAATTCTTCTCACTGGAAAAGACGGACGAGCACAATCTGTCTTCTGTTTTATAGAAGGGAAAGAGAGCAGAGCATTGTGCTTTTTCTGTCAACCATTGGCTTTGTTGAATCTCTAGTTTAATGGTAGTTTGGCTGTTTCCAGCCCTATTTCTTGCCACCCTGTCCCATCCTCCTCCTTCCCCTCCAAATCTGAAAACATTCTCAGCTTTGGATGGGGAGTGAGCTGCACCCTTTCAACAGATCTGAATTACATCCACATCCCTTCAGTTTCTTGTCAAAAATATGCGCCTTTAATTTTGAACTATCAAAATTGTGGGGATTTATACAGTAGTTATTTTCCCACTGCATGGTTTAGTTGGCCATGTTTTATGCACTATTTTATATGCGGAGCTAATAGCAAAACCTACATTTAACACTTTCCTGACACTTTCCATTATATAGTTTCAGTTTATAATTTTGCCAAACTTTAGCCTTTTGGGCTGATTATTATTTTTTTTCATGCTTGCTGTTTGTCTCAGGATGAATATTTCTGAAGAGTCTTAAGTCAAAATGGTTTAGCCATTTAAGAGAGTGAGCGTGAAAAATAGATGGGTTTGCCAGTGTTAGAACAACAGAGAGAATGTTCTCTTGTATTTAAATTATGGAGCTAGGTTTCAGGGATGCTTTATAAGCAACCTTGATTCTGGTATTTCCTCACTTTTGAAGCTTGACTTTGCAACCTTTACATTGATTTTCATAGCTTTTTGCATGCAATATGTACAGCCATTATACATAACTAGCATAAGTGCCCGGCGTTGCTCGGGTCAGTCGGAGGTGGGGAGGGGGAAGACAGTTGACACCCCCTGACCAACCCCAACACCCACCCTTCACCCACCCTGACACCTTCCCACCCCCCCGACCAACCCCAAGACCCCCCGGCTCACTTACCCCCCGACCAAACCCGACACCCCCACCTGACCCCCCAAAACAAACCCGACACCCCCACCTCACCCCCTGAGCAAACCCGACACCCCCACCTCACCCCCCGACCGAACAGTGTATTTAATAATCTGTGTGCTACACAGTGCACCATGAGCCGGGGGGGGGGGGGTGTCGGGTTTGGTCGGGGGGTCAGGTGGGGGTGTTGGGTTTGCTTGGGGGGGTCAGGTGGGGTTGTCGGGTTTGGTCGGGGGGTAAGTGAGCCGGGGGGTGTAGGGTTTGGTCTGGGGGGGGTGGGAAGGTGTTGGGGTGGGTGAGGGGTGAGTGTTGCGGTTGGTCAGGGGGTGTTGCGGTTGGTGGGGGGTTGAGGTGGGGGTGTCAGGTTTGCTTGGGGGGATGAGGTAGGGGTGTCGGGTTCGGTCGGGGGTAAGTGAGCCGGGGGGGTGTTGGGTTTGGTCTGGGGGGGTGGGAAGGTGTCGTGGTGGGTGAGGGGTGAGGGGTGGGTGTTGGGGTTGGTCAGGGGGTGTTGCGGTTGGTGGGGGGGTGAGGTGGGGGTGTCGGGTTTGCTTGGGGGGGTGAGGTGGGAGTGTCGGGTTCGGTCGGGGGGTAAGTGAGCCGGGGGGTGTCAGGTTTGGTCTGGGGGTGTTGCGATTGGTGTGTGGGGGGGTGAGGTGGGGGTGTCAGGTTCGGTCGGGGGGTAAGTGAGCCAGGGGGTGTCGGGTTTGGTCTGGGGGGGTGGGAAGGTGTTGGGGTGGGTGAGGGGTGAGGGGTGGGTGTTGGGGTTGGTCAGGGGGTGTTGCGGTTGGTGGGGGGGTGAGGTGGCAGTGTCGGGTTTGGTCGGGGGGTAAGTGAGCCGGGGGGGGTGTCGGGTTTGGTATGGGCACTCACCCCAACTCCTTCCCCCCCCACAGACCAAACCCAACACCCACACCACACCCCTCACCCCCCCGACACCTTCCCACCCCCCCAGACCAACCCCGACACCCCCCCGGCTCACTTACCCCCCCGACCAAACCCGACACCCCCACCTCACCCCCCCAAGCAAACCCAACACCCCCACCTCACCCCCCCACCAACCGCAACACCCCCTGACCAACCCCAACACCCCCACCTCACCCCCCGACCGAACCCGACACCCCCACCTCACTTACCTTCCCACCAAACCCAACTCAGATCCGTCGCAGGGGGGGAGGGGGCCCAGAGCCGAGGGATTCCGGGGACCTTCGCAGGTGGGGGGGGCACAGAGCTGATGGAGTCCGGGGTTGAGGTGGGAGGGGCAGAGAACTGAGGGATCTCTGGGGTTCTGTTGGGAGGGGGGAGGGGCAGAGAACTGAGGGATCTCCGGGGTTCTGTTGGGAGGGGGGAGGGGCAGAGAACTGAGGGATCTCCGGGGTTCCGTTGGGAGGGGGGAGGGGCAGAGAACTGAGGGATCTCTGGGGTTCCGTTGGGAGGGGGGAGGGGCAGAGAACTGAGGAATCTCCGGGGTTCCGTTGGGAGGGGGGAGGGGCAGAGAACTGAGGGATCTCCGGGGTTCTGTTGGAGGAGGGAGGGGTGAGCTGAGCGAGTGAGGTGTCTGTTGGAGGGGGGTATTATGACATCATCACCACCTAACCGCCCAGCCGATGTGATTGGCCCTGAAAGACTTTCACCCCTGGGGGGCGTCAGAGGTGAGATCCGAAAATTTTTCGACCCTTACCAGCATCTAGACCCCAAGACCCCTCACTGTACCAAATTTCAAGTCTCTGGCTCAAACGGTGCGGGAGGAGTTCGCAGTCATACATACATACACACATACATACACCACTTGACTTTTATATATATAGATGTGGACCGGTTGTTGGGGAGAGCATATCTGTGAATCAGTTGACTTTTGTGTGTCTTTAAAATGTCTTCGGTTTTTCTCTAGAACTATTGTAGCGGGATGGTTGGTATGCTGATTTTTATTTAATTTATGGTTGCAGTAAAGTAACGTTTCAAATAGAGCAGAGTTAAACTAACCACACTCTTCCCATTGTCTATTTCAAGGGACTTGTCTTATAATAACATAAAAGAGCTTTCGAGTTTTAAGGGCTGCAGTTTCTTAGAAGAAATGTAAGTAGAAATGTATGTTAATTATCCTGAATAACCCTTAGTGTACTGAGTCCACAGCTTCCAATAATGAGTTCTTGTACATAACATTTGACAATAAGAAAATATCATAGATTTTTAGATCCAGAAGAGATTCTTATGATCAGTCTGACCTCCTGTATAATGTCAGCCAGAGAATTTCACCCATTGAGTTCACTCACATAGTCAGAGGTTTACATTTCTTCCTATTTAGACATAAAAAGAACAAAAGACTCAGTAATCCTGCTTTTCATACGAAACTTGTCCTATTTATAAATAGGCACTCTTCATCCTTGGTTTCCCCACTGCTTAATCCCTTGGTTACTGTAACCTCCTCTTCCCTATATTTCATCGTTCCTCTCCCAACTTTTCTCAGGTCTCTCCATCTATCCAATATGGCACTGTTAGAAGTCCTCTTCCTGTCCAAGAAACACTTTTCCTTCTCAAATCCCTTCATTGTTTTTCCTGTGTTTTACCACATCAGATAAAGCTCCTCATCCTCTCCTTCCAAGCCCAATATGATCTTTCCGCTGCTTATATCTCCACTTATATCTCCACTTATATCTCCACTTATATCTCCACTTATATCTCCACTCCCATTTCTACCCATGGTGCTCTCCCAGTTCTCTTTTATTTTTGTGCCATTTGTCTTTCTTTCACTCTCAGCTTTGCACCTTCCAATGTGTAACCCCCTAGTCTTGGATCTGTCTCCAATTCCTATCCTGTCAATTCCATTATCTCCCCCATAAAACCTACATTTTACAACTATCCAGCCAGCCTGCCTTCCTTCTTGCCTCATTCTCTTGTCATGTGCTCTCTTGTCAGTCTAATCGTGCAACATGCTGAGTGTTTCACCTTCTACTGAAATAATTGAGAGTTGAGGGTAATAGGCACCTTGCAGGCTTAGGCCCTTAGATTGTGAATTCTTCAGGGCAGGGAACACGTTGCACATAAAGTACCTGGTCAATTTGTGAGACCTCATAATTTGATTTTTAATAAGGATAAATGTACATGATTCAAAAATAGATGATCATTAAAAAAAAAAAAAAAACCACCCCCCCAATCTCCACCACTTTCTTCCACTGCCAGGAACAGTCCTGTGGTTGAAGGCAGTATAAAAATGCACCATCCCCTGCTGCCCTTAGAGAAAAAGCATTGCTATTTCATCCTCCGGCAAGCAGGTGGAGTAAACAGATGAATCCTGTCCTGGTCCCTAACTGTCAGTGCAACAGAGATCAAGTTTTCTATCAAGGGCAGCAAGTTTGGGGGCCAGCTGCCGTCTGCTGAAAGCTACCTTGCTTTCACGTTCCTTAGAGTTCAGACCTATGGCCTAGAATGCAGGTGCACCTCAATGAATGTTGACTGTCAGATGGGCACATAGGAAGAGAATGAATTGGAAATATAACTGGCCTCTTAGCTCTTGCATAATGAAGGATCTCTGTGTTTTCCTTTTATAAATCCATATTTTAAGAAGTAATAGTTCACTCTGGGTTGGAGCTTGGCCTAAATCATCTCAACCTGGAAGTGAGTAGGTTTGTTTTAAATGCCAAGGTGCATCTGTGTCATAAAGTGACACTTATGGCTTGGAGGTAGTTCAAACCTCACTTGTCAGTGTTCACCTCTGCCAAATGTATTGTGAATAAAATGGGCTGGAAACCCTATACGTGGGCTCCAAATATTGAATTAAGCTCTCAAGAGAAAATAGACATGCATATTGTGGTAAAGTGGAGAAGAGTTATTTAAACAATGGACCCAAAATGGAGGGATGATCAGAAAAATAATTTAATGTGTCAATGATATTGATTAGTATCTTTCTTATCTTATTCCCCGTTCTGATTTGCTTAGATCCTTAGAGAGACAGACTGGGGAAAGGATAATATACGAATATTACTATAATAATACTAGAGGATAATATACTAATAGATGAGGGGGGAAATAAAAGGCAAATATCCCTCATTTTGGAGAAAATTAGCCTCCAAATAACTTTTTTTCCCCCCTGCATTCTAGTTCCTTACAACATAATCAAATCCAGGAAATCAAAGAAGACACCTTTCAGGGACTAACTTCCCTACGCATCCTGTAAGTATATATATTTTTACTTACTTATTGTTATTATATATATTTTTTTATTTTCTGAATACTATGGGACATAAGTTATGATTCATAATTAAATATGTGGGTTTGAAGGTAATAATCTGTCTTGTATTATAGGCTAGATGTTCTATATCCCAAGACAAAGCTAACCGTGATCTGTACAATAGTTACTGTTTTTATTAGGCACCAGTTTTACTCTTTTCCTATCATTAATATTTATATATATTAATATGAATACAATGTGAGAAAATACGTATTTTGCATGCCAAGTTTGGTAAAAAGTGGTTCTTGTTATTTTTATAATTAATTATTTTTACCTAAAGTAAATTGCAAAAAGCAGTGTAAGTAAAGTAAGGCAAATGTCATTCTCCCAGACCGAAAGTAGTAAACATGTCAACTTTCATGCAGTAAATAAGCACCCAATTTCCACAATAAGCCAAAAATCAAGCTAATCCAATTTCTAAACAAGGCCAGAAAAGTAAATTCATAAGAACCCCAACACTCTGTGATTAGACCTTCCCTGTCATGCAGTCTGGGACTGTGCTGGGCCCGCTGTGCACCCTTGACTCTCCCGCCCCCTTATCCCTGCTTGTTCCTACTTGCCAGGAGCCGATTAAAAAAAAGAAGAAGAAGAAGCTACAAGCCAACAAACAAATCATAAGCCAATTAAGCCAAAAACAAGCCCAATTTCTGCTTTTTTCCCCACTGGTTTGGCATGCCTGCTTTTGAGTGGAGAAATAATAAGGTGTTTGAGAGCTATAGAGATTAAATTCCTTTGGAGATTTTTCTGGCTGTTCACTGTCATGTTAAAGTTTTTACTGGAGCATTATTGTCTGTGTTTTACTTGGTGGTGGCAGATTTATAATATAAAACAAGTTATTGGTAAACACTAGGACTTACAATATGATTGCTAATACAAAAGTGTACATTACTTATTGAGGAGCTAAATATTGAAGCATAAGCTTTTGTGGGCTAATACCCACTTCGTCGGATGCTCTTGTCCCAAAGAGCTTATGTTCTGACCTCTGTGCAGATGCTCAGCATCTAGCAGGATTAAGCCTATGTATGCATGATTCTATATGGAAAAAGTCATTGACATACCAAAATGTTGTTAAAAATGCAGATTACTTGGCTTTCCTGTCAGAGGTATAATGGGACCGCCCCTTACCGAGCTCCCAAACAATGATTATTCTGAAATTCCAGTGAAATAGCTAACTAAATGGCATTTTTATTAATTGCAGTGATCTCAGTAGAAACTTGATCCAGCAGGTTCACAAGGAGGCATTTACTACACTTGGTGCTATAACTAATCTGTAAGTAGGCCATTTTGTGCAATAAACCAGCCCTAAATTGCTGAAATGGTAACATTTTCTCCCTTAAAACTTGTGTGTTTGCATTTCATATCACTTTTTATCCCCGTAGATCCCCAAACTGCACACACAGCAATGAAATGAGGCACTCCTCTCTCTTGTGTGGAGGACAGCTGTCATGCAGCGTGTTGTTTGATGGGGGTTTTGGAGGACAGAACGTTAGCAAAAAAACACTAGAGCAGATCCCTACTCATATGAAATGTTCCATGGGATCTTCATACTTACTGTGTGTAACAATTTAAATATGCACCTTTCAGAGACTTGAGTTTCAACGAGCTGACTTCATTTCCAACTGAAGGACTGAATGGACTAAACCAGCTGAAACTTGCAGGCAACTCTGAGCTGAAAGAAGCACTGGCAGCAAAGGATTTTGTGAAGCTTCGGTATGTTGGCTGATAAATCTACGAATTGTTCAGATGAACATTTAAAAAGCATTCAGATGAACAAATAATGTGACACAAGTCAAGTCAACTCAGTTAAGGCCACTGTATTCCTGTTAACTAAGCTCAGTTGTGCCGTAGTTTTGTAATAAGTCAAGGAGAATGTTGAACGTTCTTATTCCATAAGGCTGCTCTCACTTGTTCTTCTTGAAATCCTTGACACCCTACCACCCCACCCCTTATATTTGAATTGTAGTAGTGGTATGGATGGAGTTCTGGACACCTGTGAAAACTCATTTGCCACTGACTGAGCATGTCCACTTCCTAGACCCTGAAAAATGCGAGCTGGTTTATGATTCAACTACCCCAACCCTTTGTACAAATGCTGGTTATTCTGTGAAGCCCAGCACAATAACAGTAGTTATTTAGGGCCTGATCCAAAAGCTTGTTAAAATTAATGGAAACATCTCATTCACTTTGGTGGGCTTTGGATCCGACCATTATGTAGCTTTTTTCTCATTTTCAAAGACCTATAGAAACATAATTCTTATGACCCCTATGAAGCAGGTAAGAATTGTTATAGATGGGAAAATTGAGGCAAAGACCGTTACTTGCCCAAGACCAGAGGAAAGAGTCAGAGATGTCTAGGATTCAATCCCAGGAGTTCGTAATATTCAGTCGTGTGTTAACAAGAGACTCAGCTTTTTTGATCCACAAGCTGAGAACTACTGTAACATAGCATTTGCTCTTCTGACACTCCTCCAAGATGAGCATATAAATAGTGTCCAGGCACAAAACAGTTCTTGTAAGATTTCTATTATGGCCTTGACTCAGAATGATGTTGGTTTTGTGAGATTTTGTTGTAAGAAGTACACCCATCTCAAAATACTGCATACTATGTACATTGCTTAATATTGATTAGCACAGGGGCATTCTAGACTGGTAAAAGTTACCATATATTGACATGAACCGTGTAAAATTCCACTTTCCAGATGTAGGAATTACCAGAGTGGTGAGGAAGCACCACCATTTTAGAGTACAGAGACCGTGCTTCAGAAATCAAAGTGCAACCTACCTAACTAATCTTGTGTGGTTCTTTGAATATGCACCCCTTTTCTAAATCTCTTCACTTCCCCCTTTGCTGTAAGTGTGGTTTATTGTACTATTCCCCCCACCTTAATTTTCTTTTATCTTGAAAGAAAAATAACTTCCAGTGTTAGCAATATAATCTGTTCCATTGACTGAGAAGAGGCAAAACAGTTGGGTACATTGTTAGCAATCAGGTTACATCATCTTACCTGAAAAATTCAGATAAAGCTCCAGGAGGCCACTTCTTTTGTATAGATTTTTCAGTTAGTGCTGAACTGTGTATTTGACCACTTCCTCCTATCCTTTTTTTGCACTGATTTTTTAGAATGTCCCATTGCTGGCAGAAAGGAAGGTGCATACCAGGAAATCCTGACTTACACTGTGATGGATTTCATGTAAACAAAATGAACAATGAGGATGACAGATGTATGCTTAATAATGTGGTCACCTGGGAATTAACGTACTTGCGCAACAGAGTTACTCTCCAGCCAGTTTGATTAGTTTTCATTTCTATGTATCCAAGTGATCACATGAATACTAGTAACAACTTGCTTTGCATAAGATAGAATTCAGCTAAACCTAGAGGAATGTTTCTTTACCTTCACCGCAGACTGAGGGCTTGGATGAAATGGCATCCTAATCCAAACCACCTCTGCGTTAGTGTTGCTTTTGCAAAATTAAGAACACCCTTTTTTTTGCCCATCTCTAGTCAGTTTTTCGTATCCTAAAGTAAAAGCTCTTCAGAAACTCTCATAACTGATTCCAGTTCGAAGTTGGTCTTCATTAATGAAGGTGTCAAAAAAAAAGCTGTTCTTGAACTGCTTTAGTTTGGAGGCATCCCACTTTTAAAAATTAAGACTATAGAAGCTGCCAGCTAATGTTCATTTTTTGCCTGTATTTTAGGTCACTGTCTGTTCCATATGCCTACCAGTGCTGTGCATTTTGGAGTTGTGACTCTTATTTGAACTCTAACATGGAAGATTCCAGCCACCACGATCAGAGTGTGTTGATTGATCTTGATAGAGGTGAGTGCTCCATTGTACTAGGTGTTCGGCTGCATTGCGTAAGTTAGACCTGACCATGGAGGTAATTATGTTCTCCAGTAAACAGATGTTGAAATTCACTGAAATACTTTTTATTATATGAGAACCCGATGCAAAATAGTTGGTCCTATGTGATCCAATTCCTATTTCCAAACAGGTGGGATGAGTCAGTGTGGCTAACATAGGCTTTTTCCCTGTTTCAGTTAGAAAATAATTTTTTCTTCTTCCATTGTACTAAATTGGCAAGTTCAGTTATCTAGATATTCACTTGCTCCCCAGAGCTCTCTCTAAGAAATATCCTGCTGGTCTCAGCATCTTCATCTCCCTTTAGAGACAGGGTTTGAACTGTGAGCTTTCAATCCCTGGTTTCAGGTTTCCAAGTTCTCCTCTCGGTATGGAGGCTGGGGCTGCCTTGGCTGATAGCAGTAGTTCTCAACCTTTCTTACTGCTGACCCCAAAGTCCATCTATATTTCTTTTCCAGGAGCCAGCTAAATCCCACAATTCTTTGTGGGCACTAAGGATCGTGGCATGACAAGAACCCATGCCTATATGTTGTTGTAGGGAGTGATAAGTGTGGAGGGCAAAGAGAGAACAGGGGTTGCTGGTGGGAGTACATCTCACAACTCCTTCCCCCAGATAGTATTCATCTCAAAGAGAAGGGGAGAAAAGAGGGGAGAAACAAGATGTAATGGGAATACTGTAGGGATGGAGCAACAACAAGAGGAAGGGAGAAAGTGGCCTGCTCATTCCCTTCCTTCTTGAACTCCTGCTAGGTCCTAGCATCCATGGGATTTGTCTTGGAGATTTTCACAGAGTTCCTCAAGTCCCTCAGTACAAAATAGAATCTAAATAGTTTGAGTGTTTGGAGGGCACAGTGTGGAATATAAATATTTAAAATAGCATTCAGCATATATAATCCCCGGAGAATGGCATTAACTGCTTCAGATTTAATAATTTAAAAATACCTTGATGCTCAATTAGGTGTTTTTTTAAAAAAGCAGTATCTGCTTAAAAATATTAGAAAAGATCAAAACGCGTACTACTTCGGGACTAAAATTTCTGCCTTTACACAGCTACAGGAGATGCAGATGTTCCAAACACTCATGAGAATGAAGAACTGGGCCAGACAATTATCCATTGTACACCCACAACAGGTAATTAAAACAGCCACTTTAATTATATTCTGAACTTCTAGCCTTTCACTGTGCTTTTGTCGTCTACTGAATTATGTCTCCAATGCCTCATGGTCCCTGTGTAGTGCTTGGGTGAAACTCCCACTGAGGTCAGTGGTATCTTTGGCTAAGTAAATACCACAGGATTTGGCCCAGTTTAGCACTGTAGTAGAGAGCCATGCTGGAACAAGCCAAGTGTGGTTCCCAGGCTCAGTGCACACAGTCTCTTACCTTTACATTTAGAGTTGACAGTATTTCTTGTCTTTTAATGCTTTGGACCAACTCTCCACATTAGCAGTGCATCCAAACTGATCCAACTATAAAGGGTTGCAGTGCTTGTGGAGTTGCTGAAATTCACTAATATTACAAAGGAACACCTCAGACAGCTTCCATATCTTCCCCTCCATAGCAGCTACTCCTTCCTTGCCAGGTCACCCAGAAGGCTCAGACATCCTACAAAAGACTCTGCCCACTACAGACCTGCTGAGAACCATTGCACATTGTTCCAGCCAGCTAATATGGCTCCTGTCATGTACCTGCCACTTTCCCATTCCCCTCCCATCCTCCTACTTCCCTGCACAAAGGCATACTGCCAAGGCAATTGCCACAGGTTGGAGAGGGACCTGTACCTATTTTATCTCTGCCTCTCATGGCAATATTCTGAATCTATTATTCGGATTCATCAGATTGGCTTTTGCCTTTTATGTCAGTTTCCGTTTTCATGTGTGGAGTGTTAGAGAGATTTCCTGGGTCACAAGAAAAGCAATTTATGATTATAGGGAAAAATTCATCATTGGTGCAACTCCGCTGAACTCAGCAGTTACACTGGGAATGAATTTAACCTAAGTTGATTTCTGCTTGTTTGCTTTTAGATTGTTAGGTTGCTAACCTAATTCTAATTAGGAATTCTAATTCATATGCTATGATAAAAGCTTTACAGCCTTTAGCGCTCTCATTTTGCACATACTGGTGATGTTTCAGCTCTTTAAGGAGCTAAGCACAACTTCTTGTTTTTTAAGATTACTGCCTACCTCCAGTCCCCCTCTTCCTCATAATCTCTTCCCAATCCAAGATGTTGCTCTTATCTTGAACAGGACACCTGCCCTCTGTATAAATGCAGAATCACTGTTCATACTCCAAGTTCACTCCTCACATTGCCTAGTTTTAGAGAATACATTACCAATCACTTAGCTAATGGAACCAGCAATTAAAAGCATCAGCAGCTTCTCTCTCCCCACCTTACCCATGTGCTTTCACTGAGAATGGGAAAAGGAAGACCCTTCCTGGGGGGAACAAGAAGCATGAGATGGGAGAGGAGGCAATAGATGAAGGTGGTTGAAGGCTGAGGGGGATTTTTTTCTATCTGAGTGGTAGAGATAGCCATTCGCATATCCTACAGCTGTTAGAAAACGATTTTCAAATTTGTCTTGGAAATATTGAATTCCCTTTCCATCAACACTATTTGTTCCCTTTTTCTTTTCCTAAATAGTATGCAGTTTTTGCTTTAAAATAGTATTCTGATTAACATTGGTATGTTCATGTGATATGAAAAAAATATGGTTTGAAAATAATTATTCAGTGAGGAATCTACTACTTGGGAATGCCTGCAAGTAAGGGACATTTGTCAGCTGTTTTGGTTGGTCTATTTTCTAATGATCCAACTGTATCATTATGTAAACTGATTTCCCTCAGTGCAGAAGAACATGTTGATTTTTTGTCTTGGCAATAAACTAAAGGCAAGATTAAATTCTACTGGCTTCTGAAATAGAGTTCAATAAGGCAGTAAAGACCTTGAGCGATTGACCTTTGATCGTTTACACTATAACTGTTTCACTCAGAGTTTGGAGTAGATTGTACCTACTGTGTGGTCTTGGGGCCATTTGTGGCCCTTGACATTCTACATTGGGGTTAACTTGTGCTGGCTGGATCAGCCTGCACCAGCTTTTCACCAGCCTGGTAGCACCTTCTGCCCAGGCTCCTCCTTGCCCTAGAAGGCTCACTGCACCCAAGAGCCACTGGCATGTGGCATAGAGCTGGGGCTACCTGAGATTCCCCATATGCGAGAGGGATTACCACTTATGATTAGTATAGTTTTCAGTGTTGTGACACAGCCTAGGCCCACCACATTGGTCCACAAAGTTTTTGCGGACTCCAAGAGAATTACTTTGCATATATAGATAAGTAAATACTGAGAGAGCGAGAGAGAGCATGCACTAGATACATTCATTAAATAACCTTCATGACATCCATGTGACCTTCTATAGGAGTTCATGTGGAGGGGATGGAGGGAGTGTGGGAGCAATGATGCTGCTTAAGCTCAGTCCCTTTCCTTGTGACAGATTTATGGTTTAAGTTGATTTACCTCTAATTTCTTCATCTCCATGGGAAAAAATGTAGAGTATAATTTTCTTCTGTGACTTCCCCAAGGTAACAGTGTGTCACTGGCAGGGCTGAGAACAGAAAACTTAAGGTGAAATCCTGCCCCTTTAAGTAAATATAATTGAGTTTGTTGGCTTTTTACAAAAGTGTTTCCTTGTAACGTCTTTTTCTTTTAAACATTGACAACTTAAAGTAACCCAGACTAACCCAAAAGGACTGTTTATGAATCATATATTATGGGAACATGGGGGATTTTGTTTTGTTTTGTTTGTTAAAGGAGTGGGGCATTGATTTGAACAGTAAAGTGTTTCTATTTCTTTGTACCAATGTGTTTATAAAAAGTATGGAGGTAAAACTAAAAGTCATTTAGGTGAGCCTAAATAAAAGCTCTATTGAGTAGCAGAAAGACAATTAGGGTTCAATTATTTATTTTGTTTTCATGAACTATTCCTGAATGACCATTCTTCCTAGTAATTATCTCTTCGGGCTTAATTAATTCGTAAATAGCTTAAGCAGCACAGTGTACTTTCAACTGACCTATTTAGAAGTTCAGATGAGTGCTGGTATTCCAGAAATAATGACTTCTGTGCTTGTAATAGTGCTTAATTATGCACAGTTTTCAATGCTCTTTTATTTTTCTTAATCCCTTGTCCTTTTTGTTGTTTCTTCTAGGTGCTTTTAAGCCCTGTGAATATTTACTGGGAAGTTGGATGATTCGACTTACTGTCTGGTTTATTTTTTTGGTCGCCTTGTTCTTCAACCTGCTTGTCATGTTAACGATATTTGCATCTTGTACTCCATTGTCTTCCTCCAAACTGTTTATAGGCCTGATTTCTGTCTCTAATTTATTTATGGGAATCTATACTGGTATATTAACTTTCCTGGATGCTGTCTCTTGGGGAAGATTTGCCGAATTTGGTATATGGTGGGAGACTGGCAGTGGTTGTAAAGTTGCTGGGTTTCTTGCAGTCTTTTCATCAGAAAGTGCCATTTTTTTCCTGATGTTGGCAGCTGTTGAACGAAGCTTCTCTTCAAAAGAGATAATTAAAAATGGGAAAAGCAATCGCCTAAAACAATTCCAAATTGCTGCAATTTTTGCTTTCCTGTGTGCTCTGGTAGCTGGATGCTTACCACTTTTCCATAAAGGGGAGTATTCAGCTTCGCCCCTCTGCTTACCCTTTCCCACTGGAGAAACACCTTCACTAGGGTTTACAGTCACTTTAGTGCTCCTAAACTCATTAGCATTTTTGCTAATGGCTATTATCTATACTAAACTTTACTGCAACTTGGAAAAAGAGGACCTCTCAGAAAACACACAATCCAGCATGATTAAGCATGTTGCTTGGCTGATCTTCACCAACTGTATCTTTTTCTGTCCTGTTGCGTTTTTCTCATTTGCACCACTGATCACTGCAATCTCTATCAGCCCCGAAATAATGAAGTCTGTTACGCTAATATTTTTCCCATTACCTGCTTGTCTGAATCCAGTCCTATATGTTTTTTTCAACCCAATGTTCAAGGAAGACTGGAAATTACTTAGACGGCATATCACCAAAAAAAATGGAGCAGTGGCAATTCCTGTCAATACTCAAGGTGGCTGTGTGACACAGGATTTCTACTATGACTGTGGCATGTATTCACATTTGCAGGGTAACCTTACCATGTGTGAATGTTGTGAATCACTTCTTTTATCCAAACCTATACCGTGCAAACACTTAATAAAATCACACAGTTGTCCCACACTGGCAGTGGTACCTTGCCAAAGGCCAGATGGGTATTGGTCAGACTGTGGCACGCAGTCTGCCCATTCTGATTATGCAGACGAAGACGACTCTTTTGTTTCGGACAGTTCAGACCAAGTGCAGGCCTGTGGTCGTGCATGTTTCTATCAAAGCAGAGGATTCCCTTTGGTTCGTTATGCCTACAATATACCAAGAGTTAAAGACTGAAATGCTTTACTGTAAACTGTTCTCATAAGGAAGAAGTACAGTGTTTCATAGACCATACCTGTTCTGACCTTTCAACCAGGAAGCACTTTTGTAATAATTGTGTGGTGTCACTTGTAAAGAAGGGAAGTGGGCAGTAAATGTTTGAGCCATACATTTGGGGGGCGGGAGGAGTTGCCAACTGTAAATAATTGGTAAACCAAAACTTGTAACCCAATATTTTTATTCTTTCCAAGCAATAGTGGTTTCTTTTATACAGTTTGTATGTGCTAAAGGTCTGTTTCCATGTTGAACTCCAATTATATTTTGCTTCTACTGTTGTGTGAGGCAAGTTCTGTCAATCTTTCTGGTTAAGCACAATATAAGGGACAGCTGTTAATATTAAGAAATTATTTTTAAATGTGATTTTTCTATAATTAAGAAAAATTTTTGCTAGCTTTGTATAGTATTTTCAGCATTAATCTCAGGATGATTTACTGCAGGGCCAAAAGAAGGGACTACGTCTCCCATACAGAACTGTGAGAGCAATATAGGTATAACATTTTTGTTTTTTATATTTCAAACTAAGGTTTGATCTTAATAAAATAACTTTTTTATTTTAAAAAATATTTTATCATCCCTCAAGATCTGCAGACTGTATGAAATAAGAATATTAACAGTTGTCGGGAGTGGTAGAACTGGACATGGTTTTCAGTGGAGAGACACTGCTTCTGGTGAAAACCATAGTACCATTCTTCAGTATTATGTAAGGTCATACTACCAGAAGGAATTACCATGGGCTAGACAGTGTATATCGCCAGTGCTGTCTGTGTGTGAGGTCAGCATGCTTATTTAGAAAGCGAGAGAGAGAAATGAAAATATTTTGCAGCCCTATTCACTGTTTGCAATGGTGCTTATACACACAATGATGTCTCAGAGCATCTTGAGACTTTGCCAAAAGGGGTGGCAATGAAAAGTAGTTTGCTATATAGAAACTTCTGCATCTCTGCCAATTATTTTTCTCCGAGTATAGTACAGTGTGGTGAGATGGACTAATTTTCATGTAAATTGGTAAATTAATTTAAAATTTTTCTTAAGTATATAAGGCCCAAGTATCACTTAATTTCCATCAATTATCCTTTTATATCTGTACTTGGTTTGAAATTTGATAAACATAAAGTTACAAATGCATGATCAAAGTAATTATAGAAGTTTCTTGAACAATATGCTGAATCAATAGCAAATCCACTGCCATACCAGTTACTCTGGAAATGTTCATGTTAAGATTTAAGCTAGATTGCTGTTTTAAGAATTAAACTGTACATACTGTGCATATAATGAATTTTTATCTTTGTATTGTAAATTATTTGATAGAACACATGATGGGAAATATGGCTTCAGTTCATTTTGTTAATTAAAGCTACCTCCTAAACTATAGTGGCTGCCAGTAATTTTGGTTTATATACTTTTTTGCATTGTAAATAGACATGGTTGTACATTGTCACTGTAATAAAACAGAATCCTTGTATATCAAATCATGTAGTTTGTACAAAATATTGGGTTTCATTTACTGTATGCTGTAATTTTTGTAAGCCAAACTATTCAAGTAAAAACAAACAAAAGCAAAGAGAAGAAAACCATCCCAAAGTTTTAGCTTCCTTATAGTTATAAATATTTCATCTTAAGTTGGCATGGAGTGTCTCAGTGTAAGCAAATAAAGTGTACCTGGATAGTGCTAGAAATCACACTTCTTAAAAAATGCTTAAGATCATGGAAATGTTCCAGATGCACAAAATCATCATGAGAAATTATGCTCATAAATGTGGTGTCAGATACAGTGTATTACATGTGGTTGGAGTTTTGGAAGGAGATATGCCAACAGAATAACAAAGTTGCCAGTTTACATGTATATTTATGAACTAAACTTAATGCTGTAGACTTGAAGTAGGTTAAAAAAGCCAAACACTTCTCTGGATGTTTACAAAGTACTCTTCATTGTGAAGTATACAATTTAAGCTCAAAGGTACCTGTACATCTTTAGTATGACTTGGAAGGTCATTCAGATGCTAAATATTTTTTTTTAAACCCTTCATTTCATTGGCAAGATGCACTTTTTTGAGCCATTATTGTGTGACAGATGCACAATCTGTTTAACATTCCTTCTGTTGGCAATGTAGCAGCAGTTAAATAACTGTTTGAAGTATATGTAGCTACTTTCAGCTCTATTTGAAAAGAGGAAAATAAGTTTCAAATGGAAAAATACAATCAGTCGGGAAAGAAAAACTGTCAAGCTTCCAATAGGGCAATGGTTCTCAAATTTTTGTCATGGTGACCCCTTTCACATAGCAGCCTTCGAGTGTGATCCCCCCCTTTAAATTTATAAAAAAGTGTTTTTAATTTATAACCATTATAAATGCTGGAGGCAAAGCTGTAGGGGATTGGGGTGGAGGCTGACAGCTCTCACGACCCTCTGAGGGGCCTTGACCCCCAGTTTGAGAACTCCTGCAATAGAGTATAGATCAACAAAATGGTTTTATTAAATATTTATTAATAGTCTTTATTAAATATCGACACCTTTCTTTAAAGTGTTGTTAAAATTTTCAGGTACTATTAAGTTGATACATAAATGTTTCCATTTTGAATCCTGGAAAATATTGGTGTGTAAGTGCTTGTTAACTGTGACTGTGACTTAATTGGGTGCTTGTTAATTATATTCCTCCCAGTTTCTTCCAAAGCTAGCCAATATGAATTAGGTTCTTTCCACCGTTAGATAGAGATAGAGGGGTAATACACGCAATAGCCCCTGAAGTCACTCCCTTGAGAAAGAGGGCTTCAACACTGAGCTGGAGCCCAACTCCACCAACACAAGATAAAGGTGGCAGGTGTGGGCTTGCACAGGAGAAGTTAGAGCCAATTAAATGGTAGGAAAGACCTGCCAACAATGTCCTATAATAATAAGAACATAAGAACGGCCATACTGGGTCAGACCAAAGGTCCATCTAGCCCAGCATCCTGTCTACCGACAGTGGCCAATGCCAGGTGCCCCGGAGTGAGTGAACCTAACAGGTATGATCGAGCGCTCTCTCTCCTGCCATCCATCACCCCCCTCTGACAGACAGAGGCTAGGGACACCATTCATTACCCATCCTGGCTAATAGCCATTTATGGACTTAGCCTCCATGAATTTATCCAGCTCTCTTTTAAACCCTGTTATAGTTTTAGCCTTCACAGCCTCCTCAGGTAAGGAGTTCCACAGGTTGACTGTGCGCTGTGTGAAGAAGAACTTCCTTTTATTTGTTTTAAACCTGCTGCACGCCAATTTCATTGAGTGGCCCCTAGTTCTTCTATTTTGGGAACAAGTAAATAACTTTTCCTTATTTACTTCCTCCACACCACTCATAATTTTATATACCTCTATCATATCCCCCCTTAGTCTCCTCTTTTCCAAGCTAAAAAGTCCTAGCCTCTTTAATCTCTCTTCATATGGGACCCGTTCCAATCCCCTAATCATTTTAGTTGCCCTTCTCTGAACCTTTTCTAGTGCCAGTATATCCTTTTTGAGATGAGGAGACCACATTTGTACGCAGTATTCAAGATGTGGGCGCACCATGGATTTGTATAAGGGCAATAAGATATTCTCCGACTTATTCTCTATCCCTTTTTTAATGATTCCTAACATCTTGTTTGCTTTTTTGACTGCCGCTGCACACTGCGTGGATGCCTTCAGAGAACTATCCACAATGACTCCCAGGTCTTTTTCCTGATTGGATGTAGCTAAATTAGCCCCCATCATATTGTATGTATAGTTGGGGTTATTTTTTCCAATGTGCATTACTTTACATTTATCCACATTAAATTTCATTTGCCATTTTGTTGCCCAATCACTTAGTTTAGTGAGATCTTTTTGAAGTTCTTCACAGTCTGCTTTGGTCCTTACTACTTTGAGCAGTTTAGTATCATCTGCAAACTTTGCCACATCACTGTTTACCCCTTCCTCCAAATCATTTATAAATAAGTTGAATAGGATCGGTCCCAGGACTGACCCTTGGGGAACACCACTAGTTACCCCTCTCCATTCTGAAAAAAGTTTCATTTATTCCTACCCTTTGTTCCCTGTCTTTTAACCAGTTTTCAATCCATGAGAAGATCTTCCCTCTTATCCCATGGCAGCTTAATTTACGTAAGAGCCTTTGGTGAGGGACCTTGTCAAAGGCTTTCTGGAAATCTAAGTACACTATGTCCACCAGATCCCCCTTGTCCACATGTTTGCTGACCCCTTCAAAGAACTCTAATAGATTAGTAAGACACGATTTCCCTTTGCAGAAACCATGTTGACTTTTGCCCAACAATTTATGCTCTTCTATGTGTCTGACAATTTTATTCTTTACTATTGTTTCAACTAATTTTCCCGGTACGGACGTTAGACTGACTGGTCTGTAATTGCCAGGATCACCTCTAGAGCCCTTTTTAAATATTGGCGTTACATTAGCTATCCTCCAGTCACTGGGCACAGTAGCCGATTTAAAGGATAGGTTACAAACCCTCGTTAATAGTGCCGCAATTTCACATTTGAGTTCTTTCAGAACTCTTGGGTGAATGCCATCTGGTCCCGGTGACTTGTTACAGTTAAGTTTATCAATGAGTTCCAGAACCTCCTCTACTGATACTTCAATTTGTGACAATACCTCAGATTTGTCACCTACAAAAGACCTATGCTTCACAAGTTAGTTGAAGTCTTAACGCTCAATGCTAGACAACCACAGGGTACTACTGGAAAAACCACCAACAGAGAATACATCTGTCAGCATCCACCCTCCGAACGTGGCATCTTGTGGCTCTCCTATCCCTCATAATGATATGAAGAGGTGAATATAATGACACCCGGGTTTCTTACATAGTGTGAGCAAGTAACTTACGGTACTTTTTTCAGTCAAGTAAAACATTACTTACAGAAATAATATTCACTGAAGGCAGGGCCCCTTTTCTGATAACAATAGCTTCCTGACTGCAATTTTGAACTGAAAGTAATTGAAATTTTAGGAAATTAAACCATTCTTGGTTACTGCCGGAAACAGAACAAACAGATCACTTGATTTTCTAACCCTTCTTGTTATTTTAAGACACAGACTTAAAACCTCACAAGGACAATGATGAGCTTTTTTCTAAATCCTGCCAAATATAAGCTCTGGAGAGAAGTTCCACAAAGAAAATGGAACTTAGCCTGGCAGAAAGAACTCATCCAATACGCGAAATGCAGGAAAACAATTGAGCCGGGTCATCTATCCATCCCATTCTATAGATGTAGTGACACTATGAGAACTTTGGCTATTTTTTTGTCTCCTGCTGGTGCGGGGATACTTTTGTTTAGACTGTCATAGGAGGATACGAAGAAAGAAACTGCTAAATCTTTTATGTAATAAGGTCTCCACTTAAGTTATTTCTATGTTCACTTCTTAGTTAGTTTTATTTGTTTTAAGAAGAAATGTATTAAAAGGCAAAAAAAAATAGGCATTCCCATTTTCGATGCTTACTGAAATCAGCTACTTCAAATATTCTGGCAGTTTGCTGTTGTGCATGACTGATCACCTGGACTTTAACATCTGTAATTGGGAGTCCATTCCTGCAGACTTCATGCAGTTATTCCTTCAGTTGAAGTTTTAAACAAGTAATGTCTGCAAGCCCATGCTTTTCTAAGCACATTTAAAATGCATAGATCAAAGACAAAAATGAGATTGTGTATTATGCTTTTTGCAGTTTGTGATACACATTTTTATACACAAGTCTCAGGTTGTCAATTACATCTCTTAAATTTTCAGTTTTAGCCGCACCCTTCCAGTTGAATGGCCTGTGTGTTCAATGTTGTAATTATAAAAACATTTTTCAAAATTGTACACGAATCCTTTTATGTCTAACTTTGCACACTTTCTTTTGACTATATTGAATGGTTTTTTACCAACCTTCTCTACTTTTTAGGCTAATACTTTTTAATTAATCAAAATGTATAGTTTTCTTCAGAAGCTTATCCATATCTCAAATATCATACTGTCTTTTTAATAATATATATATTTTAATTGTCTAGGTACTTTTGATCTATTACTTCTAGCTTCCAAGTTTCAATTTCTTTTTTGGCTGGAGGTTTTTTTTAGTCACTGTGGTATACAGTAGACTCTTATTAATTTCCATTAAAGACTGGGATACCTATTGCTGATGACTGAATTTTATAAAATTGAGTGAATGACAAAAATTGAAAAGAGGATACTGCATCACTTTGTTTTTTGTAAATAGTAGAGACATTCACACACCATAATGACTTAGATATGGATGAGTTTGTTTTAATGTATTAAAGGTATTTTATAATATGAAATCAGAGGTAATAGATTTTGTAAATGAAATGTACTGCTGCATTTGCTATCAAATCTTAGTCTACTCTATCTCCAACTCAAAACAATCTTGTTTGTGGGTAGATAAGCAGATTTCTACTATATCAAAATATGATGTTTCATTGGGTTGCTGCATTTTCCTCTGAAATGATCACTCTAGCCATATGATCTGCTCTAAAAAGACAAACCATATTGTTCATTGGGGTTTTTACTCCAATTAGATTATCATTCAAGTGAAGACTTGTTGCAAAGGGGACTCCAGGAACAACTGCTGTTCCTCCCATTGCTGGAAACTCTTGCAGATTTAAAGACCAAATACTAAATCTGTAGATATATCTGAGGGTGGTGAAAATGAACAGATTAGACATAATAATTTTGCACCAAAATATATGGACAGTCAAAAAAATGGAATATATGGAATTAAATTTTTTTAAATGTATTAAGAGAAGATTTCGAAGATTTTCAAGATTTAGACATATTTCCTGGCCTTGAGAATCAATTTGTTTCCTTTTATCAGATACAGCTAAGAATAAGTTGTCTACATTATTTTAACTTGATGCTGCTTCTGGTGAAATATGGTGAAGTATGATATCTTTTCCCTCCATTTTTGTTAACTTGCATGAGAATTCAGAAACAAGATTTTGGTTAACTGAGAAATCTGTATATTTCTAGATTCTTCACATCAGACAGATCCACAGAAAGAAAATATGAATGCTATAACACCTGAGTCTTGAAGTGGTATACAGATAGCATGTTTTTTTAATCAGCAAAATTGCAAATTTAAATAAGGATTAATACATATGAAACTCAGCCAAAAGAAATTTTTAGTCTAAATTTACTACTTCTGTTGTGGGTAAATCATCATGATCTTCTAGAAATAAGATTAATGCCTACTTATATATTTAATTTCTTATGCTATTAAGAGAAGAAGATCATGTAAGGGTTTATTTTTGATAACAATCTAAATGTCTTTATTATCATTCCAAGTGTCAACACAGTAATTGCTGTTGTTCATAAATATTTTAATTGCCTGTTTTTCCCTTTTCTTCCTTATTAATAGGAGGTTATTTTCTTAATTGTTGATTTGTGTACGATTATTCAGTAGCATATATTTAATAGTATCTAATAAGGACTTTTTCAGTTTTTCTAGGTGTAACTTTTGGTAATTGTAATTAAAAAAATTGTAAATAATTTTTAAAAATAAGCAATAGAAAAGATATGTAAGTAATAAGCAGTCTTATCTTATAGGGTTTGAGCCAAAGCCCACTAGTCAACAGAAAGACATAACACAATCAAATTACCAAGAGAGATGTCTCCTTAGTGCAGGGGTGGGTAAACTACGGCCTGCGGAACCGTCCCATCCGGCCCCCCAAAATTCACCTTGTTAGTAAATTTGGTGGGAAATAGCTGAAATGGATTTAGTTGGAGATGGACATGTGGAAAGCAATAATGTTGAAAAAACTACATCTGATGGTTGGTACCAGAAAGTGCCATAGGAATATTTTGCTGCACATATAGAGGCGTACCTTACGGCATAGAGCGATAACAATCACTCGCAATACAGCTTTGGTGTGATCTTATCTAAAAAATATTACACTTAATTCTTGGCACATCAATACCGTAAACATATTGACAAACTAAAGAGTTCACAAAAAATCAACAAGGAAGGAATGATTTATGAGGAAAGATTAAAGTGCTATCTATATATGTATAGCGTGACTAAGAGACAATTATGCTGAAACATAAGTGCCCAATCCTGTCTCAGTGGAGTACCTGGGAATAAAACTGGACCCTAATTAGATGAATATTTAATGGGTAAAAACATCATGAGAAGACAGGAATTATTTAAGGTAGTCCAAAGGGAGTATAGCCAGTAGTGAAGGGATGTAATTAAAGGAAAAATAAAACCTCTATATTAAGAAAAATTATTCTTGAGAATTAGGGCTTGTCCTCACTAGCGGGGGGGATCGACGGCAGATACGCAAACTTCAGCTACGTGAATCACGTAGCTGAAGTTTGCGTATCTGCCGCCGACTTACCACCCGTCCCCACAGCGGCGGCAGGTGGCGGCGCACTCCCCCGTCAACTCCAGCTTGCGCCTCTCGGCAAGCTAGACTTCCGGAGTCGATGGGGGAGCCACCATTAAGGGGAGCCTTAATGAGACGCGATAAATCGATCGCCAGAAGATCGATCCTGGACCACGGTAGTGAAGACGAGCCCTCTGATCTGCTAAAGTGTAAAATATTCTCCCAAGAGAAGTGGTGGAAGTGTGTGGCATACTTAAAACTAAATTGCATAAATCACTAGAAAATACATTGTATGGAACTATCTTGCATTAACAGGGGAGACAGGCTGAGTGACCAAAAATTGCGTAAACTATTTCTATGAAAAATATATTTTAACAATGAAGACTAAATGGAGGGCAACCCTAGTTTAATATCCCACTTGTAACATTTTGAATGTTGTACCCTACCAATGCCAAGAAGTCCTATTTATTGACATTCTGTTATCATGTTCAAGTTTAAATACTTTTCGGCCCAATCCTAAAGTCCTTTTGCAGGAAAAATGTCTGTGTATTGCAGGATCAAACCAGATCGTGAAACTCTGCCCCCACCCGTAATGAGTATTTTGGACCAAATCATCACGGACTTCAGTGGAGCTGATGGTCTCTCAAGGTTGCCTTTGCCAGTCAAACTTCAAGATACTGCCCAGAAGGAAATCTTTTACTTTGAACAAGTAGAGATACATGCATCACCACTACTCAGGTAAAGAAGACAACTCATGTTGACCCAGTATTGTCCCAAGTTATGGATCTGGTGATGGAACATCTTGACGAACCTCTCCGTTCTCACCTGACCTTGTTACCTACATGTCCAGAAGGACTGAGTTATCGATCCAATCTGATTGTTTGTTGTGGAAAGGACGTGTCATTATCCCACCACCACTGAGATCACAGATGTTAGAACAGCTACATTCAAGTCACTGTGGAATAGTGCACATGAAGGAAATTGCATGAAGCTATTTTTGGTGGCCTGGATTGGACAGTTATTGAAGAGAAGGCAAGAGCTTGTATGTCATGTTTGGGTGTCAGGAATGCACCTCAGTGGGCACCCCTACACCAATGGGACTGGCCTGAAAACCAGTGGCAACATATTCATGTTGACTTTGCTGGTTCCCTTGAAGGAAGCATGTTCTTGGTGGTAGTAGATGCCCATTCTAAATGGCCAGAAGTCTCTATAATGCAGTCCACTACTGCAGAGAGTATTATCCAGAAACTATGGGAACGCTAGTCATTTCGGTCTGCCAGAACAACTTGTGAGTGACAACGGAACGCACTTTGTCTCTTAGGAGTTTCAAAATTTTATAAAGGCAAATGGGATACACCACATCACTTCAGCATCATATCATCTTGCAACCAACTGATTAGCTGAAAGATTTGTGCAGAGAATGAAAAGCTTTGAAATCAGCAAAGGAACAATTATCAATTCAAAAGCATCTGGACATCATCTTACTATCCTACAGAAACACACCTCATGCTACGACCAAGGCATTTTTCTAATGATGAGACGACAGCTGCGCACTTCCTTTGATCTGCTGAAACCTTCTGAACCCTGACAAATTGTGCAACATCAGCAGCAATATCAAGTCATGAGGCGTGCATTTAGATCAAAAGACTGAACCTTTAGCCCTGGACAACCAGTTTTGGCTCAGAATTATACTTCTGGAGCTAAATGGGTCCCTGCCACTGTCATCGCTCAAACAGGACCTGTTTCCTACACAGTCCGGATTGTAGAGAATCTCATCTGGCGGCAACATGTAGATCAGCTGTTGCCAGGTCATACCAGTCCTCAGGACACATCTTCAGTTGAGTTGCCTGACTTCACCACTTCTGGGGAGACACCGAATCAAGAATCACTTGTTCCTGACTGTCCCCCTCCATTACTGCCAGCAGCTGAGATACCCCCATGCCTGGAACCAGCTGATACCACATCCTCACCCATTCACTCTATGAACCCTGAGCCCGATGTCAGGCCTGCGCCCAAGACACTTTCGGGTGCAACAACACCAGAAGTCCACCATAATCCACCTCGAGACAGAAGGACTCCTCAATGGCTAGCTCTTTAGCTAGAGCAAACCCACGGTTATGGGGCAAAATAATCCTTGGGCTTTAGCCGGGAATGGAGGCAATCTACCCTTTTTCTCTAGTTTAGTGTTTGTTTTATTTAAGAAATGTTTTTATTAAGGAGGGAGGAATACATTGTGTATTTGGTTGTCATGGTAATGAAACCTTGTTGTTGCTATGATGACTGAGTTAGATTATTAGGGGATAGCCTAGCCAGTTTTGGCTGGTTTGGTTAGTTAAGTGTGTGGCAATAAATGTCTACTTTTAAGATTCATAGCTCTCTGTGTCTCAAGTCATTTCTTCCTAGAACTGCTGACCCCAAGGATACAACTCGAGGAAAATCTCAGGCATTACGATGGCCAATTGTAGATTGTCATGAGATGGGGTCAGGTCATGCAGCAGGTTTTTTATTGATATACAAATTGATATACAAGGGGAGCAGAGGTAGAGGGAGTAAATCCTGGCAGCATGACTCCTGTATCTTTGTCAACCTCCAATTTTGAGAATTACTTTTTCTAACTTCCCCCTATTTCAGATGAATACCATATTTTGCCCTAATCCTGCAACCATTTATCCACATATTTTATGATGGAACTACTCACATATGAAGTAATCTTTTGCAAGATCAGAGCATTTGTCATTAAAAGCTGTTTGCTGTTAAGTGGCTGTAGCATTCCAGTCCAGATTTGGCTGCATTTCAGTGGTGGATAAAGTGATTTGTACATATTTAATACATACCCTTGTACTTATAGGGTGGGATCCACAAAGGGACTTAGGCATTGCAATACTGAGTGTCAGAGTACCTAGCTTTTAAGTGCCTAGAAAATTACAGGAAGCCGTGCCCCATAAGTGCCTAGTGCTGCCAGTGGTCCATGAAGATGTGTTCAGTTGCTTAAGTCTCAAGAAAGCAGCTCCCTTATAACCTTTAGCCTGGTGGATACAGTTCTCACAGAGCATGTAAGGGTGGTGGGTGGCTGCATATTAGGGAGGCAGCAGAAAGTCTGATCAAGGAGGAACGAGGTGGCCAGGCACTTAGAGCAAGGCTGCAGTGCACATGCCCAGCAGCAAAAATCTTGGGTGCCAAGGCAGTTTAGGTGGCTGCCTGGTTGGGTGCAGGGCCCGTGCCAGGATATTTTGCACCCTAGGCAAAACTTCCACCTCTATGTCCCCCCTCCCCTCACTATCCCCTCCCTCCGCAGCATTACTTATTGCAAACTTTCAAAATAGTTTAAAAAATACACCCTTTTTTGTCACGTGTACTTCCTTTCTTCATTCTTTCATATCAAAATCTACATCTTATTCTACCTTTATCCCATTATTAAAATTTATAAAATTAGAATGGTGGATACTGTCATACAACTGCCAATTTCAATATGACATTTCAACAACGTACCCATGCATATTCGCACATAAATATACACCCAACTACTTAACATCCACACACAATTGACACAAAGCATTAGCAAAATGATGCAGCAACACTTGCCAGAGTCTTAGATCTGAAACAACTCAACAAAAATAGTTAGCCTCAGTTGACAACCTCCGAAAACTAGTAAACTTAGCATTATAAACAGCTTGTCAGAACGGGTAATGTGTGCGCATGATGAGAAAAATGACATCATTCCCACTTTGTACCATAGTGGAGCAGTACGCTTGTGCCGGCAACGGAGAGCTGGCATAGGCTATAGCTGTAATGTACGAGAGAACGACAAGTTAAAATGCATGTTCAATGATGTTTCTCTTTTCTTTATTCATTTGTTTTCCACCAATCGTGTAAAAAAAAATTTGGGGGGCAGGTACTGCGTTTTGGTGCCCCCAAATCTTGGCACCCTAGGTGACCGCCTACTTCACCTAGTGGTTACACCGGCTCTGGTTGGGTGGCTGCTGAGCTGAGGTTTGTGGTGTACCCTGATGCCTAAAAACAGGACGTGGGTGTCTAGGTACCGTTGTGGTTTCTACCCAAGGTGACTACAGTACACGAGGACCGAATTACATCTCCAGCATGATCATCACCTCGGTTTCAGATCACGGCGGGGCGGGGTAGAATGTCACGGCTTTTAAGGCTGGACGAGCCCATTATGGTCATTGAATTGGGCCTCCCGCGTGCCCCAGGAAGGAGGTTTCCCGCAAGACTCCGCAGCTGTCCCAAGGGCTAATTCTTTCCACGGGGGGGGAACTTCCCCCTTGGTTTCCGGTTTGGTTTTGCCCAACGTCCAGGTGCCAGCCCCGAGCTCTAGTGGTGCTGGGGCTCGGGTCATGAGGCCGCGGCTCCGCCTTCGCCCAGGCGGGACACGGGCAACGATGCTGGGCCCCTCTCGCGTCCGGTCGTCACGGCCTCCGTCCTCCCTCAGCGACCTGCCCCGGCCCCCTCCAGCTGCGCGCCTGGGAACGCGGGGCTGCGGCCTGCACAGGCCAGGGCCCGCCCGGGAGGCCCCACGGCTGGGAGGAGGGAGGGAGGGAGGGAGGGAGCTGCGGGAGAAGGGGATTGGCTGGCGGGAGATAGGGCGGCAGGAGACTGAGCGCAGGGTCGAAGCGTCCCCGTCGCTATGGCACCCGTTGCGGGCGGTGATTGGCGGAGCGGGCGCTGCCCCGGGGGCCGATGGGAGCGCGGAGCCGACGCTGCGAGTTTCAAAGCAGCAGCCCCAGGTAGGGCGGAGCTGTGCTCGCCTCGCGACTATTAGCGCCGGGCCGGGGGGGCGCTGATGGGACTGGAGGCAGGAGCATGGCCTGGGGAGTAGTTTGGGAGGCCGGGGATGGTGGAGGCCTGGGGGCGGGGCCCTATGGGTTGGAAGCTGGGAATTGGGGGTAGCGGTGTCTGGAAGCTGGGGCTGGGAGCTGGTGGCGTGAGGGGGCTGGTGGCGTGAGGGAGCTGGGGGGGGTGAGGGGGTTGGGAGCTGGTGGGGTGAGGGAGCTGGGAGCTGGTGGGGTGAGGGGGCTGGGGGTTGGGAGCTGGGAGGGGGTGAGGGGGCTGGGGGTTTTGGCTAATGGTCAGAGCATAGCTTGAGGGCAAGATCCATTGGTGACAAGCCTATGAAGGGGCACTGCTCTTATCCTGTTAACTTCTCTTGACAGGTACTTACTGCCTTCATGCTCAGTGCTCAGGCCAGGAGTAGGAGGAGGGTGGCCTGCTCCAGCCCTCCATCCTCAAGCACCTCTGAGCAGCCTTTGAGCTCCTCCACTTATTCGTTGGTCTCCCCCATTTACAATCAGAGCTTCCAGAGCTGCAATGATGAGGACAAGGAGGAGGATATGGAGGAAGTGGTACCAGCAACTAGGGATCAAAGAACCTTCAAGAGGAATAAACACAGCAGGTAATCTGCATGTCTGTCTTTGCTATAATAGTAGCTGGGTCCAGTAGGTAGCACCAGGAGCCAAGACTCCTGAGATCTGTTCTCATTTCCATCACTGATGTGTGACCTTGCCCTTACCCCTTAAGGCAAAACTTTTGAACTTGGGTGTAGAAAGTTAGACAGCTAAATACTTATGTCATCACCTAATGAAGGCAATCCAATTTTCAGGTAGTGCTCTGCCCTCTCTAATGATTACAATAATTCAGTTTAGTATTGTCTGTGACTAATGCTTATGTTTACCCTTTTATAGGTTATTAATTATAAATAAGGAAGGATTCTGTTGGATATGAAGAACTACTGAAGTTGCTGAATCTTCAGCACCTTTTATTTTGAAAAAAATGCTGTGTTTAAATATACTTTATTTAAATAGAGTAAATTGATTTTTATAATATTACTGTAGATGCATTTCTGGATGTCCATTATGCTAACTCAATGGGGCTACTCACAGTAATAATGTTAAGAATATAGGCAAGTGTCCACAAGACACCAAAGAAATCTGGCATAAATTCTTGGGGGAGGGATATTTCCATTTTTTTTGGCTGAAATAACAGAAGTTTCTGTATAACCTAGAAAAATATGTATAAAATTCACAAATGAGTATTTTATAAATTAGTTTTGATCAAAATGGAGCTTAACCTACATACACATTCACATATGAGCTAGCATGTGTATATGGTGGTATTATCATAAAGATTTTATTGGTATGAGGTTGGGATGGTTACCTTACTCATGAGTGGGGAAGAAAACAAGAGTGAGTTATATGGAGCATCCCAAATAAGTTATAATAAACTATTAAAGGTTTTAGAAAGGATTAAAAAAAAAATTTAGGACTGTTTGTGTGTGTCTCTCCTCAAAGGTCAGCCGCCTTGGTACCATGAAACCAGGATTTGAAGGGACATGAAAGTCTGTTACTTGGTGTGAAGGGTTGTGAGATACTGGACTTGTTACTGATTAAATATAGCAACAAAGATGGAATATAGCATACTTCAGGAGAAGGAAGGAAACACTTGAACAGATTTTTTGTTTTCTTGGTGGTCGGGGGGAGAGAAGCTGTTTGAATCTGCTCCATAGTTTGGAACATTAAAATTCATCCTTGGAAGATGGGCTAATAGGCAGAATAAGTGAGACCATCAAGTGTCAAAAAATGCAATTTAGCATTGGTTCTACAGGTTATCCCAGCATTGCAGAAGTATAGGAGTTTATTTCATGGTTGTCATGAATACCTGTGGTATAACGGTCATTTATTTAATGTCAGTTGCACTGGTTAATTTTGAAATAAATTTGATTTGAAAATAGTATCCACCAAACATTCCTCCCTTTATTTCTTATTTGTAATTCAGGAGTGCTGAAAGCTGTAATATAACAGAAAAGAAAAAGCAGTCACCTCCGACAGATAATCTCTCACCATGGGAAGAATGGTTCATTTGCAAAGAGAAAGAACTACGTGTCCACTTACAAGCCAGAGCTTTAGAGGTGAATATTTCTGACTATTTTCCCTTAGATATAACCGCAGATTAACAGGCACTAAAATGCAGGGGTTTTTCTATTTATTGTGAAAACAAGATACATTTGTTCTTTATCTTTAATGTCTTTAGACGTGCTTAGCTTTTGTGTTTGGATAAACCAGTGTGATTCACGTTCCATGCATTTCTCTTTTTGCTAAATGTTCTGCTTAATTGGAAATGTGGTGCATATATTTTTCTTATCCAACTGTCTGGTAATGGTTTAGGTTTAAAGGATTAAAACATATTTGTATAATTGGTACCTTGATTTTCTTCATGGTTACATACGCCTGCATTAAGCAATAAAACACGACAGGGCATGTGTTGTGTATAGGAACGCCAAGGTACATGGTTAGACATGAGGCATGTTGTTGACAGCCACCTAGGTAGGTTATACAACTGTTTGATACCTCTTCCCAGAATTCACAATAAATGTTCCCACCCAGAATTTCTTTTCCTTTATCCATCTGTTGTTTTTCTTATAAATAACTTACCCCTGAATAGTAGGATTGTGGCAGAATTAAGTGAGCCGCCTTCTCCTAATTGGGGTGTGTGCTGTCCTGTTGGTAGGCTATATTGGTATTTACAATGAGGTTGGGGAAGCATAGCATAATGGTTAAAGCAATAGACTCAAAGCTGGATCACTGAGTTCATTTCTGACCTGTCACGCTGGCTAGTTATGTGACCTTGAGCAAATGTCATCCTCTCTGTGCTACGTTTTCTCCATCTGTAAAATGAGTACAACATACATCACAGATGTTTTTTGTGGCTTAACTCATTGGTGGTTGAAGTACTTGCAGCCTTCAACTGGAAGGCTCTAGAGAAGTGTTCTATGTTTTGTGTTGTGCTGAAGGTCAATGGAAAGCTAAAATCACATGGTAAACTCCAGGAATGTATTCTAACTTCCTTAACATTCAGCACATACTTTGGCCTTCCTTTTCGATTTTAAATTGGCACTCTTCTCTTCTCTATTCACTCTTTCCCCCTCCTCCCCCAGGTTGTGTGAAAAGTGTGATTCATATATTACCTTACTCATCAAGACTGGATCAGAACCAAAGTAGTTTACTTCTATATGCTTGAAATAATGGGATGCTTATATAGTGCACAACTTGGAATGTCTCACTGTGTTTTAAATGGATTTTAAAAATTAGTGACCTGGTAAAAATAGTCCATAGCAACAAAGAAAACAATATAAGGGGAATATGCAGAAAGTGGTTTGGAATGGATGTTTCTTTCAGCATGTATCTCAGGGATTGGCAACATTGGCACACGGGACCACAGGGTAAGCACCGTTAGTGGGCCACGCAGCTGTGTTTACCTGGTGTTTCGCCGAGCGTGGCTCCCACTGATCATGGTTCACTGTCCCGGTTCAATGGGGGTTGTGGGAAGCGGTGCAGTGCTGGGAGCCACGGTCGGTGAAACTCCTGGCAAACAAAGCAGTGGGTCCTGCTAACGGTGCTTAGTCTGTGGTCCCGGGTGCCAAAATTGCTGGTCCCTGATGTATCTTCTAAGACAGATTCTCAACCTTTTTCTTTCTGAGGCCCCCACAACATGATAATAAAAAGTCCAGGGTCCCCATGGGGGCACTTGGGCTTAGGGCTTTAGTCCTTCAGGTAGCTGGGCTTTAGCCGAGGGGCCTTATGGCATTCCCTCCCTTCCCCCGCAGGGGCTGTGTGGATCCCTGGTTGATAACCGCTCTCCTAGGACACTTTTGGTGTCACTCTCTAACAGAGGAACATACCTGCAGCGCATCTTAATGAGGTGGTAATTGCCTGGCTGTTGTTCAAATACATCACTAATTTAATTTTTTTTTTAAACAATGACTATACTGGGGGGGGGGGGTTAGTTCTTTGGGGCTCTTACAAAAGTTAAGGGAAAATTATTTTTTATCTGTATTTAGCTTCGAACCCAAAAGTTGCCACTGGAAATTGAGATTCTCATTTTAAAATTGTTTGTAATATGCAGACTGTAAAAATTTGTTTTGGGGAAATAACTATATAGAAATAATACAGACTGTTATATTTTCCATAATATAAACCATTCATTTAAAACCACGAAGCTTCATTGTAGCCTTTCTGCGTGAGTGTGTGTGTGTGGGGGGGGGGGTTGATCCAAAACCCACTGAAGTCAACAAGTTCTCCTAATAACTTCAGTGGGCTTTGGGCTTTCACGAGGCCCTTAAATTCCTGTAATGCTAGCACTGATCTACACGTAACTGCTGAGCAATATGCCATCTACCTCTGAATGGCCTTGGTTTTTGCAGTTAGATTTACCATGTATGTTCCTTCCTTTTATGTAACAAAGTCCTGCCACAGTGCGTGCAGATTGGCGAAGAGGCAGTTAAATAAGATGAGATAGCAGAGTTCATTTTGCTGTTTGCTCTAAATTAATGGAAACATTTTCAGTCCTTATAAATGAAAATATTCCTCAACTATTTTTCTCATTTGCTTGTTCTCCCGCCTCGCTGACTTTTAACCCTCTCTGAACTATGGAAAACTTTCAGGAATTTCCTACCATATTTAACACTACCAACATTAACAGCATTGAAAGTGCTAGTGTAAATGGGCTGTCATGGCTGTTTTAAATTCTTGCCCACCTAATTCTGCTCAGAACAGCTGTAAATGAAATTTATGTTTAAAATTGTTGGCATCAACCAGCACTCTGTGTTAGGCCATCCACTGCTGATGCATTTTTGTGCAGTTTTACATTGGTCCTATATCTTCTGTAAACATCATGGAATTGGTCATGTAGAAATTATATCTTTGACAACGTTTGTTACTGCAAGAAATTTGAAGCTGTTTCTACTTGGGAAAGAAAACTCACTAGGACACTTGAACTGGTATGAGTGACTTCCAGTGGTGCCAAGGCATAAAGATGAAAGAATTGATTTCAGAAAGTAGAGCTTAGCAGTGACAGCTTAAGCTAAGCATCTGGTTTCTTATTGTCAACCAGTAATGTTCATCTCTGAAACTTTTCTGCACCTCCTTAATAAAGTTTTTAAAAAATAATTTAAATTTATATATTCTATAAAAGGAACTGAGATTCTTTATCATAAGCTAGTTCTGGGAAGCACTGCAGCATAATGATTTTGTTAAATCTGAATTTTATGCATTTCAAATGACTTTGGTTTATATTGAAATTACATAAGTTAAATTTGTTTTAATTAGAAAATGAATTTACAGCTGGAGAAAAGAAAAGAAAAGCAGGAACTTGAAAAGAAAAAAGAGATTGCTGAAGAAAAACACAAGGAATGGGTGCAAAAAAAGAATGAAGAGGTAAATACTGCATTAATTCAAAATACTCAAATATGCAGTTATTTAAATCTGTCCCTTTTACTCAGACCTTTCAGGCATCCATATTTCTTTCTCTAAGTGAGCACACATTTTAATAGGAAACCTAAAAAAGCCACACTCCCTGAAGTTCAAGACTGTATCCCAAAATGTTCTGTGGTTCACTTTTTCTATAATTGATAAGGGAAATTGTATTTGAAAACTCAGAAGATTAATGGCTAGCCTGACTGTTCTGACACATTACCTTGCTGTGTGTGCCCTGCGTTCTGTTCTTTGGTGCAGTTTCTCACTTGCTGAGTGGCTTACAAAAGAGCTTTGGGGAGAGCATATTCATTAATTATATGCAATATATGATGCAGCTAGTAGAGCAGAGGCAAGAAACTTTTGGATAAGTATCAGGGCGACCAGGCAAATCATATGTTTCTTCTGCCTCATGGAATTTATAGGAATAAGTGTGTGAGGCCACCTTCACTTTAAGATTCAGGTCAGGTGTATCAACAGTACGTCCACTTGTGATGGAGCCATTAGCTTGTCCAGTGACAAGTAATAAAACTTTATTTTTCTCTGTGTCCACAGATATGGCCATTGCTGAGTTTAAAAATATTTTTTTAGTCTTTGTCCATTAACATGGTCTTCAGTGTCCATTGTGGATGTGCTTATGTCCAGAGGCTCCCTACAGAAGGCACAAAGGGCAGATTGGGCCCATCCATCCCTTCCTCAATCCCATCTCACTGCCCATGGCTGCAAGACGGATATCCTGCAATGTCCATATTTCAACATGTTTCCAAAACTTTTGTATACAAGTGTTTTTTAGGTAAATATTGTTAGGATTAGTAGTGTGTAGTAGTTTGCCTGTTGGTGTAATTTTTTTTCCCTCTGACTCCGGGAGTAGCTATTTGACCTCCATAGGCTGAATGCATATTATGGTTTTTCTACTGCTTTCAGAACTTCACCTCCATAAGCAACTAGACTGCCAGAAGCGTTCTTCCCCCAGCCTGCTCCTACATGAGACCTTAATATAGTCCTGGTGCTTTTAATGGGGGACACACTCTTGTTCTTGGCAATTCACTCCTCTCATCACTTGTCTATGAAAATGGCTTTTTTGGTGGCAGTCGCATCATCCGGGAGAAGAGGGGAAATATGAGCACTTGTGGCCGTATTACCAAAGGATATAAAGTCACCCTTAAGCGCCTTCTCAGATTTTTACCAAAAGTAGTCTAAAATTATTCATCTGATTAAAATGAAAATTTAGTCTTTTTTTCCTATACTACACTCCAATGAAGAAGAGGCTAGACTATATTCTCTAGATGTCCTTTCTATGTAGAACCAAGCCATTCAGAAACCCTTCAAGATTGTGGCATTTACAGACAGGTTAAAGTGTCAGATTGTTTCAACCCAGAGACTACACTGATGTCTAACTGCATCAAGATTTATCATGAGCAGGCTCGTTTAGATTCCCCAGCACAAATTCGGGCTTACTCCACTAGGGCTCAGGCAGCTTCTCTCACATGCGTGAGAAAGCTCTGGGTGGGACTTGGTCTATATCTTTTGTGAGGCATTGAGGTCTGATTCTTCTGTCCTGAAATCTTTTATAGATTTCAAACACCCACCTACTTCACATCTGGTTAGTGGTTGTGAGTCACCAGAAGTGGAATACATATTACTTACCTTAAAGTAACTATGGCTTTCTGATATGTACTGTCAACATACATTCCAATTCCTGTTCTCCTTTCCTGTTGCCATGGAATCCTAGAACATCTGGATTCTGTATTGGTGAAGGAACTAGTTGGGCCTGCTCCCCCTCTTTATGCCCTCAGTACTAGGCATGAAGGACTCATGGCATATGTGTGGCCCCAATGGGCACTGCTGGACACATGAAGCATGTGCACTCCAGAGTGGAATACATGTGTACAGAACATCTCAAAGAACCACAGTTCTGTGTTTTTCTTGCATTTAATAGATAGTACATATATATTTTAATATCAGTTATGATATTCCAGTTGTGAAATATAGCACTCTGGCGAAATGGCTAGGAGGTGAAATTTGGAGACTTTTGCTAGCTGGCAGTGAGGGATTTTTTTTTTCTTTTAAAATGATATATAATACCTTACTCAATGGAGACTTCTATACATTCTTAGTCATCTTGTTTAAATTACCATAGGAAAATAAATAAAGTTAACTTCACCAGTTGGCATGCTCCTGTGTAAACATAATTTGCAATTTTTAGAGGTAATTAGTGGGTTTAAAAATAACTCTTTATGGCACTGAGCTGTCAAAAAGCACTGTTGTGAAAGATATTTAAATTGACATGAAATTTTGTAGTTCAGTAGGAACAAATGCTTAGTATTACAGTGTCCTAAGAGTACTGTATAAAAGACCTGTGGCATGGCCATGGTTGGCATAGTTCAGGTGACTTGGGCTTGCCAAGCTAAAAAATTGCAGTGTAGATGCTTGGGCTCGAGCCTCGGCTTTGAGATACCCCTCTGGAACTTGGCCAGTGGGTGGGTCTCTCACTCTCCATCGACCTAAAATGGAGACTTTGTTTTTCTGTCAAGTTAGTATTGAGTCATTTGTGGGCAGACAGATTATCTATTTAACTTGTGTTGGTTAAGCTGCAGTATGTTTCTACTGGTTACAAAGTCAAAAGAACAAAGATCAAAATACACTAGTCTCAAAACAACAGAATACTAATTTGAATCCAGTGCAAACATTTTGATAGAAATGGAGAGCAGCATGATCTCTTGTGTGGAACAGATGCACTTTTCCTCTGTTTTACTTTCTGGTTTATGTATAAAAATACCATAAGGGATTGTGGATTTGCATGTATAATTTATACAGACCTTTAGATTAGTTATGATTGTGTACACTGAATGAGCCATTTCAGTGTTAAAGTAGGCTTCACTTTAGGGGGAACTGAATGGCACAGGAATTGGAAATAGGTTAACAGAGCCATTAGAATCTGACGCAGGTAATTAGAGAGCACTTTTTGCTAAAATCTCTTTCTGGTTTATGTTATGTATGCATTTGTCGTTCAAGTCCAGTACTGTATATAACCCACAGTCTCACATGGAGTTCTCTGGAGGCAATACTTAGTGGACATGTGCATTTTTTAATGACATTCTCGTTTGCCATCTCATTAGAGAGGCCTAAGATTTGACAGGGTATGGAAAACAAACTACTGTCTTATCTCTCCTCTTCAGAGTTGATTTGTGAGGAAACTTGCCGTGCTGTACAGTAATTTGTTTTTGTAAATAGAGAACTTGAGTCTGGCACTTTTCATGGATCTTAAATTCCCTTTTTTAAAAGTTTTTCCTTAAAGGGTATGACTCTATTAACTTTTTTCTTACTGATTATTCTAACAACTTTTAAAGGGGTAAAGTTTACTGGCATGGTGAATAATTTATTTTGGCTTGAAACCAATGTAGCTCAGACCACTGTTTGTTCAGAACGTATTGCACCATCCTTATAAGGAAATTATTAAAACTTGCAGAAGTAAGGGATGTTTTATAAAGTGAATTTAGGACTCAATTTAGTTTTAAAGCAAGGATACGGTACCTTATATCAAGTGTGTGTGTAAATTGTATTGGCTCCTAAATTGCTTCATTGCTATAATAATTGTCAGCTTTTTTCATTCAAGTTTATGCTGCTGTTCTTAAATCAGCCCTCACTTAAATTGTAACCGTTAATATAATGTATAAAGAAGTCAATGTCCAACATCCAACTTTTAGATTCTTTAAATAGCATATAGTAATCCAACAACTATGTACACTGTTTATTTCCATTGTTGTTCTACCTGTCAGGATTATTGGGAGGATAATGAACCCACTTTAGTGACTTGTGTTGAAGATGAAACACACTCCATAAATGGAGAGACTCTGTTCTTCTTGTGACTTGCATAGAGGATGGTATCTTGCATTTATGTAACTTACCGGGCACAGACTTGATTAATTGACAGTTGTGGGAGGGACATCCTGCAAATAGGGTTGGCACTGCTTCAGGAAGTTCAAGAAAAACACCTCCTTTTGGTAGATAGTTCCTTCCAGGAATCTTGTTCTGTCCCCAGAGATGTGAGTACCAGCCTGCGTTGGGGAGTTCATGTCCCTCAACAAAGTGGTAGTGAGTAAGTTCTCATTCATAGCTGAACATCTTTTTATAATATTTCGTTATAAATAAGCCTAAGAGGAGAAAACCTATGTTCAGAAATTGTCCAAAAGGATCAGATTATCAGATCAATTCTGCTGTGACTCGGCATGAATTAGCACCTGAGCCTATCATATTGTGCTTGGTTGAAGGCAATTTCTGTGACACATTTCTCTGTGAAATATGTAAGCTGTCATATGAAGTCTGTCACATTTCTACTCTCACTACTCTTTAATTAGTTAATTCAGATGCTTGTTTTGGCAGAGCAAACCTTTCATTTGTAATTATTTGGGCCAATGGTAGCAACATTGTAGAAGGGCCGTCTCCTAAGAGTGGGGAACCGCAAAGGCAAAAGAGCTATCTCTCTACAAATAGAGTTCTAAGTATAGTGCCTCTGCCGACCTAGACTTGCCCATCGTTCTTCCCTGCTTCTTCTGAGTCCTTAGTGGTACTTCAAAAACTGAAAGAGGAGAATGGTTTGGGCTACAGACCTTTATAGTCTTCTATGTCAGACATTCAGACCTCTGTAAGAATGTGCACAGCTTCAGTAGTTCTAAATAAAATTTGGATCCAAGCTTGCACACTTGTCAAGGGCATTTATCTTTAGGAACACTGCACTGGAAGAACTCTAGGTATATGAGAGTTACTTGCCTTTGCCTTGCCAGAATTATAATAGTGGCATGTTGGTTTTTCTCTACCTACTCAAAGGATTTGATCCCGAGGTGCTAAGCCTCTTCAGTTCATGTTGCCTTCAGTTAGGAAACTGATTGCACGATAGGGACCTAAATGGACTAAATTCCCAGCATTAATGTTTTCTAACACTGAACTTTCCAGGCCTTATTGTTACATGAGTGAGGTGCAGCCCTAATCACTTCAGTTCCTTTCTTACTTCCATAGACAGTGTAATTACTGCAGGCAATACTCAGGTCTGAATTGGTCAGACTTTATCTCTAGATCTCTGTAGATGGATTTTAATTTCTAATGGGGCTCATTTTTAGTGTTTGATATTCATCATTTTTGGGTGGAGGAAGGGTTTAAGGTAGGTGTGTGTGTGTGTGTTGAAAGGTTTTATGGGTCTCTCTTATGATGGTGCTCATCTTGGAGCAGAAGAAGGGATTTAAGAAATGCACCTCCTACCCTGGAATTTTGAGTCTGACACCCACACCAAGTATCTTGACCCCCTCTCAGCAGTTTGAACAGACACAATCTGTTCATGAACCTGAATCCAAGGAGACTGTGACAGGTATCTGACGACAACAAGTATAAACAAGTTATATATTCTCACTGTTTCCCATCGTACTGTGTATTTAACTTAGAAACTTTTCATTTACATTTAAATACATTGGAGCTAGACTTTGCATATTGACTCACAGCCATACACTTTTAATCAGCGTGTAATCAGATACTTATGCAACATAAAGCGTTCAGTAATTGATACGCTTTCATTAGTTAACTTCATGCCATCTTGCGCAGTACTCTTCTGAGATGAGTGAGAGTCAATGTTTACATTACAGCAATAAGATAGGGAAAGTAGATGTCCTTTCCTGCCATCTGGGCTAGTGCAGGGGCGGGCAAAACGTTTTGGCCCAAGGGCCACATCGGGGTTGCAAAACTGTATGGAGGGCCGGGTAGGGAAGGCTGTGTCTCCGCAAACAGCCTGGCCCCCACTCCCTATCTGCTCCCTCTCACTTTCTGTCCCCTGACTGTCTCCCTCAGAACCTCCAACCCTCCCTACTCTTTGTCCCCTGACCACCCCCTCCTGAGATCCCCACCCCAGATCCCACCCCCTATTCAACCCCCCTGCTCCCTGTGCTGACTGCTCCGACCCCTATCCAAACCCCTCATCTCTGACAGACCCCCTCAGGACACCCACACCCACACCCCCACCCACACACCCCCACCCACACACCCCCACCCCCACCCCCCCACCCACACACACACACACACACACACACACACACACACACACACACACACACACACCATGCTGCTCAGAGCAGCCTGTTTGGCTCCAGCCAGACATACTGCTGCGCTGATATGCATGAGCATGCAGCCCTGCCCCCTAGAGTGCTGCTTGCGCAGTGGCATGGCTCTGGGAGAGGGGAGACAGTGGGAGAGGGGGGAGGGATCAGCCTCCCCAGCTGGGAGCCCAGGGGCTGGGCAGGATGGTCCCGCCGGCCAGATGTGGCCCACAGGCTATAGTTTGCCCACCTCTTGGCTGGTGCTTCATGTGTAAAGCTGATTATATGAAGTCAGCCAATGAAGAGTTTGGAGGCTGGAACTTTGCATTCATTTTCAATGGGGGAACCTATTAAATTTTGTTCAATGGCTCATGACCTCTTTAGCAAGCAGTTTCCTAACTATTTATCATCCATCAGTGTTAATCTCCCAAATCTGTAAACTTTAAGGGGATGTGGGAAGGGAGTAAGAATCCAGTTAAAATATCTCATGAGAAGGAGAATTACAGGGGAAGTAAATTTCCCTTCACTTTCATACATACCGGTAGATACTTTTTAACATTGATCAATCTGATCTTCAGTTTACAGACCAAAGAATGCCCCTCCTCTCTCTCTCTCTCTTTAAACTCATGATCCCTTAAAAGAAATATAGGTTTCTTATCAATTGTCAGCCTGGTTCACAAGTAAGTTTTGCATATGAAAAATCACGTAGTATCATGAAATATCAATCTGGTTCTCGTTGGAGCCATGCTTTAAAAAAGAGAAATTAGATTTCCACATCGGTTCACACTGCTGGCATTTCAGGTCCAATCAAACAACAAATCTCTATGGCTCCCAGCCAAAATGGTAAAGTTTAACCTGGATACCATCTAAAATCCTAGGTTTGGGTCTAGGAGATTCACTGATAAAATTGATACTTCATTAATAAGTATTATACAGTTTTAAAGAATTGTGCCATTCATTGTTTCCTGATGTTATGTTTGGAATGTGTCGTCTTTGTTTTCTTTTATGGTAAATATAAAATATTACAGTGAATGTTGAAGTTGGATTTCACGTATACTTTGTCAACCTTATGCTTTCACACTGTTTTATCTCCAAAAGGTGATGTCCAGCTGCTTTTCTCAAACCAAAATTCTGAACTGTTGTAACAATGATTTCTCTAGCTTGTACCAATTCTACTTGGAGTTAATTCCTACACAGTTTGCTAACCACTTTTCATTATAATAAGGCGCCTATAATGACCTTTTGAAAATATTGAAAAGACTGTTTCTTTGACCTGTTTTGTGTAGGAAAGAAGAGAGAAGGAACGAAAGCTCATCAGAAAAATGGCAGAAAAAGCAGCGAGAGATCTAGAGAAAATCCAGTTGCAGGAAAAAGCTAAAGGAAAGTATAAAGAATGGCTAAAGAAGAAAAGAGCTGAAGAGTCTGAGAAGAAGAAGAAAGAGGAGGTAGACATCATTCATCTTCTTTGATACCAGCTTGTCAAGCCAGCCTAGGGGTGGGCAAACTTTTTGGCCACATCAGGGATTGCAAAATTGTACGGAAGGCTGTGCCTCTCCAATCAGCCTGGCCCCACCCACTCTCTGACCCCCACCCACTTCCCAGCCCCTAACTGCCCCCCTCAGAATCCCCAACCCATCCAACCTCTCCTCCTTGTCCCCTGACTACCCCCTCCACAGATCTCCCCCCCCCCCCACCAAAATACCCCTCCGGACCCCACCCTAAGGCCCCTGCTCCTTGTCCCCAACTACCCCCTCCCAAGGCCCCTCACCCTAAATGCCCCCCCCCCCCTTGGACTCTACCCCACTCCCTGTCCCATGATTGTCCCGACCCCTATCCTCACCAACACCTCCTGACAGACCCCCTGGGACTCCCACACTCTATCATCTCTCCCCCCACCCCCATTCCCAGTCCCCTGACCATCCTCCCCTGCCCCCAGAACCTCTTCCCCATCCAAGTGCTCCTTGTACCCTGACTGCCCCCTGGGACTCCCTACCCCTTATCCAACCTCCCTGCTTCATGGGCCCCCCCCCTTACCATGCCGCTCATAGCAGCAGCCCTAGAGCGCTGCCCACTTGGCAACATGGCTGCAGATGAACAGCAGGGGAAGGGCTGCGGGCAGCCTCCCCAGCCGGGAGCTAAGTTGCTGGGCAGGACAGTCCCATGGGCTGGATGTGGGCCGTAGTTTGCCCGCCCCTGGGCCAGCCTGTTATATGTGAAGTGGCCTTGTTTTGATTAAATTAGTAAAAAATTATGTGTATTGTGATAGAGGAAGGCCAGGGAGCTGTGGCAGAGTGTTTGAGGGGAGATATATCAGCTCCAGGTTCATTAGGGCGTGGCTCCCTGTAGACTAGGGAAGCAGGCAGCAGGTTAATTAGGAGCACCTGCTGCCAATTAAGGCCTTAATAACCCCTGCCTCAGGCAGACAGGTGTGGGTGTTTGGAAGGAGTTTGGAGGCGTTGGAGCAGAGAGAATTTGAAGTGCTGTGGTGAGCTAAGAAAGACCCAGACCTTAAGTAAAGGAACACCTGGCTTGTGTAGAGAGAGGGCAGGAAGCCCCTCACAAGCTGAAGAGTAGGAGAGGGAAGTAGTCCAGGGGAAGGAGTAGCTAATCCCAGTGATTTACCACTATCCTCAGGGCCCCTGGGCTGGGACCCGGAGTAGAGGGCGGGCCCGGGTCCCTCCCTCTCCCCTTCTCCCCTCTAGGATACTTGTGGGAGAGTTAATACCCTGTTCAGAGGCAAGAAAAAGGCTCCCTGAATTCCCCCACAAGAAGAGAAAGCGCAGGACCCATCAATATCGTGAGAGTAATTTGCCACAGTATATAGATATGCGTGTGCACACACACACTATGGAATTCCTCCTTGTGGTTCCATACTAAGGACTGAGAAGTTTCATTTTAAAGTAGGAATTTAACTACTTTAATACAGCATATTTCTGAAATTACAGCACTTAGTCTTTGGCACTGAATAGATTTTCTGAGAATTTATAAAAAAAAAAAAGCTGTTAATTAGTTGGTTCTTTAAAAATGTTATAGCCTGTGTCCAATCACTTTTATGACCTAAATGGTTTTAATAATGCAGCCCCAGGCAACTTCCCACATAATTAAGTCATTGAAATCTTATGCATTGGCTAAATTTCAATCTTTTTTTTTTTTTTTTTTTTGAAGGATAAATGGTCTTTTTCTTGCCACTCTTTGTAACTGAAAATTTCTTCTTCAGCAGGGCCTGATAAATGTTCTTCTACAGAAAATTCCACCAAGAAATGCTCTCTTTCAAAATGTCTGCAATATCCAATTATTCTCACTGGGAGCAATGCGACTGAGCTGTCACTATCTTTATTAGAAAAACAACAACAAACACATACACAAAAAAGGCCGTCTTTTGAAATGGCCACCATCTCCAGTTGTTCCCAGTAGGAATGAAGTCAAGCTGCCTTCGAGGAAGGTGGTAGCACCCTATGCTTTCAGGGACAACTGTCTCTTTGAGTATGTCTTAAGGCTGGCAGAGCTTTGTGGTTCTGTCCATTTTCAATAAGGTGCATAGCTACAGATTGCAAATACAGTGGAGCCCCAGTATAACATGCCCCGCTATAATGTGAGTTCGGTTGTAGCGTGATTATACTGTGGCTCCCAAGTCCTTGCTCTCTGTCCCTGGCAGGCGCGGGGCCACAGCTTCTCTCCCCTGCTGGACAGCGTGGAGAGAAGCTGCAGCCTCCCCTGCCAGGGACAGAGAACTCAGGACTGTAGGCAGGGGGGCCATGGCTTTCCTCCCCGCTGCCCAGCAGGGTAGGCAAGCTGCGGCCTCCACCTGCCTGGGACAGAGAACTCTGGGGCTGCAGCCTGCGAGTTCCCTGTGGAAGCCGCAGCTCCGTGCTGACGGGGACTCCGGGGCTGCCGGAGTCCCCTGGACCCGGCGAGTGCCCCTGTCCCAGCAAGCGCAGAGCCGCGGCTTCCCTTAAAGCCGCTGCCCCCCCGCCTCCGGGATCAGGGGACTCCGGGGTTGCCAGAGACCACCGGTCCCGGCAGGCGCAGGGCAGTGGCTTTCAGCAGGCTTCTCTGGAAGCCACTGCCCCTGCGCCTGCTGGGGGCGGGGACCACCGGCACCTGCAGCCCTGGAGTCCCCTGTCTCGGCAAGCGCCACCACAGCTTCTCTCCCAGCTTCCCTGCTGGGAGAGAAGCTGCGGCCCCGCGACTGCCGGGACAGGAGACTCCAGGGCTGTAGGTGCCGGTGGTCCCTTCCCCCAGCAGGTGCAGGGGCAGTGGCTTCCACAGGGAACTCTGCGTCTGCTAGGGGCAGGAGACTCCGGGGCAGCATGGAGCCCCGGAGTCCCCTGTCCTGGCAGGCGGGGAGCCCGCTATAACTCGACCCCGCATTTAGCGCTATGAGATTTTTTTTTTTTTTTTTTTTTTTTTTTGGATCTCATCAGTCATGTTGTAGCGGGGCTCCACTGTAGCTATCTAGTCTGATCCACTGATATGCTTTATATTTTTTGGGGGGGATTTTTACAACTATTTCAGAGCCAAATACTTTAAAAAACTTGGAATATTCCGGTTAATCTTTTGGTGATTTTCAGGATTGACATCAAATATACTTGAGAAAACTGAGAGCTCATAGCAAGAAGGAGAAAAATGTAATTTATACTTAAACAAAAGGCACTTGACTTAATGAGTACAGTGGGATTTTATTATAAACAACTTGTAAACCCTCTACCTACCAAGTAATTTCTTTTTGACCTATTTATGGCAGCAACCTATGCAGCAGCGGGTGAGATTCATAGCAGCTTAGCACAGAGGCACAGCACTGAACTTGTAGGAAGCCATCTTTGCACCCTTCTAATCCTGGACTTCTCCAGGTGTTAAAGAGGATCTTGTAGTAACTTAAATATTGCAGGAGGCTGATCTAAGTTTGGGAGCCTCTCTGGGCTGCAGTACTATCCAGAATATCTGTGGTGCTGTGAGTTGTGCCCCGTTACACTAGGGTTTGTAAAAGGATCCTGAGAAGGTAGTTTATGGCTTTCTTCTACAATACTTATGTTGGGGAAAATCCTCCCCCAGCTGCTAACGGGCTTTTAAGATCTCTTTACACTGCTCAACCCTTTTACCGAGTGTAAAGGCGTTGAAGGAAGGTAAGGATCTCACCCTGGATCACTTGACGGTAAATTTTTCTATTCTTTACCGTGTTAGAGTAAAGACTTGATTGTTCTCTTTGGGGTGAACAAATATAGTCAATCCATTTGCAGTACTGCTATGTTTACAGTTGTATCTTGGTTATCGGTGAATCCAGACTGAATAGTAATTTGATACTAAATCATTTTAAATATTAGAGATTTCTAATTGGATGGGAGTACCAGGCATAGGTCTCATGTTAAATTATTTTATGCAGCTGAAGGATGGAGCAAATTAGTCTTTCTACCACCATGGGCCTTGATGGATGACCTATTTTCCACCTTTGCACTTGCTCACCCAAATTATATCTGTGAGACAACGATTGATTAGCAGTTGCATAGAAATGGTTGTGTGAATTCAATGATCGTTTATTTTTGGACAACGGTTATAAAGTAGACCTGTTCCATAGGTTTCACTTGTACAAGTATTTAACTTGCACAAAAGCTACTTAACATTGGCCATATCATTTGGGATTTTTTTTTTTCAGTCTCTGAACCTTAGGGTATTTGCTTGTTGACTGTGCCCCGGCAAATGAATGCACAACAGATATCTGTTGTCATTGTGTAGAAAGATATCTTTCTACACAATGACAACAGTTTATCTTAAATGTGGCTAAGCAGCAAACACTGATGATGTTGCAAATCATGACAAAATACACAACTTCATTAGCTTAAAAACTCGAAACCTTATAAAAGTGATGTGATATGTTACGAGTAGCTGCTGAACGTTGGGATAGAAGTTTGGATGTGGGGAAATGACTTGCAGTAGTAAATAAGAACTTTTGCCTATTATGTACAGAATTCTATCCTAGGCCATTTTATTTTTCTTCACTTTTAGGAAAAGGAACAAAAAAGGGTAGCTGAATTACAGGAGAAAAAAGAGAAATCGGAGAAGATCTTTAGAGAGTGGCTACAGCATGCCAGAAATAAACCCCTCCCAGTTTTACACAGTTATGGCTATACCAATGGGAAACTTTCAGGTTTGTACTTGTACTAGACACACGTACTGTGATATCTATTTAAATATTGTAGCAATTTCGTGCTTCATGGTGTCTTTTTTTTTTCCAGTTTGTTTAAATGGAAGGTAATTTGACATACTCATCCAGAATCTAATATTGTCACACTAGTGAGTAGATAACAACAGATACATTTGCAATATATCTGTAATATACTGTAATACCTTTTGCACTATGGGGGCTGTATTAAAATATGCATTTTATACTCAGAATTATTGGACAACAAGGATCTTGTGGTGTTTTTTTATTTACTCTGCAATTTCATCCACTTTGGACAGTGAAATTCAGTGATGTCATGAGAGATGGAGAAAGGAGAAGAGGGTGGTACACAGGTATAATTAGGGGTAAAGGGATGAAAATCAAAAGGAATTTTTGAGGCTTCTTAATGAGAAAACCTTCCTGATGGTATCACTTTGTGCACATTTCATGGTCCCTAGATGGACTGTGAGGCATAGAGTAGCATCACTACAGTCCTGCATGCTCTCCTGGGAAGATATCCTATGTGGACACCCTCCCAAAGTTAATGTTGCAAAAAGTAGCTTATTGTTCTCACTGCATATGCAGTCTTCTCAGAGAAGGGTGTTTTGTGAAGGTGGTGGAGCCAGTGCGAATATTAACTCCTAAAGGAGGCCTGGCAGAAACCTGACAGGTCATCCTCATGCAGAACCAGCCCTCCTTTCCATGTGGATCTCCGGACTTGGAGCCCATGCTCTTGTCCACCTCCACAGCCTATTCTTCACGCTGTTCCTGTTCTGACGGAAGTATAAGAGGAATGCCCATGATAATCACAAATTGAGTTTCTTGGGTCTCTGTCTTCAGTTTCTGCGGGGGCGGGAGGAAGGACAAAATGGAAAAGTGTTACAAGTGGACATGTTGTATTATAAATGTGAGGGCTTAATGAATATTGAATATATACTTCCTTTTCTTTCTTTAATTTTTTTGCATTTTTTCCTTAAATTATAAATCGCTGCTGATATACCAATTTAAAACTTAAAATATTTCTTTGACAGGGAGACTACCAGTCTCTAAGATCTGAACACAAAACAGCTCTCTCACAGACTTGCAACCAGTTGCTCTTTTGCCTGTCTGATTATAGATGGCAATACATACTGCTTTCGAGCTTTGTGTTGGAACCTCATAACTTGCTGACAGCTGCCATCCCTTGTCTAAGTGATTTATTAAAAATAATTCTATACCCAGTTTAGTTCACACAATAGAACATGTTCCAGACTTTGTTTTGACCACCCTGGTGAAGTATGTGTTGAAATTTCATTACAAAGTGGCTTGCCATTGCAAGGGTAATACATTCCTGCTGTCATGGTTTAGACTTTATGGTTTGGCACATAGATCATTAATTGCAGATAGTGAATGTTTTTTCCCTTGTTTGAAGAAGGGTAACAATTAAGCAAAGATTGAAATAGAAACGTGAATTCCAGAGACAAGGCTGTGGGAAACAACACTTTTATAAATTACATTTGAAAATAGTACCAAATAGTAACTTCCTAACTGTGTACATGCTTCTTTTAATGTTTGCCTTGACAAGCATTGTTCTCGTTATACAGTATTTGGCATATTTATGTTGCTGTTTTTTAAAAATACAAATGGTGGATGTATTAACTGGGTGAATACAGGGTGGATGACTGATAGGCATCAGAGACTGATAAATTGTGCTAAACTGTTGCATGTCATGTTCCATTAAAGATCTTAAAGCTATTCTAAATGATACTGTTTATAATCAAGTTATTTAATTTAGCCAAGAATTACTAGTCAGGAAATGCCCCAGGTTAATCCAAAAATTATCCAGTACACTTCAGTTTTTCTTGTGTTTTCAGTATAAATATTTCTTTTTTCTGATTGTGTGTTTTCTAAATATTTTAGGATACCCTGATGGAAATTCATATCCAGCTCCAGCCTATTGTAACCCTATTCCCTGGAAACCAATTCATGTGCCACCGCCTAAGGAAGACAAGAATGTTACAGTGAAACAAAATAAGAGACCTATATTCAGTCAGTCATATAGGTCTTCGTCTATGGTAATCCATAAGCCCAAGAACAATCTTTGTATTGGATCATTGCACAGAAAACAAAGATAGTATAGGAAGACAAATATTTTTATTAGCTTGATTTAACTAGGTTTTAAAGTACAAAAGTTATTTCTTGGTTAAGTGTTGCTTTAAATGTTAAAAATAGAGTGTTGAAAGAAAATGTTATCATCTTTTAACAGCTGTGATTGTTTAATGTTAGCTAAGGAGTACCTTTTCCAAAGACTTTTTAACTCAGTTATTTTAACACTTAGAAAATTATCTTTAAAAAATTTGTGAACCAGTTTTTTAGTCACTTAAGTGACCTTTTATTTTAAAAATTTTTATATGTAGCCAGTTATATTGCAACTACTCCATGATATCAATAAAACATTAGTCATTAATTTTTGTGATTCTTCATTGAGGGTGTGGTGGGTTTTTTAAATGGTTAATTGGGCTATTATGCTCATTGTTTTAAACATGCCAGATGCAGCAAATTTGGATAGGTGTTTTCTGGGGGAAGAAAAGGGGAAGGGTTGGGTGAAATGAAATGTCATTTCCCAGACTCAAACTTTGTTACAGTAAAAAATATACCAGTTCTTATTTATAAAATAAATAGTAAGTATTACAAAACCAAAATAGCAGAGGTAAGAGTCCTGTGGCACCTTAAAGACTAACTGAAGTATTGAAGCATAAGCTTTCGTGGGCTAATACTCACTTCGTCGGATGCCCACAAAAGCTTGTGCTTCAATACTTTAGTCTTTAAGGTGCCACGGGACTCTTTGTTACCTCTGCTATTCCATACTAACACGGCTACCTCTCTGATTCTCAAAACCAAAATAGGACCCATTACATGTATTACAAATTCAGTGTTGTGTTAACCAGAACATGTATTATAGAAGTTATACTTATCTAGACTCTTTGGTTGATAGTACAATCATTTTATTTTTGGCAATCATAACATAATAATTCTGCTTCTTTTAAAGTACAATTATTCTTTGTGGATAATAATTGTAAGAAGAATAGTCCACATCAGCTCCTTTCTAGCTGATGGAGGGAGAGAGTTACATCGACGAAGTGCCGGTGTGGACAGCGATGTGTCGGCAGGAGAGCTTTTCCCACTGACATAGCTACTGCCACTCATTGGGAGTGGATTAATTAAGTTGACAGGAGAGTTTCTCCTGTCGACTTAGAGTGACTACACTACAGGGCATACAGCCACAGCCTTAAAGCGCAGTGGCTGACTGCTTTGTGAAAGATGTATGTTGTTGTTAGAGCAAATAGATATTCTAGTTTGTCGATGATTTATCATATATAAACTTGTTTCTTTTATGCTTCCTAAAACAAATGTTTAGATGACTACTTCATTTGTTTTTTAAACAGTGTTGAAAATTTTCCTCAAAACCCATTTAATTTGTCTGTGAGACTTGAATAGAATCGGGGATATAAGTTTTTCTTTACAGAAATTGAAATTTAAAAAATGAATTGTTAGAGTGCAATGACTGTTTGTTTTAGGCAATAAATACTGTTTTTGGGACAGGAGAGACAAGGTGGGTGAGGGTAATACCTTTTTATAGAACCAGTTTCTGTTTGTGGAAGGCACAATCTTTTGATCTTCACAGAGCTGCTCTTCAAGTATGGGGAAAGAAATCTGAGTGTCTGAGCTAAATAGAAGTTGGGACAGATTAAGGATAACAGGTAATGCATGTTATAGGCCAGGGGTCGGCAACCTTTCAGAAGTGGCGTGCTGAGTCTTCATTTATTCACTCTAATTTAAGATTTTGCGTGTCAGCAATGCATTTAATGTTTTTTTAGAAGGTCTCTTTCTATAAGTCTATAATATATAACTGAACTATTGTTCAGTGTATAGTAAACAAGATTTTTAAAATCTTTAAGAAGCTTCATTTAAAAGTAAATTTAAAATGCAGAGCCCCTTTGACCAGTGGTCAGGACCCAGGCAGTGTTAGTGCCACTGAAAATCAACTCGAGTGTGGCCTTTGGCATGTGTGCCCGAGGTTGCCTACCCCTGTTATAGGCGGTCATTTGAAATGAAGTGGGCAATTGAGAGTTAGATTGTGTCCAATAAAAGATACTGTATTCAAGCAGGATTAACAGTGTATAACTATAAATTAAAAAATTTTTTTTTTTTTTTAAAGCACTCAAACTGGTCCTAAATCTGCACTTATTAAAACCAATGGGAGTTTTGGCAGCAAAGTTGGGCCAGTGATGACTTTGAGTGCTTTTGAAAAATTCCATCCTTCAGTTAAAATTGGAAAGCAAAACAATCATGACACTACTATGTATATTTACCAGTGTTGTTTGTTTATTTCTTACTACGTTTACTGACTACCCTTGTCTAAATTCATTCTTGATGAAGGGATTCATTTTTTGCTTGGGATTTTTTTTTATATCTCTTTATGCATATGAATACATCAAATCATATGAACGAGACACTACATAAGCACATTTTAATATGCCATGTAAAGAAATATGCATATTGCATATGCAATAGTCTGAAACTCAGTTTTACAGAACTCCCATACATTATGCCTGATTCACCTCTCACTAGTTTTGCACTAATATAACACCATTGACGTTGGTCGACTTACACACTTACAATTGGAATCAGAGTTTTAAAGCTTTGTCTGAGTAACCTATTATGAAAATGGAATGAATAATAAATAAAATTCCCCATTACACACTTTCTTCCACCCTCAGGTACATGTACCACAGTTTGGGCACCCCTGTTCTAGTGGATCGAGGTCTGGGTTGGAGGACAGTCCTGTCTGACTCTGACTTGGGATAAATCACTTCACCTACTCTGAGCCTCTGTTTCCTTTCCTACCTTTTATCTGGCCTGTTAATTAGATGATAAACCCTCAGGCAAGTACAGTCTCATACCATATGTAAGTGCCTAGCACAAGGGGGCCCCAATCCTCCAGATGCTACAGTAACAGGTTTCCAGTGTTGTTGTAGCCATGTTGGTCCCAGGGTACTAGAGAGATAAGATAAGGAATGTTGTTGTATAAGTGGAACTGTTTTTTACAGATTTCATATGAGCTTGACATTTGGCTCAACTATCAGTTTGGTTTATATGGCTTTTTAAAAAACAATGCAAGTAGAAATCCTCTCATTGTTCAGACTGAAAAATGCAAGTTCATGTGCTGTAGCTAATTAATGCTTTTTAATTTGGACTATAAAAAGTGTGTAAATGGGGAGTTCATCTCCCAAGGCAGCCAGGAGGTGCTGGGCCTAACGTTGATGAAGATAATTAGTGCCTCCCCTATGGACAGGCAGTCTGTTTCTCTTACAAAAACACTGGAGTAGCCTATTATGCTGTCTTTTATATTCCGTGGTTACAATTAATGAAAGGTTGAGGTGAGACGAGTCTCATGTTTTATTTGTTTTATGGTAAATATAAAATATTACAGTGAATGTTTAAGTTGAATTTCACTTGTTTTATGCCAACCTTATGCTTTCACACTGTTTTATCTCCAAAAGGTGATGGCCAGCTGCTTTTCTCAAACCAAAATTCTAAACTGTTGTAACAGTAACGCAAATAGCGTAGCTGAAGTTGACGTATCTTAGGTTGACTTACCTCAGTGTCCTCATGGCAGCGAGTCAACTGCTGCATTTCCCCCATCAACTCTGCTTCTCATGGTGGTGGAGTTCTGGAGGCGACGGGGAGAGCATTCAGGGATCGACTTATCGCGTCTAGACTAGATGCGATAAATCGATCCCCAATAGATCACTACCCTCTGATCTGGCTTTCCTTGTCCCTTGTGAACTTGGGTAAGATGCAACGTATTAGTTGATCTACTTATGGCTCAGATTTGGCCAAGTGGAAAACACTTGCTGTAAGTAAAGAGTTGCTTAAGGAATTACATAAAATGCCATTATTCCAGCACCTGAGGATTGTTAAGCCAAATGGAAGCCTAGCCATGTTCCCAGCAGTTGAGAAGGGGATCTCATAGAAGATATTATGGTGGGTCTATACCTCCATGTAGATTTTGGTAGTGTTGTATTTCTGCTGGTTCCGTTTATTTTACTTTTTTTTTTCTTTGGATTTGGTTCCATCGATGCAATGAAGTTTAGATTCAACGAGGCTTTACTTCAAAGCCCTTCTGCACATCAAGACATCCTGTCAATATTTCAAGGTCTGTGGACCTCTTGCTGCCTATGACAGATTGCATCAGAGCTGTGAGACTCAGGCACACTACTCTTTGGGTCTGTGGTGTTGTTTTCCCTTTGCACATTCTGCACATCTAATGTCTTTTTTGAGCTGAAAGGTGGAAGCTTTGGGAAGGTTCGACCAACTTGAAAACAGGAGTTAGACTGGAAATAGTCAACTTCCACAATAGCTGTCTTTGGATCTCCAACTATAATAATCATTTGCACGTATTAATGAACTTCTTCCAAGTGTATTTCAAATTCTTATCCCATTTGACCTTCCCAGAGTTCCCTCCACAGTCAGCCTAATATTTCCCATAATTATTGGGATATTTACCACATCTGTTATATGAGCTGATATGCTGTTGAAAAACACTTGAATACTCATCCTTGGATGCATAAACATTAATAGCAATTTTCTTATCAATAGCAGCAAACCAGCATAACTGGGTAACTATACCGTCAACAGTCTCTTGCACTTTGGTTTTCAGTTGGAGAGGTTCTTATTGAACAGAATGCAAAATTATTTATAATAGCTGTTAACCTTGTTCACTACCAAGATCTAATTTTTAAATTGTGCCCTCACTATTGTAAGGACATGTAACTTATTTTAAATGTATGGAGGCATACCAGTGGGAAGTATAAATATTGTTTGCATATTATGAATATTGCACATGATTTAGGCCATATCTTGTAACTCACTGCTGATCTTGTATGTAATTTACAAGGTAGCCTCAACTTTCAACAGTCTTAGTGTGACGGGGTTACGGTGCAACATGGACTGTGGGATTCCTGAGCCCTGTGTCTCGCCATCCCAGGGTGTGTCTCTCACTCTGTTGCCAAGATACAAACCTCTGACAGGTGCTGCACTTAGACATCCACAGGCAGGGACACACCCAACTGAATTACATGAATGCTTCTCCCAGCCACTCATGAGTCAACAATAAAGGCTCCAGCTATTCCCTTCACTCCCCCCCCCCCCCCAAGCTCCCCAGTCTTGCACTCCAGATCTGTACCATCTTGCACTGGCCAGAAGCCTAACCATTGTCAGTTCATTATCCAGACCACTCCTTCCTCATTGTGAAGAGGACACACGCTAGCCTTTTTAAACATCATTGACGTTTCCTTAGCACTTCAATCAAAACACACTGTTTAGATAAAAAATAAAACAGATTTATTAACTTCAGAAAGATAGATTTAGGTGATTATAAGTAGCAAACGTAGCGATCAAAGTTGGTTACTTAAATAAAAGTAAATTTGCTCTGAGTTATACAAACTAAACAGGATTTGAATCAATTAGTATCTTAGCCTGACAGATGGTATAGTTCCTCAGTACACAGACTGGGACTCTTTTCGAGTTGAGAACACTCCCCAATTCAAAGTCTTTGTTCTCCAGATGCATTTTCTGGGGGAAGAGGCCGAGTCATGATGTCACTTCCTCTCTCTTTTATAGTTTCTCCCACCTTGCTGGGAAGATCTTTTATGTGGGGATCAGGCAGTCCCCATTGTCAACATGTTCTCTCTGTGAAGTCTTCTGGGATGGCTGTTGGACATACAATGATAGCACATACAATCCAACAGGATATTAGTGTTCAGTGAGTCAAGACTTTAAAATGATCTCTCACAAGGCATACTTTATACAAAACATAGCATGTTCGGGTAACTGGTGAATATGGGGGTCCCAGGATGCCACTCTGAGGTACAGAGTCACACTCAGTCTATAATGGAAAGAGAGACAAGAATCAAAAGGAAGGGAGTCACTAACAATCTAATGCCTCTGCCTCCCATAAAGCACCTTCTACAAAATAAGAGAGCCACAGTAAATATTGCAATTAGTGATAATGGGATATAGATACATGGCGCTATACTTATGCTCAAGCCATAATTTAAACCTATTAGTCTGGCTGAGAATGAAGTAAACCCCCCTTATGTGTTCTTTGTATTCAGTTAGGTATGATCTGTTCTTAAACTTGTGTAATCCCCAAGCGATCCTAGTTTCTAATCACTTTCTTCCTCTTATTATGTAAAATATAATTCCTTTACTATTTTAAATCTCACCTAATTTTAATAGGAATGTGGTACAACATATATCACTGTTACAAATGCCATCTCTAATAGTACTCACCCTAAGTATCACGGTGCCATATTTTTAATGCTGCAGTTGGGTGTACACACTCACTACATCACACGCCATTATAGGGGCAGATCCACCACTTGTCTACACACGCATTTACAAGCATGGAGTTCTCACGTCAGACTTGTGTGCTCACTTCTGATTCTTATTCTCTCTGAATTTAGCCCTATGCATTTATGAAGGCAAACAATCACAACTGTCTAAGGTTAGGACGTATAATAACCATTCCACTGCCTGGCTACTGTGGGCTGGATTTGCCAGCTCTTTGAGGTGTGGTGCAACGTGGCCTCAGAGAAGCCAGCGATGGCCCGTGGAGAATGTCTCCCTGACGGGAGCTCTCCCAGGTGTAAAGCTGACCGAGGCAGCGCTACTCCCTCCTCTGCCCCTTTACCATCTTCATTTCCAGCAAAAGGGGAGGAAAGAGCATTGTGTAGGTGTTCCAGGGGAAAGGTGACCTAAATTAGGGCTACTCTTGCAGGGCCAAGTAGCCCTGAATCTGGGAAGTGCTATCATCTCCCTCTGAGCTCCTCTCCGTTTTGTATGAGAAAAGTATATATGAACGTATACTAGCTGATATAGTCTGTGCGCATAGATTGCTCTGATGCATGTTTACTGTAATTGGGTTATGGGCCCTACTCCCAGCACAGTTCTCTGTTGGCCCATAGACACCACTGTAATAAACAGGCTAAAATTAACGTGTGGGTGTGTATTTAATCTCTGTGTTAATGAAGGTATATGTCTTCTGAGCAAATGCAAACCTCTGCCCTTTTAATGTATGTTATAGAACCTATCGGGTGAGAAGCGCTAGGCTTTTTACATAATGCTGATTAAGACTTTCCTTTGCAACCCATGTTAATATTTAAAAAATAATACATTGAGGGCTCTAACCCAGGTCTGCTGCAAGGTAATAAAGAGCCCTAACAATGTTACTGGCCTGCTAGAATGTTCTCTTCATGTTTTGTGTAGGTGTCCATATTTTTAGGTGTGTGAAACTTTTGGTTCATTGCAAGTGAGTTTTACAGAGCCAGATTCTGCTCTCTAGTGTGTCTTGAAAAATTCCCTGCTGCATTCCACACATACACATTAAGGGTCAATTCTTGTTCTTTTTAACAAGCATGAGTAGATGAGCTTGGCAGAAGGAAACTTTGCATGGAGTTTCAGGGCTGCACTAAACTTCACCCATATGAGGGATGGCTGGTGGATTGGTGTAATCATTGATGTATGGTGTCGTCTCACCCCTGAGAGACCTTGTGGAAGAACTGTCTTTGCTACATTGTTTGCCAGATGTATGGGCTAGTAGAATCCAACCCCTGTTCATATTAAGGGAAGAGGTGGTGTTTACACTGAATGGGTAGACAGAGCTTGATTATGACACTGATGTAACTCTGTGGGAAACACCCCAAATGGCAGAATTTTCCCCATGCAATTTTATGGGGGGGGGGGAACACTTGGATGTTAGTAAAACAATCTTCTCCAATCTGTTTGAATTCCTGTGCAATACTGTAAGAAATATTTTTTCATTCATTATACTGTTTACTCTTCTGTAGCAGTACATCATAGCTTATACTGCAGCAGGAATATGGATTGATAGAAAATATGTTAGCAGTTCCCTAAACAGGTTCACGATTCAGTCCTGCTCTCATTGAAGTCCATGGCAAAATTCCTATTGACATAACATTGCTCATTTTGGGTTCTTCCTCTAATATAAATGGAGTTGTATCCTGAATCCAGGCCACCCTAGAGTGTGTATGAGTGGAGGAGACGTATGAAATTTGAATGTTTATGAGTTGGAGATTTTGTTATGGGCCCGTCTCATTCCATACACCAGAGATTGTTGAAGCGTACAGTAACACCCTTTGGAAACAAATGCCTCATCTGAAATAACTGAGCTGAAAAGTAGGCATTAAAAGACCTGGCACCTTTCTGGTTTTACCAATATGCAAAAAATATAAAAAAGCCATTACATTTATTCCCTCTTTTCTCCCACCAAAAGGGTTTGACTTAAATATTATTTTTCCTCCCCCAAATTTTCTGGGTGAAAATTTATCATTTTTTCAGAATCTGCACAACATGTTTAATCTGGAAAGAGACAACTTTAAATGCGTTTATAAATCCCTGAAAATAACAGCTTTACACGTAAAGTCTTTGCACTAGTTTATCAATATTGTTATAAATATAGTTCTGTTCCAACTCAATTATGAATAAGGTTATGGCAAGATAGATCATGAGTGCATGTTGGCTTCAATTCAATCAACATAATGGTTTTGCTGAGCAGAGAAGAAAAATATTGCTTGGATTGATTCCAACAGGATACAAACTACAGAGAAAAATGCTTTGGCCTTGTAGCATAATTTTAAGATTGTATACTGAAGAAAGCTATAATTTCATGCTGCTGTGGAAAATAATTTTTTTACACTCCATTTTTCTCAATTTTTAAAAAGATAAACTCAGAAAACTCTGGTATAATTTAAAGAATGTTAAGAATCAGAGAGGTAGCCGTGTTAGTCTGGAATAGCAGAGGTAACAAAGTCCTGTGGCACCTTAAAGACTAACTATAAAGTTTTGAAGCATAAGCTTTCGTGGGCTAATACCCACTTCGTCGGATGCAAGCAGTGGAAGTGTCCAGAGGCAGGTATAGAAAAGTAGGCAAGAACCAGGTGGGAGGTTTGTTTTCTCATTAGAAGCTCTCCAAAGTTCTCTGCTCGTGGAATCTCATAGCGAGGCATAGTGCAGAACTCTTAGAAGCACTCCTCTTCAACCTGGGAATGTGCATCTTGATTCACATGGTACTAAAATAACGATATGTGAGGCCTCTTCCTCCTTTCCTCTTTTCCCACCTGCTTATTTGTCTAGAAACGCTGACGTTAAGTTTGTTTAGGTCATGTATCATTTTCAGGATGTTGGACACTGACTCTGTGTCCTTGGCCCAGTCCTGTTACTTCTCTCTCTCCTCTCCCCTCCCCCCCCATATCTGTGAAATGGGGATACCAAATTATAAGGGTTGCATTCAGTCCTGTTTTAAGTGGATACAAATGCCACTGAAGTCAATGCATTACTCTGTGTATTTGTCTACTCTTGAAAGTTGCTCATTAGCTGCAGAATAGTTTAGCATGACTGCGCCAAGGTCTTTAATAATGGCGTTTCATCCAGTTGCCTGAAGGCTGATAAGTCCAACGGTTGTAAAGTACTTTGAAAAATGGTATGGAAGAGCAAAGTATTACTCATAAGCCAAACATTCATGTAGCCTATGACATCCTAATCCTGGGAGTGGTCCCGCAAAAGGGAGGGAAAAGCAATACACAATACATGACATCCTGGCCTTGTTGAAGTCAATGGGAGTTTTTCTGTTGACTTCAGTGGAGTCACAATTTCATCTGGTGTGTATAAGATTGTCAGAATCTGGCTCTTAACAATTAATGTTTAATAATTGCTTATGAATTTCTGTATGTAATTGGTCAATTTACTAGAGCAAATTTGGTCTTTAATCCACTTGAAGGAAGAGATTCTTCTGAGTAAATATGGATGATTCCATGCTTTATATAATTGTGCAGGAAGCTGGCCAAAACATAAGTGCAAATGCAAGTCTGAGTTCCCTTGAGCAAAATAGTAAGTGTTATGCCAAGTAAAGAAAATGGAAACTAAGGCCCTGATCTAGTAAATCACTTAAGCGCTTGCTGAACTTTAAGCACGTGAATAGTCTCATTGACTTCAATGGGACTATGGGTATGCACTTGCTTTGCTGACTTTGGGACAGATTTGCTGCTAGACTGGTCTCTGTTTTGTACATATAAATTGTGCCCTCATTTTCTGTGATTGTAATTCATTCTGCTTTGAAATAATAGTTAGACATCTACCATCCTATGCAATTGTTATAATTTGCAACATTTCCCCTATGTATATTATCTGGGGTTTTTTTCATATTTAGACTTAAATGTTCACTTTGAAGATCTAACAAAGCAGCAAGTCTGCACATTGGGTTGTCAGCAAATACATTAATATGTCAAATTCACAAGATAGATGACTTAAAAAAGGTGGGAGGCTTATAGATTTTAAATACTTTCAGAATTTATACACTGTGGTGTCAAACCAATGGTAGACTAAATTAAGTTAATGATGGAGATATAATTACATGAACTGATACCTTGATTTTTCTCTCAGATTGAAGTCACAGCCAGAATGACTGCAACATCATTGGTGCCAAATTATGAGTAGAGGTTAGCACAACTGGAAAGCTATAGTACTAGTTGCTATTGTGTGTGCATTCAATAGAAGGTGATGTTTGATTTTCATAAGTAGTGAATTTAAACAATGTAAGTTTTTGTGTCCTAAGGATTAATGTAAACACTGCATTAATGAGTAACTCAGCAATGTCAGAGTGTTAACAGTTGTTAGAGCGGTCACACTATATTATCTAAATTAAATCTGACTATATTTACAAAGAAACAATATGGTACAGTCATAAGAATGCAATAGCACATGGAGAACCTTCCACTGTAGTTACTAGCTTTACCCAAGACCTTACTCCATCCTGTGCTTTGCTGCACATTGGGCTACTAGCAGTACAAGAGAGTTATTTGTCTTTAAAAGAGCATGACCAGGGTCCAGCACGTCTGGCGCCATTTCTGCAAGACGTTTGGAATGCTCGGTTTCAGATTTTGTGCATGCTGGTAGTGATGTGTTACATAAATACCTGTAATTTTGTTTTATACTGCCCATTTACATGGTGTTCTACCCCTACAGACCTCATAATTCCTATGATTAGAGGCATTCATCAATAAATAAGAAGGCCAATGAAGAAATAACTCTTCAGTGCCCCCTTCTATACTTACACATGCATGTACAGAGTAAATAACCTAACATTAAAAAGGAAATGGCGTCTTTATCCTTACTCAGAAGGATAGCGGGACAACACCATGTGTGTGTTGTTGGGGAGAGCATCACAGAGCTGACCAATACAGGTCTAGACTCCTGTCTTCTCAAGATTGTATTGTGGGATGGTCAGCTGTTCCCACTTTGCTGCTTGTAGTTGCTGATGTTATTTAAGGCTACTCATGCTGGATGAAATGCACTCGTGCAGAAAACTAATCTAAAGCTCCCTCCAAACCACTTACACCCCACACTGGGGCAGCTCAGGGGTCACCTCCTGGGTGCTGCAAAAGGGGTCTGTGTTCCCAATTTCTCATTGGCAGACAGACAGATGACTAATAGGAAGATCACATGAAGCTTGCAAAATGTATACGCCAATGGTGTTACACCAGTTTACACCTGTTGTGGGATCTGGCCCACGCCATGGATGTGGAGAGCTGAAGTATGAAAGATTGATGGCAAATGAGGACAAAAGAGTGAACTAAGATAAAATGATTTTTTCATTGGGCTATTTTTTTCAGAGACACGTAAGCGGAGGTATTGCCACAGTGTGTCAGACCAGTGGTCCATCTAGTCTTTTATACTGTCTCAAAGGACAGCAGCGATTCCCATACAGGTAAATAGACATACACTAACTCTGCTTGAGCTCGTGCACTGAAAATAGCAGTGTAGCCACAGTGGCACAGGCAGCGGCTTCAGTTTTTCATCCAACTACATACTCGGGCAGTTGAGTGGGTTGTACTCAGGTGGTTAGCCTGATCGGCTCTCTGCGCTACTGTGGCTATCCAGCTACTTTTAGCTTGCTGGCTCAAACACAGCTAGTACTATGTCTGCCTGCCCATGCGAGGAAGCATCCTCCCAGCTGCTGTGTAGACATACCCTAGGAGTGGTTGGTGCCAGATACTTCAACAGAAACTGCAAAAATCCCCCAAATGGACTAGTATGGAATAGTCTGTGCATAGGGACTTTCTGCCTAACCCCAATGCTTGGTTTATGCCTTTAAGTATGATTGATAGCTCTTAAGTTGAAGACTTTTTTAAAAAAAGTTCTCTGAAAATTTTGCTACATATACACTTTTTTTTGTGTCTCATGATACATTTCCTCAATGTGCTCATGACTTATTGAAGTGTGAACAAACCAAAACCTCACATCCAAGTTTGGATCAGAGTTAGCAGCTCAGAACTCCTTGACCAGTAATATCCAAACACCGTGATATTTACTAAATTGAGTCCCCTAGCTGCTGTTTGGCTCTAGGGCTCAGCACTGAGCTTTTGACTTGGACTCATCTGTAACATTCAGGGTTATCACCACCAACATAAATTTATACCATACAAGGTTTTCCAATTTTCCATGGGTGTAGTCTGGACATACAGGATGCAATCTGCTATTTCAGATCCATATTCTTATACTACTCAGAAGGGGGTGATGAGAACTCCCACTCGTCCATCTAGAGTCAGTGAAATTCTCTGAGTTGGGAAAGTGGAGTAATTTGACCTTTATGGACAATGAAAGGAAAGTTTCCTAAGGGATTTGGTGGACTAGTTATATAAGGGAGATAGGACCCACAATTTGGGGAAACCTTAGGCTTCAGGTAACATAATCGATTTTGCTTGTTCACAAAGTGGTTATTGAGTCATTTGTTAAATGGAGTCCTTTGTTAAATCAACGCTTGAATGCTGACCATAAAGCCATTATTTTTTGCTACTGAACTGGTCAAGTTGGACCTCTTTGAAAATGGTAAGGTTTGATATGATCTCCTTCTGAATTAGCTGCCCTCTCTCAGGGCATTCCAAAATAAAAACTCCATACTTTTTTTTAATTTCAGGTGGGCTCTGGTATGTTGTTCTTAAAATTGGTAGAGCTCTTCTACAACCGCTTCAGAGAGAGAATATTTCAAGATTAAAATGTGTAAACAGATTAAAGAAACTAAACTACAACATTATGTATCCTAAAAGAAAGCTGGAACTGCACCTTGGATCCTACCTTGCAGTTGCCTACATTTCTGGGCAATAACCCTTTGGTTGAGTAGTTCAATATTTTAACTGACCATTGTCAAGTAGGGCTGCCCAGAGAAGTACGTTTGTGTTTAGTGAAAAATATTGAGGTTTTGACATTTGTTTCTGTTCGACACAGAAAGAAACCATGAACTTCGGAAATGCAGAGAGAGCATAACCAATGGCTCACACTGGGATGAGAGAGATGCCTTGCTGCTCTACCTGATTTGGAGAGGGGACTTTGAACCTAGTTCTTCCATGTGAGTTCCATGACTCCTTTGCTATTCTGAGGTATGTGTCTCTTCCCCCATCACCCCTGCCTGCCCTGGGATTTCATATTGGACCTGAGAAACCTTTCAGATGAAAGTTTTGTCAGGGTAGATATGCTTCTGTGAAAACTTTCAGTTCTGACTAATCAGCATTTTGAACTGGAGTGGGGGGAGAAGATTTAGTCTAAGTTCCTGACCAGGTCTAATAGCCACTTTTCAAAACACCACAACCAGTCAAGTTTCTGGTGTGGGACAAAGACCTAGAATGAGAGGTAGAGGAAAAGGCACATCTTAAAGTTCAGGAGGAATAATGTCAGCAGCCTAAATGAGCTCAGGTCTGCATTCTGGATCCTGACTTTGCTTGATGCAACTCAGAAGTAGGAGCAAAAGAGGCTGTATACTACTTTTGCATTCCCTCGATCCCCTGCTGCCTGACTAGTAGCATAACCTTAGAGCAAGTGACTTGCAGTGACTGTTATGCTGGCTGGGGATTGTTGGGGTGCAGCAGGCTTTGGCTAGTCACCTATACTGGGTGCAGGAGTATCCTGGAGGTGATGCTTTACAGCTCGCTATGTTATGTCAATCTCCAGTTGTTAAAGGCAGCTTTGAGATTCGCTGCCAAAAGGGACCATGTTGTGGGCTGGTTATCTGCTCTGTTGTATTTAAATGTACAATATAACCAAGTTTGCAGTAAGAAAATGAGATGAGAGAAATGTGTGTACGAGTGCTAAGTGAAGTATGGATGTCATGGAAGTAGTGATGTAGTAGTTAGGGGCCAAATTCAAATCTCAGATACCTGGTACAAATCTGGAGCAACTTTAACTTGAGTATATCCCCTAATAGTTAACGTGAAGTCTTTATTCAGGTCCACACTGGAAATCGCTATTTGGAGGGCTTTAAATGATTTACTGGCTCAGTTTAAACATTCTCTTTTGGGAATTATTTTTGGTCAGCAATGTTCAGGGTAGACATGAAGTAATATCCTAATGGCAGATAATTTTGGAAAAACTTTCTCTTCATTTCCCTTCATTTTCCAGTAGATAGAAAAATCTAAAACTGGTGAAAAAAAATAGTTTTGTGGAAATGTGAAATTTCAGAGTTGTCTTAGTTTTGCAGAATTAAAAAAAGTCGCTTTTTTTTTTAAAAAAAGTCAATTTTTAATGACCTTTTCAATTTTTGTATTGGAAACAAACATAATTTTGTTTACTGCTAATATGACATTTGATAAATAAAAAGTTTCAGTAATCTTTCTGATAACATTTTTGAGAGAAATGAAATTTCCCCATTTACAATTTTTTACCTCAACAATTTATTTGAAATTAGCAAAAGCATTGCTAAAGTCAAGGAATGACATGTCTACTGCTTTCCCCTCATTCACTCTTCTAACAGCTGGGCCTACAACAAAATTTACCAAGGTTTCTCTTGCCTGCCCCTAGTATCAGGATACACTTGGTTTTTTGGTTGTTTTTTTAATTCAAGGACCTTTTTGAAGGGTGCATATGACTATGAATTTTTATCGTGTAAATACTAGAAACGTTGGTTTTCCAGGAATTTTTTTAAAATGTCCAAAAATATATTTTAATAAAGCAGTTGGCAATGCTTTAATGTTGCTTCTGTTTTTCAAACAGAGCAAATGGGGAGGAAAATGAAGCACGAGGACTGCATGTGGTTATGAAACTTGTTTGCATGATCACCTCAAGAAATAACTCTTGTCTGTGCTTTGTGCTTGTGGAGCTAAATCTGCAGCACTACAGAATGTACTTTTTAATTAACTTGGAGAGAATAATGTAATTGGCAAAGAATGTTGTCTTGTGATTAAATCATGGACCTTGGCGTAGAATGCCTGGCTTTTATTTTCAGCTTTGCCACTGACTCCTTGGACAGGTCACCTAACCTTCCTTTGCCAAAGCTGACCCATTTTTAAGTGAGAAGAAGAAGAATGTCTATTACAGAGGTATTCTAAGACTTAAGCAATGGTTTCCAGAAGGATTTCCAGCTCGACCTCTGAGGTTCTGCACCCACATATAATTGGTATGCAAACAGCCCACAGATCCACTATGTACAACTTGGCTTCCTATGAGCTACAAACCCATTTTTAAAAAACCCATTTTGCACCATTTTCAGGCACAATTTGGTAGTTTAAATAGTTTAAATGTGCTCACAGAGACTTGTGCCCAGAAAACAGAAGAAACAAATTCGATTTGCTTCTAGATATTAGGGCTGAATGTTTGACAAGTGCTTTGTTATCATGAGAAGGACTATTTTAGTGCAGAGTATTCTAATGGCATTAATATTTTCTTTTCTCATAATAAATAGAATAGTTTTAATTCAAAATACAATATCAATAAAAATAAACTGAACAAATTAACCATGGCTTTAGAATTTTACTCTTCATTGATTGGAAATGTGTGTTTGGAATAATGAATTAAAAGATACTCGTGTGCTGACCTAAAACATAAATGAACATCATTGCTCTGAATCCTTGAGAAGCAGGGGCTTGAAGGAAGCCAGCTTCAGCTAAACAGCAAGACTCTGTGTGTGTGTGTGTGTGTGTGTGTGTGTGTGTGTGTGTGTAGTTGTAGTTCACAATTTTCTCATTTTTATATATATATAAAAACTTTCATAAGAAAAAATTGTGAGCTATAAGAACAAGATAGAAAATGAAAGTTCTGGCTAATTCAGAAACTGCACACTGTCAGATGATAGACCAATTAGGAATTCGAACAATGAAATTCAAGACAGAAACATTGAATCATTTTAAAAAAAAAGTTCTAATTGGCTGGTGACACTGGAACCTAGCCATTTCTGAAAGATGGTGGCTTTTATAAATCTACCCTTTTTGGGTTGCTACACAAGCCACACAGTGAATAAAGCAGATAATGGGTTCAGAATGTTAAACACTTGAGTGATGAGGGAGAATTTCAAATATAAAGGCCAATTTATTATGTTTCTTGTAACCTAGAGGGTTACCATACCTGCTTCAGCTCCTGTGATGTTACAGTGAGAAGTACACTCTCACATTTACATAGTGCCATTACAGATTATTACTAGTAAACAGATCGTTGCATGCTTCTCCACAGTTGAACTTTAATTTTTTTTTCTAACTTTTGCTGTTAAATCTGTGTTCATAATTCCAAGAAAAAATGAGTTTTAAGATATATATTGCTAGGTAGCTAGTTTGTCTTTGGCAATCAAGGCTTTTAAAAGACTGAAACAACATATATTTCTGATTCATTGTTGAGCATAAACAGGCCAAGGAATGTTTGGAACTGGTGCTCTAAGCCAAAAGGGCTTGTCTCTTCTCTCTTTTTCTTTTTTTTAAAAAAAAAAAAAAAAAAAGGGAATCTTTGGCATTACAGGGCAAACCAGAACCAATCGTAAAGTGTACTTTCTGCACAAACATGTAGCATGTATAGAGTTATTATTTATTCAAGTTTCCTACCCACACTTTCTCCCACCCCAGAGAAAATCATGATAACGTGTCTGTTTTAAATTCCAAAGAACCCCATAAGAAGTCAAAAAGAAAAGAAATCACAAGACAGGGAAAGAGGAAAAAAACGAAAAACAAAACCGAACACCGCCACCAACTTAGCATAAAAACCTGACTCTCTGCGACATGAGGCGTAGTTTATAATCCAGCTTTTTTGGAAAGGCAAGTTCTTCCTGCTACTGGCAGAGGGAGGGGAAGGATGAAAAATGAATGTAAAGTGAAGTCCATGCCCTGAATTTCAAGTGCAGTTGCTTTGAGCAATATCTAGCATGGCCCATACCAATCAATGTTTTCAAACATAGCTAGGGGTTGTGAGTGCCTCCATTTCTGGGTGCCCAACCTGGCAAATCTTAAAGGGGCCTAATTTTCTGAAAGTGCAGAGCACCAGTTCACTAGCAAAGCTGTGTAAAAAGCATCCCAGACTAGTAATGGAAGGGGACAAAGGCCAGGTTGCATCCTGGGGAATGTCACCAACCCCTATTGCTGAGCTAACTCTCAGGCCATTGCTGTGAGAGGGCAGGATTCACCTCGAGTGAGCACTGCTAGATCTTTTTGCCTGGTGTGCGGGAATGATCAGGGAAGGGTTCTCCAATCAGGGAGTCCCGATGAGGCAGAGTTCCCCACAAAGTCCTTCCTAGGACTGCTTGTTCTGAATGTTAACCAGGGTTTGGTATGCAGCGGGGTGAGAAGACTTAAAGATGTTGCTTCAAGGTTTTTTGTCCTTGTAGAAAAATATTTTAGAAACAGCTTTGTGGCCAAAGGATACTCTTTCTCCATGGAGGCCATCTACAGGGCAATTCCTATGCACCTGAACAGAAAGGTGGATGTAGAATTTATTGGGATACATAGATAAAAGAGGGACTCGTGTGTGCAAATAATGTAAATCAGAGAATAATTTTCAATAATGGAGAGCTTGGATGGTTCTCAGTGGTTGCCAGTGTTGTGATTTTTATTGTGAACTTTGCAATATCTGGTGTTTTTCATAAAGCCACAGCTCCTGGAGTCAAGCGACTACTTGAAAATCTCAGCTTTCATTTTTTTTTTAAAAGGTAAGTTTCTAGCCCTCATAGTTAGAGAAAAGCTTGAAAACGTGACCTAAGTGCACCTTAAAAGCTCAGAAACAAAAAGAAAGAACCCTCAAATTATCATAACCCAAAGTCTTCATGGGTTTTGAACATGTGGGGTTGGCAATATTGGGCTCTATTTAATCGGATTTAACATCAATCGTTCCTCTTCCTCTAGTCTTGCTCATAATGCACAGAGGATGCTGTTTCTATGGCCTGTGCATTAATTATCCTGTTGCATGATGAATATTTTATTGACCCCTAGATGTGGCTGATGCTTTGGTGTATCTGTGGCTGAGGTGTGTAGATTGTGTGAACCATGTGTGACAGATCCATCTTGACACTAGTGAATTTGATCTTTTCATCATGAAGTCCAATGTCTAGATTTTTGCTAGTCTCTCTATGGCCATTGAGGATGGGAAAACACTTCTTTCCGGTGAGGAATGGAGGCTTTACATGCTTTGTGTCTGGTATATTGCCACCCTCTCTGAACATTAATTTTTGTGTTTAGTTTAAACAAATCTGGGCTATGAGGATGGGACCTCTAGTCCTCTATTTAATACCCGTGTGCTGACTTAAAACATAAATGAACCTCATTGCTCTGAATCCTTGAGAAGCAGGGGCTTGAAGGAAGCCAGTTCAGCTAAACAGCAAGAAGAATATATAAACACAAAAGCCAAGTGAAAGAACATTCCTGACTGAGGCCTGCAACAAAATTCAGAGACACAGGTTAAAGGACTTGGAGTAGCCATTTCAGGCAGACTGTAGGTGAAGACTATTCTGCAGAATCGTCATGTCATTAGTGCCAAGTTAATGGTTTTTTTGTGTAGCAGAATTTGGGCTTTACATTTAGCGCTGAGTCTGAAATGCAGTGCTAGCGTGAATTACAGTGTTAGAGATCCAAGCATGGTCCCTTTCAACACAAGTCCTTGTTGCCTATTTCTTGTCCACAAGAAAGCTAAGGATTGCATGGTGCAATTTGAAAAGAATATTGTGTAACCATAGTATTCTAGACCCCGATGCTCAGCTACAATCATACTTGGGTTTATTTACATATTGCAATAATCTGTGTACTTGCAGTATATTATTCTGCAACTAGATAACTCTGTGGTATGTTCCATTCCAGACAGTGTGCAGTTCCTGGTAGACTGTGTGTGACTCTTGTTAGAAGGGGAAGACAAAACTGAAACAAGTTGTGTGGAAGCCTTTTTTTTTTTTTTTTTTTTTTTTTTTTACAATAAATAATGCAAACCCCAAGCATTCAAAAATCAGGAATCAGGCTACAAAAAAACATTGGCTTAAGTCTTTTTTTTGGCCTTCTGGTTTCTGAGTCACTATGATGTATTTGGATCATACTTTTCAAGCTTTTCACTATAACTAAGAGGGCTTGAGGCTTACTTAAATAATAATAATAATTAATTATGATGATGAAAAAAGAGTGAGAAAAAAGGTGCTGAGATTCTCACTTAATCAAATGCCTCCAAAAGCTAGGGCTTTAAGAAAAACATAAAATGTCTCAAGATGCCCAAGAAAATCATGAGAGTAGGCAACATGGTGGTTACATATAGTTTGTCATTTGTTTCCTCCTAATAAATGCCTCCTGTTTAAGGATGAATGTGATTCTGCCTGGCACCCACCACCTATGCTAATGTTGCATTTCTAATGGGGTTTTGGTATACTTTGAATCTGAAAATTGCTATAAGAAATTGCACAGTATTTGGTGAAAATATGAGGCAGTAGTAGCTAGTTATTGGTTAAGATTTTGTAAAATGTATCCCATTGTTCATACAAAGTGAAAGCAAAAGTCTAATATTATCATTTCATTTAGATTGGGTTATTGTGCTACACATTTCTCATCTCTTCAATTACATTTCTAGCCATTTTTCTCAGATTGAATAAGAAAATGGCTTTCGATTTTTTTCCTCTTAAAAACATACTGTAGTTGGTACCAACTGTTCATGAGAGAGTGATAAAATGCCCGGGAAGAGGCTCCCAATAACCTATTATTGTTGTTGCTTTTTTGCTTTGGTTAAACTCTTCTCATGTTGGTAGATACTTAGTGGTTTGCAGTGTTGTTTTAGCTGTGTTGGTCCCAGGATATGAAAGAGTCAAGGTAGATGAGGTAATATCTTTATTGGGCCAACTTCTGTTGGTAGAAGGGACAAGTTTTCCAACTATATGGAGCTCTGCTCCAGGTCTGGAGAAGGTAACATGAATGTTTTGTTTGATCCTTTTCAAAGATCTGTCAGTGCATGATCTGAAAAGAGGTGATGTTCTTTAGATAAAGTTGATAGCTTTTTGCTCATGAGTGTGAAGTGAATCTATTATACATTTTGGAGCTGATTTATATCGATATTGTCATGTAAAGTGTTTCCAAAACACATGAGTCAATTGAAAATAAAATTGAAGACATATTATAGGAAAATGGAGGTTCCAAACTTATTTATTCCTCATACAATTGATTTGGACTTAAGGTGATGATGGGAATGAGTGGGATTTCCCTTATGTGGTGAAGCTTATTCCTCTCAAGTCTTCTGTCGGTGATGATGTTTCTCTCTGCCTCCTGACTATACTTTGAAGAGCAAATGTTTTGCCTTTAAAATGCACCAGTTTGCATGCCTTCCAGAACTTTTCCTGGTGAGCTTATCTCTAACCTCTTCCCCTATGTGCTCATTTGCCTCTCAACTCCACTAATCCTAGTGACTAAGGCTCAGATAATGATCTCGGCTATGTTACTGCAGAGCAGGGTGACAGTATAAGGAACAGACTTACTCTTCTGTGTGGGCTATCTGTGAATTAACTTCACTGTGTGGTATCTAGCTCTGGATTCATGAATTTGCAGTAGTTGTGTTTGAACAGGTTGAAATTCTTATTATACATTGTTTGATGTGAGTCATCAGTATGTGAAGTGAGGTACAGAACTGAGTGGCCCTGGCGAAGAGAATTCCTAGTCTAGATTGATCCAGACCATCCAAGCAAACAATTTAATACATATCTATAACATATAAAAACCATACATGAGATTGGACAGTTCTGCAGTATTTTTTTAAGCTATGTTCAATATTGGAGGGTGGTGTCACTAACATAGGTTCAGAGTGCACTGTGCAGATATTTTACCTATCAGAGCAATAAGGCAAGCCCTGCAATTTTGCATTTGTGTTTCTTTTCATCTCCAGCACAAAGATGGATCTTGTTGATTTAACCTAACGCTACATGAACAGCAGGGGACCAAAAGGCTTGCTGCCTAATTAGAGTCCCAGATGTTAGATTTTCAGTGATGAAAAATATTTTATTGAATGCTGAAAGAACTTGAACTGTTGCTGAAAGAAAAAAAGGGGAGTTGATCTCAATGTCCTTTGTTTCCATTGCAGTTCTGAATATTGGTGCTAGGATACAGTACTGTACAAAACAGTTCATCTGTGCATTTTAAAGAGGTACCACAAATTAAAAGCAGATGAGCTCAGTAGTTCAGTAGCTGGCAAGGAAACCTGCTTTGTTTTCCAAATTTAAATAAGATAGAACGTTGTATATGGAAATATAATCTGTAAAATGCCTATGAAAACATCTAATCTCATGTCTGAACATTTTACTTTTATAGCCAAAGACCAAGTATACAGACTGTAACTTGGGCAAATGAGTGCACGTCCTTAAATCCGCACTTTGGGATTTGACCCATTTTTTAATGACGTTGCAAGGATTCACAACTTCTGAAAGTTAGGAGGGCACTTTTATTTAGGAGCCTAGATATGGAGTTAGTTCAAAACCTAAAGTTAGACACCTATCTCAGGTTGGGGACCCAAAATTAATGGAAACTTTTGAAAATTTGCACTGAAGTGCCTGGCCCATGGTCAAACAGCAACTAAATGGAAGAACCAGAAATAGAACCCAGGACAGGAGTCCTGACGCCTGATACTCAGTGCCACAAGATTAGACAATAGCTCCTCCTCTAATGAAGATATATAAAGAGAGATAGGAAACATTGTCTCTTTCTCACCATTTAGTGTATCAAACTTGGGGGGGGGGGGGATATTTTAACTTGCACAGAGTGATTGAAAAAATCCTCTGATCTCTTAGCTATCAATAGTTTCTCCAACTCAATCCCTCCACAAGGAACAAAGACAGACTTGCTGAGAATAAATTATGTTAGTGAGGCAGTAGGATGCAGGTAAGGGAGGGCAGGAGACTTTTGCTCCTTCTCTGCATTTTATGAGAACCAGATGCTCTGCACCAGCCTCTCTTAGTGGGGCTATTTGTTGCAAGTTCCCCGCTAGGGATCCATTCTTGAGAAGTTTAAGAACAAGCTACAGAAAAAAACCAGTCGAATGGTCAGAATAGACAGCCAATGCTGTCAATCCACATGAAATATGGGCATGTCAGACAGGCAGCTCTAGCTTAAAAAAGGAGTTTAGTAAAAATTGCTAATGCCACTGGCCTACACACGAGCTATTCTGATCCTAGACTATTTTTAATAGTCTCTTTAGGTACCTGTTTGTTTCTTGAAGCATAGTTAACAAAAGGTGGACATGATGCTGCAAGAGTATTGAGCAGGATCAGGTACCAAGTATAAATAACCTTTTAACACTAATTTCTATCCTGGTAGGTACAGTATGGGATAGGAAAGTGCATGATAAACTACTTTAAACATAGAGAGTCACATTCTGGTCCTTGCTAAGGCTGCTTTGTACTACTCTGCTATATGTTCTATCTTGCAGTGTAGGATACTGCTGTAGCCAAAGATATCATGGGTGCTCTTGACTGGAAAATCTGTAATGATGTACCATACTGGGGGCATAAAGAGGAACTTCACCATTGTCTGAGGGTTATTCCAGCACCAGAAAGGACTGAGAGTGGGATGAGATCAAGAGGTGAAACATTTTCAGAACCACACGTTTCTCTGACTGACCTAAACCATAGCTTGAGACACTGAGTTGAAGCTGTTCCTAGAGATGAGGGATGTGGGATACAGGCACACTAAAAGATTTGGTTGAAGGTAGAAATAAGGAAATCTTTAAATCTTGTGCAGGTGACAATGAGAAGCTCTGAAATCAGAGACCTTAATTGCTCTAGTTATTTTGAATGAAGCTATAAACGACACATAATTGGTGAGAATTAAGTAGCTATTTTATTACATATATTTATCAAAATTTGACAGGGCATAGGGGGGATTTCTTGGTGCCCAGTGAACAATATCACTTCAAGGTTAATATTATTTTTGTGTACTGCAAAAGTACTTAGGGGAAGGGCTCAGATTGGGGTTAGGAGAGAATATGCTTTTCGGAAGATCAGGCTCCACACATAGGTTCATAGGATTGGGCAGACCACCAAGCTGGAGCATTTCTCCTCTGTCTATTGGTCACATTAAATAATTTCACTTTCTTGTTATAATCACAAACCCTGAAAGAAGAGACCTTGCACTTGCCTCTGTGTTCTTTCTTGCTGCTGAGTCATTCCTCTCTCTTACAGAGTCATATTGAATGCATTAGGATCACTGTGAATAGGAGAGTTTGGCATAAGGTACAAAGAATGCCTGAAAGCCTAGAAGAGAGAAATCATCCAGTTAATATTTTTCTAAGAGGTAGAAAAGCACTCCCCTTTTCAGACTGAACCAGGCTGTTGGCTGTGAGTTTTGACCCTAATTCTTCAGGGGTTTTGCCCAAAAGACAGAAGAAAAGAATGAAAATTACTGAATGGTGATGCCAGAAAGTAAAAATAAAACAAAGCAAAAGTATATTTACAATGAAAGCTTCATCCGTACAGCCCTGATCCAAAACCCTATTCAAGTCCATGGGAATCCTGCCCTTGACTTTGGTGAGTTTTGGAATCAGCCCTCTAAGCATGATTATCTGACAAAACCATAGTAACATGTGAGATTCTTTCACTTCCACACAGGAGACCTGTGGAGCCTGTAATCAAACTTGAGGCCTGCAGTTCAGTTGAAAGGTTTCTTGTGCTAGGCTATTCTGGTCAGGTGGTTGCTCTGACTCCCATCTAGTAATTTGACTTAAGGCTGGTGGTGACCCTCAGCACTGAGCCGCTGAAGGAAATAGTACTCTGAAGTAAATCCCATGCCAAAGAAAGCTGTTATATTCTGTAGAGAAGAATTGTATACATTCCTTTTGCCCTTTAGCTGCACTGCCCTGTATACAGTGCTTCCATTTTTACTCCTTCACCTATTAGGGTTTTTTGACCTTTCTTCCTTTGAACTTTAGTGTTCTTTCTTGGATTGATTTTCATTTACACTAAGACCCCTTTATACAGCCCTGGCAGTGTAAAGGGGCCTCCATGTTAAGGCTCCTTTATACCATCTGAATGATGTAAAGGACCTTAGTGTAAAAGGGATTCAGGCCCTCTGTGTATAATTTACAAGTGACCCATTCCCTCCACACCCTTTTGCTCTGTAGGTAATGTAGGAAATGTCTGGAGCCAGACTTACATGTGTTTCAGTCACATTTTCCTGACTGTGTGGCCTGCACTAGGGAAACAGGAGACTTGCCCTCTCACTTCCGTGGGAATGGCAGATTGGGTTTCTACAGGTGGCATTTTAGGACTGAGAGCCTTTCCAACAGTGGCTGCAGGGAAGATGCACTTAGTTTGTCCCCTGGCTGCCCTAGTCATATCTTCTCTCCTGTCAACACCACTCACTTCTGAGACCCATGCTCAGCTGCAGACTGAGCAGAGATGTTGTGAGCACTTTTGGAAGCCTCTCAAAACCTTTTTGAGTCTGCCAGCCCCTGCTGGTTTAAATATGCCTAATTGTGGTGTGTGTGTGTGTTGGGTTTTGTATCTAACTCTTAAGAAATTAATATATAATGAAGCAAATCCTATATAAGAAGTGAAATCAGAACCCTGGTAAAGAAAATAGCAAAACTCTCATTGACTTCAGTTGGGTCAAAATTTCACCCTCGTGTTTAGTGTAAAGGAAAGCTGTTGATTGTGTTCATACCAGTATTGTTAGACTATAGTAACATTTATTGAGCCTTATTATTGGTCTAATACATAGCCTGAGTCCCTGTTTCCAAAAATATAGCCATGATCATTGTTTTGACATATTGTCATTCTTTTGTTGGCTAAAATTATTTTTTTGTCAACAACATTCATTCTTACTGTATTCTCATTGTTTCACACCAGTAAGCATTCTAATAGCTTTATCATTTGCATGCTGTAATGAAGGCTACCGTGATCTTTGCCAATAACTATATCATTTTACTGCTGAGCCCACTGGAAGCAAATTGACACATCTGGCCTGATATATTCACCGGCCTCCCATCTGGAGGATCAGACCCTTAATCAATAGGCATTTTGCCAAGTAAGGATTAGGTCCATAGCATTGAGCACAATTGAGGGCAAACCTGAAGAAGACATTTCTTTCTGGAACTCGGTTGCTTCTGTGGGTTTAAATGGAAGCCTAGAACAGTTAGTCAGGCTGGCCAAAATAGCTCAATTTTTCAACGATGGCTAGGGTTGCGAATCAGTCAATACACGTTCCTTTCTGAAGCAATGTAACTGCATAAGCGTTAGGACACGTTCCTTTCTGAAGCAAGAGAAGAAAGAGGGGGATGAGTGGAACCATTAACATGCCTGCCATACTGATGAAGAGATTTGCTTTTTGACCATATAAGTTAATAAGGTTCAACTGTGACCCTATTTAAGTTTGTTCCAAAAGGTGATGTCATTTCTGGCACCTAAAGCAAGTCCCTGCAGTTTTAAAATCACGACTCTATAAACTGGGTTCTTCTGCATTACAAATAAACTATTAGTATGCCCCATTTAAGAAATGAATATAAGCTGTTCTGCTTCAACCCATATGTACGGTTCAGAAGGTCAGGCATTACCGCAGTATCTCTCCTGTTATTTTAGGGCTCCCATGTGTTATGGTTGGCCCCGATGACATGGCATTTGGTTTCAGTTATTTTTTCATGGCTTTGGCTTTTAAGAATAGAAAGACACATTTCAAGAAAAATCCAACAAGCTGTAAAGTTCACCAAGATGGAGGGCTGTGATCAGTTTTAGACAAACCATATAGAAGGAGACAAGCTTCTTATTTTATTTTAAGGACTGTGGCTGTTTAACCTAAATATAATAAATCTAAGTTATGCAGGGGGGGGGAAAAAGAAACAGAAAAAACAGCCCAGCTAGTGTTGTAGTAACCCTGCATTTTCTTAAGTGGAGCCAGTTGTTTCTATATGACATCAAATTTCATAGTGGCCAGGATTCAAAACAGAGGCAGGAGTGGGGAAACACAGTGCCCTTTGTTGAAGCTAAGTCCAGTAACTAGTTTGATTGATAAATACAAGGAGTGTGAAAGAGAGTCCCTGTTGGTGAAAATGCCGACCCTTCAAGCCCCAATTAAAGCTCATCATTCAAAATGGTGTTTGTCTTGTTTCTGGGGTGGTTGTTATGAAGTAGTCTCTGGCCCCTAGGTAAAATCTAGAATAACTCTGTGTAAAAGGTGATTAAGATCATGGCTCCAGATAAAGGTAAAGATAGCAGGACTAAATTTCAGCAAAATATATGGTGGTTTAAATTCCCAAGTCCTACTAATATTAAAGGGAGCTCTGTGTCTGTTGTCCATACATTGAAAATTTGCCTGAGGGCTTATGCAGAGCAGCCATATTTTCAGAAGAGCTGACCTGACATTTAGGCACCTAAACAAAGTGGTCAGAATTTCAAAACTAAACTGCTGGGCTCTTTTGAAAATCTGGCTACTTCATTTAGGTGCCTACATGGAAGCTGAATTCTTTTGAAAATGAAGCCACATATATGCATTTTAGCATAAAGGAAGCATGTTTTATGCAGGAGTGAAAGTGGGCCAGTACGGTGTACCAGCCCCAACACAGCCCACATGAAAATGCGGATGCAGCAGAGCTTTAAGGTCCCTGCCCCTTTTGCCTCCCTCCTCGCCGGTCCTGCCAGTAGAGTCCATACCGGCAGGGCCACCGACAGGGAAGGGGTGTGATTTTAATGTTGCTGCCCTTTCCCTGCTGGTACGGACTCTATGGGCAGGACTGCTGAGGGGGGAGGCAAAAGGGATGTTAAAGCGGTGCCAGGGCAGCACTTTAATGTCCCTGCCGCCGCCACCAATGGGTGGGGGGGAGCCAAAGGAGCTGCTGCCCCAGGCCCAGCGATTTAAAAGGCCTCAGGACTCCCGGGCCTTTAAATCTCTGCTGGAGTTTGGGCAGTGTGGATGGGTTGGCTGAGGGATGCTGAATCCTTCCCATCTCCGCCCCGTCTGCTGTCCGTCCCCCCCCCCCCCCCCCCTACTGGTTAGTCTTTCGATTTTACTTTCACCCCTGGTTTTATGTAGCTGTGAATTGGTACATAATCTGCCTGCTAATCTCTCTTTGACACAGTAGATGAGTGGGTGGGATCTGGGGGGAGTGGCACATGGCATGACTAGTCAGCATACAATGCAATTTATTACTTTAAACCCCACAATTCTACAGCCTCCTGGAAGCAATTGGGTGTGGTGCCCTGAAAGAAAGACCATGCTAATGAGTAGAACATGAGTGATTTAATCTCCACTGACAGACTAGTGTCTACACAAGTTCTAAAATCTGATTGTGCAAATCCATCCCCTTCACATGAATATGGCTACAAACTGATGAAAGATTTAAGAATTTTCCTAGCTTAAGAAGCTAAGGAAGATGATGTGGGAAGGAGAGCCTTTCACTAATATACTGTACTACACATCCCACACTCACAGGAAACTGATTGTGGGAGATAACCCTCATGATCCTAATAACGCTACAGGTTTCTGAAGAGGATTCATCTATCCCACATACATTCATCCCACATACATTCATTCCATAGCTTGGCCTTTAATTTGCTAGATCAGCAATATGATTGAGCAGGATTTAGCTCAGGTGCCCAAGGAAAGCAAAGTTTAAACAATAATAAAGTAATCTTCTGTAATATCTCTGACTTCTTTCAACAAAACATCAGGCTGAAATAAGAGATTAAATAAAAGATGCTGGGACTTCTATATACAGAGAGAGAGAGAAACTACTTTCCACTGGTATGAAGAACAATGTGAAGATGCTTGTTATCATCATATGGACAAAACACATTGGGTTTGAGTCTAAGGGGTGAGGAATTGGTTAAGGCTCTCTTGTGGCTTCAGGATAAGAGATTTTCTCCTTAAAATATTTGTGGAGGGTCACAAGGGTCATCGATAGAACATGAAGCTCATAGTTATCTGTGGAAAATTGGTGATGGTTCCCAGCGCCTTAGAGAATACAGTTAAAAGTTGACCTTCCTGATTTTAAAAATCCTCAGGGATGTCCTGCAACTGACCTTGTGGAACTTGTCTCTCTACTCCTTTCACTGTTTCTTCACTCCATTCTGGGCTACTCTAGAAAAGCTGCATCAATACAGCTTTGTCATTCGAGGGTAATTTTTTATCAGTATGGCTATACAGTAAAACCCCGATTTAACGGACTTCGGATGCAATGGACAAAATTTATGAGCAAGTCCGATGCATCCCAAATCTGTTTTTCGCGGGCTGGCTGCCGGCTCCCGGCTGCTGCCCGGGTCACGGCAGTGGGAGGTCTGGCTGGCGGGCGGGCTGGCTGCCTGCTCCTGGCTGCCGCCCGGGTCACGGCAGCGGGAGGGCTGGCTGGCGGGCGGGCGGGTTGGCTGCCTGCTCCCGGCTGCCGCCCGGGTCACAGCAGCAGGAGGGCTGGCTGGCAGGTGGGCTGGCTGCCGGCTCCCGCCCGGGTCCTGGGAGCGGGAGGGCTGGCTGCCGGCTGCCGGGTCCGCCCGAGTCCTGCCAGCGGGCGGGCTGGGTGACGGCTCCCGGCTGCCGCCCACGTCCCAGCAGCCAGGACCCGGGGGGGCTGGCTGACGGCTCCCGAGTCCCGCCAGCGGGCGGGCTGGATGACTGCTCCCGGCAGCCGGGACCCGGGCGGGCTGGCTGACAGCTCCCGGCAGCTGGGACCCAGGCGGGCTGGCTGACAGCTCCCAGCTGCCACCCGGGTCCCGGCAGCGGGCGGGCTGCGGAGCTGCCGCCCCGACCCTGTGGCAGTCGGGCTGCTGCTCCGACAGCTCGGGTTTTTTTTATTATTAAATAACAGACTTTTTCATTTAACGGACACCCCCTCGCCCAAATTAGTCCGTTAAATGGAGGTTTCACTGTACTGACATAAGCACTATTGTGAACACAGTTACACTGGTATAACTGTGCCTAGGGTTAACATAGTTTGTTGTTTTCCAAGTCAGCATAAACTAGACTGCTATAAGCACTTTTGTAGCAATGTAACTGCATAAGCATTAGGACAGTTTTATTTAACTACACCAGTGTATTAAAGCTGGAAAACTTTCTAGTGTAGATGAGGCCTCAGCCTCACCAGCTGTGTGACCGCCTTCTTCTCTGCAGCTCCTACTCTCTGGAACAAGTTCCCAGATTCCTTATTGACTCTAAACTGCATCTCCTCTTAAAACATCTCTTCTCCCTTCCTTGTACTTCTGAATTCCCGTCGCCCGCTGATATTCTTTAACTTTGTGACTGAATCTTTTACCTCTGTTAGGCATGTTGGGATATGGCATGAAAGCCATTGTAACAAAACAACATTAAAATATTCTACAATTTGTGTTCAAATGAGAGTGAAAAGAGGGTTTAATAATCTCTCAACCCCAGTTTCTGCCACCTGGATTTAGTTCAATATCAGAATAAATTATTCATTAAATAAATTATTCAGCCAATATCACCGGGATTTTTTGAATAATTTAGTCAGTGGACTAACAGGATCTGACCAGCTATGGCACAGGATGAATACTGAATATGACGGAAGCTGACAACTAACCATTATTTAATAATGGCAATACTATTTAATGAATAATGGCTGAAAATCAACCGTTATTTAATGAATAATGGCAATATTATCTGAATAATCTTTGGGCAGATCTATTCTAAAGTGAGGATTAGAAGTGATAAAATTATTTCCTCTTTCCTAGCTGTCTAAGGAAGGTAAAGTTAAGTATCCAGACTCTAAGGAGAAAACAAGGATGTTTGCTTTTAATTTTTGCATGAGGTTGCTTAGTTCAACCAGGACTCAGTTGAGTAGTTTAACTGAGGCCCCATTAAAATGGATTTTATTCTAGGTCACCTAGAGTTTAAGAAGTCCGGGAAGAGAGCAGAAGAAATATTTTGCTATGTGCTTTCAGCAGGCTGCTGCCGGGGCTCAGCAGTAAATGAGCTATTGTACACTAAGGGCCAGACTTGTTGAACAGAATCCGTTGCATGGGGGGAGACAGTGTGGCTAATGGGAGGATGTTATTTATAATATCTTGACAAAACTGAAAAGAATGTACAAGGCTCCAGGGGGAACTGGGATGCAAAAGTAGCACTGTACTTGTTTTATAACATTTGCACCATGATCCTGAGCTGCTTGAGTATATGAAAGGACTGAGAACCCAATTTAGTTTTTCTTCAGCATTTTGTGCAAAACAGCATCACTGCCTAATGACCATAAAAGAAATTATATGGGTCGTCTTAACCTTCAAAAGAAAAAAATGGGGGGAGGGGGAATTCTCTTCAGTCCGTAGTTTCTAGAAAGAAGCACAGATATCTAATTATTTTGCTTAAACTCTAAAATGAAGAGAATGTAGATTTGCTTTAGATTAATAGCAGTTGCAATTAATGGGACCGCATGGCTTTCTGGTCCCCTGATGTAATATGGACTAGGAAAAGAGTTGTATGAATTCTCTACAGAAGGCATTAACCGTAGGAATGCACTCTTGAGAGAGACCCATTCAGAGCGCCAGTATTGTCTTGTTTAGGGAGTGGTAAAAAATTAATGTCTTTGTTGGAGCTTTCTCTTAACTTTGGGCTGAGCACCGATATTGAAATCAATAGGTATTGCATGTACTCAGTGTCTCTCAGAATCTGGCCCAGTGTGTGTTAGAACCCTGGGAAGTTGAGCCTATTGGGGGTTTTTCCCTGGGACTGGTATTCTGGTAAGGTAGTACTGGGTATTCTGATGGGGAATCGGCAATCTGGGAAATATTTTGTTAGCTCAATTACAGGCCTAATATTTGGGTTTTATACGATCTTCTCATCCTAGTTATTGAATTTCTATACAAACGTAAGTATCATTATCCCCATTTCCATAGATGGTGGTATCCTCTGGTTCGCTCAGAAAATGGCATCATGTTTTAGCTATTACCTTCTGTCCTGTCTAGGGATCTTGTTTAGATATATAGGACCTGATTCATGACTGCACCTGAGCTCTGCTGTCTCCATATTTTTTGACTGGGCCCCAGTTTAGTTTCAGTCTTTGCTGAAACTTCTAATAAGAATGCCAGGTGTGATGTGGGTATCTCTGCCTTAGGAATTGAAGTACAGTGAAACCTTGATTTAACGGACCTCCATTTAACGGACTTCGGATGCAACGGACAAAATTTTTCAGAAAGTCTGATGCATCCGAAATCCATTTGTGGAGGGCTGGCTGTGGGCTCCCTGCGGCCGCCGGGGTTGTAGCTGCGGGCGGGCTGCCGCCCGGCTCCCAACAGCAGGCGCTCGTGCTGGCTGGCAGGTCCCGGGAGCCGGGACCCGTGCGGGCTGACTGCCCGCTCCCAGCGGCCGCCGGGGTTGCAGCTGCGGGCGGGCTGCCGCCCGGCTCCCAACAGCAGGCAGTCGTGCTGGCTGCCAGCTCCCCGCTGCCTCCCGGGTCCAGGCAGCGGGCGGGCTACCGGCTCCCCGCTGCCTCCCGGATCTCCCCCACTCCCAGCTCTCCAGTCTTCCCCCCCGCCACTCTGTGCTCCCCCCCTTGTTCTGAGCCCCAACCCTTCCTGCCCCCCCAGTCCCCACTTGTTCCGAGCACCCCCCCCTTCCAGGCAGCGGGCGGGCTGGCTGCCGGCTCCCCGCTGCCAGCCTGCCCAGGTCCCGGCTGCTGGGACCCGGGCGGGAGCCGTCAACCCGCCCGCCCGCCCGGGTCCCCGGCTGCTGGGACCCAGGCGGCAGCTAGCAGCCCGCCCGCCCACCCGGGTCCCGGCTGCTGGGACCCGGGCGGGCTGGCTGCCAGCTCCCGCCCGGGTCCCAGCAGCCGGGGACCCGGGCGGGCCGGCGGGCTGCTAGCTGCCACCCGGGTCCCAGCAGCCGAGACCCGGGCGGGCGGGCTGACAGCTCCTGCCCGGGTCCCAGCAGCTGGGGACCTGGGCGGGCGGGCGGGCTGCTAGCTACCGCCCGGGTCCCAGCAGCCGGGACCCAGGCGGGTGGGCTGACAGCTCCCGCCCGGGTCCCAGCAGCCGGGGACCCGGGCGGGCGGGCGGGTTGACGGTAAAACCTCAATATAATGGACTAATTCGGGCGAGGGGGTGTCCGTTAAATCCGAAAGTTAAATTATTAAATAACGGACTTTCGGCTTTAACGGACACCCCCTCGCCCGAATTAGTCCGTTATATCGAGGTTTTACTGTAACTCAAATCACTCGGCTGAAGCACCAATGACGCATATGCCCTGTGCTATGGCTAGTCTGCACAGAGGATAAGCATCCACTACTGCTGCAAGCTAATGAAGTCACTTCCTCAGTGTAAGTGTTTGAGGCCTATGTTTTGGTGCTGAAGTTCTTGGGATCAAACCTTACTGGACATCTGTGGTAGAGGTTTTGAATACAAAGATTTGAAAGGAAGGAGGGACTTGTAATGAACGCATGGGACTAGTATGCAGGCGATACAGATTCAAATCCTGGCTTTGCCACAGACTCCTTGTTTGATATTGGGCAAGTTTCTTACTTCCCATAAAAGGAAATTATCCCTATCTCACCATCCGTCTTCTCTATTTAGATAAGTTTTTGGTGGCAGAGGCTGTCTCTTAATCTAGATTAAAACTGTGACTACTACAGCCAGGTCTTGGTTTTGGCTGAAGCCTCTAGATGTTACTACATTACAAGCAAATAATAATAAAGCCTTGTTCTGCAATTATTGCAGCCCGGGACTGATGTCAAGGGAAGAGAGAAGGTCAGTTAGACACATGTAGAAAAGTGATTTGGAGATAGATTTTTGTATCCTATTACTGTTCCCCCTAGTCTTCCAGACTTTCCTCTCGTAAAAGAGGCAGACAGCGCCGAAACACCAGTGGTGGCAACTACAGCATTCTTCCTTCACTGCCGGGATTGGGCGTGTGGAAAAGCAGCAGCTGCACCATGTGTTTTGGAGTCGTATTTATGCCTGGGTCAGCCTAGTGATTGTGGTTACTGTGGAGAGGAAACAGAAGAAGTGGGAGTGGCAGCCAGGCCTAAGCTTAAAGCCAACGTGTCTGCCGTAAAAAGTAGGTTAATAAGCACAATAATAGGTTATTTCAAACCTAAGCCTGCTGTGGAGTGTGTACAGAAGCAGATACACATGTATCTGTGGTGCTCTCCAGGGCTCAGGTTAGCAACAGGATTGTCCCTTATAATATCATTCTGAACACTGCCTTAGGTTTCAGCTGTGCATGCATTTCCCATGAGCTAGGTGTCAGAATTTGTAATGTTTTGGTTTCAGGCTTGCTTTCCTGGAGAGTTTAATAATTAATGATCACATCTTCCATTTATTCCAGAGAGTTTTACAACCATCATGTGATGTATGAAGCCTTTCACCCAGCAATGGAATGAATGTGGCCTCTCTGTGATAGAATATGACTGTTTGCCAGTCCAAAACAGCAGCTTAATACAGGGAATGAAGGTGGGAAGGATTTAATTATCCAAATTTTGAGGTGGCCAGGACATTACAGTTAAAACCTTATGCTAGTAAAAGGTGCTATGGGGTATCTGAAACCAGGATAAGCCTTGCACTAGTGCAGGTCATTTCACTCTGGTGCAGTACATGCTAGGGGCTTGCAGTGGTGTAGCTATGTTGGGATAGCGACACTCATGCAAATAAGCCCCAAAGCAGTAACATCTGGAATCCCATTGTCCCCCAAAGGAGCAAGGCGACAATCTTCACATGGTGCTTCTGTTAAGTGTTGATGTTTTTTGTGCAAATCCATCAATATACCAGTGTTGTCAATTGGCCACTGGATGTCATTTTACCAATCTCCCTGGGAATGTAGCAATGATTATACTTCCTGAAACTGCCCTTTCCAGGACCAAACAGTTGGGCCATGTCCAGGGCAAAAGCGGATTACCTCTTGAGGACCCTCAAACACCATCACATTGACATTGCAGCCTTCCAAGAAACACACATGAAAGAAGATGATAAAGCTGCCAGACATAAAATCCATGTGTAAGAGTCTCTGTCCTCTCTCTCTTAACCTGGGGTACAGAGAGAGGTCTCTTCTATGCCAGACCAAATAACTACAAGCTGCTTCCCAGCCTAAGTTAAGTCTCCACACCCCCAAACCCCACACTTTACAAGCTGGGAAATTGGGGAATTGCTGCAACCATCCGGGTGTATCTCCAAAACCCTGGAGGGAGGCACCCGGACTCCCCCAACCTCCGTCTCTCTCTCCTGAGAGTCGGAACACTTAGAGGCTGCTTCCCTTCCCCCTCACCCTTCTAGCCCGAAGGTAGAGAGAGACAGACTCCGCACTCCAGCTCATACCCTGAGCTTGTCCTTTAGACCTACTCCCCTTCCCCCTCCCTTTCCAACCTGAAAGCAGAGAGAATCTTTAGGGAAATAAACCAAACGTTCTTTAACTAAAAAGATTTAATAAAGAAAAGAGAATAAAGCATACACATACAGTATAACTTCACAATTTAGAGTTCTCTAACTTCCCCTCTGAAAAGGTTAGTGACACTTTAGATAGGTACAGCACTTTATGGAATTCAACATATTATACTCACAGTACAGCTAATTAGGAATATAGGAAGAAAAGTAGAAGGGTTTTCCTCCACAGCTAGAGGCGAAAACTGGGACTCTTGCCCAAGCTGGAATGGCAGGAAACTGAAAACTTAAAAAATCCCTCCTCTCACCCTCGTGGTCCGGGACTCTTACATCACTCCCTCTCAGGTAACATTAACCCCATACAGGCAGAATAACACTCTCCAGCACTTTACACTTATGACACCATCGCTATACCAAAATCACTGCTGTCAACCATCCAAAATCTGGGCTAGCAGGGTACATGTGAAATGTATTAAAGGATGTGGAAGTTTTGGACAAATTGTCGACCCAGTGGAAGAGAGATCAACATGGTTAGATTTAGAGACATCATTATAATAAACATATGCAAGCTGCCTAACATCATGTGGCTTTAGCCCATCTTCTCTTCCCTTTCTCATCTGGCCATCTACATAGGTGACTCTAACAGCCATCATGAAGACTAGGGATACTGCTCAAATGACACAGCCAGGACGCAGATAGCAGAATGGACCTCCTTTGAAGACCACCAACTGCTCTATGATCTGACGCAATCTGGATCTTTTTGGTCAGCGAGGTGGACAATGGATCATAACTCTGACTTGTGTTTTGTGATCCGTAATACTGCAGGTGTCCCGCTGGCCACAACAAGAACCATCCTGAGCCACTTCCCACATAGCCAACATCACCAAGCCATCCTCCAGATTGCCCTGGAAATGCCTCTTCTGCAGCCTCTGCCAAAGCCGCGTTGGAATTTCCGCAAGGCTGACTGGCCCGTCTACGCTTCAGAAACCATCTCTGATCCCATGTCTCCAACCAACACTGTCATAAGTGTGGAGTATTGCCTTGCCTGGGTGGGGCTAATGTTACCTGAGAAGGCAGTGTCGTCAGAGCAGTCTGGCTAGACACAGAGAGACCAGGAAGTAAAGTTAGTTCAATTTGGGCTTTGAATTGACTCAGACCTCTGGTCCAGCTACGGACCTCCAACTTTGTCTTTTCTCTGTGTGTCTTCATAACTACCTAACTGTAAGTAAGAATTGTCCTGCATAAAAGCTTTGCATTTGATCTTGGTGTCTCTATCTGTGTAATTAGCAGAGAAGGGGAGAAGTTAGTTTATGCAAGAAGATTAAGGTTAGGAAATCCTATATCTGTGTAGTGTATTAAGTGTATGCTTATTCTCTTTATTAAACTTTTTATACTCATAAGAATTGTCTGGTAATTCTACTAAAGTGATCTGAGCTTGACTCTAGTATCTGAGAGAGAGAGAGAGAGAGAGAGAGAGAGACCCCGAGACCGAGAGACCCCGAGACCGGAGTGCTGTGTTGTCTTGCCCTGGGCTATCAGGGGGAGGGATACAGCGAGAAGTACCCTTATCTCTCAGGGAGAGAGAGAACGGGGGGGAGGGGTTGGGGTAGTCTGGGTACCCCATTCCAGGGCCTTGGAGATTTACTCAGATGGTGGCAGCTTGGGTAACCCCAATTTCCTAACTGGTAGAGTGTGGGATCTGGGGGGGTGTAGAAAATTAACTTGGCTGGGAAGCAGCTGGAGTTAGTTGGTCTGGCATAAGAGTCCCTCTTCTCTGTACCCCAGGTCCAGAGAGAGGGGAGACACTCTTACAGACACCTAGAAACTTTGGTCATTTTACAAACACCCTCAAATCGACTGCTAAGAAGTCCATCCCACGAGGTCACCACAAGGCTGTCATCCCCTGCTGGACAAAAGAATCTGAGCCTCTTCTGAGGGAATATGAAAAGAGCAGCACCTCCGGATAAAGCCACTGCACTGCTTGAGTCCTTGAATTCAGCAAGTCTGGAAAGGTGGAAAGAGACCATTGAAAGTCTTGATTTCATGCATTTGAGCCATAAGGCATGAGCTCTTTGTGGCAACTTGGAATTATCCCAGCCAGTTACGCAATGCTAAGCAAGGGTGACAGCAAATACTGTTGCCTCTCATCTTCTTTCTAACAGCAAGACACCAAGACACAAGATTACATGCCAAGAGGTCCGTCGGAAACTCCGCAGAAACCTTCAACAATGCCCAGAGGAATCGCCACTCTCTTCCCCATATTCTGTTGATGAGATTGATGTTGCGCCATTGGAAACCGAAAGCAGTAGGGCTTGGTGGCATTCCTCCAAAGTTTCTCAAAAATCTGGGGAGATGGAGATGGGAATGGCTGGCAGCTGCATAGAACGGAGAAGTTATATAATCAGTGTTATAGAGAGTGGACAATTGGAGTTTACCCTGTATAAACTTTATTCAGAGTAAAATGGATTTATTTGGGGTTTGGATCTCATTGGGAGCTGGGTGTCTGGGTGCTGGAGACAGAAGTACCTGCTAAGCTGTTTTCAGTTAAAGCCTGAAGCTTTAGGGATGTGATTTTGACCCTGGGTCTGTGTTGCAGCAGGCTTGCGTGTCTGGCTCAACAAGACAGGGTTCGGGAGTCCCAAGCTGGCTGGGAAAACAGGCTTAGTGGTAGTTTCAGCATGACTGGTGACAGTCCCAAGGGGGTCTCTGTGACTGAACCCATCACACCCTCTTTAAATAGAAAATGAGGCAAACACCTGTATGCAACTGTGGTCACCCGTCACAAATGATAAGCACATCCTATCTGAATGTCTCCTTCGTTCTTTTGCTGAGGTCCCCAATTCCCAGCTCCCCATGTTCATAGCTGTGGCAATGTGCTGGCTATTAAACTTAGAAATAAATTTGTAGTTGTTGCTACCTACCCAAGCCATATGAAAGAAGTGGTGTCCTCCAACAGCTTGAAGGAGCATTCATTCAGTACCAACTCACAGGGATGAGTGCCATCTACAGAGACACTGATCTCTCTCCCTGCTGCTCGTGGGGTATTCTTGGAGGTTTCCATCCAGCAATATACCAGGCATGGCACTGCTTAGTTCATGACAGCTAATAAGATCCCATCCTAACATAAGTCTGCAGGCCATTAGAATTATTTCAAGACCAGGAGTGAGCCTTCTAGGAAACAGCTTTTGAGCTTTAAGGATATGTCCGTTCAGTGAGTGGCAGTGAATGTCAGAGCCTGGATGGACAGACTTGGGCTCACACTCTACTGAGTTAAAAAAAATAGCCGTGTAGACATTGCAGCTTAGGCTCTGGTACCTAAGGAGGGAGGTGGGCTTCAGAGCCCAACCGTCAGCCTGAGCCGCAATGTCTACAAAACTATTTTTAGGACAGTAGTGTGAACCTGAGTCTGCTGCCCCAGGCACTGACATTCGCTGCCCTGGCTATGTAGATGTACACACATGAGGCTTGTTTTGACTAATAGGGCAACACCTTGATGAAGTTCCAAGGAATGCAAATAAGATCAGATTTGATTCAACCGAATAGATCAGTGTATTCAGTGTGGATGAAAACAAACTTCAAAGAATCACTGCTTGCCAAGGTCACCTCTCGCACCCACACCCTCATTCTTAAGAGCATAAGAACGGCCATACTGGGTCAGACCAACCATCCATCTGGCTCAGCATCCTGTCTTCTGACCGTGACCAATGCCGGATGCTTCACAGGAAATGAGAAGACATTACTTCATCTCCCGTCTAGCTTCCTTTGTCCTCCAACTCCCCTGCTGCCTCTGAACTCATCACGTTACCTCCTCCATTCTCAACTTAATCCTCACCCTCCTTTTTCTAAACTATTGTCCTGTCTTGGTTTTTTTCTGCCTTGTCTTAGTTTGATTCTACCTTGTACAGCAGGAAAGGGATGTTCCATTCAGTTTGGGAATTTCAAACAAGCTATTTGATGGGATAAGTATTCCAGATACAACTGGATACTGGGGTCGTCTTCATGTGATGTCCTAAACTCTAAGTTCTATCTTAGTGGTGCCTGGACCTCAGCAGTGTATTCATTTATCTGATTTATATACACTTTCAGTTGGTAGAGTGTAGAGAGTTATTTTGGGATTCATCTGAATAAAAGATGCTATGATTACTCACAATCTTGAATCCCTGCTAAAAATGTGTACATGTAACAGCCACATGCTGCAGTCCTCATGACTGGGTTCTTCAAAAGAGCCTAAAAGACACTGAAATCCTATTGAAATTTAATGGGTTTTGGATGCCTAAGGCTCCTTTGAAAATCCCAGCATGTGTGTGTGTGTACATGCGCACTCACTACAGGATCAAGGCTTTGTCTTGTGTACCAGTGAAGAGCTCAGAATTTGGAAGAAAAACAAACAAAAAAAACCCTTGCCTCTTAAAAAAGAGAAAAGAAGGAGGTGGTGGTCAGCAAAGTGTAGCATTCATTTCTATTATCAAAAGCATAATGACTGGCCTTTATGCTTAGCTAGCCGCATAGGCCGGCAGGGGACATTCTGTTCAGTATACATGGATAAAGAGTACTAATTTATCTGTTTGTGTTTGGATCTTGAATAAATTACTGCAGGAAAGTGTTTGCATTTATCTTGCTAGACATGCACGGCCTGGCCAGGAGTTGGATTTCTATAAAGTGGCCATGATTCCCAAAAAGCACGATAAGCAGCAGCTTTCCTTGCTTTCCCAAAGGAGAGGAGGTCAGTGGCGAATCAATAATTAGAAGATGGAAATTCGAAGAATTGAATTCTCTTCCCATTAATGCTACATTACCTTTCAACCTTGTATATGTTTTGCCTTAAAAAGAAATACATGGCTTTTTTATGTGGGACTCTAGTCAGTTAACACTAGATTAGTGGTAATTTTATTAACTGCAAAACCATCCAGTTTTATTGGGATGAATCTGCCTCATTTTTCATCCACACATCTGTGTAGCAGCTGCAGGCATACATTTCCCAGGGGCTCAGCCTAATTTGTAGAATTACAGGGGTTGTGCCTGGCACTAGAAAAGGTCTATTAGTGCTGCTCATGTTGAAAATTGTAAGCTTGATGCCTTCCACATGCTTCTGTTTTATTTTGTTAGTCCTATACTGGATCTGTAATTAACCCTTTGGAGATTTGATTTTAAAAGGGAGATAGTTGCATTGTTTGATTTCTTATTCACTGTTTTCCGAAGGCAATGTTTTAATATGATGTCCTCTTAGGGTTTCTAACAATGATTCATGAAACACGTTGAGGTTTATTCTTCCTACGTTCCCTATGTATAATTTTCACTCATGTCAGTGAGTGTTATACACTTACAGGGTCTCATTCATTGCCAGTGGAAAGATTGTTGTTGTTTTCAGTGGGTGCTGGATCAGGCCTTCAGTAAGACAAAGAGGCAAATAAATGTACATACTCTAGAAGTATCCGGTATACTGATTTAATTTAGGCCAAGATTGCCCAATGTGGGTGTCTAAAGTTAGGCTCCTAAGTTCCTATATAGGCATCTAAATAAGTGACCTCATTTTCAATGTTGTTGGGCATCTGCCACTCCCACTGACATCAGAGGGGTTTGTGAATTCTTAGTACAGTAAACCCTCGATTTAACGGACCTCGATTTAACGGACTTCGGATGCAACGGACAAAATTTCTGAGCAAGTCTGATGCATTCCTGATCCATTTCTGGCGGGCTGGCTGCCAGCTCCCGGCTGCCGCCTGGGTCCAGGCAGCGGGAGGGCTGGCTGCCGGCTCCCGGCTGCCGCCCGGGTCCAGGCAGCGGGCGGGCTGGCTGCCGGCTGCCGCCCAGGTCCAGGCAGCGGGCGGGCTGGCTCCCGGCTGCCACCCGGGTCCCACCAGCCGGGACCCGGGCGGGCTGGCTGACTGTTCCCAGCTGCCGCCCGGGTCCCAGCAGCCAGGACCCGGGCGGGCTGGCTGTAGGCTGCCGGCTGCCGCCCGGGTCACATCAGCGGGCGGGCTGAGGAGCTGTCGCCCCGACCCTGTGGCGGGCGGGCTGCTGCTCCGACAGCTCTTTTTTTTTTATTATTAAATAACGGACTTTTTGATTTAACGGACACCCACTCGCCCGAATTAGTCCGTTAAATGGAGGTTTTACTGTACTTCTGAAAATCAGACCACTTAGTTTTAGTCACTTACTAGCTGAAATACCTGGCGTTACTCAGGGTATTTGTAATTGGAAACTGGGATGTAAAAAGACTACAATGTTTTTTATTAATACAAATTTTGTTGTTATTGTATATCAGTACATTCCATAAATTACTATTGTAATGCTTCATCATAAACAACATTTTTTGTTTTGTTGTCTGGGGTAAAAATGAATAATCCTTTAGGAGTGCTCACTCTAGAGCAAGCCACATATAGTTAATTTCATTCTCTTGCATTTAGATGTGGTTTCTCCGATACATTTTTGCTTTTTATGTGGCATAACGAATAGGGTTCTTTTTAAGAAAAAAATAGTGTATTTAATTATGTTTGCGCTACACAACACTAAGCTCTGGTTATCTGTATTATTACATCATAACTGTCACAGACAACAGCATGTGTCAACCTGCTGCCCAGATGATATGTGAGCTGTGTAGTTGATGTTAATGAGCTTTAAAGAATTTCACCCCTAGGGGTGTAAGAGGTGAGATTTTAAAAAATTTCAATTCTTACCCTGATTAGGACCCTAAAGCCTATAACTGTACCAAATTTCAAGTATCTAGCTGAAACGGTGTGGAAGTAGTAAGGGAACATACATACATCATTTGACTTTTATATATATACTAGCGAAAATACCCGGCGTTGCTCGGGTCCGTCGGAGGTGGGGAAGGGGCAGAGAGCTGAGCAAGTGCGGGGTCCGTTGGAGGGAGGAGGGGGCAGAGAGCAAACCCGACACCCCCACCTCACTTACCCCTCGACCAGCCCCGACTCACATTTTCACCCCCCCACCCAAACCCACACCCCCACGTCACCCCCTACCAACCCCAACACCCCCTGACCAACACCCACACCTCACCCCCCGTAGACCAAACCTGACACACCCACCTCACTTTCCCCCCCAACCAAACCCGACACCCCTACCTACCATCACAAACAAACCCGACACCCACACCTCACTTACCCCTCGACCAACCCCGACCCCCCTCTTTACTCCCCACCAACCCCAACACCCCCTGACCAACCCCAACACCCACACCTCACCCCTCACCCACCCCTACACCTTCCCACCCCTCCAGACCAAACCCGACACCCCCGGCTCACTTACCCCCCCGACCAAACCCCACACCCCCACCACACACCCCCAACCAAACCCGACACCCCTACCTCACTTACCCTCCGACCAAACCCAACTCGGGTTCGTCGGAGGTGGGGAGGGGGCAGAGAGCTGAGTGAGTGCAGGGTCGGTTGGAGGGGGTATTATGACATCATAATTATGTCACAGAGAACAGCAGCTGCCCAGCTGATATGAATGGGCTTTAAAGAATTTCACCCCTGGTGGATGTCAGAGGTGAGATTTGAAAAATTTTCGACTCTTACCCTGATTAGGACCCTAAGACCTCTAACTGTACCAAATTTTAAGTCTCTAGCTCAAACGGTGTGGAAGGAGTAAGTGCACATACATACATGCATACATACACACATACACCATTTGACTTTTATATATATAGATAGATAGATAGACTTAAGAGTCTAAATATAGGCACCCAAGTTTGGAAATTTTGGCTTAAATGACTTAAATGTTTGTTTGCTTCACTTCTCCAGGCAGAAGAAATGTTTAATTACTTATTTTTTCTTAGTTGTGTTACTAAATATCACATGGTAGAGAGCTAATCCAGCACCAACTATCCTTTAACTACTGTAAAATGTTAAATTCGAACTGCCTAAAAGCAACTTTCACCTCTCAAACTTTTTTTGTGTAAATATTAGATAACATTCTAGTTCACCCGTACTAAAAATTAAGTGGAAGCCTTCAAAATAAAGCTTTACGCACTTTGATACCATAACGATGAGTGCATTATGAATACAGACCTAAATACAATAAGAGCTAGTTGTGTGTTAATTTTTTTAAAAGGTTACATTGAAGACTAGTTTCCATTAAAGTCTATGGGAATTTTACCACTGACTTCAGTGCGAGCATGATCTAGCGCTTGTACTGTAAACTAACCCATGATGAACTTCAGTTCTAAAGTGCTTTTGAAGAAAGTGCTCTTCTTAACAACACCTTACCATCATGTGGAAAATTAGCATAATTTATTGCAAAGGTTTCACTTTGGTAACCTGGAGTGAAATCCTGGCCCCTTTGAGGTCAATGGTAAAACTCCATAGACCGCAGTAAAGTCAGGATTTCCTTCCTTCCTTCCTCTTACATGAATTACTTTTTCCACCACTGAAATGCAGCCACCTCCTGATGGAATGATACAGCTGTTTAACAGCTCAAAGCAACACTTCCCAACATTTTACCAAAGCAAGTGAAGAAGAATATTTGATTCAACTCCAGGGATGATTTAGGTTGGCAGAAGGTAGTTACCAAAGCTTGAATTTGGCCTGAACATTTAACCAAAGATTTTCTTGCAAAATGAACTATGGACTCCTATATCTTCTCCAGCAGCACAGTGTCTCCACCCACCACACTGAGTCATCAGTGATCTCCTGATGGCATTATAATCAATACTGATTTGCTCCATGACTATGCAAAGAACTACATGCAGACGCTGCATGCTCCACTGAAGTCAAAGCAACAGTATTTTCATGATGTGCAAGTGAAAAGCATTGTAAAAGGGTGCTTGGATAGTATTTTTCCATTTCTGAATAGTTGCCAGAGATCTAACTGGGCAGAACTCCTTGCAGGATTGGAACCTTAGAAAATCACCACCTACTGATGAACACCACCACTTCCTGCAACACTTAAGTGATTCTTGGACATCTCCCATTCAAATAGTAGCCTAGCCCAACTCCAGCTGTTACTTAAAAGTTGACAAGTTTATGGCATAAAACACTTTATGGTGGAGAAGATGCTGGATCTGAATATTCAGAATATTGTCTCTTATGTTATTTGAAATGGTTTGTATTGTTGGTCAGGAATTTTTTGTCAATTTTTATTGTTTACTGAAAGTGCAGTTTACACAAAATCAAAGTTTTCATGTGGAAAATTTTGATTTTGCTGTAATGGTTCGATTTTTCTATTTGCAAAATTGAAAAACAATGTGCCTTTTGGGGGTTGGTTGTCTTGAATCAAATCAAAATATTTCATCCCAGGTCAGTTTTGACATTAATCTGAGTAAGCCTGAACTGTTATAGTGCCCTAAAGGAATTTTAAGTTTGGGTGCCTCAGTGGGCTGGGCTCCCTGGCCAGACTACATCTCCCATGATGCAATACAGTTACCCCACTTTTTGGGTCACTGTGATGCATTCTGATGCATCATGGGAGATGTAGTCTGGCCAAGGAGCCTGCCATAGAGGATAATGGTCCTGAGGGACCCAGACTACAACTCTAGTGAGGCACTGTAGCAGCTCAGATGGACACAGTCCAGTGTCAAACTGACACAAAATGAAACATTTCAAAATCTAATTTTTTTTTTAGACCTTTCTGTTGGATGATAAATCTCAGTATTTTGACATTCCAGTTCAATTTTGGATAAAAACAAATGTTAAAACATCTGTGTTTGCCACAACACAACAATTTCAGTTTTCAACTCTGCTGGTCAGTTTGATTATGACTTAAGCACTGCAGAGTACAAAGCCTGTTAAAGGGAATGCATATTGTCCACATTTACTATGCAGCTGAGGAGCGCTGTGCTAAGAAATTCCCTGTATACACCAGCTGATCTTCATAAACACAGTTAAATTCCAAGGGCTCAATATTATTTCCTGGTACTTCTTGACCCCTGAACATATGGATCCACTTAATATACGGAAAATGAGGTTTTTATTATAGTTTTATGTTTAAAAAGGAGCTCCATATTCTTTTACACCTGGTCAGCCTGTCTCTAAACCTATATATTTAGCTCTCATATATTGGTCCCTCCACCATAAGTTCTTGAACCAAATATATTTTTTAGTTTTCCAGGAATCTAAATTGACTGACCTTCAACCATCAACTTTCCCCAAGAGGTGGTGTGTAAGCTTGAAAGCTTTTCTCTCTCGTTAACAGAAGTTGGTCCAGTAAATATTACCTCACCCACATTGTGTCTCCAACTTTCCAAGGAGTTAACTATCCCAAATCAAAGCAATTCCTTTAAGGAATACCACTTTAACTGTATTCTTAAAGCTTGAAATGGGAGAAACCCACTCTGCTTTAAAAATTATTTGACTTGTTTTCATCACACGCCTACATCTGGTCATTTAACTGGGTCCTGATACAGTATGGGTGTGACTCTTGATAGGAATAGCAGAGGTAACAAAGTCCTGTGGCACCTTAAAGACTAACTATAAAGTTTTGAAGCATAAGCTTTCGTGGGCTAATACCCACGAACGCTTATGCTTCAAAACTTTATAGTTAGTCTTTAAGGTGCCACAGGACTTTGTTACCTCTGCTATTCCAGACTAACACGGCTACCTCTCTGATTCTTGATAGGAATAGTGCATCCTGCCAGAGATTATAATAAAACAGCATGGTTTATTGACAATTAATGAGAGCAGGATCAAGCCCTTGTATTTTAAATCAAGCCATGATGAACTTCCATTATAAAGTGCATTTGAAGAAAATGCTCTTCATGAACAATACTTTGCATTCATGTGGTAATTTTGTAATGTAATTCATTGCAAAGGATGCCAAGGCACTTTAGAAACCTGGGTAAAATTCTGGTCCCTTTTAAGTCAGTGGCAAAACTTGCGTAGAATTCAGTATGTCCAGGATTTCACTCTGTTTTCTCTTTTTTCAAAAATAGATATAGGAATCACTTTATCCATCACTGAAATACAGATACCTCCTGATGGAATGCCACAGCTATTTGACAGCTCACAGTAACATATGCAATAGTTTATCAAAACAAGTGAAAAGTAACATGGGAATTGTGTATCCAAACGCTTTAAGTGGTGTTGAAACTCACAAATTTTTTAATAGCAGGTTTCTTAATTTGCAACATCTCATCTCTGTATGTTTTGTTTCACACTCATTACTTCTGCCTGACACTGTTCTAGAAATAGAAGGTGTAAGTGTTTTGAGAGCTTCCATTGCAACATACTGCTAGAAGCTAATGGTAGCATAAGCAAATGCAAAGAGAGGATCCAATCCTTCCCTCCTTGGAGTTAATGGGAGTTTTGTCACTGACTTCAGTGGAAGCAGGATCAGGCCCACAGAGATACAGATGTAAACATTAAAGATGAAGGAATAAAGCAGAGAATTTAAATAGTAGCCCAAAAAACTCTTTTTTTTGAAATTGTGACTTGGGGCCTGAACTTGCAGTCATCCCTCATGAGTATAAGGCCTGTGGAATTGGATCCGTAATATGATTAATGGCTTGATGTGTAATTAATCATGGTGAAGTCTGTACATATCTAGCATTAAGGATCAGCTCCTCAGCTTCGCTTGGAGTCAATGGGGCTGCACTGAGTCACACCAGGTAGGTATATGTCCCCTAAAGTATAAAGCATCTCTGTAGTGTATATTTTTATATTCCGAGGTTAGAGAATCATCCTCTTGTTGTAGGATCATCCTCAGTCCTTGAGGTCAGTGGCCTGACATACATGTCCTCTATAGTTGTCGTCTTATCTGATCACCTACCCCAGAGGTCTATCTGTCCACTTTTTTACATTGCTCCTTTACCTTTAGTCCTTCTCTGTGTACAAGTTTCTATTCTATTATTTGGCTTTCTTTCAAAAGTCTATCCATTAAATATAAAACAAAGGAATATAAAATAATTAGGTGACCCTTATTTATTTTTATATATATATATAATATATATATATATATATAATATATATATATATATATATAGTCTAGCAGGTTATGTAGGGCTGCCATTGGCATTATGTGACTATCTTTCTGTTTGGCCAATGTCTCACGCTTTTGTTTATCACTCCAGTCTTTCTCTTCATTGCAGCTCTCACATCCATATCTGTAACTGGCTATTGCTCAGACTCAAGCCAGCAGGAGAGATATTTATGGAGCTTACAAATAGTAAGGAAATGATTAATGGCCATTTAATAACCTGCAAGCAAGACTCTTAGCCTTAGATGTCTGCATTGTTTAACATAGTTGATATATTATATGTGCAAAAGAAAATGAAGTAATGGGAACAAGCCCAAACTAGACAGACACTGTTTGGAAAATCAAATGCATTTCGGTTTAGATGGAAGTCTGAAAAAGTAGCAGAGTCGTGGGAAATAGCAAAATATGTGTATTAAGGAAAAAAGGGGTCTCCATTGGTTGTAGTTGTTCCAACTGTTCAATCTCATATGCTAAAATATACTCTACACCATGCAGCACTATTTTTAGGGTTTGAAGCGAAATATTTTAAACACTCTCCTCCCCCCCCCCTTCCCGGCCAAGAACAATGGGCCAGATTCTCAGTTGGTGTAAATGAGCAGATTTTCACTAGCTAAAGATCTGGCCCTGAAAAAAAGTAGCTGACTAAGACACAACAAATATCAGATAAATACCTTCCCAAATAAAAATCATACTTCAAAAAGAAAAGAACAGTGATGTAACTTGTAAACATCTGTTCCAGTGAAATGAGATGAATAAAATGATATGGGGGTCAGAAATGTTTGTGTCCTATGAATATTGTCTCTTAAAATGGTAATTTGGTGGCTCCTTTGCTTGGCTTTTTCTTTTCCATCTCTATTTTCAGTGATCAGCAAAAAAAATGGAGAGTTCTTTGCTGAACTTGTACTTATGCAATGGAATTTTCTAAACAATGAAGACAAGATCTTGTATTGGGTGCAGTAACTGGAAAGGCACTTTGCTCCAGCACTCTCGTGATGGATGGCTGAAAAATTGTTTGTTAGGGAAGGTAGTTCCACCCTTAGGGATATAAGGTGGAACAATAGGAAAGTTTGCTGTTTGGCTCCATGCCAAGCCAGCAATAACTACTGTAGCTAAGCCATGACTTTTAAAAAAAGAAAGGACTGTTTACCAGGATAACTGATTTTGAAAACAGAAGCTTTAAGGAAGGAATTTAAGGAACTCTGGATCAGATACCGACGTTCATCAGAATCTTGTGTAAATCCGGGGTAACTGAAAGGCATTGCAGTCATACCAGTATGACATCAGATTTGGGTCCTCAGTGGTTTGGTTTTTTTAATACTGTCTTTTCTAGTAGAATACTGTGACCGTAGATACCCTCTATTCACGCCCTACACACAGAATATGCCCTGTCAGCAATCATGTGAAAGCTAATAACATGCTGGTTATTAATATCACTGCAAAATGTAAATGTTTACCTTATATGTGAAGTTATAAATTCCCTCTGTATGATGTTACTAGAACATGTTTAAAACCAGACAACCTACTCTAGGTAAAGATAGTAAATAGGTCTGTCTTAGAGGAATGTGGGTTTACCTCAAATTATGTATAGCAGAAAACAAGTCATTAAGCTAAACCAAGGGTGGGAGAGGGTTTACAGCCTGAAAGATAGTGAATTAACTGGAGACTGAATCCCAAGGAGGCCTTCCTGACTTGTAAGGCAAAGAGCATTCTTTTGGGAATATAAGAGACACAGAGAGACTCCATCTTTATCCTTCACAGTAAGGAGATAAAGAAACCAGGCAATCTGATCTCTGTGATGGGTCCTGCCCAGTGGACTGCTGGAAAGGACACTGTGTGTGAGAGAAACCATCTTGAACAAAGATTGTACATTGTTAGATTCATTTTGTCGTCTTAAGTGTGTATTTTCACTTTTATTTGCATGTACCTGTTTCTATTTTGATCCTTTTTACTTGGTTTTACTTAACACATGTCTTTTGTTTAATAAGCCTGTTTTATTTTTACTATAAACCAATTCAGTGCTATGTTTGAAGAGAAGGATGTGTGAATGAACAGTAATGGAACACTTATTATCTCCTGTAAACAAGCAATGAGAGGTTCTGTGCATTGCAGAGAAACATCGCAGAGGAGCTCGAGATCAGTAATTGTTACCTTCAGGGAGACCCCTGAAGAATTTTCTAGTAGAGAAAACAGACGGGTGGGGTAGGGAGCTGGCATGCAGTCTAATCACTAGCAAAGCTAACTCTCACTGAGGCAGAGCAGTAACACAGTGGCTCATGGCTCTGGTGTCCTCAGCAGTGTGTGGCAAATATTCTTAAAAATCAGATGTACTTTTCCCTTAATTCTCATTCTAAAACACTGGAGACTGAATTTTTCCAATTCTCTAACATTGAAATCTATTCTGAGCTGCTTTGCTCAGGCCTGATCTATTAGAACTGTCCAGGGAACTGAAGTATGCATCAGGAAATTTCAGTAGCTCATACTAGATGTTAGTATCCGTGGACTATGGGAATGCAGTAGAAGTCACACAGAATATCTGCATTTTAGTTAAGCGTTTGATATATGACCTTGTGAAATGTGCCTTGAAAAACTAAATCAAATCGGCTTAGGACTGCGGTCACATGGATTAAAGCAGTTGAAGACAAGTGAAATAAAGCTAATGCTACCGTGTTTCCCCGAAAATAAGACAGTGTCTTATATTAATTTTTGCTCCCAAAATTACATTACATTATATTACAGCGAGAGGCAAAACTTGAAGTACGTCTTATTTTCGGGGGATGTCTTACTTTCGGGAAAACAGGGTATATAGCAATATCTAGGGTTGTGGGAAGGTGTATGTAGAGCTATAGAGATTTGTATTAGGCCCTCTTTCATATTTATTACTCATCTGGAAAAGGAGAGTAAATGGTACACTAATTAAAATTATCAGTTAATACCAAACTGGGAACTTGTGAAAACAATGGAATGATATAAAGTGACCTAGCAGGTTAAAAATTATGGGCAAGAAGCAAGAAAGCATGATTAAATGTGGAAGAATGAAAACTTAATACATCTGGGGAAGAGGAGAAAATGGCCTGAAGGAGAAATATTCACTAGGTAGGGGAGAGATTTGAAAAGCAGCAATGCTGAACGTCTCTCATATGTCATGGCTGTCAACACATTAGATACAAGCGTGCAGTGTACAATTCGGCTGCTAATACAGAAGCATGCTATGCCTCTGAGTTATTCCCTTTGTTTTTGACTGCTGAGTTCACACCCATTATGCTGCCTTTACCTCTGTGCAGCTCAGAAAAATGTTAGCAATGTGGAGGGAATTCAGACAAGGGCAATAAATATGACTAAAAGGACTGGTGTCAGAGGAATAATGATGAGAAAAGAACTCAGTGTGAATAGCTTGGGCTAAAGAACTATTGTACTGATAACACTCCCCAAGTATCTGAGGAACTTGGGAGTCAAGTCAAAACGGGAGAGTGATTGCTTGAGGGAGTCTACTGAGATACCACTATAAACAATGGGACAAAACTAAGCACAGGAAAACTTTAGGCTGGGTAATTACCCTTCTCTAGAAAAGGGATGGACAATATTACCTGAAAAACCTTTCAATCTCTATTTGATATGGTCCAGATCACTCCCTTCCTCCACTCCATTCCTGGAAGTACCTGTAGGAGGGGGCTCTGGGAAGAGGAATAATCTTCAGGAATTTCTTCAGAGTTTTGTTGCAAGAGTTAGCTCTAGCCACTCAGAACACAGAAAGCCGCTCTGCCCCTAACGCCCAAGAATGCTGCAGGACCCACTAAAGGCTAAGGTTATTTGTGAAGAAGCCCTTGGCCCCACCCCAATAACTTCTGGGCTACACTAAGGCCAGGTTTACACTGGGGGAGGGGGATGTCAATCTAAGATACGCAACTTCAGCTACGCAAATTGCATAGCTGAAGTAGACATATCTTAAGTCGACTTACCTGGGCATCCTCACGGTGGCGAGTCGACTGCTGCTGTTCCCCCGTCGACTCCACTTCCGCCTCTCGTGGTAATGGAGTTCCGGAGTCGATGGAGATAGCGCTTGGGGATCGATTTATTGCTTCTACACTAGATGCGATAAATTGATCCTCAAAAGATTGATCATTAGTGACTTACCCTAAGAGACAAGACAGAGATGTAGGTTGAGTGGTGTTTGTTCAATGGGTTTCCAGTGGTGTAGTTGAAAAAAGAGAACCCCCACTTCATGACCTGCTACAGTGGGAAAGTAAAGCCCAGGTGAATTATATTTTGGTAAGAAGAGAACATATGAAAATGGTGAAAGATGTAAAGGTTGTACCAAGTCAATATGTGAGAGCTATATAAGGTATTAATAGCTAAAATCTGACTGCAACCTGAGAAAATAGGAAAGAACATGAGATTGAGGAAGAAATTGCAGTGGTGGCTATATAAGGGGGAAAGAAAGGAAGAGTTCTGCCAAAAAGTAAAGGAAGGCTTTCATGCTTTGCCAACGATAGTGAAATCAATAGAGGAAGAATGGTGGAAGTTTGAAGAATGTTTTATTAAGGCAGTGGAGAAAATGTGGAAGACAGGATGGTAAGATGGGATGCTTTTAGAGAGCAAGCTGCTGGTGGTAGAAGTCTGATGTACAAGAGAAGTTAAAAAGAAACAGAATTAGTCAAAGAGTTTGAGAAAGCATGTTATAATAATGAGACAATTAAAAATGCATACAAAGAGGCAAAGAAAAAAAAATTGAGCCAGAAGACTGTTGCTAAGGCAAGAGTACAGGATGAAGAAGAATTGTACAGAAGGATGAAGGCAGAGGATGGTAGGAAATTGGTTTTTGGGTTGGCAAAAGAGGAGAAATGAAACACAAGTTATGAAGAAAATCTTTGTGTGAAGAATGGGAACAGTATGGTGACTAACCCTTAAGAGGTGGTGGAAATATGGAAAAAAGATTTTCAAAGACTATTAAAGTTGAAGAGAGTTGCAAGTGTAAGCACTGCAAACAATTATGGGGAAGCCTCAAAAGGTATCAATCTCTGTAGAGGAGGCAGAATAAGCACCAGATAAAATGAAGAATAGTACAGTAGCTGGTGAAGATGAGAGAACTGTTGGTATGATCAAGGCACTTGGAGATAGTGGGATAATGTGGCTTCATAGATTATTGTGTGTTGGCTGGGATCAAGTGAACGTACAAGATGATGGGAGAGGGGGATTGAGTGTGCCTCTTTGGAAGGGTAAGAGTGAGGCAAAGGATCCAAACACCTATCAGAGCATCACCCTGTTAAATAAGCCTCTCAAAGTCCTTGAGAAAGTTTTGGAGGCAAGATTGAGTTGCAAAGTGAACAAAAATATAGGAGAGGAGCAATATGACTTTAACGTCCCTGCCCCTTTTGCACCACCCTCACCCCATGGCGGTCCTGCTGAAAATTGTATTTTTACAATAATGATGGAAATGCCACGCCAACAGCATTCACTTCCAAAAACAAAGTCAAGTTCCTACTTCTCCCAAGTCTAATCTGGAAAAAAGCAGGTCTCCAGTAAACAAGAATCAGATTTAGCAGGGAGTTAAGTCAGTTCATTAGGAAGATTGGTCTGGTTCTTGATCTCATAATGTTTTATCCCAGTGGTGGAGTTTAATTTAGTCTAGAATAATTTTCAAGACATTTGTAATCAAGATCCCTCCCCCGTGCACATGGAATAGCAGAAGATGAGTGAGAGGTATCTGTAGCTATGATAGAATAAGGCCCTCCATATACAGAGATTGTGGGATGATTAAAATAGTAGGATAGCTCTGTTATGAGTATGTTTGGTGCCAGTATCTAAGGACCTGAAAATTATCTCTAGGCCAATCAAACAACACGCAAGAAGAAAAAACTGAAAGGTTGGTTGTAATTATTTAGATATCCCCCTCATGTACAACAAACCCAGAACTGGAACATTAGGGAACCTGGATGGTATTTTGTAAGTCACATTTCAAGTATTTACTGATGAGCATCTGTGGCAACATGCTATGTTTTCACATATAGAGGCATAAAACTGTTTTAGCCATTCCCAAAGACACTTTCTAAACCTGTAGATTGGGGCTACAGTATGATATGTCTGAGACAGGTGAGATGCATTTATTGTGTATCGCAGGTTTTGGCAGCTTTCAGTTGTGCCACTCAAACAAAAGCAGTCTTGTTATCGCCATCAGAAAAATCACAACGATCCTTGTGCACATGCAATTCATTACTTTATATACCCACCCACCCTCTTTATCTGTGTGAGTATGTGTGTCTATAGATGGAATGCACTCTACATCATTATTGCATCCAAACAGTTAGTTAAGGTTGCAAAACCACGCAGCCAACAATTAGTATATGCCAGAAGTAAGGCTGTCCCTGCAACTTTAATCCAATTCCCTTGTGCGTGTGTATTATGATAGTCTTTCATTGTGTGATCACGCACTATTTTTCCACAAGACCCCCATTCACTCTTTCCCTTTATCTTCCTCATTTAATGTGTGGGTCTAGGCCTTATTTACTGCACACCATTCAAACCCTTCCCTGATTATAGAGTTATTAATATTTTCACGGGTATTTTTATGGTGCTCATCGCAATAGTAACTGAGTGTCACAAACCTGAATTAAACTTCTTCCCAATACCTCTGTGAGGTAAAATGTAATTATTATTCTAAGCCCCATTTTACAGATGAGGAACTGAGGCTCAGAGGAAATTAAGGCTGAAATTGCCTAAAGTGATCACTAATTGTGGATCTCCAACTTTAAACATCCCATGCCTGATTTTCCAAAGTACTTAGCATTTTTATAGCACATTATATGTTCAAAGCACAACTCCAATCAACATCAGTTGCAGTGAATGCTCAGCACGCTTGTATATCTGGTCCCAGGCATTTAAAGGTCATGCTGGGAACCACAAAGTGAACACACAACCCCTCATGGCCCATGGCCTGCTCACTTCCCCACCTGGTTCTGCCTACCATCCTGTCCCTGACTTCTGGCCTCCTCCCACTTTGCCCCACCCACCGCCTACCCCTAGGTTTTTTTCTTTTTCTGCTCCTATTCAGCCCTCCCCCATGGTTCCTGCCCCCACCACCTCTGTTGTTATCCGGCCCTCACCTCCAGCTCTTGACCCTTCCCCCTTCTATCTGGCTGTCACCCTCTTCTAGCCAGCCTTCATTCCCCCTTCTGCCTTTATCCAGCCCTCCCCCCAACTTTGGTTCCCATCTCTCCTGCCCTATTACTATCCAGTCCTATATGTCCCACTGAACTCCAACCTCCCTGTCCTGTTCCAATCCTATCCTCAGCTCGTGTCCCTCTCTTCCTATCCCTCACTCCCACCCCAGGGCTTCTGTCTCCTTCCTCTTCTGTTTCTATCCACCTCATTCCCTTCTGTGCCTACATAGGCTCCCACTGCCCTCCTCCCCGCCCTCCACTCTGCTCCAGTCCTTGCCTGCCCCCATAAGCACTTGCCTTTCATCCACTTTTGCTCCTCCCACTTGGCGCATTTCCCCCAGCCCTTCTTCCTCCTCATCCCTCTGCATTAATCAGGTTGCTTTTTCTTTTTCTTTGCAGCCTGAGCTCCACTGGAACGGAGGCGTGGAGTGCACAGGAGAGACACACTCACCACTCTCAGTGCCTGTAAACAGCCCAACAAGCAGCTCCTGGGTATCAGAAAGAACAATTGCAGAGGAAACCCCACTCACCCCATTCAGCTCTGGGCTGGAGCATGCCCAGTACAGATGAAATCGTTGGAGAATTTCTGCAAAGGTCTAGCAAGTCTCTACTGAGCATTTGCAAACTGATTTTATTCAAAAAGAAATGTACTCAACTAAAGTTGGGCAAAATTTCATGGCAACAGCAAGTCATTAGCTTTGATACCAAAGTGACCTGCCGGATTTCAAGTCCTGTTCCAAAGATTAGATGCTACAGCATCTCAATAAAATAGTTGTAAGTTTTATTTATTTTTAACATGAGCCGAACAATGTATTTTCCCCTCAGCTTGGTCTCAGAATTGACTGAACCATTTTAGCTTAATCATTCAACAAACAAACAAACAAAAACATCAGCACAAGGTGGACACCAGCTGTGGGAAATATCAGCCCCAAAAGATAAAGTTCAGCAAAGTTATAAGCAACTGAAAACGGCCTTACAATGGGAAGTGTTGGGCATCTTTAGCAGTATTATAGACTTTTCCTCTAATTAGTTCCATTTACACATTGCCATCCCTTGTTGTAACCATGAAAGGAAACTTTCTGTTTTTCCTGGGAATATGCCAGGAATCTGAAATACGAGTTAGGGAGGTGAGAGGTTCATAACATAACGTGCATTTAAGTGTTTGTTGTTGTTAGTGGGACTAAGGGCTTGGTTTTTTGGGGTGTGGGGGTGTGCAGAGGAAACAGATCCTGTGAATTTCTAGTTTTATCCCAGCCCCAAAAGTCACAGCCTTCTACATGATGATATGTATAAAATAAATACCAACAAGATTTCCATTTGGAGCTGAAATGCTCTATTTTTTCTTTTCTCTTTGCTTCATTTCTTTGTTTAGTTGATCTGTCCCTCTGGATGAGTTATTGTTGCTCACATTCGTTTTGTTGATAGCTCCAGGGAGAAGGGCATGCTGCAAAAAAATGAAGAGGACTCACTTGAGGACTGATCCTGTGAGGTACTGATTGCTTACAACTCCCCCGGGCTCCAAGAATTGTTGGGTGTACTCACTATTTTGCATTGTTGGGCTCTTGGAGCAGACCTCCATCCTGTTTTCATAAAGGTACAGTGCCTTTATTGTTACTTTTAACTTCCTACTGTTTTATTGCTTACATTTAATAAGAAATGGGTTGGGAGGACAGGGGTGGGCTGGTAGTGACTCTTATATGAAGTATTGCCTAACATTTTCCTTTATAAGTGATTCTTGCCGCTAGATCCAGATAAGTCCACCTAATATTTGTAAAGAGGTGGACAGTTTATTTTGGGGCTTGAGAGGTGCTGATTACCTCTAATTTCCACCAAAGTCCAAATAGGGCCTGGGATTTTTATTTTATTAACTATATTTCTGTAACTTTTGCTATTTTCATTTTGACTTTCCTGTGATTTTTTTTTTGCCATGGCAAAGTCATAACCATAATTATAAGACAATTAGAAAGATTGAGCTTCAGAGTCTGTAATATAGAAGTGGACTGGTTGACTCATGGGAAGAGGGAATAGTGTGTTAGGCTGTGGAATTAAGGAATCTACAAGACAAAGAACTAGTGTGTAAGTGATCTAAAAAACAGCCACCGGGAACTCCCAAGTGCATTGAGGTAGGTCCTTGCCATAAGTAATTTAAGTTCCAAAAGCACTGAAATAGGCATTAACTTTGCCATTTTTACTCCAAGGAAGATTTCAGTGTTCGTTGGTACAGATCCTGTTAGGATGCCATTTCCACATGAAGCAATTTAAAGGGAAGAGTATGGAAAGACCCAGGAGTGAACAATCACTATCTGTCATCTGTGAGCCCAATTGAAAAAAATGAAGTGCAAGATAGTGATTCACTAACAGATATGGAAGCCAAGCTACTGAAGTGAGGAATCTGTGGAAGCTACTGTCTGCCTTGGGCTTGTCTTCTAGATGGGTGCCACCTCTTTACTGCTGGTTCCTGGCCTGAAGAGAATGAATGGACACAGCAATGGAATCCGAGCAAGGTAGGGGAGGAGTGGGACATAGGCATCTTGAGGTGAATATCTTTCCAATAGCCAGAATTTCATTCTCTTGGTGTCACAAGATCCCCCAGGACCAGCAGTTCCTCATGAGCCAAAGGAACGATTTACTTCCTAATCATGAGACACCATCACCCCAGCAGCATATGATCTTTAGCTAATATATACTCTCACTCATAGGCTTCTTAAAAACAGTTGGCTAAAACTACTTCACACAAAGCTCTCTTTTGTCTGGCATGTGACATCCTCCAGATTAGCAAGGTCTCTCTGCCCTGTGCATCACACAGTATTGTGGTGACCTCATGACAATGTCAAAGCAAAACTTTGTCAATGGAAATTACCCTATCACTGACAAAACAAAGGAAATTAAACATACAAAGCAAGGGAGCAGACTGAAACTAGCCCAAGGAAGGACAAGGTTGATGCAGCAGGCTCCAGTTAGTGCCTGAGCATTGCAAAGCACCTAATGCCTCATTACAGTGGATACTGCAATATGACGTGATGTTAGGTAGGCTTTGCTCTTGCCAATGCGGGCTCTTGCATGCAGTAAGATACGTAGGCCTGGGAAGACTTGCATAATCTACATAGCCTCTCTGAGGATGGATGCATCTGGCAATAGGGAGAATTGAGGGGGCTTGTCATTCAGGGAAATGTGGGAGCATTGTAGCAATGGAAGAAGGTGGAATATGAGCACTTTCCAATTCCCTTGAATCATGAGATCTCATCTGTCAGAACAGACAGCTGTAAAACAACCTGAAAGAGAGTTGGACTCCTGCAGTTCATCTCTCAAGGTGTACAAGTATGGGATTAATTTGCACCTGGCCTCGGGAACAGCAAGCTGTATGATTGAAACTAGATTTTGTCTGTATAAGAGAGTACCCTTCCCCCACTCTAAACTCTAGGGTAAAAAGGTGGGGGTCTCTTATGCATGACCACTTAACTCTAAGCTACTTTTCCAGCCTAGGTTAAATCTTTTCCCCCAAAACCCAACTACTCCAGCTGGGGCTTGGAAATTCGCTGCCACCATCAATGTGATTATTCCAAAAGCATGGAGTGGGGCACATTGACACCCCAAGAGTAACACTCCCTCCCTTGCTACCGGGAGAGAAAAGAACACAGACTCCGAGCAACAGCCCCTCCCCTTGTTACCTAGGAGAGAGATTCAAGCACACAGACCCTCACTAACCATGAGCTGCCCGATCCAAAGCCAGGATCCCTTCACTAGAATTACCAGACAATTCTTATAGGTATAAAAAGTTTAATAAAGAAAAGAGAAAAGCATATAACTTAAACAGACTTCACAGATACTTAATTTCCTAGCCTTAATCCCTCTCTTGAGATTTCTCCCCCTGATAAGATTAAGGACACCACAGATCAATTGCAAGTTTATACAATTAACAATTCTACTTACTGTTAGTCTAAATTAGCAACTTATTCAAAGAGATGAATAGGAAGGAGAGACATGCTCCCAAAGCCGGGAGAGAGGAGAAGAGATGCAGACGGCTGAGTGCCCCGGAGAGAAGTGAAACTAACTTCTTTGTCTATAAGAATCTGCATTCTCAATAAGTCATAGCCCTTTTGGCTTCCGGTTAACCCCTTACAGGTAAAACAGTAAGTCTAAGGCACTTCATACTTATGACAGTCGGACTGGAATGAAAGGACCTGCTTCTACTGCCATTTACATCCATTTTACACTGGTGTAACTTCATTAATTTCAGGGGCATTATTCCTGATTTACAGGGGTCTCAACATGGGTGGTGGGTGTAATAGGCCAAGGGAGGCTAAGCCTCCCCTAAACCAAGTCTTGGTCCCACCCACACAGTGTCCTCTCCGCCAAGTTGGCAGCAGCTCAGCTCTGGCTGGAGGCCAGCAGGTGGCTGGGGCCAGTGGGCGGTCTGGGGATGTTCAGCTGGGGCTTCTCTGGCTGCGGGGACGGGAAGAGGGCACTCAGGGCTTCGATGGTGGGGGGGAGTTCAGGTGGAGGGGCGGGGCTGCAAGGCTAGCTGCTCCAAAAGGGGGTCTCATGCCGCCCATGGGTCTCAATGAGACCAGACTCAATGTGCTCACTGTGAGTGACCCGTTCCAGAGTTCTTCAGTGTAGGGGAAACCATCAGTAGGGTCCTCCCAAATTAATTGCCATGAAAATCTGGTCTCCCTCCGTGAAATCTTTCACCCTTTGTGCTACAGATTTCACAGGGAAGACCAGTATTTCTCAAATTGGGGGTCCTGGTCCAAAAGGGAGTTGGGGGGGTGGGGGGGGTTCACAAGGTTATTTTAGGGGCGTTGTGGTATTGCTCCCTTTCCTTCCATGCTGCCTTCACAGCTGGGTGGCCAGAGAGCGGTGGCTGGAGAATGGTGGCTGCTGACTGAGGGCCCAATCAGCAGTGCAGAAGTAATGGTGGCAATACCATACCAGGCCATCCTTACTTCTGTGCTGCTGCTGCCAGCAGCTCTGCCTTCAGAGCTGGGCTTCTGGCTAGAAGCCACCACTTTTCAGCTGCCCCGCTCTGAAGACAGTGCTGCCACTAGTAGCAGTGCAGAAGTAAGGGTAGCAACCCATGCCCCACAGTAACCTTGCTATTCCCTCTCCCCGCCCATTCATTTTTGGGTCAGGACCCCTACAATTGAGATCCAGATTTTGATGTTTCACTCTCCTATGTGCTCTCTCCCCTCCAAATTTTGAGGTTTGTTTGTTTAGATCTAGTGTTTTGATTCAGACCCCTCTCAAATTTATCCTCCCTTTTCTCCTTTGATATCATTTTGATTTTTCAGTCATTGATGATCCTTTACAATAATAGTTTGTTCAGTCCTATCATATGTTCTGTCTTCTGCTACCGCAGAATCAGAAATATTGTAATGTGCACTGTACAAAAAAAGCAATACGGCTTTTTTGTGTGTGTGCGGCAAGGTATTCGGCATTGCTTTTGCTAACTTAAACATTTCTTTGGGATTTACATTTTGTATCTTACCACACAGATCTACCACATAGACCCCACCACATAGTTAATGACAGTATGTACAGTCATGGCTATATGATTAAGTTCTTCTGTGTCATAAAATAGAACTGCTAGGATAGTCTATGACATATTCATGGCTAAAAGAGGCAATTACAATAATCCATTACTCTTCCCCTGTGATTTTTGTTCCTTTTTTAGAAGCATGTGTTGCAGCTTCATTATATGTTGTTTTCAGTGACGGTGTCAAGGTTTAAAGAAACTCTTTCTTCACATTGTGAATGAATCTCTTCCCCCGAGAGGTTTTTTTATTAATATTGACCAGTGAACTTTTCCCCCCAATGGTTGACGTTATCGCTAGATTTTTCTTGTTCATTGTCCTTGGTATGTGACAAACTATTATGCATGCTATTTATCGAAATTTCCTTTGGCAAATGAGGAGAACCTGAATCCACACTGGCCCTGGCTTTTGACTCAGCAAAACAAAATCCTAGCTAGTGATATTTGGTAAAAAATCACCCTAATTTTTCGCTCATTTCTGTTTAAAGGCAGATAGGTTCAAACCTGAAACATTTATGAGAACATCCCATTTGCATAAAATTGGAACCCAGATATGAACCATCTGTGACACTGGTGCTGGCTCTTGCCAAGGCCGCAGGCATCAACTGAGCAGTGACAAATTCACAGCTGGAAACAAGACCTGCTCACCGACATGTTAGTATTGTTCAAGATACGTGTTAGTCTTGTAAAGATGTTTTTAGTCTTTAGACTCTAGAGCAGCGGTGGGCAACCTGTGCGGCCCATCAGGATAATCTGCTAGTGGGCCGCGAGACAGTTTGTTTACAATGATCGTCCGCAGGCACGACTGCCCACAGCTCCCAGTGGCCGCAGTTTGCCATTCCCAGCCAATGGGAGCTGCGGGAAGCAGCAGCCAGCACATCCCTGTGGCCCTTTCTCAATCTGGTATTTGAATTCTCACAGGACTGAAGCTAGGGGTATGTCTTCACTACAGGACTAGGTCGATTTCCCTTAATTCGATTTTCTAAATTCGATTTTAGAAAATCGAATCAGTGTGTCCCCACCAGGACAGCAGGTCGACAGTGGTCGACACTGTCTGTCCTAGAACTTTTGCAGGGGTCGACATAGCCCGCATTGCACTTTGGGTAGGTAGCCCACAGTGCAATGCGTGCCAGACCCCCCCCCCCTCCCAAGCAGCCCCGCAGACCCCCCCGCCCGCCTGAACAGCCCCCCCGCCCGCCCGAGGGGGAGGGGAGCCGGCGCGGGGCTGCTTGAGCGAGCTGGTCAGCTCCCTAGTCAATTTCACCTGAAATTGACCAAGCAGCTGACCCGCTCGCTCAAGCAGCCCCGCGCGGACCCCCCCCTTCCAAGCAGCCCCGCGGACCCCCCCCCCGCCTGCCTGAACAGCCCCCCCCACCCGCCCGAGGGGGGGGGGGGAGATGGCACAGGGCTGCTTGAGCAAGCCGGTCAGCTCCCTAGTCAATTTCACCTGAAATTGACCAAGCAGCTGACCCGCTCGCTCAAGCAGTCCCGCGCCGGACCCCCCCCTTCCAAGCAGCCCCACGGACCCCCCCCCCGCCTGCCTGAACAGCCCCCCCCCCCGCCGGACCCCCCCCCCGCCCGCCCGAGGGGGGGGGAGCCGGCGCGGGGCTGCTTGAGCTTGCGGGTCAGCTGCCTAGTCAATTTCACCTGAAATTGACCAAGCAGCTGACCCCTCGCTCAAGCAGCCCCGGGGGGCTCCCCCCCCTCGGGCGGGCGGGGGGGGCTGTTCAGGTGGGCGGGGCTGCTCGGAGGTCGGAGGCTTAACTTCAGATGCCTCTTCACTTACTCACAGTAGACATAGAGAAGTCGATTTTAGCCTTACTTCTCTCGTCAGGCAGGAGTTACAAATTCAATTTTGAGGGCCCTTTAAATCGACTTTAAGGCCATGTATGTGAAGACAGGTACATGTTTAATTCGACCTAACATCGTTAAGGTCGAATTAAAGTGGTAGTGAAGACATGCCCTAGGAAACAAAAACAGAGATCCCTAGAGTCACCTTGGGTTAGCCCTAAAAGACATTCAGTGCTGACCGATTACTACAGTTGTGTCAGCTTTTGGACCATAGACTAACTTTTTTTTTGTGCATACATGTTGGCTGCTTTAACCTGTAAATAACTAGGACAAAGAAATGAGTTGTTAAATCCTTAGTTAGTTTCCTATAGGATTAGCTACAAGCATTGTATTTGGCATGAGATCTAAGGTACAAATTGACCGGGTGAGTGACTGGTTTCTTGGAACTGGGATCAACTTGAATATTTTGTGATCTTTGGTGTAGTTGCCCATTTATCCCTAAGTCCAGCTTTTCTGGGTGACATGATAGGTTTGTCTGTGACTCCATGGTAAGATTGTTATAGTGCTTCAGGAGTTCACATTTGGTACTGGGTTGGTGAAATCTAATTCTAGAACACACCACCAGTTTGGGGTGTCTGCCCGGTTTTTTGACCGTCGGCCCTGAGGTTGGTGCCCATGATCATGAACCACCCCAGACAGCATGACACCATCTTTGGTTTTTCTCCTTGCTTAAAATATATTCACTTGAATCTGATTATAAGAAATCAAGCAAAAATGACTCACCATTTGGTTATTTTAATACACATTCCATGGCATTCTAGGGAAAAGAGAGCGTAAGGTAGTGAGTCAGCTTTAGCTCTGGTTGTAAAGTGAATGCAACTCTCCATTAACTGTGGAGGAATCGCACTGCTTCTGCTAATGTGTAATTTCACCTGTGATGCTGTTTGACTAGTTGGCCTCCACATTCCTATTTAGTGTCTGAACCAACTTATATGCCGGTTACTTCTTTTCTGTTCCAGGATCTCCCTCTAAGCAGTATGTTGACAGTAAAAGTTCTTTTGTTTACCAGCAGATTTTTTTAAAAGAATCACATTTTTCCATGTTTCTGAAATACATTAGACAGCAATCAAAACACGGTAATAAGATACAGAATTCAGGCTTCCCCCCAGAAACATGTGGTCACTACATTACTTTGCTTAGATGATTTCCTTGTCCTAACAGAGGACTTTATATTTTAAGTTAACAAGATAAAATTCTCTGGCTAGTTACCTTAATGGTAGACGTCTGTCTGACACCTGAGAGCTAAATTATGACTTTAGCCACAGCCCTGAGCAAGGGATGGTGAGTAAATTGTAGCACCCTGGGGTGACGCTAGGAATCATTTGAATCACACACACGCCTCTCAGAGTGGTAGCAGTGTTAGTCTGTATCAGCAAAAACAACGAGGAGTCCTTGTGGCACGTTAGAGACTAGCACATTTATTTGGGCATAAGCTTTCTTGGGCTAGAACCCACTTCATCAGATGCATGGAGTGGAAAATACAGTAGAGGTATAAATACACAGCTTATGAAAAGATGGGAGTTGCCTTGCCAAGTCGGGGTCTGTTCTAATGAGCCAATTCAATTAAGGTGGAAGTGGGCTATTCTCAACACTTGACAAGAATCAGAGAGGTAGCCGTGTTAGTCTGGAATAGCAGAGGTAACAAAGAGTCCTGTGGCACCTTAAAGACTAACTATAAAGTATAGAAGCATAAGCTTTCGTGGGCTAATACCCACTTCGTCGGATGCAAGCAGTGGCCACTTTGTTCCTAATCACCAAGGATCTGGTAGCCCATGTACATATGTAAAGGGAAGTCTTATTCTTTTGTTTGATAGGAAAATCCAAGTCCGAATCTTAGCTCTCCGATGCAGTTTAATCAACTTGCCTGAGGTTACAGAACAAGTCAGTGGCAGAGTTAGAATCACAAAACAGAACATTCTGTCTCCCAATCCTGTGTTTAGCCCACTGGGCTATGTAGCCTCTTAACTGTGATATTAAGATCTTGCATTAGATGGAGCATGAAGAATGTAATCTGTAAAAATCATCCTAAAGTGTGGGCAGAATGGTTTGGAGAAGACCTGAGCTGACCCTGTTCCGAGGGTTGATTGAAAAGTCATATAATCTTTTTCCTCATCCTCAGTTGGTTTTCCTGCATGAGTACTGACCTAGCTAGAAATAAAATATTCTTCCTACATGGCCCTTAAAGAAATGCTGGACTTCTCCTGAGATTTCTGACCAAATTATGAGACCTCTAGAGCTCAGACTGGTGCCAGTTCTGGTGCTTTTAAGTAAAGAAAAACACTGAGCTCAGCTAACTAGCAATGAGTGGGTTAAAACTTAGTAGCATGTACATTTTTTTTAAAAAAAGGGTTTATGGTACCTGATTAGTTTATTTTGACAGTCAAGGTTTTTTCCTCCCGTGACGCCGGCTTGCCGGAGCAGTGCTCCATTGGCAGAAGGTTCATTTACAGTGGCATGCAGGCAGCTGTGCTCTGAGCTTTATTTAGGTTATGTTGTGATTGATGACTTGAATGGGAGACGTGAAGAGTGAATTAGCAGCTTTAGTGAAAACACATGTGATTATTTTACCAGTTACCTTTTTGGCAGAGAGCCCTGCTTTGTGTTACCTTGCTGCCATTCTACCCTTGGGTAGACGACGTTTCTTGCTCTCCAGGCTGCTTGTCTTTTTGTCCTCAAGCTTGCTGTCATCCTCTGCCTGTCTTTCAGACCAGCTACCTGAAAGCGTTCGTGATTATTGCTCTTGCTGTGTGTAGTGCTGCAATAATAGACATGGGGCCCAATCCCAGCCAGGATGTTCTCCAAATGTCTAGTGCTGTAGCCTTGTTGGACAGGTCATATCTGGAAGGAGAGAAGCTTTCCTGGCCACTGCTCCAAGAGGTGGTTGCATAATCCACATGAGACTACCCAAATCCTGCACCTTCCTGGGGCCAGAGCCTGAGGCTGTACAAGGCCCACCTGCAGAGTTGGTAATCTGACTGCTGGAGATGATATCAGGGAGGTACTGAGCATTCTTAAGAATCAGAGAGGTAGCCTTGTTAGTCTGGAATAGCAGAGGTAACAAAGAGTCCTGTGGCACCTTAAAGACTGAGCATTCTTAGTGTCTTCCCCGTGTCCCAAGGAGTGGCCACCCTAGCTGGCAGTCATCCATAAAGAGGCCATATGGCCCAAGGCTAGCCCCATGGCTGGCAGCTCTCAAAAGAAGCTGATTGGTGGTTAGGATATGAGTTTGGCACTTGGAGGCCCTTGGTTCAATTCTTTTCACTGCCACAGGCTTCTTCTGTGACCTTGGCAAGTCCCTTAGTCTTTCTGTGTCTTAGTTCCTTGTCTATAAAAATAGATAATAGCGCTTCCCCACCTCAGTGCATGGGACTTGTGTAGATAAATACACAGCAGATTGTGAAGCATCTAGATACTGTGGTAATGGACCTACGGGGAGACTAAGGCTATTAGAATGAAAGTACTCTGCTTGAAATGGCAGGCAAGGAAGGAGCCTTTTAATGATCCCACCACCCTAAAAAGTGCAATACATGTTTGTGTAACAATGGCTTCTCCTTGACCTATACACTGCCCCGTGTTATTTATATTGGTCATGTTCCAAACCAGCAGCATGAAAAGACACTGACAAGAACATATCTTTGGAAGAGAAAATAATAAATCTTACTCCACAAAGCCATAAAATTTAATTTCTCTGACTATAAACCAACCCTCTGCCCTGCTGTCCCCACCCACCAGATTTCAAGACTAGCTTTTCACTAGTCAAGATTTGAAGGGAAGTGCTAAAGCTGACCTTGGGCTAACCTAAGAATGAATTAAGGGCTCCACTCTTGTGTTCAGCATTCTTTCCTGGTGAGCATTTAACTAATAGAGGGAAATAAAAGGTGTGCTAAAAAAGCACAGAATCTAAACAACCCATCAGTCCCTATATTCAGCGAATTCTTGTGGTGCTTTCCAATCCTGTTTCTTGTTGCATCTGTCAATTCAACTGGATACTATCAAGTTCATTTGTTAGTGCTTAATATTGGGTACATTTTACTCACTGTTTCCTATTTCCTTAGAAAGTTGAAAACAGAGCCATATTGTCAGCTGATATAAAATGCTACATAGGTGCTGGGACAAGAGGTGCTGGGGGTGCTGCTGAACCCTCCCTGGCTTCAAGTTGTTTCCATCATATACAGGGTTTATAGTCTGGTTCAGTGGCTCTCAGCACCCCCCCTAGAAAAATTGTTCCAACACTCCTGAACTTGCATAACTCCTGTGAATTGCACCAGCTGCAGAGCTGGCTTTGTTTTTCCTTACCAACTGTATCTTTCCCCTTTGCTAAGGTTTGATCTCCCCACCTCTCTCTGCTTCTTATGGAGCAGAAACTAACATAATTCTGTTTTGTACATTGAGGGTACAGTAGCCAGCCATACATGCGGTTGCTAAGCCTAAAATGAAATCCTAAATAAAAATTTTAAAATGGTTTTTCTTTACCTTCTGGCATTTGAACCTTTGTTACTTTGGGTTCCAGTTTTCAAACTTTTCTCTGAAACTATGAGGACTACAGACTTACTTTTTTTAAAAAAAATGAAACCTGCAATCTTATGAATTGAGAAGTTGAGGGTTTAAAAAAGGCACCTCAAGACTCACAAGAAAATGGAAGGGGTTAGCAACACTGTGTACACCATGTATATGTTGGTTTTGGTGAGGACAATATTTCTACTATAACTAGAAAATTGTTTATTACTTTTTTGTCAGGCCTCTTTAAACACGCTGCTTAGAACTTTGTATATAAATGCACCAGTTAGTCAAGGGGTGACATTGTGTGTGTGTCAGGTTTACCTTGAAATCTTATGATCTGGTTCTGCTCTCACTCACAACCACTTCCAACTTTTAATTGGAAGCTGACCACAGTAGTCTGTGATCCCATGGACTTCAGTGGTGTCCAGAGACTGCAGTGCTGGATTAAAGAGTTCTGGGGCCCTGTGCACTGTGGAAATGGCACTCCCACAGACACACTTGAAAGATGCTGCAGCCTAGTGCGAGGAGCCATAGGCTGCCCTGCTCAGGTGTGACGTGTTTTGCCCCTGCTGTCTATTAACAGGTAACTAGTCATTTAATTTTATTTCTTTCGAGTTGATTTCTAATTCTCAGCAACAGAACCGATGACTATTTTTAACTAAGAGAATTTTGAAGACCTTTCTCAGGTTATCATCATTTGAAAATCCGCCACATTTTTGTTGATCAGCCTGAAGTGATTTGGTCTCTAGGTAAATAAAGATCTGCAAGGAAAATAACATCTGTGTTGAGAAAATGGCGTACCCAAAGGGGTGAATCTCCTTTTAACAGCTACCTTATTCTCGAGTCCCATTAAACCATTTGTGCTCCAGTCATGGACCTTGTCTGTACATGTCATATAAGTGAGGCTGTCAAGAGACTGGATACTGTGTAGCTATGAGCAAAGAATGTGATGTTTGGCAGAGGCTTGTCCTGTGACCAGTTTTGATGATGGCATCACTTGTATACACAAGATAAGTCTAGAGGCTATGGTTGTGATATATATGGGGCTGAGCTGATTTTCTATTTCTTTTTTTTAAATTGTAGCTGTCAGATAACACAACAGTTGCATTCTCTTTTGTATTAATCCAGAAATAGACTCTGCAGTTTATTCAACTTAGCTGAGGTAAAACAAGAACAAAACCAACTATTGAGTTATACATCTTGCAAATATATGTTTGTTTGTTTTTAAAGTAGGTCAGATATTTTTAGGGGCTCTGGACGAAGCTGCTTTTTTCCCAGGCTTCATTACATCGATTCATTTTAGGAGGGGAAAATATTTTATCCCCAAAGTAGCTATGAACAACAAAGGGAGTGTGAGTTGATTTTATAAGTGCGGCATAAAAGTTAAAAGCAAGTGCCTTTAGCCTTTGCCAAATTCAATAAGAAAATCTCCTACTGTGTCTGTTTTGAAAGTAAAATTATGTGGTTGTCTAATATATAAATGAGGTAAAAATGTCTGATTTGAAATGGAATGACTCTAAGAAACCAATTATAATTATTATGACTTATATTAAGGTAGTTCCTGGAGCCCCCAACAAAGTCACAGCTTCATTGTGCAAGGTGCTGTACAACCAAGTGGTATGAGCTTACCATCTAAATCATCAGGACAGAGAGAAGATTGAAGTATTAATATTCCATAGATAGAGAAATGAGGCACAGAGAGATAAAATGGCTTTCACAAGATCACATAGAAAGAAAGCCCATGAGCCTCAGTCCCAGGGCTTAACTACAGGGCTATCCCTCCTCTCTTAACTACCAATTTATTGCAAAATAAGTGTGCGTATGGGAGTGTTATTTTCACTTGTGTTGCTCTCTGCTTCTTTTTCTTAAAAGCCCTTATTAACTTGACTCAACAGGATGAGTCTTCCTCAGCCAGCCATCTGAATTTATTGTACTTTAATTCCACGGATGGCATTGTTTACAATAGTTGCACATTAGCAGTAAAACATTGTTACTATTGTAACATGTTAATTTTGCATGAGTTGGCAGCCATTGCCAGACAGATTGCCCGCATACAAGAAGACCCTTTATTTTGTTCTGTTGCGATCAGTAACCATTTCACTGTATTTATTCCCCTAATGAGAAATGCAGACGTGCATTGCAGTCAGTTATCAATATTACAGCATGCTCCTTTCCATCAAAATTTATCCAAAGAAAAGAAATCATGAGAATAAAACCAAGCAGTCAAATTATCCCTGTATAGGAAATACACTCTTAGGGCTGGATTGTTCAAAAGAGCTCAGCACCCACTATTCAGAACTATCTAATTAATTGCTGTATAACTCAATGGGAGCCCCTAGGTGCTGACCCCTTCACTGAGGGGCTGGATTGGGTGTTGAGCTAGTTTGAAAATCTGGCCCATGGAACCCGGTAGTATGAAGGAGCAAATGAACCTGATCAGGAGTGAGACTCTGAGCCTCAGAGTCTAATCCGGGCATAACGTATTGCCATTTTCTGATGTGTAAGACTCAGTAGTATGTGCTGTTTGATCATCTTCGGTCTTGTGGCCTGAATTATTTAGACTGACTGATCAGCTGCTGGTGATTAAAGACATGTTGTTTGTTATGAAGAGATCCAAATATATTCTTGTGTATTCTATTCAGGTTCTTAAACTGCACCCATCCGTGTGGTCTCTGAGCACTTTTAGTATTTGGATTTAGTACAATATTTTTCAAAGGATTAACTTTCTAACTTGGAATTTCTCTGTAAAACTCGGTCTGTTTCAGGTTATTCTTATTTCTGGCTGTTGCAGTCTTCTTCCAGAGAACATGCGTGTGTTGCTCCCAGTACTTTGTGGTTTCTGGTTTGGAATGGAGCACCCGTAGCAGGTAGACCACTATAACAAATAGATTTTTCCAACCAATCTTTAACTGCTCCTCTTTCCCCCCAGAGTAAAAGAAATGTGATCAGATAACTGAGCACATCACTCTACCATGATAAGGAGGATAAATGTCAACACTGTTTCCACTTTATGAGAAGAAATGGGGATTTGTGCTGGGTTTCTCCTAATTGGCTCCATTTAACAAAGTGGCTCTGGCTAAAAAGCATCCATTCCGTTCTACTCTCCCTGGTCCCTGTTGAATACACTCACGCTCAGATGTGCTGGTTAAGTATACACATGCATACTTGGTTTCCATACTTGAAACCCAAACACAGATCTGGAAACCCTTTAGCTAAAAGCATTTTGACTTTGTCATTGAGACGTTGTTACACGAACAGAGGAGTGAATCTCAGCTGTGCCAAGCATTCCCTAGCTGTCTGTCCCAAATTGGCCTCTAGTGGAACTTAGGCTTTGTCTACACTACCTCACTTTTAGCAACACTATTGTGCTGCCACAGCTGCTTTGCTAAAAGGTGCACAGTGTAGCTGCTGTTTGTCGGCCAGAGAAAGCTTTGCTGCTGGCAAAAACCTCTGTCCCTCCTCTCACGAGTGACAGTGGTTTTGTTGGCAGGAGGGCCAAGTGATCTTGCCTGGGCCAGGCATAATGTGGAGGGAGCCACAGCGAAAATCTGTAGCCTCATCCCACTCTACCTTGATCTGAAGCAGTCTCTGCTGTTCCAGTATTGAACCCCCATATGCCCCGAACTCTGTCAAAACACCTCAGTCCTCACCCGTAGTTGCATTTGCTGATTCATTTTAACCAATGGGATTGAAATATGCAGGTAACCTGGAGTGAGTGAGTGATAACTGGCTGATTTACTTCTGATGTCACAGTATTGTCTGCAGCACCAAATAGGCACTGTGTGGAAATAAGTCTTTTTCAGTGTTCCGGATTTCCATCTGGCACCAAAATCTATCAAGGTCTTGCCTGTTGATGCCTAGAATGTTCCTAGAAATCTTACAATTGATTGGATGCATTACATACTGACAAAACTGAGAAATGGCATTGAGTTGAGTGTTAGACCTTATTTTGCTAAGCCAATTAATATACAGTAAAGAAAATATGTCCAATTTTCACAATAGTAAATGAATAACTACTACAGTTCTTTTGGGACAAACTTACCTTGTTCTATTCTGATGATATTTTAGGAAAATGTAGAACTGAAGCAATATTTCACCTCCCTAATCTTCCTTTTCCATCACACACCCACATACTGGCATATAACTAAGCACAATTAAAATTTAAGAAATCAACACAGTAGTTGCATTGCAAGCCAGAATGCACTTAGGCTCACATGTAGATCAAGTCTAAAGCAAATGTTTAAAGTTGTCCCAACATAATCAGTAAAAGCTCTCTCTGTGTTTGTATTTATATGTTATAAGCACAACTGTGTGTGTGTGTGTGTGATGGGCAGAAGAAGGTTGAAGCAATGTTTGGATCCAGATTAAGACTAGGAGGTGGTTCAGATTTAAATTTGACAGCGCTGAGACCTTGTGAGCTGCTCTGGTGAACAGTTTGCTCGATCAACTGAGGCTTCACTGCATTGGAATGGGTTACCTAGGGAGGTGGTAGAATCACCTTCCTTAGAGGTTTTTAAGGTCAGGCTTGATAAAGACCTGGCTGGAATGATTTAGTTGGGGATTGGTCCTGCTTTAAGCAGGGGGGTTGGATTCGATGACCTCCAGAGGTCCCTTACAACCCTGATATTCTATGATTGTATGATTCTGCTGTCTTGGGTGAAAGTCATTTGAGATCACCTATTTTTATGAGACTGCCACCACCCTCGCTAAGTTGCCATACTTAGAACTACTTACTGCAGTGTGTTCACTGTGGTAAATTGACAGCTGATGCTCCCCTGTTGGTTCCACTACGCCTCTCGTTCCGGTGGAGTACCCTGGCTGAATTGGGCTGGGAATCGCACAAGAACAGGTTTTTTCCCTGAGATTTCCAAGACTCCACACATCCCATCACATCCCTCAGCACAGACTTTCCTGTGGAGCCTCAGCACTGCCAGTTTCATTGCTAGCTAAAACCCAGAATTGTAGATACAGCATATAATGGTTTGAATCCCATTTCTCTGTGAACACAGAGTATTAGTGCCCAGAAATTATTATTCCAACACACTGACCTTTTGCCTCAACATACCTCTGAGCTAATGCTTATTAAGGTTTTGATGCAAGATCTCCCATCTCAGTTTTTATTGCTATTTAGAGATTGTTCATTTTTTGTTTCCGTTCTTCTTCTTTTTGTATTGCTGATGTAAATCTAGAGCAACAACTCTAATTTTACATTTAGATGGATACGTCAGATAATTGCCTTCCAAAAGGTTAGTCCTGGATCTGAGCAAACGAGAAGGAGGATGCTTCTTTGTGCCAAACAAGTTTCTTCTTACCTGCCCATCAGTCTTTTATGGGAGGAAAAAGCGTGAAGTTTTAAACCAAAAGACAGAGCTACCAGAGCCAAAGAAGAAACTTAACAGTATCTGCACAACACAGGGAGAAAAGAGAACTCTGTTGCTAACAGAGATGGATGTGACCCAAAACTCTGGATCTGAACACTTGTAATTTTGTTCATGCTTCTAAGAAACAGGTTCCGGCATTCCAGGGATGCTTAGATCTGATCTTTGTGCCTTGGCCACATCTTTCATCAACATTGATGCTATGGTTCGGTCAAGCTGTACAAAAAGAGGTAGTGAAGAACTCTGACCTTAAGATAATGTTGCCAGAAAAATACAATGGAGGGTGAGTCTGCTTCAGAGCACAACTTGCACAGCATTATGCATGCAGTTTTAAGATCTATAAGTAATACCATCTGTTTCTGACATCAGAAGAAAGGCAAGAAACGGGTCAGAGTCAACTCCCAGCAAATAGTACACACACTGATTCTAAGAAACCTAAATCCAAGGATTAGAAGCTGGAACCCATGTTGGGGTAGGAGTATGTTGGGAAATGGCTTTGAAACAGATAATTCAAAGAGGGATTTGGAGGATGGAAAGAAGGAAATAAGATAAATGCCCGTGAATGAAAAAGAAAAACATTCCTACCTAAGAGACTGGAGAATTAAGGCAGAGTAGTGGTGCTATCAGGCTGGTGGAAAGACCATTTGCACCTCCTAGTGGTAAATGAAAGTCCTCTAAAATATCAAGATCTGAGGTATAGAACATTTTTCACTATAACTTAAAAAGTCTGGTCAAAACTACTTGTAATAAATCTGTGGTCCATGAACATCTGGGACCTGTGTCTAAATGAAAAATACATTATGATGAAAAAGCAAACTAGTTAAAATTCAGGGTTTTCATAGTTAATTAGGCTCACAAATGGGCTCAGGGGCACACATTTTTCAAGGAAATTGACCCATTTTCCAATAAGAATGGGAAAGGTTTTTTTGAGCAAAACCAGGGTTGTTTCTGAATGAAATGAATTGCAAGTGGTACCCTCTGCCCTTGTTTTAAGCAAAGCTGGCTTTTGCATGGACACCAGGCAAAAATTCATATTTTCAATTTTTTAAATTACCAATATAATGGGCGAGGGGACATAATAGTGCACGGAAAAGTAGTGAAAATACGTGTGTGAAATGCCATGCCACCGAAATTGTGAAATATAGCTACTGTTGTGACACTATAGTTTAGGGCTTGTCTACATTACCTGCTAGATCAACGGCAGTCATCAATCCAGTGGTGGTTGAGTTATCGTGTTTAGTCTAATGGGGATTCAAACCATTTATATGCTGTATCTACACTTCTGGGTTTTAGCTAGCAATGAAACTAGCGGTGCTGAGACTCCACAGGAAAGTCTATGCAGTGGGTATCGGGTGTGATAGGATGCACAGAGTCTTGGAAATCTTATGGAAAAAACCTGTTCCTGTGAAATTCCCAGCCCAATTCAGCCAGGGTATTCCACCAGTTATTCAAGTAGCTGAAGTTGCATAACTTAGATCAATCTTCCCCCTTCCCCCAGTTTAGATCAGGCCTTAGTCTGTAGTAACAGAAGGGGGGGGGGGGGGGGGGGAATTGCTGGTTAGACTAAAAGGAAAGATTGGAAATGAAGGATGGGACACTAGTGAGGGTGCTAGCCTGAGTCTCAGGAGACCAGGCCTCTAGCCTTAGCTATAGACTTTGTGTCCCCTAGGCAAGAGCCTCAGATCCCCATCTGTAAAAGAGGCGAACTGCACTTCAGTACTACACTGGGACCATTGTGAGGGGCTCATATGCTGTGGTAGTGAGGGCTGTATAACTACCAAAGAAACCAAAAATTCTATATAGGGGGAATTGTATAGATGGGAGGTGACTCTCTTTCTCTATATCTTCCCTCTATAAGGTCTGTTTAACACCTTCACTGGGTGAAAGACATGACTGAGGTAGACAATCGGGCAAAATGAACAATGGGTTCTTGAGGCATTATAATTGTGATAGTGGATTTTGACAGCTCATGGTCAGCCATTGATACATTGAAAGCAATGCTATACATATACCTTCTGGAAAAGGCTTGTTAATGTCTGTAAGCACTCACTAAAGGCCTCCTTAATTCTTTGAGAACTGCAAGAGCAACACAATCCACCCATGCGCTAATCAAAGCAGGAAATACCTGTTCAATGCAAGGCCTGCGTTACTCACGCTGAGAAGTCTGGTAGAGTAGCAAAAACTTTGCATGATTACATAAAATAGGGACAAATGCCCTAAGGCCCAGATCCTTACAGGTATTTAGGCCATGATACAATTTGACATAGTTCGTCATGATTTGCAGTTTCTGTTCACAACAAGCCCATGACTGCAACGGCAGGAGTAGTGATCTGGAGATCAGGACTGAGGTACATTGGTAAAACTATGCATAGGAGTTTAGATACAGACTACATACACCCTGACTGGCAGAAGGCTTCCACTTCTTTTGAGCTTCAAATTAACTCAAAAACATATATACACATGCATAGATATAGAAAAGAGGTATATGCTTTTTAACTCTATTTATTCAAATTGTATGTAAATCAAACCTCACCTAAACTCAAGCCCTCCTAATTTATGCTAGAACATGCCCTGCTATAATAAAATGGAGTGCATCTTTGATGAGTTGTGCCAGGAATGTGTTTTTTCAAATTGTGCATAAAAGTGTGTGCGGGTGTCGTGTGTGTGTGTGTGTGTGAGAGAGAGAGAGAGAGAACGTGTAACCAAATCAGATAACTTGGTTTTGGGTAATTTAGGGTTCTTTGTTTTAAAAATGTAAGGTGACCAAAGCAGGAATACCTTCGTGACTGAAATTCTTGATGTATATACCGTACCAATATTTCTGCAGTACAAATACTCTGTGCATGTATTACATGACAACTGTGGTGAAGGGTCACTGGCTGGATGTATCAGTGGCTGCTTTCTTTAGGAAAGCTTCAGCTTTTGTTTTTCATTATACCATAACAGTATCTTAAATGTCTATGGCCCCTTTCACTCTGCAGCATCCTAACAAACGTTACTAATTATACAGTAATTCCCCTTAAGAAGTCAATGCTTACAATATATTGTATTTCATTGGGCAGCTCAACAGAGTAAACATTACATTGTAAATTACCTCCTTATTCATTCTGCTATATCTCTTCCACCTTACTCACTTTTTCCACTTGTGTGGGGTGAAATGGGGTAGTGAGATTAAAGCTTCCAAGGGGACTTCGAATTGTAGAACCAGACCTTCCGCAGGTGTACATCTGGGTAGCTACTACAAATAAAGTATGACAGGTTATACCTGCTGAAGGTTTGGATTGTAAAGCTGAAAAACTGAGGCAAGATAATCAGTTGCAGAGCCTGTTTCAGCCCCTGTAGATTAAAAAAAGCTGTTTGTGACATAAGGCAATTTCCTGCAATATCCTTGATAAACCATACTGAATTAAATTAAATTTTATTGAATTCAAGTTAAAACCTTTGTGCGTCCATTGTATTAAAATGCAATTTTGGCTGTTAACGTATGTAACTTCTTTAGGATACTGACTAATGTAAACCTTGGTGAAATGCTAGGAACTTCAATGAACTTTTTGAGACAACTGGTGTGAAATGGGTTTCCTGGGAGGTACTTGAGAGGTCTCTTGAAACTACACCCTGGAGAGAAAAACTCATGGTCTACGGATTACCTACTCCTAGAGACTTCAGCTCCAAGACCCTTGAAGTGTATGGAGGAGGGACTAAACTTTTCATGAGTGTGCTAGTTCTAAGATGAGGTGTTTATGAAATTGTGACCATAGAAGAGATGCCTTTGTGGGGTTTGAAGGATTAATCACCTGCTAGAGGCCATGTTGGAGTTGGGGTGATCGCTGGTAAGATAATTAGCATGTTCATAGGTTCTTTTCTTCTTTTTAGTGTTTTCTCTGTAATGTTTTTGCCCTGAGAATGACTGACTTGGAAAGAACAGTATGGTAACTTAGAACTATGGGCAATTACACTGTTACCAGTCTCTGAAGAGAAAGCAAGCAGGTCTGTCTGTTATTTGTTGGTAATACCAAAGTGAAGGGAAAGAATTGTTCACCCTGGTCAGGAGGCATCTCCATTCAAGAGAGGTCATTGCCAGGGAAGCCAGAAGCTTGGGAGTGGATGCCCTTGGTGGACTACTAAGGGGAAGTACAGGTACACTTGCCCTGAACTGTTACATTGCTCAACAGGTGTGATTGAAAGGTTTATCCTTGCCAGGCTCCATGTTCTTCTCTGGTTCATGCATAATGTTATCTCAGTGGCTTCAATACATGCAGGATTTGGCCTGGGGAATCTTAGTAGTAGAAAGTAACCAAACTGGAGGGACTCAGTAAAGCTACTAGTTCTTTATTTTAGTACAGAATCTTAGTTTCTACAAAACAGGCGCAGAATAGCAGAGTACCTAAAGGAGACCCCAACTATAATTTCAATTGAGAAGAACCCAGACTAGACCTGGGTAAATAATAGGGTTGGGTTTTTTTTTGTTTGTTTCATTGAAAAAAATTCATTTTGGGCTGAACCAAAAATGAAATTTTTCAACATTTGCAGCAAATTAAAAAGTCACAAAAATTGTTTTTGCCTGAAGTGTTTTGTTTTATTTTGAGTATTTTTAAAGTTTAGAATTTTTAAAAACATAATTAAAGAAACCCTTTAAACAAAAGGTATTTTGAACTGAAAATCAAAATATTTTTTTTAGCAAAAGTCAAAGTGAAACAGTTTGATTTTTTCAGAAATTTTTTTAGTTATTTTTTCATCTAAAAATGAACACTGGCAAAATTGACACAAATTTGTATAAGGTTTCAATATTCCTGAAATCTTCATTTTTCTTTAAAAAATAATTTTGATTGAAAAATGTAACTTTGCTGTATCTAAGGTAGCTAACAGTGATTTTCTGGAGTGGGCCTCAGTGAGATGTGAGAGAGATGTTCACTAATGTACTCAGGGCTGGCGACAGAAATTTGGGGGCCCCCTACTTTGATAGTTTGGGCCCCCCCAGCCCAGCCGACAGCGGATGGGCCCCCCCCCAGCCCAGCCCAGCCGACAGTGGATGGGCCCCCCCAGCCCAGCCGGCCCCCCCCCAGCCCAGCCCAGCCGGCACTCCCCCCCTCCCCCCTCTCCCCCGCAGCGAGAGCTGCGTGAGCCGCCTTTCCCCCCCTCTCCCCTCCCCCGGACAGCGCTGCTGCCGCCGGCCGGGCTCACAGCTCCTGCTGGGGCCAGGCTCGCTTGTCCGGGGGAGAGCCGCGCCACCTCCCTGCCCCTTCCCCGCTCTCCAGGTCCGGCGACAACGGGTACAGCTGTGTACCGGGGCCCCCCTAAAGTCGGGGGGCCCGGTACAGCTGTACCCATAGTACCCCCCTGTCGCCGGCCCTGAATGTACTTACTGAATTTCTGCTTAGTCAATTATCCTGCTGCTATCTAATGCCTGAGTTTCCAGTTCCAGTGAGGAACTGTCACGTTGCTTTATAACAAAAGAAGGTATGAGGGAAGTGAAAAACAACATTCTGAGTTGTTGCCACCTAGTTCGTATTAGGTGCATGTTGATGATCTAGGACAGGGGTCTCAAACACGTGGCCTCAAACACGTGGCCCATGGGGTTATTTCCTGGGGCCTGACAAGCTCCCCATGCCCCCGTGCCTCCCTGGAGTTACTTTCTGCAGCCTGCCAAGCTCCCCGCCCCCCTGATCCCCCGAGTGCGACGTGTCCCCACTCCAGGTGCTTCCCACCATCAAACAGCTGTTTGGTGGTGCTTAGTGCTTTCCAGGAGGGAGGGGGAGGAGTGGGGAGCCACATGCTCAGGGGAGGAGGTGGGGCAGGGGTGGGGATTTGGGGAAGGGGTTGGAATGGGGGCAGGTAAGGGGTGAGGAAGGAGCAGGGTCTCATGGAAGGAGTGGGGTTGGGGGCAGGGACGGGGGCAGCAGGGGTGTGTGTATCAGTGATGTGGCCCTCTGGTGATTCATGATGTACTAGTGATGTACTAGTCCTCATGTTGCCCTCATGGTGATTTGAGTTTGAGATCCCTGATCTAGGATCAGGCATTGATAAGAAAGACATAAAGGAACTTTCCCAGATCCCCAAGGAAAACCCAACCAAACCAATTAGGGGAAAGTGGATGTTGAAAAATTGTGAAACAAAATGAACACTCAGTGCCCAAGGGAGTGTTTTTTTGGTGTGTCCTGTTTTTTTTTTTTTTAGAAGAAAAGGACAAATTATAGATATTTAGTTTGTTGTCTTACAGAACTTACCTTCAATACAAATTTTTTTTTGTTAGTTTAGGGCCATCTTGCTAAACTGCATCTCTGAGAAGTCATGCATACCTGAGGTTTTTTGTCTTTACCTTTGTGTCTCTGACAGTGGTTGTCCATGTGGGCAAGGACTCCACTGATGTGATATGTGTTCTTTCCCACATCACTAATTCCTGCTTATGTTCAGAAGTTGAGCCATTACTCCTAGCCATCAATTGTTCACTGTGTAAAGGCATGTTGTTGCTGGTACCTTTAGACTCTGCAGTGATAGCAACATTCTCTTGAAAGGGTAAAGGCCAATTCAACTGATGTAAAATGTGGAGTAAATCTGTTGGAAGTCAATGGTGTTACTTTGCATGTACCCTAATGTAACAGAGAGCAGATTTTGGCACAGAGAGCTTTAATTTAAATCATAGAATGTCTCTAGCTTCAGTGCTATACTGTTAACCAAGGCCCTAAAATGGAATTTCTAGTATTCTTTGTGTTGAAATTTTCCAGCACTTGTCATTTTGTTTCGTTTGCCTTTTTTCCCATTTGTTTCAAAATGTTCTAGGCTGCAATTTTCCTTTTGATGAATTACTTTAAAACTAACATTTTCAACCTAGAGCTGTTTGATGTTGTCTTTAAAAATGAAGCCGAGCTCTTCAGTAATGTGGTTGAGAAAACTGATCAAATCCAGCTTTAATTAAATGATGTGCCACAGAATTGTGTTCTGGGTGTGCATTTCTGGGAGGGAGCGGAAGCTTACCCTAACCCAAGGGAACCTTTTATCAGATTTGCTACATTCTGACCTAAGACATTATTAAAATTTCATATGCTCAATACCTAATAGCTCTTTCTCTGTCAGTGAATACATAAAAACGGAACTTACCACGATGGCTAGCCAGCAAAATTATTGCATCTTCATTGTAATTGTCAATGTTTTTAGAGTAATTTCTGTTGTATCACTTCTGAACTCAATACACAGCATGCTTATTTTAACCTTCAGCTCTGAAAATCTGATTCTCTTGCATGTCTCTTTCCAGATGGGTTCTGGCATCTCTTCAGCTGCATTACACCACGTTGATAACACAATTAGCCATAGAGATTGCTGAACTGACAATATAAACCATTCTCTTGTGTAAGGGGAAGCCCAGAGAAGAGTAGATTTGCAACTCTGTAAATACTCTTCTTGGCCCCACGGCTAGGAAAAAAGAGATGTACTGGGGTCCGCTTGGTGATGCTCTAGCAGTTTCTGGCCGCCAGTGTAGTCCCTTGGGCCATGGACAACCTGGTGTAAGGTAGAACAGTCTCCGGGCTCTTCTAACTTACAACAGGCACGGGACCCTTCCCTGGCTGCCCAGAATTTGCCAATCACAGATGTGGGCTGTAGCCAACCAACATAGCTTGGAATCTAAGCTATTTATGGCTCTGGGGGACACCTACTTATCTGGTTTTATGAGTTTCCTTCCAAAGTAACTGATCAAGCTTTGAAATAGCTTGTAGTTTTTAATACTAACAAGGTGTCCCGAGGTATAAAATCTTGAATTTAATGCAAAGGTTTAACATTAAAACAAGACTAAAAATCACTAAGAAAGTGCTTGGAAGTTACAAATGGTTTTCTAATCATACATGGAAGACATCTCTATTTTGGAAGTCTTTCCCAGTCCTTTCATCTAAGAGTGATGATTTGGGTGATGAAATATTATTCCATTCATTATTCCTCTTTATTTTATTTGGTCCTATTTTCTCCTTTGCTTTTCAAATTCACATCTCTGTAATTGAGGGGCTTCAGCTAATCCATTTTCTGAGACTTTTCATGGATAACCAGAAGTGAACCCAAGCCCCACAGTGGGCACTGTAATGCTGGAACCTATGCCCCTGAGATGAGATGGCAAACGGAGGTCCTGAACACTTCTCGCTACTTTTACTCCAAAGCAGAGGTTAGTACTTCAGAATTCTGACCTATTTATTCTGAATTTATAAAATTCTCCCTTTATTGGAGAACTTTCTGTTCTTAAACTGTTGCTCAGTATCATTAATGTTCTAAAAATGATGATCCATCAGATAGGACTGAATTTTGGTGTTGTCAAGTGATCTGCCTATGCAAATGCAGCTTGCAGTTCTGTGAATCAAGATTAAAAACAACAACAAGCTCAATAGAGTTTGAAAGACCAGGGTAAACTTGGCCCACTGGATGCTGCTTCAGTTGAAATCAATGGGATTTGGGTTAGACTTGCCCTACAGATATAGGAGTTCTGAATTCCCAGTACAATGATTGGCCTGGCCCTGGAATGAATAGTATTTCATCTTTGTCATGCATTCAGTCTCATCCCTCTCCCCCCCTCCCCCAACAGGAATGAGAGCTCTAGTATCTTGCACCTTATCTTATCTATTTTTCCCTCGTGTGTCATTGTCAGTTGTCAGCTCTACTAGTCTGGCTCATATTTTGGCTGCACTCTTGACCCTTAGTTTGTTGTGGGGGTTTGCCTATGTCTGAAAGTATGTGATAGACTTTTGACCAAAACTCAAAGTGTGAATTCCATCCAGCTCCTAACTGAAGGAAAAATTTGCCCGCAAGTTGTTTTTGACTCAAAGTTTCTTATACTGTGTGCAGTTAAAAACATGGTTTACATTAATGCTTAACTAGTAAAGATGTGAACACAGGATATTCAAAACAAATATAACTTGAATAAATCAATTGAGACTGCTCCTACTGTTTTAATTTATCCTTTAAAATTAATAGTGTCCTAGCAAATCTATCCAAACACTTTAGCATTATTTGCATGTATATTTAGTTTCATGGAGATCATTAATGCCATGTGCCTCAGAAGTCAAACAGAAGGCTGGGGAAAATTGACTTTCCTATAATGTATTATCTAACTTGCAAATCACAATAAACTAGAAGGGGTCTAAATCAAATATTTCAGTCAGAATGAGCAAAATAATTATGGCAGTCAGTAGTTCCTAGGGTACGTCTATACTACCCGCCCCTCTGTATCGGGGATCGATTTATTGTGTCTCAGCAGGACGCGATAAATCGATCCCCGAATGCACCCCTGTTGACTCCGGAACTCCAGCTCCACAAGAGGAATAAGTGGAGTCAACAGGGGAGCCACTGCGGTCGACTCATTGAGGTCGGGATGGCCAGGTAAGTCAAACTAAGATACTTCAACTTCAGCTACGCGAAGACCATCACAATTTTGGATCTAGATGTAGGCCCCAATTGTAAAGCCACTTTCAGATGCTGATGTGACATCGAGGGCTGAGCTGCTGTATATCTAATTGATTGTGTATAATCTAGTGCAGGTGTAGGAGTAGGATTTTATTATTGTAATAATTGTTATAGGAATTGATGGACAGAATTTTGTATTGTGTCCATAATAAATAGATTAAAATGTTGAGGGCCTGAAGCCCCCAATGTGAATTGTTTTAGTTATAAGATTTAGCAAGGCTTAATTTACAATGTATTCTGTAAGAGATTGTGTGACTGTTCGTGTGAAAGAGGAATGCGTGCATCAGGAAGAGATAAGTGTGAAGCCATCACAAATATCCAAAGGGGGTCAAGAAAAGTGAGAGACTTAAAAAGGCCAGGAGACAAGACGACAATCAGAAAACATCCATCGTATTGGATGCTAAACATGTTATGCAGCATTGATGACCTCAGAGGTGAGCAAACACCCCCAAAGACAAGACAACAAATAGAAGATAATGATGGGAATCCCGAAAATAATCATTAAAGGATGACAGCAGGGAAACCCCAGGATTAACACCACTTAAGAACTAATGATTACAGGAAGACATTGCAAAATGCATGGACTCAAATGGAATTTTACAGGTATAAAGCTTGGGTGTTTTGCCATGAAACTTTGGGTTCGGTCCTGCAAAGCCTCGGAGCATCATGACCAACAGAGACCCCCCCAGCTTCTTGCTCGTGATCAATCCAACTGGCCATTAGATTGACTTGAGCTACAACAAGAGACTGGTAACTATGAACATCAACTGGCAGGACTGTGTGCATGGGGTGTGGGTGTGTGAGAGACTGAAATGCATATGCCAACTGTGTTATATTCTTAATAAATTATGGAGTATTGCCTTCCTCTTATAAAAGATCCTGTGTGCTCTGTATAGCATAACACAGGGGTGGGCAAACTTTTTAGCCCGAGGGAGACATCGGGGTTGCAAAATTGTATGGAGGGCCGGATAGGGAAGGCTGTGCCTCTCCAAACAGCCTGACCCCGACCCCCATCTACTTCCCTCCCCCTGATTGCCCCGCTCAGAATCCCTGACTCATCCACCCCACCTCCCCCGCTCCTTGTCCCCTGACCGCCCCCTCCAGAGACCTCCTGTATTCCACGGAGTGCTGGGGGCAGAAGTAGAAAGGAAGGATACTCATGGGAAGTGTAGACATCATGCCCACCAGTGCTCAGTATCCTTGAGAAACTGTGCTTGGCTGATTACGTGCTGTGTCCTGGACACCTTCACTGTCTTGTGCTTAATTGCAGAAGTTCAATTTTGGGCCAGACTGCCTGAGGTGCTAGTACACGAGTCACATATCAATTATGGCTATAAAACTATATTCATTTTACATCTGCAATGGGTACATATAGCTGGATTTATTTATAGCTGTTCCTCCTCCCCCCAAACTTTATGGTCTTAAAGAACCAATATCATTTTGGGAACTGAAAGATTTTTTAAAAGCCCTTGGACCTTTGAGGTGACAGGGCCCAGTGCACCACTGCTACACCAATTCTCATTTGGCATGTGACCCCAAAAAACCGTAGCTACATGATGTAAATTAGAACAGCCTCTCCTAAGCTACTCTAACACAAAGATGGGACAGGACTGACGCTCGTGCAGCATGAGCGTTAGGGAGGTGTAGCCTGCTCCTAGATGTCTCCCCCTCCCTACCCTGGTGCAGGAGAGGATTTAGACTAAAGAGAGATTTACCACTGACTTCAAAGGGAGTAGGCTTCATGAATGGCTTCACCAATGGCTTCATGAAATAATTTTTAAAATGAATTAAATTCTATTATCTGTTCCCAGCAAAGAAGGCACTTGGCAGAATTGTCGGCTGCAGCGTGTCAACGGCCTGGGAAACCAACAGGAAAATGTAAGGGGCCAGCCCTGATTTATAGGCATCATTGCCCTTCCTCCCAGCCTGCGGGATGGCACAGTTACATTGAAAAGGTTATTGATTAGATTAGTTACTCAGGGTATGTCTTCACTACAGGACTAGGTCGATTTCCCTTAATTCGATTTTCTAAATTCGATTTTAGAAAATCGAATCAGTGTGTCCCCACCAGGACAGCAGGTCGACAGTGGTCGACACTCTGTCCTAGAACTTTTGCAGGAGTCGACATAGCCCGCATTGCACTTTGGGTAGGTAGCCCACAGTGCAATGCGTGCCAGACCCCCCCCCCCAAGCAGCCCCGCGGACCCCCCCGCCCGCCCGAACAGCCCCCCCGCCGGACCCCCCCGCCTGCCCGAGGGGGGGGAGCCGGCGCGGGGCTGCTTGAGCGAGCGGGTCAGCTGCCTAGTCAATTTCACCTGAAATTGACCAAGCAGCTGACCCGCTCGCTCAAGCAGCCCCGCACCGGACCCCCCGCCCCCGCCCGAGCAGCCCCGCGCCCCCCCCGCCCACCTGAACAGCCCCCCCGCCTGACACCCCCCCCGCCCGCCCGAGGGGGGCGGGGGGGAGCCGGCATGGGGCTGCTTGAGCGAGCGGGTCAGCTGCCTAGTCAATTTCACCTGAAATTGACCAAGCAGCTGACCCGCTCGCTCAAGCAGCCCCGCGCGGCTCCCTCCCCCCTCGGGCGGGCGGGGGGGGGTCAGGCTGGGGGGCTGTTCAGGAGGGCGGGGGGGGACGCGAGGCTGCTCGGAGGTCGGAGGCTTAACTTCAGATGCCTCTTCACTTACTCACAGTAGACATAGAGAAGTCGATTTTAGCCTTACTTCTCTCGTCAGGCAGGAGTTACAAATTCGATTTTGAGGGCCCTTTAAATCGACTTTAAGTGCATGTATGTGAAGACAGGTACACGTTTAATTCAACCTAATGTGGTTAAGGTCGAATTAAAGTGGTAGTGAAGACATGCCCTCAGACTGTAAGCTCCTCAGGGCAGGGTCTGCTTTTTTGTTTTCTCTGGTGTACTGCTTAGCACCGTCTCTCATTGGGATCCCCAGGCTCTCCCACAACACAAAGAATAGCAACAATGAATATTGAAAAGGTATCACAGAAACAGGACTGGGTGATGAGCTGGTCTGCTTTCACATCAGAAAAGCCCATCTGGCAATAAGCAATTTAGCAGCAGGTGCTCTGAACCTGAATATTTGGGTCAAATCAAGTTTTCCTCTCCTGGTATCTGCTCATTTTCGATTTATACTAGGGTGCATGGCATATCTCATATACTCATCTGCCACAGTGGTGAGCACCATAGAAATGCCTATCAATATATAACTTAACTTTCCTAGCTGAAAAAAATAAACTGGCTAGGTTCTGCTTCCCATAAACTATTTTTAATTGAACTGCCATTTTTTCTGAGCCAGCGCAACAGTTTCCTGCATGTCCTCAAGTCTTGTTTTTGCCAAAGTAAGAAAAAACTTATCAAAGTATTTGGATTGCATAATCTTTCAAAGGAGAGTTCAGAAACAATATGTGCTTGGAAGCTGACTTGTAATCATCTCGAGGAAGATGAAGGAAAATGTTGATTTTCTTCATAGGGCACCTTCAGCAGTTTACTTAACCACATGCCCGACTGTGAACAAGTGAGAATGCTGCTGACTTCCATGAGACTACTCGTGTACTTACAGTGAGGCATGTGCCTAAATGCCACTCTGAATTGGGGCCCTAATTCCTTAGGGAGGAATTCCAATGTGTGTGTGTGCACAGCTGCGATGTAGTGCAACATTAGCCCCACAATATTCCTTTGCGGTGTAACTAGGCTGATACTGAACTGCAATAGTGACTGCAATAGCAAAATGAAGGCCCTTGAGTGGTGAAGAGGGAATTGCATTGACCCTGCTTATTATCAATAATCATTCCAAAATCACATCCACAGCACAGATCAGTTGTTAGTTTGTTAATAATCTCACCTAAACTACTATGATGTGCCATTAGCCAGGACTCGTCTCCATTCTTATAATTTATCACAAGCCCGAACGCTCAGCTGAGATCAGATTTGAAGGCTAAAATGTAGGAAATAGTACCTATTAATCACATGAGAGCTCTCAAGAACTGCCCAGAACTCTCATGAACAACCTTCCGTCTCCAAAGGTCATGTCCTTGTTGGATGAATTTTTATTCAGGGCAATTTTTATGAACAGCAGCACCATGCTGTGGCCAGATAAGATAATCACAGGCATATTTTTCCTGACTGATAAGCATAGTGCACTATCCTTGGTATCAGCATTCTAATTTAAAAACATCAGGGAGAATTCAGCACACATCAGAAGCTTGCTTTCAGCATAAGAAGGTTTGGTTATATAATAAAGGATCATTGTAAGGGGCAAAAATTGTTCTGAATTTAGAAAAATGGGGTGATTTTTGCAAGAGAGCTATTGTAGACATAGTGCGGATAGGGCGATGTGCTAGGCTGTGGAACTGGGTAACTCCCCTTGCTTAATTTTGGTTGCCGTTAGCTACCTAAATCTGAGGGTAATGGGTACTGCATAAATGTAATACTTTCCAATCCACACAAGTCCTTGAGCCAAATTCAACACCACCTGTGTCACTGTGCAACCCCATTGATTTTAGTGGGTTTTCATGGAGTGAGAGGGCTTGATGTTGCAAGCTGTTGAGCACCCCAGCAGGCCGTGAGTTCAACCCTTAACTCCCATTGAAACCCCAAAGTGAGGGCAGAATTTGACCCATGGCCTCTTTCATTGTCCATTGTGTGCTGGATTGTGGATCTGAATTATAATTACATGGATCCATGCTCCCCTCACTGGCACTGCACTGTATCCAGAGGGTGATCAACAGGCCATGAATTAATTAGAATGAGGAGGGCGTACTATGAGGATGTAAACACAGCTGCTCTTTTCTGGCTTATGAGATATGAATGAGATCAGTGGCTTTTAAAAAATTGACAGGCCAGTGCACTTCTTGGTGGGGTTTTTTTTTCATTCTTAATTTGATTTGACAGAAAATCATCTGGAGCATGAGCCAACACCAATGTAGTCAGTCTCATTGCCTGGAAGCTGGAAATCAGGAGCAGCATGTTTTTACTCTGAAAGGAGCCATAGCTGAAACATCTGGAAGTCATGTTAGTACAAGAGTCTCTAAAAACAAAACACAAGAGCACATTTGTCCACAACAGGATGGGCAGCGCCAGCAAACATTCTATGAATGTTCACCTCAGTGAGCATCGACATTAATGTACCTAATCCACCGAATTGCTTCCTGGCACGCCCAGCTGGATTTCTCACGTATCCAGTAGTGTAATTACTTAATCACCACACACTTTCTATCTTTCATGGAGATACAGTGGCCACACTTAAACTAAGTGTGGCCCTAAGATAAGCAAATAACACTGCCTCCACATTTGCGGCAATAGCATAATTCTCTACTAAGTCTTGTATCTAAAGTATATAGGCACTACTGAAAATACTGAGGTGAGACAATTTTTCCAAGGAAAAATATTTTAAATATTGTTTTAAAGGGGAATCACCACAGGATGGCTGTACTATGGCAATGGCGTAACACCCAACACTCATCAGCAACTGGTACTATAATGTCACCTCTGGAAATATTGCTTCTATACAAGAGGGCTCTCTGGACTTGCATTATTCAGTGTTGTTCCACAAGGCGGGAGTGTGATATAGGGGTTAGTGCGGGTGACTAGGCACCAGTCAGCTGAGTTCTATTTTAAACTCTGCCACTGACATTCTGTGTGTAATTGGTGCAAATTACTTGGGTCCAGATTTCAGTGGGAGGTAGGTACCTAAATACCTTTGAGAATCTGAGTCTAAACACCTCCAAATCCCATTGACTGCCACAGTATAACTGTCTGCATTATACATATAATACTTTAATGTGCCACCTCTTTAAGGTATTGTAAGGATTAATTTTGAAATCTGACGGTGAATGATATTGTTGAAGTACAACGTGCAAGTATTAGAAGAATTGTTTTGATGCAAGTTCGGACGTCAAACTGCTTCTCTTATCTGATTGTGCCAGAACATTGTTTTCACTCTTCAGTTACTGTCCTCAGCCCAGGTATCAAGATGGGACAAATAAATTAAACTAAATTAAAGCAGAATGAGCAGTTTTTCAGCCATTTCTTTGCTCTGCAGTGGACAATATGCCTTTTATTGTGTTGGGATTTGGTTATTTTATGTGATCAGTAGCACCACAAACACAGCGCTCTCAAAATATCAGAATTTCATATTTTATAAAGCAGGGCAATGGAGCTGCCTGAAAAACAGATATCCTGCAATAAGCCACTAGATGGAAGCCCTGTCCTATCATGCACTGTTCATAACCAAGAGATGCAGAAGCCAGCCAAGCCTTACTGGGTAAAAAACATTCTTCGTGGACTATGGGTCTCATCCAAAACCCATTCAGGTTAAAAGGAGTCTTCATTGGCACCACCTGGTTTTGGATTAGGCCTTGTATCGAGAAAACTGATTTTGTTTTTCATTTTTCTAATTTGCAAGATAATTATGGTCTTCAGCTTCAAATCTCTGCATGTCCACTAAATCCTTCAATGATTAGCGAAGCAAAGCACCTTTGATTCTAGAGGAAGTCCTTCAGTGACAGATCAAGCATAATTTAGAGGATAGTTTTCAGCATAGAAAATGAAAGTTGGCAACATTTTTAAAGGAGTCTAACTTTCACATGGTAAATAAGCACCCCCAACTTTCACAATAAGCCAAAAATCAAGCTAAACCCATTTCAAAACAAGGCCAAAACAAGCCAATCCCTAACACTGACAACACTCTATGTGACTAGATCCCCGCAGCCTGCAGTCTGGGACTATGGTGGGCATGGTTTGGCATGTCTGGGTTGTGTCTGTTTTTTCTTGGGAGTTGTTCAGGAACTCCTACTAGTTCTATTAGAGCAGATACTAGTGTCCCTACCTAAGCCTGTGCTCAGAGCTGCATGTAGACAAGAAGAGACAGTTCCGGTCCCCAAAATGGAGCTACTGTCAGTGTCACTCTTCCCAGCATTCCAGTCCATTGGCATGTTTTTGTACCAAAATGGTTCTATGAAGAGCCAGGTAAGTCAATATGCTTAATACCCAGGAGTGATACAATTAAATTAGTCCATTTTTTTTTACTTTCAGCTCTCTTTTAATGCAATAAGGAAGTCTAGAGGCAACATGCTTCTATTTCTGCCAATTGTCTTGAATTTTCTGGTTGTCATTAATGACCCGGCGGTGATGCCTGGCATGTTTTGGAATTACGTTGTTGTTCTTGGACCCAGTCCTGCAACAGTGAGAGAAGCCTGAGCACAACTGGGCTTTGGTCACATGCAAAAGAGTGAAAGCACAGCAGGGCTCTGGGTAAGAATCCTTTTCCCCAGCTGGTGCTTTAATACCAGTGCTCCTGGGTAGATGGATTAGCACCATTACTCTGGTTCTTGGGAGGAGCAACAGAGAGAGACACACACACATGAGGTTTCAGAATGTGACTCCACGCAATGCCTGGCTATTGGCCATCTCACTGGGTCGACCAGTTTCTATGCTGAAACACAAATCCTCATCCTTTCCCCATTGGCGATGGTGATGTGCTGATACACAAATGCAGAGCATTAACTCCACTTTAACTCTTTAAAAATGTCTAATTTTAAGTCTCTTCCAAAAGGCGTAACTGGACCACAGTTCAGTTTGTGAGACACAGAGAAAGGTGTTTGAAGCAACTACCAACCCGAAAGCTTTTGGCAGGGAGGGTCACCTCTGCTAGTTTAGAGTAAAACCCAGGTTTCAGGAGGTTTTTCAGCTCCTTGGAGCTGTTTTGTGATTAAAGCATTTATAAAACTGGAGAGGACCTGTTGTCTAGCTCTCCGTTAGATAAGGCTGAAGTCTCTTGAGTGCCGCCATTCTTGCTAGATTTCAGTGGAGATTCACAAGATCACTCAATCTCATTACATTTCCACTACTTTCATCCATAAATTTTTATAAGAACAGCTCAATATCTATTCTTGATTTTGTTTCAAACCCTCACCCTAGACCCAGTGGTTCCCAAAGGGGGGTCCTTGAACTTCTGGGGTGGAGGGGTCTTCCAGGTATCCGTCCTTTGAAGAGGACCGCAATGGGGATGAAATATATCGGCATGACATTCTGGCACTTTTGCTGCATGGAAAATGCCATTTTGTTCTCAAAACGGTGTCCTCTGGTCAGCATGATCTTGCACGCACAGTCTGCGAGAGAGCACATGGGCAGAGGGATTCCAGTAGTACCAGTACTTGCCTATTCAGGACTACAGCACAAAACTATATATTTAAATAATAAACTAACCTATTAGAATAATAACATGAAACTTATGTATAAAAATGCGTGGTCCAGGAAATTTAGTCAGATGCAGTCCAGGGTCTCAATACTTTCTAGGTGCATATCTAGATCCCAGACGAAGACGAGGGCTTTGTACAGTTTGCTGGTAATTTGCCCACTGCTTCAACTTGTATTTGTGTAGCTGGAACTACACACAAACTACTGTGAAACTGAGGCACAAAATCACTTGCAAAACAATACAGCAGAAACATGCTCTGCTTGTTCCTCTGCTGGTCTCGTTAACTTCCACAGGCTGTGAGAGTGACGTTTTGTAGCATAAACTGCTAAACCCAGAATATATAGAGCCAGGTTCTCAAATCAGTGGAATTATCCCAGATGCATGCTGGTATAATTAAGAGCAGAATTTGGCCCACAAACTGCTAAGCCATAAACAGTGGTGACTACTAGAGGGAAATTTAATTTTGCATCTAATTTCTGCAGGCTCTGAGGAAATTGTTAAACAATGGAGTCAGCTTTGGCACTTGTTAGTCACATGGAATCGACTTCCATGTGAATGGGTTAAATAGCCTCAACTATGTTGGAGCTGAGCTCAGCACAGCTGTGGGGATGGGGGAGGCAAAGGCTGATCTTACGCCAGTGAAGCTAATTAAATGTATGACCACTACTGGGGCAATTTCTGCCCTCAGTTACACCTGTGCAATCATCAGTGAGGTCAACTAGTTGCAGACTTTGATCTAATTTAGTGTGAATAACGAGGGCCAGATGCCCAGACCTCACTTAGGTTCTGACATTGGAGCCCCCACCCACACTCCAGACCACTCGGCCTCAGCCCAGAGCCCTGTTCATTCCTGCCCTCAGCTAAGCCTACACTCCTAGGCAGAGCCCTCACACCCCTATTGCACCCCAGCCCTGAGCCCCCTCCCATATGCCAAATCTGCTACTCCCAGCCTGGAGGCCCCTTCTGCACCCTGAGCCCCCGCTCCCTTTGCTGGCCACACCCTGTAACGTGCACCCTCAGCCCATAGCAAGTTGTGAACCCCAACCTCCTACCCCAGCCCTGAGGCCCCCCCCCCAATGCCCAAGGCCTGAGTTCCCCCCCCCCCCCCCCCAAAACCCTCTGCTCCCAACTCTGACACACCAAACCCCTTGGGCCCAGAGCCCACACCCTGAACTCATTGCTGGCACCAACCCACCACTCACACTCTCCCCCACCCACTCATCCCCATTCCCACTGTGCGCCCCCCCCCCAGCAGAAGCCCTGAGCCCCCATCCGTGAGCCCACTCCCACATGCCGAATGTCTCAATCCCAGCCAAAGCCCTGATCTGCACTCCACATCCTGACCACCCCCCACCATCGCACCTCAACCCTCTGTCCCAACGCTGAGCGCACGCCAACAGTCCAAACCCCTCGGGCTCAGTGGGACACACCCAACCACACTCTGAACTCCTCATTTCTGGCTCCACCCTGGCACTTGCAGACCCCTCCCCACCTCAAAACCCCTCATCCAACCATGACCCCCCCCATTGAAGCCTTCAGCCCCCCCTCCCACAGCCAAAACCCAGCCCTGAGCCCCCCCGCAACCCTGAGCCTCCTCTCACATGCCAAATCCCTTTGCACTCAGCCTGGAGCCCCCAACTGCAACCTGACCCCCCTCATTCCCAGCCCCACCCCCAGAGCTGTCACTTCCAGCCAGTGCCCACAACCAACCACCTCCCCCCCCCCCCCCCCGCTTCAGCCTGGTGAAAATAGCTAGTGAGTGAATGTGGGGGGGGGGGGGAGGGAGGGTGAGCAAGTGAGGCAGAACTGGGGGAATGGTGTTGGGGAGGGGTCACTTGACTGGCTTGGCTCTGGCCCACTGCTGCACAAGACGAAGGTGTGTGTGGGGGGGTGCGCAAGTGGGGGTGTCAGGTGGGAGAGGGCATTATTTAATTGTATATGTTGAGTGGGTTGGGGGCCCAATGTAAAGGATTGATTGCCCCTCACACTGCTTCATTCACCCCCCTTCCCCGTGAGAGAGAGACTGTGTGTGTGTGTGTTTTCTGCCAGGTGTGAGGGCACTATTTATATGTTGTGCGTGTGTGTGGGGGGGGAAGACGCTCTGTTTGTGTGTGCTTGTGGGGGTGGGGGTGGATGGATGTCCAGCCAGATGTGTGTGTGTGTGGGCGCTATGTAATTGTATATGTTGATTGGGGGGGCACAGTAAAGGTTTGGTGGCCCCCTCAAACCGCTTGAATCCCCCTTTTCCCCGTAATGAAGTCCTCCCCCTCCCCCCCCCCCCCGGGCCCTAGAATCATACCTCATTATTTAACACATTCTCCATTAAGTTACTGTATACTACTGTGACCACAGGCCTTTATGGCTAGGCTGTGGGAACTGCTCATTGTCACGCATGCTTTAACTCCACTGCAGGCAGTGGGACCACCACAAAGCATTCAGAATGTCTTCTGGAACGCCCCAGTGTGCAGTGGGAGTGAGAACACTGCTATACTCCTCAGTCTCAGAGTGTAGCAGGTCTCCCCCCACCTCCCGGTCTCCCATATGGCTGATCAGGGTATCGCCTCCTTCCCAGCCGGACTGGTACTCAGGGTCCAGGCACCTACCTAATGTGAGGTTCTAACTGCTATTGCTTTCTGCTGCTTCACTGATATGATACACCATAGCTTAATTCCTGCCCTGCTATTTTTTAAACAAAACATTGCCACATGCTTTGCTAATAAGACGTGCATTAACTATAGCTGCACACATATATACAAGCGCAAAATGAATGCCATCATCACTGTCCATGAGTTTGCAGATTCATGAGTAATCTTATGATTGTAACAGGGACATAGATCATCAGTGAAAAGTGTCCTTGTGTCATACCCTGATGGTAGATCAGTATATTTTATATTGCTAATGCTGTTGCAAGCATCGCCAGGCATGTTGGGAAAGGTTAAAGGTGTGAGTGCGTAGTGACGGGTTTTTGCAGGTTACGAAAGGCCAAGGGGGGAGGGAAGACAGCTGAGAGCAAAAACAGGGTTAACTCCACACTTCTGCGAGGCCCAAGATAAGACTCTGACCCCAGCCACCTCAGGGCCACAGTGCACATCTGACTCTCAGCTGCCTGCCAAAAGTCAGGGGGCTCCGATTCCACCCCAACCAGCTGTTAGAAAGGAGCATTGTTGAACAAAATGCAGGGGGCCGCGAAAAGGAGAGATTCAGCAAAGGAAAATCATGACTATCTCATGACCCTGCAGCTGGTGTGTTTTGGGGAAAGCTGAAGATGCCACAGAAGGCTGGTCTGGACTGGTATACTTTATTCTACATGCTCAGATCTCAGAGACACCCCCAAGAGACCCCAGGCTTAAAAATCCACCCAAGAGTGGAAGCAAGTTGGAGAGCACAGCGGACCCCCCTGAAGACCTGTGCACAGGGCAGAACTCCCATCCACTACCCTTCCCCTCTTCTTTTTCTGACGTTATACCCAGGCTTGGCCAGCCACAATAGTCCATGGGTGAGTATGAAAATGGGTTAGGGCTTGGGGCACTAACCCTTTCTTCCTTCGAGTGACATGGGAGCAGTCCCAGCACTCACTGCTCTTATTTTATTATTTTATTAATAAAGCTTAAAAATGTTGTCACTTAGTGCGCTCTGGTATCTCCATCCTGAACAATCCTGTGGTCTCAGACTGATCATCTATGACTATGGATTTCTTACCATGGAAATCAAGACTCTGACATTGAACATTCAAAGGCTTCAGCTGATTAGCACATTTCATGACTGAATATAAAACTAGTTAGTCACTCTAGCACACAGGACATGCCTTTCATAAATGGAACATGACAACTAAGCAGCACAGCACATTTAATGTTTTGGGATGAGATGAATATTACACAAATACCAATGTACATGAAGTAGAGACATAAGAACTGGAGAGGTAGTTTGTTTTTATTTACCTTCCACTTTACACTTAGTGTCACAGATGTATGCAAAACATACACACAAGCAAAGCCACAGCTCACAACAACAACTGCCAAGGGGCTGAATTCATGCTTTCTGTACTCCTGAACCTGCACCACTGAGAGTTTTGCCATTTAACTCTCTGGACACTAGCTCAGATATTATGGTAGCAGTCCTAACTGCTAAAGGCCACACACAGCATGACAGGATGGCAAAGGATACTTCTCTCCATCCACAAGAAGGTGATTTCTCTCATGCCCAGGAGACCGGTTCCACTCTGTTGGAGCACAAGCACAGTCTTCTAGATAGGTGGGGTGTAGTCACCCGTACAGGCTAACCAAACTGCACACCCTAAGTAGCAAACAAGTGTATGTTACTGCACATTCCCCAGGTTCACCTGGATGAATACTGCACCTGCATTGCTATAGGAGAGGATGCACTGCTCAGTGCAACCACCCGAGTCAGAATTTAGGTTCTGTAGCTGATTGGTTGTGTATATGTCCAGTGCAGCCAAATTTGTCTTACCTCTGTAGTTACCAATCAAATTGCTCTAAGTTTATCTTTGAAAAAAATATCTCCTAGCCACCCTTCTCCAACACATGCGTAAATCATTTGCTACTGTAGGAAACAATTATGGAGTTATTAGGCCAAAATCCAATGTGCTATCAGCTCCCAGAGAAGGATTACATTTTACGGTCTGTGTTAGATTTCAGGAAAAGAAGCAGACTTGAGTTTTCTATCTAATGAAGTAACAAAGTCCTGTGGCACCTTAAAGACTAACTATAAAGTTTTGAAGCATAAGCTTTCGTGGGCTAATACCCACTTCGTCGGATGCAAGTCCTGTGGCCACTGCTTGCATCCGACGAAGTGGGTATTAGCCCACGAAAGCTTATCCTTCAAAACTTTATAGTTAGTCTTTAAGGTGCCACAGGACTTTGTTACTTCTGCTATTCCAGACTAACACGGCTACCTCTCTGAGTCTATTCTAATGAAGACACTGATGACCTTTCTAGTAATTCCCACAGAAGAAATGGACAGCCTCAACAATGAATTTGTTACCTCCCAGTTAACAAGGAAGTTTTAATTTGAAACAATCAGTGCTAGTGATGGGATTTTTTTGTGACAAGATGAGTGAACTAAAAAGGTCCAGTGTCAGGGACACCAGTTTCCACTGCTTTCCAAAGCTTTCTGAGTGTTGTCTCAAAGCAATGCTGGGTGTGAAAGGATTTTCAGCATATGTGCAAAAATTTGCACCCATCCGAGCTGTGAAATCAAAACTAGGACAATAAGGGTTGTACTTGCCACCAAAATGAACTAGTTTTGCAAACAGTACTGTTACCAGCTCTAGTTGAGCAAAGAGAGGCTGAAGAAAGCAAGAGTGCTACGTTCACAGTACTTCAACAAGATCATTAATAAGGCCAATACATGTTTCTATAGTAAAGTAATATACAGGAACTTATACAGTGTGTCTAGTCAGATGGTATTTAATTTGCTAATAAAGCCTATCACTAAATCTCCCTAAAATTATTTTGGTAATATTGGTGACTATGGATATCTGAGAGAGAAGGGGTAACTGAACCAGGGGCACCTGTGTTCTGGGTGAGTACCAGTGTTGGTGGAAGATGGCTCCTCTTCTGTTTTTCTTGAGCAAGGGCTGACCTGGCTTAGGCAATGAGTTCTAGGAAAGGATTCATGGCTGTGAATCCCAAGTGGAGGGAGATGCCTCCCTTGGGCCTGGAGTTAGGCACCTATTGAAGAGCAGGGATTAGGACATCCCCTCTCCTTGGCATTTCTTACTGCCTATCTTAGGCAGCTCCCAGCTCAATCTGCTGCCTTTTGTAAATCTTATCTTTAGGCACCCAATTCCCCCCTTGCGTTGTATAGGGAGCCCAAGTGCCTAACTCAGGGCTGTGAATTCCACTCGGTGGCAAGGTGCCTACAAGTTAGGCTTGGCAATGCTGAGTCTAGTCCCCAATGTGAATGTCACGCTGCAGCTCCCAGTGCTTCAGTTCCTAGCTGTAAAATGGGGCCCAAAACACTTCCTTCGTCTGTGCAGACTATAAGCTCTTCAGGACAGGGAGAGACTTCTACTAAGTATATGGAAAACACCTACTGCAATAGGGGTCTGATCTCTGGTCTTCAGATAGTATTGTAATACTACTACTGATAAGAAGGGGTATGAGTCCATCTCTTCTTCTATAGCTGAATAGACTCTTTAGAACTAACTGGAATAAAAAACTAACAGAAAAAAAAACTTACTCGTGAGTGTGAAATTAAGCACGAGTGGCTCTGAACATACACAAAGGGCAGATCTATTAAGTAAGAAGATGCTAATTTTGAATAGTCACTTTTCAGAGTAGAATTGCTTGTTAACATCACTGGAGATTCTAAGGCAATTGTTGGTTTTTTGGAGGGGTGGGATAAAGAAAATGAATTATGTATAAAATGGTTCCATTGCTCTGAAAATAGATATAAAATTTGCAGAAAACTGCTGTCCATTACAAACCCTGAATGAGTGACACGTGAAAGGCTTTTCTTGATGCCTCAACCGGAGAGACTGATTTCTGAGAAAGGGAAGGCTTATTGGCGATGTATTAGTATCTATTTCAACAAAGTATCCCTTTGAAAAATACATTCAGTCTTTTAAAGGTTATATTAGCGAAGGTTTTAAAATGTACTCTTGATGTTGGAAATCCAATACATTTGTTGTTGTTTTTTTAAAAAAAGATGAACCCTCTGAGACACTTAATTATTAAACCAGAAGTAAGTTTAATTGCCATTCTGGACCATCTTCCTCAGGAGTCGAAGTCTTGACATTACCACATCCCAGTCTGCATAAGCACCTTCAAGGTGACGGGATATTTCTGTTCTGGATTGGTAGCTCCGGCGACCATGCAGTAAACGCCAGTTGTCAAATGTTACTATGTCTCCTTTGAAGAGATTAAACAACATACTTCACAACTTTGTCATGTTTTCCCTCGTTTCACACATATATAACATATTGAAGTTATTTAAATGCATTTGACTGAGTGTTTCTTAAAAGCCACAGCCCCCAAAACCCCGTTCCCCACAATTAAAAAATGTAAACATTCCGAGAAAGCGCAATATTCCATCCCTTACATCTGTCTGTGCCTGAGGTAACAGAGCACCACGTAATCATTAATATACTGATGCTCACAACATCCCAGTGGCACTGAGCAGTGCTATTATCACCATTTTACAGATGGGGAACTGAGACACAGAGGGACTAAGTGACTTGCCCACAGTCACCCAGGAAGTCTATGGCTGGGTATTGAATTCAAGTCTCTCAAGTCTCAGGCTAGAGCCCTAACCACTGTATCTCCTGGAAACTGCAACTCCCTCCCACATCACTGGGGTTATAGAGACTTCAGGAGTACCACAACCCTATGGCTGGAATGACCACTATGCATGGATCCAACCAGCACAGAGATATGGGTTTGACATGAAATAAAATAAAATGACCTCGCCAATGGTGGCAATGTAGCACAACCTCTACTTCCCACCCCACTCCTTTCCGCCATCTGAATGGGGGTGGGGGAAATGTACAGGGTACCCAGTTCACCATTGCAGGGGATAACCACAGTGCAGAATGGAGTTAGGAGGCTCTCACTCCTCAGTCAGGGACCATTCACAGTTGGCCAAATTCTGAGCATTTGAAAAACTGCAGACTGCACCCCAGATGCCAACTTTCATGTGGTAAATAAGCACAGGTGTATATACTGTACATAAATACAGGTGTGTAAACTTTCACAATAAGCCAAAAATCAAGTGAATCCCATTTCAAAACAAGGCAAAAAACAAGCCAGCCCCTAAGAACTCCACCGTTCTATTTGACTAGATCCCATGAAGTCTGGGACCTTGGTGGACCTGCTGTCCACACCAACTCTTCCCCCCCCCCCCTTTGCCCCTTCTTGTCAGGAGCGGGTAGCCAACAAACAACTCACAAGCCAAGTAGGCCAAAAACAAGCCCAATTTCTGCTTTTTTTCCCACGGGTTTGGCATGCCTGGTTTGCACATGCTCAGAAGTAGCTTCTTAGAGTCTGGGAGCTAAATTCTTCAACGGTTCTGCTGGCACTGAACACACATACTCGAGAGCCTCACAGCTCCCACATGTGACATCCCCACAGAACAACTCAGCATGTTCCAGCTCTGGGTGCTGGGGCTAAACAGGACCTTCCGCCAATGGTGGCTCTAGGCTGGTACCTGGCACCACAGCAGAACTGACAGCAATGGACTGTCTGTCCTGTGGACTCAATGTTCTTGCGGATGGTTGCCCAACAGTGAGGAGGAGGAGAAAGGAGCCTGATTAGAAGGCAACAGTGAGGAATTGTGGGGTGGGGGTGTACGTTGGGATGTGGGGGAAGAGAGGGGAATGAAAGAGCCAGAGGGTGGGGAGAAGCAGACAGGGAAGCAGCAGCAGACAGGAGCTGGTGGAATGGGCAGAAGAGGGAGTAAGGGAGGAGAGGTACAGGTGTCTGTGTGATATACAGGTGTGATTCAGGGGGAAGAGGAAGAGGAGCCTGGGTCTGGATAGAGTTAGAGGGAATGGGGACAGGAGCTGGGGGAGGGGGCTAAAGATGAGACAGACTTGGTGGGGGTGAGACAGATGGGCAAAAGGGTCAATAAGTTCTTAGAACATACTAGCTTTGGGTTTTTACACTGTTGATCCCCATTGTAAAGTCTGAGCACCTTCCATGCAAAATCCCTTCCAGAATGTGGAACTGAACCCAGGAGTCCTGAGACTCTACATTCCTCTGCTCTCAGCAAATATGTACAAAACCTACTTGCAAAGTGTGTCTTATCTCCCTCTATGCCCAATCCACATACTCTCCCTCTTGCTGCGATCAATAACTGTGTTAGCTCAAGTGACAGAGGTCTGAGAGGATCTAAAATTTCCAAACCTGGTTGATGCCCCGGGCAGGTGTCAATATGATGCTACATGATGGAATTTCTGTTTTTGATATTTTTTTTTTACATGAGGAAATGACATCTAAGAACACTACATTAAAAGAATATTACTAAGGTTGCAAAACTGAGCACTCAAAAGTTAGGAAATGTCAAAATTAAAGTTTGCCTATACAACCTTAATCCAGCCCCCTTGTGAGTATGGCTTTTGATACATACTACTTTTTTTCCCAAAGGACCCCTGCCTCATTCAGTGACTTGGGAATTAATCAAGTTTACATAGGACCACCTCTCTTCCCCTCGCCCCCCGGTAGCTATTACTGCAGTCTATGGGCTGGAAGAGTGTGCGCTCCGGTACCTCCACCCTGCTTGTGTGGGGCAACAGGGACACTGGAGACATGTAATAATGGATCCCTGGTTCATCTACATCGCTGCCCTCTGCAGCATACAGGACAGCAGATGCCTTCATGTGTAGCCCTGCTGCACAACCCTATTGTGACACGTTAGTGTGGAACGTCTTTGCACAAGCACTGTGCGGCAGGGTAATTTTCAGCCAACATGCTCAAAATGGCCCGTATTTTGTGTGTGTAATATTCCTAACTACATTAAGGTTACAAAGTCAAATGTTTAAGAGTTAAGAAATGCCAGAATGTACCTAACCCATGCAGCCTTAATTCAGTCCTCTTGTGTGTATGGATTAAGATACAGGTTACGTCTAATACTTGGAACTAGGGGTGTGATTCTCAGCTCACGTAGCCACACTCATACTAGCTCTCATTGCACTAGCGTGTGAAAAACAGTAGGGTAATCATGGCAGAAAAGACTGAACAGATTAGTCACCTTGAGTACAAACCCAACTGCAACCCCCTGGGTACATGCTTAGGGTGGTTAGTCTGTGTGTGCCACTGCTTGCTGCTGCCCATTCTACTGCAGCTACACTTCTATTTTCAGTGTGCTAGCTTGGTGAGAGCTAGTGCAAGTCTGTGTATGGGAACTGGGAATCACACTCTCAGCTCCAAGTATAGACACAGCCACAGTCCTTAATTAAGTGATCACATACTATTTTTCCCCACAAGACCCCTGCCTCATACAGTGCCCAGAAGGAACGTTCACTTGAACGGCAGCTATTCAATGGTTTGTGTTATCCTTATCATTCAGCCTGGGACCCATGAATTCTTTCCTGCACACTATTTAAACCCCACGTCAAATACAGAGTAATTAATTTCCTCCTATGGTTTCTATGATGCTCTCGCCACAGTATCTCAATGTTTCATACCTAGTAGGGAATTTGTCTTCACAACACCCCTGTAAGGTAGTGCAGTGCTATTATCCCCATTTGTAAAATGGGGAACTGAGGCACATTTTTATAGCACTTTACATGTTCAAAACACAGTTCCAATTGATTTCAGCTGTGGTCATGAGTGCTTTGGACTTCTCCAAATCTGGCCCCACGTGTTTCATGTTGGGCACTCTGAAAGGAGCAAGATTCCTTTTTCGTACCAGCACTGTACTAACGTTCAAATGTTTCGGATTTTTGTTCCTAGGCAAAAGCATGAAAAAAAATCTTCCAATTAATATAAGCAGAAGTAACTTATTCAGTGACCTGGTTTCATCTTGTAGGTAAACTTATGTTCTGGGCTGTTCAACAGATCAACAAACTCCTTCAGAGCTGCATAAAATGGCTGCACTTTTTCAGCAGGTATGTCAAAAACAGTGTCTCTTGTTGCATTATTATAATTGATACGGACCACCTGGCCTCTGTCATCTACACTGAGAGAAAAAGAGAGAGAGAGAGAGAGAAAAATGTATTATCATGCCACTCAACCTTCTAGCATATTTCTGTTTTGGTGAGGACAGGTTCACTTTCCCTTTTCTGTTGCTGGCTGTTCTGATACAGTTCAACAATGAAGTGCAGCGCTATGACAAAGTATTGTACATTACTGCATATCAGGCTGCTGCTTTCAAGATTATCGATGGGTCAGGGTTTAGGAAGACTAATAATCAAAGGGACTTGAGCTCCTAAATATTTTGGCATTTTTGAAAATCCCACCCTTTATATATATATATTTTATATATATATAATATATATATATATATATATTTATTTGTGTGTTTTGATTAATAGATTTTTACAGCCAGAAGGGACCATTGTGACATCTAACCTGACCTCCTTGTCATGTAACAAGAAGATGGTAATACAGCAAGACAGCCTCTATGTAACGCTATGTTTTTTCTATCTAGGAGCTTCAAACATTGCAGTGTCCCAGCATTGGTGCACATTCCATACAGAATTTAGAGAGAAGACCAACTGTTCCTAAATATTATTTGCAGCTGTGAAGTATACCAATTGGAGGTTATTATGGTTGCTTTGAGTGTTCCTGGAGGGTGGAAAGAATGAGTAGGGAATGTTGAGACTATAAGTTTAACAATAAAAATAATAAAGAATAACTGACACATTATAGCACAACATAATTCAGTTGACGAGACATAATAAAGACAAAATTGAAACACTGTTTTTCCACAAGGTGGCAGGCCTAGACCCTATAACATCTTTCTGCAAGACAAACAATGAGAGATACAAATAGAATTTTTTCATTCAAGCAAATTGTTGCAGCGCAACCAGTACTTCATTTGTAATGAAAGAGTTGCTGGGGCTCAAACCATTTTTTTACGTTCATAACTAATGCAGCAAGCCCAGAGGTGCCAGGGCTATGAACTGCCAAGCCTAGAGGTACTGAGGCTCAGCCCTGGCAAGCCTAGGCACAAATTAAGCACTGTGTGCAAACCTGTAATTCCGAGTAAACCAGCAATATGGCATGAGCTAGTCCTGGGATTTTGTGAGATATAATCACACCCTTGACTCTTACTTACTCTATAATCCTCTGTTTAGACTGCATAGCGAAATCACAGTAGTCAGCCCCAACATCCGTGAAGTCTACCAGGGTGGAGGAGAGGATCTGAAAGGCTTGAGGATTTTGCTCCTTCAGCTTGTTGGATACATGAAATCCATCTACAACTTCACTTTCACCTCCAGTAGCTGCTTGTTTTATACAGTGAAGAAACTGAATCTGTAACAAATTATTACAGGAAGAAAACCGGCTAGATATTTAATAATTCATTATTAGTTCGCTCATCTGTCCTGTCACTTAAAAAATATCCTAAAAGACTAAAGGACTTGTATGCCCATTGTATTACCCCAGTTTGAGTCTGCTGTCACAACGGGGTAAAATTTAAGTAACATGGTGGTGAATTAAGCCTAAATCACAAAACTTCAGCTCCATAACTTTCTTCTTGCCTGAGTCAGGTTGGTATAACTGGTTATTGTTGTCATATAATTTTAAAACATGCTGTGGTCATTACAGCCTCTCTATATTTAGAAGTGACGTGTGAAAAATGTGCTCACCATGGATGTCGGTATGTGTCACTGGCTCATGGAGGACAGCAGGTCTAAGATATCTACAGCAAAAATGGACCCTCAGGAAACACACTTCTATTTATGGTGTGTTCAGAGTTCTCAAAAAATGGACAAGCTGGAGCTGAAGGGCCAAATTCTGCTCACAGTTGCACAAATGTAAATCCGGGATAACTCCAGTGAGCCCAGTGTTGCTCCCACGGATGTTAATGGCAAATTCCCAGTGACATCCAGGGGAGCAGCAACACGTCCACTTACTGCAGTTTACACCAGTGTAACTAAACACAGAATTGGACCATCATTTACATGAATGCAATTTTCACTGAAGTCACGGGGGACTGCACCCATGTAATGGAACAGAGTTAGAGCTGAAGAAAATGGGAAGACAGACAGAAAAGAGAGGGGAAAGAATGGACTCATGCATTTTTAGCTGCCTCTGTAGCATGGGGTGATGTAATATGGCAGTGTTTATAGGGAGAAACAGGGGTAATTGCGGAGGCAGAAGAAGAATCAGTCAACATAACGAACTAATGAAATGAAGTCTAGATTCTAACTACAACCTGCTCTGGAGAAGAGATGGTGTATGGCTACACCGGCCCAGACACAGATGTGATTCAGAGACTCACAATTTGTTCCCTGTTCCTTCTGTGTGCTGGGGAGGGAGTTCATTGCTTCATCTTTTTCACGGAAGAGCTTGCTCCCACTCTATATCCCAGAGCAGCTATTCTGGACAGAATGTAAACGTGCACAGGAGACAGGACACCCATTTGCTTATAGCGCGGAGTACTAGGTAAGCACCGCCATGGCGAGAACTGCAATCTGTCCATGATCAAAAAGGGGCATACAGGGCCAGGAAAGGATTGTGACAGTCTAGCCGATAGTGATAGTGGCTCCAAGGGATGCAAAATGAGACATTAGCTTTCTAGTCTAGAGAGATGGAAACTCCAACCAAAACTAGTATTTTTCTTTAACAGGGTATCATGTGAATGAGATCAAAACTCTGGAAAAATCCTCAGATATTTTTATAGGTGGCCTCTAAAAATTAATCATTATCCATTTAGGGCCATACTTGCTGATAGTCTGTTTTAGATAAGTCTTTTTAAAGTACCCAGATACTGTATAATAATTAAGAAATTAGCACAATCATGCACCGTGAGCCTAGATGGTAAATGTTTCTAATGTGCTTAAATACAATTTTTCTTTTAAACTAGGGTTTTAGAATTGAACAGGTTGCCCCTCCCCCTTTTTTAAATGTTTTATGGCAGTACGTGATTTTGTGGTTTTGGCACACATAAGATAGTGAGCTAAGGCACATCTGTTTCCTATTAATGGAAACTCTATTCCTATTCCACATTAACCAACAGCATTTAAATGAATTTTCAGCAGGTAGCACATTAATGTGAAAGATTTGGAGTCTCTTCTGAAATAGATCATGCTGGCCTGTTAATTTCATCACAAAATGATTACTTCAAGCCTTGAAGGAAGAAGGGAATTGCAAGTATGATATCTGAAGGTACAAATGTTTGCTGTAGTGTCTTTGTGACAGGTTTAAGAATAGCAGCCGCATTAGTCTGTATCCGTAAAGAAAACAAGGAATACTTAGAGACTGAAGTGGGCTATAGCCCACGAAAGCTTATGCTGAAATAAACTGGTTAGTCTCTAAGGTACTGTAAGTATTCCTCGTTTTCTGTAGTATCTTTGTTAGTTATACATTCTTTCTGGTACTTTCTTTCAGGTCTGTTGGAAATTATGGGAATCATGGTGTACTGTCATGGTAACTCAGAGTTCCACAGGTTAACTGGGTAAAAATGTATTTCCTGTTGTTAATTTAAAGTTGTTGCCATCTAGTTTCATGGGATAGCCCCTTGTTCTTGTATTATACTTAAGTAAACCAATGTGTCGATTTACCTTCTCTCACTCATAAGTTTTATATCTTGAGCATCTCTCCTATTTGTCTCCTCTCTGAATTAAAAACACCTAGAATAAAAGTTTCAAGGCTGCCTAAGGTATGCCCAGTTCCCATTAGTTTTAATCTTTTCGATCTCTCCTCACGTAGAAGTATCCTCAGGCCTCTAATGGTTTTCTTTCCCAATCTCTGAACTTCTGTTTTTGTTATATTTTTCAGATAAGGTGGTCAGACAGGGACACAGCCTTCAAAGCGATGGACCCTACTGAACTGGATAGTGGCACTGAAATATATTCAATATCATTTTTGTGCAACATACTGTATCCTAATATGCAGTTTGCTCTTTTTGAGTTGCACATTAGAGGTTTTTCACTTAGCAGTCTACAGCGGCTCCCTGACCTTTTTACCAAGTAATTACAGTTCATTTAGTCCCTAGTAGTATGAGTATTTCAAATGTTTCCTTCCAATGTGCACTACTTTTCATTTGTCAAAAGTGAAATTCATTTGCCATCTCTGCTGTCCATTCAGCTGGTTTTGTTAAGCCACTCTGGAGTACCTCACATTCTTCCCCAATCATGATTTACTTAAATCATGTTGTCAAGAATCAGGGTGGTAGCCGTGTTAGTCTGGAATAGCAGAGTTAACAAAGTCCTGTGGCACCTTAAAGACTAACTATAAAGTTTTGAAGCATGAGCTTTCGTGGGCTAATACCCACTTCGTCGGATGCAAGCAGTAGAAGTGTTCACAAACAGGCAGTTATAGAAAAGTAGGTAAGAGCCAGGTGGGAGGTGAAAAGGTTAGTCCAATTAAGCTGAGCCAGCTTGTTATCTCCGATCAGGGAGTGTGGATTATTCGTCTAGCATTTGAATGGGGTGTGTGGACATGGAGAGATGAGAAACAATGTCTGTAATGAGCCAACCATTGTAGATCCCGGTTCAATCCCAAAGTGTGTGTGCTGAATTTGCAAATGAATTGAAGCTCTGCAGTCTCTCTTTGCAGTCTGGATCTGAAGTTCCCTTTCTGCAGAATGGTGACCTTTAAACCTGTAGGGGAACACTTCAACCTGCCTGGACACACTATTACAGATTTAAAGGTCACCATTCTGCAGAAAGGGAACTTCAGATCCAGACTGCAAAGAGAGACTGCAGAGCTTCAATTCATTTGCAAATTCAGCACACACACTTTGGGATTGAACCGGGATCTACAATGGTTGGCTCATTACAGACATTGTTTCTCATCTCTCCATGTCCACACACCCCATTCAAATGCTAGACGAATAATCCACACTCCCTGATCGGAGATAACAAGCTGGCTCAGCTTAATTGGACTAACCTTTTCACCTCCCACCTGGCTCTTACCTACTTTTCTATAACTGCCTGTTTGTGAACACTTCTACTGCTTGCATCCGACGAAGTGGGTATTAGCCCACGAAAGCTCATGCTTCAAAACTTTATAGTTAGTCTTTAAGGTGCCACAGGACTTTGTTAAATCATGTTGTATCCTTTTACTGTTCGCTCTCTTTTCTAGATAATTAATGAATATTTTACACATTAGCACTATAGTAGCTCAATGATTCACCTTTTACCAAATGGAAAAGTTACTATTTCTCTCGGTTCTTTTCTGTCTCTCAGCCAATTCATGACACCGAACTTTATCTTGACTAGTTAATTTCTGTCATAGCTTCTTGTAAGGGACTTTGCCAAGGTTTTATGAAAGTCCAAATAAATTACATCTAGCAGTTCTCCTTCATCAACTAGTTTGTTGACTCAAAGAATTTCTGCAGACCGGAGCAGCAATTTTCCCCATTATAAACATTTGATGCAGCAACAAAATTAACGACTTATGATGCATGGAAGTAAACATCACTGTTACTGATTTTACTTGATCCTCCCTGTGCCATCTCATTCAGTCCAATTTAGGAACAAGTTTTCCTTAATATTATTTTAAATTGTTTTCAACTTCTAGAGAAAGTAATGAGGTGACTTGAGCTCAGTTCATAAATACCACAGAGAATGTATCTGGTATGAAGGAACCTTTTCATTTAGCAGACAACTGCAAAAATAAATCCAATGGCTGGAAGCTGCAATTAAATTCAAATTAGATATATGATACAATTTTTAATTTCAGTGAAGGTGATTAAGTGTCAGGGCAGCTAACTAACGGAAGTGGTGAATTCCCCATCATTTGGAGTATTTAAACAAGACCAGATGTCTTTCTAAAACGATATCCTATAGTTCAGCCACAAGTTATTGGGTTTGATAGTGTTCACTCATATAGCACGGAGGAATAATTCTCTCCATTGTAGTAATTACTGGTGTAATTCTATGGCCTATTATATAGGAATTCAGAGTAGATAATCATAATTCTGTCTATGGATTGATGAACTTTTTTTTTTTAAAGGAAATACATCAATATTACATATATCTAATTTTTGCTCAGCAGACACATTGCCTGTCACTTTTTCAAACTATAAGAACAATGAGATTTCCCCCCTTGCTTTGAGGAAAAAGTCAGTAGGTTCCCCTTACCCCAGGTGGATGCTGCAGAACAGGGTAATCAGTGTGAAAACTTAGCTTCCCAGATGTGTAAGCCACATTATTAGCATCCATTTTGTCTTCCACTTGCCAAGTAGGGCTTTACAATGAAAGGAAAAAAAAAAAAGAGGAAATGCGTTAAAGCCGTCTGCCACTGAAGCCAGCAAAGTACAATGAAACTATGAAATCTCAGTGCAAGAGCTATTAAAAATAGTTGAATATAGAATTATTGTTATGAGATGGGAACAATGAGTCACCAGTGCCCCTCGCGGCACTGAACTGGCCATTGTAGCAACTGTGCAACAGAAGCAATCACTCAAAAATAATGCTGGTGTGTGTGAAGTAAGCTAGACAGATTCCCCCCCAATGCTATACCTCTGAGGGTATTTCCTTTGCTTTTCTAGTAAAAGCTCGGAGGGCTGTACTGTGCCAACATTCAGCAGAAGGAGAGGACAGAACCTCAGCTGGTGTAAATCAGCATAGCACCTAATGGGATTGCTCAGGTGTAAGGGAGGACAGAATTTTTGGCACGTTTTGTTCAATTTTGCCATTTCCATTCCCCAAGTTGGTCTGTGTTCCAAAGAAAAAGTGGAAGCACTGTAGATTGCATTTCCTTTTCAATGAATTTTAAGCCTTTAAATGACAGGGAAAATATCAAATACGGAGTACCCTTTACAACATGGCCTTTCCCATATTCCCTTAAAAGAAAAATCTCTAGATGAAAGATGTCAAGATATAAATTTCTTGCCTTTCCCTTCATACTTTGAGAGCTAGTCCCATTATTTTTCCTCTACATTTTTATTAAATTTCAAGATGGATGAACTAAAATCAGCATGAGTCTTGCTGACAACAGCAACAAATTATATATTGTAAGGTGACTGAGTACGAAGACATGCAGACATCACACTGCAATCCAGTCAAAATATGTTTCAAATGACACACCATGCACCAAAGTCTAAGGCCAAAAACCACATGTTCTGGTTTGCACAAAGTTCATACAACTGAATACAGTTCATGGCAAACGTGTAATAGAGATCCAGACATTTGTCTGGGAAGTGTAAGTCAACATATGCAGTCCATGTAATCACTGAAGAAGACATGATTTAAAAAGAAAAATATGAAAACTCATTTCCCCTGGTGAATTACTGTAGACTAAATATACAATACACAAGCCATTTGAAATGTAGAGATCATGCTTATTTTTTATAAAAAGGCCCAGGTTAAACTTGAAAACAGTTCAAAATGATTTATATATTGTATACAAAAACGTATGCTTTGGGACAAGGATTTTTAAGTATAGGAAAGCCAAAAAATGCTAACAGCAGATTTATAAAATCTCTGGGGAAAAAAACCCAGAATAATATTAACGAATGTGTTCAACTGTCATGGAGAGATTCATTTAATTATATGGTATAATAAGTATTCATCAGATGTGACTTCAGTTCTAAAATATGAAGACCACAACCACATTTGCATAGTTACTAATTTTAAGGCCAAAAAAAAGTGTTATGTCATCTTTGTCATTAGTGTTGAGGGTAGCTTTGTCGTGGTAGACTCCAGAGCAATTTTATGGCTCCAAAGCACTTTAATCTACAGTAATCCTCGTGCTTCTGAGGAAATATATATCTCTGGTGAAATAAAAATACATTCTAGAATTACTGAGACATTTTACAAAAAAAGCACGTTCATTCTGTTAAACATGCTATGGGAGTTAATCCACTGGAACATTCCTTTCACGTAAGGAGATTCTATCAAAGATCAAGTTACCAACTTACAGCCAATATTGATTAAATGCAAAAAGCTACACTGATGCAATATTTAGTTTGAAAATGTAATGCACAGAAGTTAAGAAATTCAAACCTTAACATTGCTAAAGAGGTAGAACTCAGTCACAGGGAGAGCTGCTGTCAGATGAGAATGGTGGTGCATGAGGTAGAGAAGGAAAAAGTGGGTAACCCCAGAGGATTCTGATCCCTCAACAGAGAACAAAATGGGCTGGGAATGGTCTATAGATCAGTAACAAAGATCAGATTCCAACTGCAGTTGCCCAATCTGCATGGCAGAAAATTAAGCACTGTGCAGGAACAACAATTGGGTGTGTTACCTAGCAATACATACAGCTCACCTGAGATGAGGAGCTAGCCTGTTAGCTTTGACTAGGAATCATTGGCTCTGAAACCACACAAACCCAGGCCACAATAATTAAAAGGTTCTGGAACCCAAGCCCAGTTTAGTGAAAATATACCACTATTTTGTATCAGAAATGGGAAAACTCAGCATGAGGCAGAGGTTCTCTGGCCATTGACAAGCACAATGAAATATATCTTTAAAAATATCTGACTAAGAAGAAAAACAACATAGCGAGTTTCTGGCTTTTTAAGAGGAATTAGAGAGACTACGGGCTTATCTAAATGGTGGCAAACCACACAAAAGGGCCTAATTTGTGAAGTGCTCGAATGTATTGCGCTGTAATTCCCTATGTTGGCACACTCAGAAAAGTACCTACATCGCATTGGTGTAGTCCCATTTCAGCTACACTAGGAATCTCGTATGTAACTGTTTTTCCAAGCTTTCTCAACTGACTGAAGCAGGAAACCCCGATTCTTAGCCACTCATCTTCTGCTTTACAGCTGCAGTATCTGGGGAGTGCAGTTTGTCTGATCCACTCATCCAGAATAGTGATTGAATGGAAACCCTGTATCATATAGAGACATATATAGAACTTGGAGGGAGCAGCACAGGTTGCAGAAAAAAACAACAGTTTGGAAGACACACGGGAAGCCAGTCTGTGTGTCCGTGGCTGGCATGCAGAGGATGGCATCTCTGTAAACAGTTATCCTAATAGTCAGTTTAGTTTTAGAAATAGGGAGTCCTCTCAAGCTGTTACCAAGCATGCAGGACATAAAACACACAGTAACCCTAAACGTTGGTAAGGACACCTTTAAAAATGAGTGATGATAAATAAAAGTAAATGTACGTGGTTTCTGTATTCCGAAAGGACATCTGGGCAAGATTACAGACTTGTGCTTCTTTTTTCATTCCTGGGAGCTGCTTTTACTGTTGTTTTGTTATTGGGAGAATCTGCAAACTAGCTGGGATATTTATTTAGCTTAGTTGCCAATCTGAAATGATAGTTTTGTTTATAGTGTTTGTTAGACCTTTGGATTTGAGTGTTATTAAAATAACAAGGAATTATTACGGATTATTATTTTATTATAGTTTTTTAAAAAACCCTCAACACTGAACGTAAACACTAATTGAGTATCTTTGTTAGGGTCTAAGAAATGGATTGTAAAGTCTTTTGTTTAGTCTTTTGCTAAGAACTTCACTAGGTTCTTACTAAAAATGTGCAGTTGGGCTGCATATGGAAATGCTAATACCTGATGCTGAAATTTCCTAATAATTCATGTCTCAAAGTGAAACATTAAAACTGGGGGGAAAGATGTGAAATGTAGCCAAAATTTTGTCAGCAGAGAAATGAGCGAGTGTGATTGAATATTAAGTCCCCCTCTATTCTATGATCTTTTAAATGAATTCCAACTACAAATGACATCAAAACAATGAGATGACTTCCCTCTTATACACACTTTTGAAAATGTTGTTTGCTTTCACATATCAATGCATATAAAAATCTGAAAACAGGGTAAAATTGTTATAAGAATTTTGAAAAAAAAGAACATAAGAACATAAGAACAGCCATACTGGGTCAGACCAAAGGTCCATCTAGCCCAGCATCCTGTCTACCGACAGTGGCCAATGCCAGGTGCCCCGGAGTGAGTGAACCTAACAGGTATGATCGAGCGATCTCTCTCCTGCCATCCATCACCCCCCTCTGACAGACAGAGGCTAGGGACACCATTCATTACCCATCCCGGCTAATAGCCATTTATGGACTTAGCCTCCATGAATTTATCCAGCTCTCTTTTAAACCCTGTTATAGTCCTAGCCTTCACAGCCTCCTCAGGTAAGGAGTTCCACAGGTTGACTGTGCGCTGTGTGAAGAAGAACTTCCTTTTATTTGTTTTAAACCTGCTGCACGCCAGACTTGTGTGTGTTAGGCTATATAATGTAACACATTAAATAAATACATAACCATATTCATATGCATTAACCTATTTCCTTAAATATTTATTATGCATTTACTTCATATAAATTCAACTAGAATTAGATAAATTCCTGGAGGATGAGTCCACCAATGGCTATTAGCCAAGACAGTCAGGAATGTAACCCCATGCTCTGGGTGTATATAAACCTGGGACTGCTAGACGCTGGGACTGGATCACTTGATCAATGGTCCTGTTCTGTTCACTCCCTGTGAAGCATCTGGCCCTGACCAGTCATGCAGCATGGCCGTTCCTAGGTTTTGAACTTCAAGACATCAGACTGTTTATCTTGTCTACAAGAAGATTGAGGGGTGACTTGATTACATTGTACACGTACCTTCACAGGGAGAAAATATCAGGTATTAAAAGGCTCTTTAATTTACAAACGTATAACGTGAAGCAATGGCAGGAAACTGAAGCCAGACAAATTCAAATTAAAATCAAGGCACAAGTTTTGAACAGTGAGGGTGATTAACCATTGGAACAAACCACCAAGGGAAGTAGTGGCTTTTTCATCACCTGTCTTCAGATCAAGAGCTGTACTGCAGTGCTTCAGTGTAGACACGATCTGTGCTAATGAGAGGGATTCTCCCATCGGCATAGGCAATCCACTTCCCTGAGAAGCGGTAACTAGTTTGATGGAAGAATTTTTCTGTTGACCTAGTGCTGTCAACACACTGGGGGTTAGGTCGGCTTAACTACGCCACTCAGGGGGGTGAATTTTTCACACCCTTGAGCGACGTAGCTATGGTGACGTAAGTTCCCAAGGTAGACCTGTACCAAGAATGGATGCCTTTCTGGAAGGTATGATTTAGTGAGACAAGTTTTTCATTTCCATACAGGGGTAACTGGTATGATATATATATAGGAGGTTAGACAAAAATACCTAATTTTCCCTTCTGGCCTTATAAATCTTTGAACCCATTAACTGTTTCCAAATTTAGTTCTTAGCCCAGTATAGTTGATAAGATTAGTTCCTGAAAGCACTAACCTGTTACTTTACTGAAGCTTACCTGAAAATCCAGAATAGACTTTCTTCGACAATTTTTCCTTGAGTATTAATATACTAAGTACATTTTAGAGCCAACATCTTGCTTTATTTATTGCTAAGTGCCAAGAAAGCTCTGGTAGAGCGGTCTGGGTATGGAGCCGAGTACGTCTGTCACCTTTTTTAAAGCATCCCGTTGGGAGGGTGGCAGCTCCACTCTGACTTCAAAGTAGGACTATGGCTTAATAGCACAATTTAGCCGGAAATCTCTCACTCTTGTAGTTCCTGAAGTATCTGCTGCTAAAATCATGTCAGAATGGAAATGGAGTGGAAAGCAATACAGTAATTGGAATGATGTAATTTTAAAGCAGGGGTGGGCAAACATTTTGGCCTGAGGGCCACATCTGGGAATAGAAATTGTATGGTAGGCCATGAATACTCACAAAATTGGGGCTGAGGTGCAGGATAGGGTAAGGGCTATGGTTGGGGGTGTGGGATCCAGGTGGGGGCCAGAAATGAGAAGTTCAGAGTGTGGGAGGGGACTCCGGGCTGGTGTGCGGGGTGGAGTGCAGGGGTGTGGGCTCTGGGCTGGGGCTGAGGAGTTCAGAGGGTGGGAGGGGGATCATGGCTGGGGCAGGAAGTTGGGGTGTGGGAAGGGGTGCAGACTTTGGCTGGGGGTTCAGGCTCTGGGGTGGGGCCTGAGACGAGCGGTTTGGGGTGCAAGATGGTGCTCTTGGCTGGAATCAAGGGGTTTGGAGGGCAGGAGCAGGATCAGGGCTGCGGGGATGTGGGCTCTGGGTGATGCTTACCTCAAGTGGCTCCCAGGAGCAGTAGCTTGTCCCTTCTCTGACTTCTACGCAGATGCACAGCCAGGTGTGCTGCCCCCTCCACAGGCACAGCCTCTGCAGCTCCCATTGGCCCTGGTTCCTGGCCAATGGGCGATGCGGGAGCAGTGTTCAGAGAAGAGATCACTGGCTGCCTCTAAGCATAGGAGCCGGAGGGGGGCCATGCTGCTGCTTCTGGGAGCTGTGTGGAGTGGCGCCCAACCCTGCTCCTTGGCTGGAGCAAGACCACACCCTGCTCTTCAGCGGAGCTCAAGGGGCAGATTAAAATGGCCTGTGGGGCGTAGTTTGCCTACCCCTATTTTAAAGTCTGATATCTCGTGAATGGCCAAGAATAGAAACACTTGCCAGTACAAAAGCTTTTAAAGGAAGAAAATATTTACAAGTACTGAGTGAGGTTTTTAAAGCCGAGTAGAGGATTCAGCTACACAACTCCCATTAAATAATGAAAGACTCACTCTCCTAGTGAGCTTTGAAAATCTCAACCACTGTTCCTACTGGGCTGGTGAGCAAAAAGAAAGAAAAACAACAATTTCTGCTGAAAACACATTTCCTTAAATTCAAAAATCACCCAGTAAAGCTTTTTTAAAATAGCTTCAATATAGCTCCTATCCTATCACAGGATACTGGACTCAGCACATTGCATTAAAAATCTTCTTTTTTTTTTTGTATGACACAATAGGTGAAACACTTTACAAAGATGTTATGTCTGACTTTCAGCTAGATCAATGTTCAGCATTCCACACACAGCGGGTTCACTTAAGAAGTTTCTGTTGGCTTGACAGAGATTTCTTGTTCCAGCAGTATTCCCCATCTTAAGTGTAGGGATCCCTCTCTCAAACTATTGGAGTCTTTCAAAATAAAAGAAACTTTTTAAGTTCGGCCACTGTAAATATTATATTTGACAGAGAAAATAACATTTTTTATGTGCCTACAGTATTTGCCCACTGTAGTCACATTATTTAGTTATCTAAGGAAACTAGCAAGTTTTTGAAGGACACCAACATATTAGATAAAAACTTAGATAAACATAGATCTGGTTATTTTGCTTCCATTTTATCCCTGCTAGTCAACACATTTTCCTTTGGCAAATCCAATAAGAGCAGACCAGTAGCTGTTTCAGAGAAAACACTCTTTTCTGGTTGACCACGAGTAAGTGCTGATGACTGGAGTAATTCATATTCTCTTATTGGGCCACAGGCCAAGTAATAACAGTGTTTTCTCAGCCAGACTATCCATAATAGAATGATGCCTAACCTGGCTCACAGGCATCTTTTTGAAATACAGTGACATTTGGATGGGCCATAGATTTTAAATCTAGCTCCTGTGTCAGAAAAACTGCAATATTAATCACTTTAGGCTGCTTTAAAATTTTTAAGAGGCAAAGAAAACTACATTTAGTATATTTATCCCAGTTACTGGTGCTTTATATAGGGAGTCAAATTCTTTCCTGTTGGAGTCATGCAACCCTGCGGATTTCAATACCGTTGCATTTAGGTGTCTGAGATCAGAACTTGCCCCAGAAATGGAGCTCAGTAGCTAAGAAGACAAAAAATGACAGAATGGAAATTAAATCAGAAGGAACTTGTCCAGTGCCAGAAATAAGCTACGGGATCATGAAGGCTATTTTTCCAGCTTTCAGAACTTTTTCAGTAAAACTTGAATGATGGTAGCATCCCAAATAATGTATTTTTCTATGGCAGTAAATGATTGAGCTATTTTAGCTTAATAAAATGAAGACTTATTTAAGCATGTCTTTACTTTGCTGAGACTTTCACTGCATCTCTTCATTAACCACAAGCAAAATAAATGCGAAAAAAGGATTTTTTTCCTTTCCCTCCCTCATTAACATTTCAGACAAACACATTTTCCCCATTATCACTGTGCTGTGCTTATCAATCTTGCCAGCCCTGCATATACCAACATGACTTGAATGTGGCCTCATACAAAAACGGTATACAAGGGAAGTAAATCTTTGCTTAATAATAAATGGAGATATACCAATCTCCTAGAACTGGAAAGACCTTGAAGGTCATCGAGTCCAGTCCCCTGCCTACACTAGCAGGATTGAGTACTGTCCCCTGACAGATTATTTTTTGCCCCAGATCCCTAAATGGCCCCCTCAAGGATTGAACTCACAACCCTGGGTTTAGCAGGCCAATGCTCAAACCACTGAGCTATCCCTCCCCCCCTTTCTCTGTTCTAATGTGGAAGGAATGTGGGCTTTCCAGCCAAGGTTTGGATTTTGTCTTCTATATATTTTAAATCTTTTCAGACAAAGAAGGAGACATTCACTGTTGCACCCATATTGTTAACTTTTGAACTGTGGTGCTCAAAAAGAAAATGCATGTTTAGCTAGAATTTGTATTATTTAAATCAGTGAAAAGAGCCTGGCTAGGAGCCCCTGGATATCCTGGTTTTAGTGGCTATGCAGAGTCCAATTTATAAGATGCAATTGGAAAAACAGGACAGAAATACAGATAGTAACATTTAAATGCTATGGGTTTGTTATTTTTTTAAATAAGTCATTGAAGAATATGTGCAAATCAGAATTCTGAAAATTATTCTCCAAAGATGGATGGGTGACAGAGCAAGACTGTTGAGCTCAACAAGACACTAGCTAATAGCATTCAAGTGGAGTCCAGCGGGGACCAGTTCTGGGTCTGGTTCTGTTCAATAATATCTTCATCAATGATTTGGATAATGGCAGAGTACAGTGCACTTATAAAGTTGCGAACAATACCAAGCCGGAAGGGGTTGCAAGTCCTTTGGAAGATGGGATTAAAATTCAAAATGATCTGGAGAAACTGGAAAAATGGTCTGAAGTTAATAGGATGAAACACAATAAGAACAAATGCAGAGTATTCCACTTAAGAAGGAACAATCAGTTGACACACAAAACAGGAAACAACTGCCTAGGAAGGAGTACTGCCTACTGTGGAAAGAGATCTGGGGGTCAGAGTGTATCATAAGCTAAATATGAGTTAATGTAATGCAAAAAAAAATCAAACATCATTCTGAGATGCATTAGCAGGAATACTGTAAGCAAGACGAGAAGTAAATCTTCCACTCTACTCTGTGCTGATTAGGCCTCAACTGAGTAATGTGTCTAATTCTGGGTGCCACATTTCAGGAAAGTGTGGACAAAATTGGAGAAAATCCAGAGGAGAGCAATAAAAATGATTCAAAGTCTAGAAAACATGACCTATGAGGGAAGATTGAAATTATTGGAGAAGAGAAGATTGAGGAGGACGTGATAACAGTTTTCAAGTTGATAAAAGGTTGTTACAAGGAAATCCGAGAAAAAATGTTCTCTTTAACCTCTGAGGATAGGACCAGAAGCAATGAGGTTAAGTAGCAACAAGGGCAGTTTAGGTTGGACATTAGGAAAAACTTCCTGTCTGAGTGGTAAATCACTGGAATGAATTGCCTAGGGAGGCTGCCGAGATTTTAAAGAGCCCATAGGCAAACACCTGTCAGGGATGGTCTAGATCAGCGGTTCTTAAACTTCCTGAGACCACGACCCTTTTTTCTTCTCCGGCAGCGTGGCGTGACCCTTCTATGCCCGCTGAAAAGCCGCCAAATTGATTAGTTCCGCATTCGGCGGCTATTTTCGGCTGACATGCCGAGCGCTCGGTATGTCCACTGAAAAGCCACCAAATGCAGAACTAATCAATTCGGCAGCTTTTCGGTGGCGGCAGGAGCTCGCGACCCACCCTGGGAGCGCTTGGCGACCTCCCAGGGGGTCGTGACCCCCCCGTTTGAGAAACCCCAGTCTAGATAACACTTAGTTGAGCCTTGAGAGCAGAGGACTGCACAAGATGACCTCTCAAGGCCCTTTCCAGTCTTACAATTCTAGGACTGTTCACCCATCTAGTAGATTAGGGAGCTGGAGATTTAAATTCATGAAGTCAATGGGACTTCTTAAAGGTCAGCATGTACTTATGTCTCTCAACTCTTTGTGACACTTTGAAATTAACCTTGACCTTTAGAAGAAAGCAAGTGAAACATTTGGAAAAAACTGTGGAAAGCCAGCAATGCAGGGGTTCTGCTTCGTTGAGAGTGTGGGGCTCTGAAATGGCCATATAAGGTGATCTACACCCTATGTACATGGTGGAATTGGGCTCTGCACTGGTCCTGCAGGGCCCACTATGGAACAGGGGTTGGGAACAGACCAGGGATGTGACCACTGGGTCGGTGCTTAAATGAACATTAATCGTTCATGAATTCTCAACTGGGTGGTTGCAAACAGGTGTCACACTACTCTTCACACATTGCTAAATGGGAGGTTGAACCTGACTAGGTGGGAGGGGAGAACTGGTGTATGGAAAGAGTTTAGAACCACACTGGCCTAGTCAGCTTTGAAAATGTATTTTAAACATGTACATTGTAATGCTCATTTCAGCACATTCTGAGCCGACTGACTCTTCTGAGCAGAGCTTTCAGTTAAAGATAGTGAAGTGGGTACTAAAAATTGATATGAAAAACAATCTCTCACTTGAACCTCTTCTGTTTCCATGACTGGAAATGGGTTCAACACTTGAAGTTTGAATGCAAATGCTGATCCAACGTTAAGGATCCAGGATATTTGATCAGGCACATCCCTATGCATGACTCACTATCCTGTTGATTTATTATAATCTTATATTTGTTTTCAATTCTGTTATTCTCTTTTCTTATTACTATCACCGTTGTCATTACAGTTTGCTCCTGGGTACCATGTTATTTGTCACATATACCATCTGGCATGGCAAAGCAATCCACATACACGGAGTGTTATGAGTGATTACATTTTCTAATGTGAAGCCAAGAATAATTCTGATCCAGCTACAATAAATTAATCCCCAAAGAGGGGTCCTACATCTTGAAGTGTAACATATCAAAGGTGATTACATTGCTGGTAGAACTAGGACATTTGAAAAACTAGCTCACCCATAAAATGTGAGACGCAGGAAACCAATCCTTTTGCCAAGTTTAACCAACTCTCCCTGTCTAGTGGCAGCTCCTGTTAACAGCACAATTCCTACTTTTTTAAGGGTGGAAAGCCACTTGTAGGCACTTTCATCACTGTGTAAGATTTCTTCAAAAGACATATTTGGGAGCTGCAGCTCTGAGCCCCAATATTTACATTCTGTAAGACAAAAATATTGAAGCAAACTTTTAGTTATTATCTTTATTATTTCTTATTTGTAACACTAGTTATTTCCATGGTCAAGGTTAGGACATATTCACAATATTAAACTATTTTAAAGTAATGCTTTGCTTTTGTTTGTTTCTGAATACGGCCCTAGACCTGCAGTTAGATTTGCATGACAGGACCCATGTGGAGCTTTTGGTTTGTACATATCACAAATAAACACTTTTCTAGAATACATCAAACAAACAAGTAAATGACATTTTATACCATGTATACCCTGAAAGGAATATTATATTGATAAACATACAGCAGAGTGCCTCTCTCTCTGAATATATGGACTAAAAGAGTGAAAACTGTCAATGCTCAGTTTCTTTAATGTTTTCTTTCATGCTATGCTGTTATTTTTATTCTTTGTTTGTATTAGAGTAGCACCTAAAGACCCCAGTCAGGACTGATGTCCCATTGTGATTGGTACTTTAGGGACGAGTAAAAGAGAATCCCTTCCTTGGAGAACTAACAATCTACATACCAAGATAGGCCCATGAATGTGTTAATGTATGATTTTACCAAGAATGTGTTAATGTATGATTTTAAAAACAGAATAATTAAAATGTTTTGGTCTAAAACACATCAACAAAAAAGAAGAAAATTCACTCAACATATAAAAGCTATAAAAGCTACACTTCCCAGTTCGAGTTAAAATCAACAATACAGAATGCTTTGTAGTATGTAGTTACAGGACAAACACTACTTTGCTTTCAGTGTCTTTTCCTATGTGTATTTATTGTGGACATTTAACACAGATGTTATTTTGGTAATTTAGGCCCAAGAGGTTAAGAAACCTTAACATAATTAGAATATGGAGAATGCCCCATACTTAGCAATGATTCAATGAAGAAAAAGAATTTACGTTTTGGCCACTGTCATCAAAAATGATTTCTAAAAGATGTTAGTTCATGTTGGGCCTATATTTAAATTAATTAATTAAATAAATAAATAAAGCCATCTTGTATATGTAATACTTTTATCTAAAAGGATTGTTTTTTCTAGCAAACAATAGAAAAACTAAATTCTGAAATGTAATTAAGTACTGATAACACCTTTAAACATTATTTTAATATTGTGCATTCCTGGTTTTTAAAAGTTTTCAGCAAGGGGGTTTTACCTATCATAACTTCATTTTCTAGTGCTTAACTTTGTACTTGTACTTTACTTTTACTTGTAGTTAAAATACCGTACCTAAATAAAATAAAATAAAATAAAATTAAAATAAAAATGGGGTGATCTCGCCTGCTAGAAATGTTTGGATTTTTAACCATCACTTCTCATGTAGAGCAAGCAGTGACTACAATTTATCTGAGGCCTTGTAGTTATTCCTCCTTTAAATATGAGGGCAAAAGGAACCGATTGATTTCAATGAGCTTTGGTTCTAGTTGCAGCATAGGCATTGACACCGTGGGTGCTCCGGGGAAAAATGAATGGGTGCTCTGCACCCACCGGCAGCCAAGCTCCCATCACCCCCACTGTCCCTCCTCCCCGACCCAAGCATGTTGCATCCCCACTCCTCCACCTACTTCTTACAGCGCTTTCCACCACCACACAGCCGTCCAAACAGACTTTCCAGGAGGGAGGGGGAAGGAGCGGGGACACAGCACGCTCAGGGGAGTAGGCGGAGATGAGGTGGTGCAGCGGCGGAGACTTGGGGTGGAATGGGGACAGGGAGAGGGCAGTGCGAGGATAGGGCCAGTGTGGGGTCAAGCACCCACCAGGAACAATGGAAGTCGGCACCTATGCATTGCAGTATCTCAGATAACTCACTGTAGTAACGGATGCTAAACACTGACTTTTTAATAGTGTTAAAAACTAATGAGTAAAGTCTGTAGTTTTCCAAGTTACCTGCTTGGACCAGGATCCCCATTCACATACAACACTCTCTGTGACATTCTCTTCTGGTGTTATCTGGACTGGTGATCTGCTTGGCCACTCCAATCCTTGACTCTGGGAGCCAGCCTTATCCTGCTCTGCTGTGAGAGGAACCAAATCACACTAGCCAGTATCTCCAGTCCCAGACATAACCCTAGGAACCTCCGTCTTGCAGTGTCCAGAATACCAACTAGACGCTGCAAACTTATATCAGTTTGTCAATTTGACAGACATTGATATGTACCAGGCTTGTTATTCTAAAGAGAGTCTCTGACACACTTCAAACCAAACACACTGCTTCAGGTAGAATAAACAAACAGATTAACTACAGTAGACTCTTGATTATCCAGGATTGGGTTAACCAGGATGTGGATTAACCAGGATGTCAAAAAAACTATGCGTAACTTGCAGAGCTGGCTCTGGCCTTGTTGCCACCCCATGAACACACACAAAAAAACACCCCATCAGGGCACAGGGCAGCCAGTGAACCAACACCCTCTCCCCTCGGCGCAGGGTGGCTGGTGAACCAACCACCCCTCCCCATATTTCCTATGGATGGTGATTATCCAGGATTTTATTAACCAGGATTAATTTTTTTCCCTATCATCTGGGATAATCGAGAGTCTACTGTATAAAGATAGATTTTAAGTGATTAAAAGTCAAAGCATAACAAGTCAGAGTGGTTACCAAAATAAAAGAAAATATACCGGTAAGCATTCAGTCTAAACGCTCAACCCTACTAGACTGGGCAGCAGTTTAGATTAAGTAGTTTTTCTCACCCCACTGGATATTGCCATCCTTAATATACAGGTTTGTTCCTTAAACCTGAGCCAATCTCCTGTGGTGGAGTCTTGTCTTCTCAGTGTCCTGGTAGCTTGTTGCAAAGATGGGGCAGGAGAAAGGCCCAGTATGTGTCCACTCTGCCTGTTTTATACTCTCAGTCCATGTGCTTGGGGAGTACAAGTCTCAGGCATTGCTGAGTCTCTCTAAGCAATTCCCTGGTGTGGCCTCATGAAGGTGAGTCACTGAATTGTAACTCCCATGCTGGACAATGGCTGCTGATGGGTTGTTTGACACCCCGCCCAGAAATTGGTTACTTTCCTTGATGTTACCTCTGGGTAGCTAATATCTGGCTGATTCCCCAATTTACAACATGTTTTAGTGACACCATACAACACAAGTCTCATAACTTCATACGCATAATGATACCTTACAAGGCATTCTTTATATGTAAGATCATGATTATATGAAAATGAGGAATACGGGGGTTACATTACGCTTCCGCAAGGTGTAGAATGACACACTCCCCTTTCTCTTTGTTGCCTCCTTTCTCTTTTAAATACTTCATGGATTTTTAATGGAGAAATTAAACCAGCCTCTGATTTGTAACCAAATTGCTGTAAACGAAATTTCTGCGAACTCTTCACAGCATCCACCCTGGTGCATGCAATCACTTTCCAGTTATGTGGAGGCATACAAGTGAGGGTAATGGCATACACTAAGAGGAGACTGTGGATTCCTCTCTAGCCACAAGACTGGAGAAAATGTATGTATATTTTACTAATAAATGTACAAATACATTATTAATATAGCACTATAAATGTACCATGCATTTTACAAACACAGAGAAAGACATGTTCCTTGCCTCAAAGAGCTTTTATTCAAGAGCCAAATTGTGGAGGTCCCCCCTTGGGCAGAGAACACAGGGAGTTGTTTCCCCTCTGTCTCCAAGCAGAAGGCATGACTGTTGAAGAATGTGCTCCTGAGTGGGAGACTACAGTTGACTGCAGCACTGTGCACTCCCAAAGTAACATGATCAGGTGAGCTGGTGGGAGGGGGCCTGGGCAATGCTTTTTTCAAGGCAGAGCACAGGCCACTTCTGAGTGTGCCCCCATAAACATTCTGCAGAATGTCTCCAGTCATTACCACTCAGGAACTCTGTCTCTGGTGGATTAAAGATTAAATGAGCTCTGATCTAACTTAACTGCCCCCCGCCCCAAGAAAAACAGAAGGCCCACAACAACAAATCAGAGCCCCGCCCCCCCCCCAAACCCTGCTTGTTTCATATGCATTTCTATTTTATTCAGATAAATAAACTTTCTATAATCTGAAAATCACCTCACCACAGTACAAACATAGAAAACAGGCACAGCTTCACTTCCTTCCTGGTGCAAGCCCAAGCACAACGCAATCTTTGGTGCTGAGGGAGGGCAGCTACTTTGCATCAACGAGACTGGAGGGCGTGGGAGGGGGCACATGCTGAAAAACACTGGCTCAGCAGCTCTGAGGGCCACTGTGCCTGGACACTTTGCTTGCCTGGGTTGGTCAGACTCTGCATCATGTCCATCCAAGAGCTGTGGCTTAAAGACACACTCGGTCCTTGCATATTTATACAGGGTATAAAACACGAGAGAGGGATTCTGTTTGGCTCTGCACATAGAACTCAGATGTACCGGTCATCGATATTATCCCAGTAGCGCAGGGCCACACACACAGGCACTCTGAAGTCTAAGAGGAAGATTTTGCATAAGCAGAGAGAGCAGGATAATCATATCATCTGTGTGTTATACTATTCCATATTTCAGAGGAAAGTAAGCTCATAACGTCCCAATTTTTAAAAGCGATACGGAGGCTTTACTCATCCAATGGGACAAATATGACCAAATGCTATGTACCTCCAAAAATTAAGGGTTATTTGCTCCTATGCTTTCATATAGGGTATGTCTTCACTACAGGACTAGGTCGATTTCCCTTAATTCGATTTTCTAAACTCGAGTTTAGAAAATCGAATCAGTGTGTCCCCACCAGGACAGCAGGTCGACAGTGGTCGACACTGTCTGTCCTAGAACTTTTGCAGGGGTCGACATAGCCTGCATTGCACTGTGGGTAGGTAGCCCACAGTGCAATGCGTGCTGGACCCCCCCCCCCAAGCCGCCCCCCCCCCGCCGTACCCACCCGCCCGACGGGTGGGGGGGAGCCAGCGCGGGGCTGCTTGGGCGATCTGCTCAGCTGCCTGGTGAAATTGACCAGACAGCTGAGCCAATCGCCCAAGCAGCCCTGCGGGGGCTCCCCCCCCAGCAGCCCCGCAGACCCCCCTCCCACCCGAACAGCCCCCCCCGAACAACCCCCCCCGCCCGAGGGGGGTGGGAGCCGGCGCAGGGCTGCTTGGGCGATCTGCTCAGCTGCCTGGTGAAATTGACCAGACAGCTGAGCCAATCGCCCAAGCAGCCCCGCGCAGGCTCCCCCCCCAGCCAGCAGCCCCGCGGACCCCCCCCCCGCCCGCCTGTACAGCCCCCCCCGCCAGACCCCCCCCGCCCCGAGGGGGGGGAGCCCACGCAGGGCTGCTTGGGCGATCGGCTCAGCTGTCTGGTCAATTTCACCTGAAATTGAACAGGCAGCTGAGCGGATCGCCCAAGCAGCCCCGCTCCTGCTCCCCCCCCCCGCCTGCCCGAACAGCCCCCCCCCGCCTGCCCGAACAGCCCCCCCCCCCCCGAACAACCCCCCCCTCGGGGGGCTGCTCGGAGGTCGGGAGGCTTAACTTCAGATGCCTCTTCACTACTCACAGTAGACACAGAGAAGTCGATTTTAGCCTTACTTCTCTCGTCAGGCAGGAGTTACAAATTCGATTTTGAGGGCCCTTTAAATCGACTTTAAGGGCATGTATGTGAAGACAGGTACACGTTTAATTCGACCTAACCTCGTTAAGGTCGAATTAAAATGGTAGTGAAGACATGCCCATAGTTTCAGCTGCCCAAATGTTCCTAAATCTAGCCTGGGTATTCTAAGGATGCCTTAAGCCTACAGGCTGAGCCAGCAGCTCGGTAATGGCTGTTGATTTTCATTTTTAACAATATTGTTTTCTTTACCCCTTACTGAGTCTTAAAGCAACCACATTTTATTTGAGTTGGAGAGTTCTGGAACAGATAAGCTTCCTAATATAGAAAGAGTGAGAGAGAGATATGGGTCCCAGGGGAATGCTGCATCCAAAATGAATTAAAAGTAAATTAGTGGACTGTAACTAGAAGAAAACGCTATTGGGCTCTTCATTGGGTTCTTTCTTTACTTCGGGTTTCCCTGAGGCAGAATGTTTTCTGCATTCAGACAATATGTTCTGATGCCAGTTCAGAAAAAAAAAAAAGTTTTACAAAAAAAGTCAGACAAATTTATAGTTGGAAAAGAAAGTACAAATTATATATATACAATCCTTGAGCATGCTGCAGCCTTTTCCAACTCCCACACATTGTAGCCATCTCAGTTTGTGGACTGGCATGCAGATGTGAATCTGATATGGCCATACCACCAACCAGCCCCTTTTGGGGTGATACGACTCCCAGAGCCCTCCAAGGGAGCAGTCTCTGTGTTCCCCTAAGTGCAGGAACCATTTCTGTGGCAGGACGTTACACAAGGTTTGGAAAGGAGGTGACCACATGCACTCCTCTCTTGCGCCTGCCTTTCCTACACACACTGATTCACAAATGAACATGTAAAGCAGAACAACTGAACTAGAGCAGACAGTGGCCTTGTGTGGCTGCAGAAGTACTCCCAGTCAGACAGCGCTGAGTAAAAGAATGCAGCTGCTCTTTGTTTCTTGCGACCCATGAAAGGAGATTATTACATATGCTGAGGGAAAACCTTTCCAATTATTTATGTATGAATTAAGTTAATTTCGAAAGTAACCCTTGGGAACCTTCCCAAGAATTTCGTTCTGTGATGAGTGAGTTTATAACACTGCCCGTTGTAAGAAACTGAATCTAAAATAGCCCCAGGTCTTTCATTACATAACATCCACCGCAGAGTACAGAAGGGAATGATACGGGTGATGCTTTCCTAGTTACCGGAGACCTCATTTTATTCAGCTGAGCAGGGGGAATAAAAAGGAGCCAAGCTCCTCTCCCCTCCCCCCTTCTGTTCTAAATGCGTCCTGTGGAGGGGACTAATACCTTCCCCTTTCATGAAGGAGAGAGGAGATTGACACACGCAGCTGGTCTCTTCTGTGCATGGAATGTGCAGCAAGGTGTTGATCCTACTCAAAGAAAGGACAATTTGACTTAATAAATGTTTCATGTGTCTTATTTCTTACATCTTTACCACAAAAACAGTCATGCAGGAAATGTTATCTTAATTAGCCAAATTGCCAGGCTGAAGTCATTTAGGTTATTCTGTTGTTAAGCCATGTAATATCATGTGTTCCTGATTTTGTCAGCTGAGAGGTTGACTGGATTTTTTGATGAGTTACTTGACATGCACATTTTCTACAAACAAAAATGTTTATGGTCTCCTAATAGATAGGTTCAGCAAACCTGGGTTCTGCTCAGAAATCTACTACTCACACAGTAATTAAACAAATCACGTAATCTCTCTGTGCCTTAATGTCCGCCTCAATGTCAAACTTATATGCTCCATCCTAAAAACAACAGGAAATAGCCGGGAACACTTTTGCAATCTCTCTCTCTCAAGGGAATTCCCAGGTTACCCTATGTTCCTGACCAAGAAGATGTTCCTCAATCTTAGGAAGTGGGAGATCAGCCATTGGGGGCTGTCTACAGCCTCTATAAACTACAAGCCATACAGCAATGCGCCTTAACTCTGTCCCAAACTAGTCACAATGTGGAAAGCCACAGTAGCCCGACAAGGAGGCCTCCGAAAGGAGATGAAGGACCCAGGTAATAGCAGAAAGCTCACCAAGAGAATATAGGATAGAATATATCTTCAGATCTGAGCCTCAAGCAGTTTTTGCATTTGGACCCCCTATAACAATTTCCCAACAACAGTCTACAAGTTCTTATCTAAATTCAGCAGTGTAGATTGGACAGCATTGGCAGTAAACTGTGGGCTGTGACTGAGCAGTACTTTATTATATATCTCTACATATTCCATAGATCTCTTGTGAGCCCCATGTCTGATCTAGTCCTTCTGAAAGCTTATTCAACCTTTATTGGGCTGTGGAAGCAATCTTGTCTAATGGTTGATCATTGAGGCCCCGTTCCCAATCTTAAACTATATCAATAGTTCAATCTGATGTGGAATAGTCATTTGAGCTTGAAAGAAAACACTCTGGACAAAAACTCTAGGCAATTATGTACATAACAAATCACCAATTTACTTGTTCCAGCACTTACAATCAATGGAATATATTAATAAATGTAGATGAAGTACTAGTACTGGTTTGAAGATTTCCAAGCCTAAATTAGGTTTGGCACTTTGTTAATATAACTAGAGAGACACTCCATTAATATCAGCAAGATGAGGTTCCAGTTTCATAGGATTTAAAGGGAGACCATCAACTGAAAATCTAGTCACTTAAAAAAAAAAAAGGGGGGGGGGGGTTAAAAGTAGCTTACTATCCCTGACCTATATCCCTTTGCACTTGCCTATATCCCTTTGGGATTTGTATAACTTTAAGTAGGGAGAATAGGGTTTTCAATAACCTCTCACTATATTAGACTTGGTTGGATAGGAACCAAGGGCTGGAATGCTTAAAAGGAGTTATGTTTTGGCATCTTGTAACCAGTGTGGTAGTACAGAAGTTCTTTTGTTCCTGGCTTGGTGAGTCTAATTATAGAATGAATCACCAGGTTGGGGGATTGTTTGCCCTATTTCTTGCAGTCTGCCCTGAAGGTGGCATTCTCTGGGTGTCCCACCCTGCCACTTGGTCACAGAGGCACAATCTGTTCCCAAACTGCCCACTGTGCAGGGGGACGCCACATACTGATGTCTGCTCCCTTCACGCTGTGAGCTAGTGTGGAATGGGAAACCAAGACTGTACCTCTTCCTGAACCCTTTAGCGGTGGTATTCATTACATTTACTGAGAGATAATTTCACTCATTCATCTGCTAGCAATAGAATTGTTTTAACTTACTCTTGAAGAGCTCTATTTGTGTCTTCCTTCTGTTTGTATATGCTCAGTAGAGATTTATTAGAGTTTGGTGGCTAAATTCTCCAAGGGGTCTGACTGTACTGAGCATGCTCCAGCCATAGGATTCAGGGGCTGAACAAAACTTTTCCTCTTATCTACATTAGTGTAAAGTCAGGAGTAACTCCAGTGAAATAAATGAAGTTACAATAGTGTAAAATTAGCGAAGTCAGAGGAGAATCAGGTTCACACATACTGATATGAGTGTATGCACAGATATCGATATATCCTCTTGAACATTTATTTGCTTGGGAGTCTGGAATGTATCAAACTTCTAAGAGTTAAAAGTAAACAACAAAAGAATTACCACTGGCCTTATCTTCAGCTGATATAAATGTGCACAGCTTTACTGCCTTTAATAGAGCTAAGTTGATTTACTCCAGTCGAGGATCAGCTCAAAATTTATACTTGTTGGTCCATATTTAATTTTGTAATACTGAAATGACTCACACCAGCAAGCTGCTATAACCATTACTGTTGTCACTTTCTACACACTTACTGTGCTCTGCCACATGGCACAGCAAGGGGAAGAATCTCTTTGGGACCCATCTGTTCAAAATTGCTCCACTTAAGATTTATAGAGCCATTTTCATCATCCCATTAATTCTCTCAGATAAAAAGCACTGTTGTAGCTGTTCTACTGCATGCACTAACAACTTGTAAGCAACAAATGCTGGGATTTTATCTGCATTATAACATAATTATCCCTTTGCCAAGATTACTTTGTTAAAATAATCAAGAGTTGTTTATATTTAAGCTTATCCCACAAGGGCCAGTTCTACTAGACAAAACTGAAATGGATATCACTTAGGTTTTAATGGCTACAGATAGAAGGCTTCAGTGCATTCAGCCAAGAACTCAAGGGAATGGTAATGCAAAGAGAAAGTGAAAAGACAGGAAATTAATCATGGAACCCAAAACACAGTTTCTCAACAGGCCACTTTCAGGAGTCTGGAAACTGTTGATGTTAAATGTTACAGTGAAACCCCGATTTAACGGACCCCGATTTAACGGACTTCGGATGCAACGGACAAAATTTAGGAGCAAGTCTGATGCATCCAAAATCCGTTAAATCGGGGGCTGGCTGCCGGCTCCCGGATGCCGCGGGGGTCGAGGCAGCGGGCGGGTTGCCTGCCGGCTCCCCGCTGCCAGCCCGCTGGGGTCCCGGCTGCTGGGACCCGGGCGGGAGCCGTCAGCCAGCCCGCCCGGGTCCCAGCAGCCGGGACCCGGGCGGGCAGGCTGCTAGCTGCCGCCGGGGTCCCAGCAGCAGGGAGCCGGGCGGGCGGGTTGACGGCTCCCGCCCGGGTCCCAGCAGCCAGGGTCGCAGGCGGGCGGGCTGCTGGCTGCCGCCGGGCGGGCTGACTCCCGGCTCCCGGCCGTGATAAGTAAAACCTCCATATAATGGACTAATTCAGGCGAGGGGGTGTCCATTGTCAGCCGAAAGTCCGTTATTTAATAATTTTAAAAAAATTATTAAATAACGGACTTTCGGCTTTAACGGACGCCCCCTTGCCCGAATTAGTCCGTTATATCGAGGTTTCACTGTACTTTAATTTAGGAGTTTGCCTGTGCTATCGGTATATGCAAGCCTAACTGCAGAATTATGGGGCAGACTTCATTTTATACTATAGCCAGTAACTATAAAGCAGGCACAATTACCAAAAAAAAAAAAGTTTTCAAATATTATACACACTGCTTAAAATCCTGGACCCATTTTAGTTTGGTTTTTAAATGTTATGTTTAAAATCTGGTGCAAGTGTACTGTGACAAGGTGGCTCCTCGGCTCCCCTGACTCGAGTCCTTTGGGGTTCTGGCACAGCACGGGCGCCCTGACCAGGCTGAAGCAGACCCCGTCTTTCTGCTGCTCCTTAGCAGCCCACTCCCTGTCTCTCTCTCTCAGGTCCAGGCTCCTGCAGGCTAGGAAAGCTAGGTTCCCCCTGGGAGGGACCCTTTGTTCTCTTCCCCTGCTTGCCAGCAGCCTCTCCATCCCTGCTTCCCTCAACTTACTCTGCACACTCCTCTGCTTTCACCAAATTCACTCCTCTAACTCCTACTGCCTCCAACTCACTCCTCAAACTCCCACACCCTTCTCTGGGGAGGAGTCTCTTTAAAGGGCTCTGGCAGCCTCCTTAACCGGTCTCAGCTGGCCCTGCTTCTGCCTGTGGCAGCCTTGCTCAGCTGGACCTAATTTAACTTGCAGTTACCCCTCTCTCCACACCCTTCTTTGGCAGTCTCTAGCCCTGGGTTTACCACAGTACCTTACAGAATGCTGCAATACACATTTAATACAATGCTTTTATTGTAATAAATTATTTTTGTAACTATCTCCATTCACATTAAATTGCAATCATTATTGTTTTACTAGTGTAAATAAACTAAGGGGTCAAGATTTTACATGCACAGCAGCTATCTGCCTTTCTAGAAAGCAGCAAATAGGTTTTCTTCCTCCCTTTTACGTATTCTGTCATGAGAGTGAGAGAGAGTGTGTTCCGTTTTTTGGGTTGTTATTAAGGTTGCCCAATAAACCATTTGGGCTGATTTTTTTCATGCTGAAGCTGGTACTTGGAGCGAATTGAAGAAATGGTTGGTTGGAGGGGACTAAGAGTTGAGGGATGACAACATTGAAATCGGACAAGGAGCTAGCAGGGGACACTGTCACTGGCTGGGCAAGGAAACTCGGAGTAGGAATAGATCGGCCAGAAAAAGGTATTGGGGTGGAAGACACAGATCTAAGAAGGAGCAGAAACTTTGGGAGTCTCCTATCATTACACACTGCTGTTAGACACCTTCTCTTGTGACTGGATCGGTTACCGATAGCTACGCCAAGCCAGACTGAAGTTGGTGTGGCTCCATACAAGTATTATGATTAATCTGATTGAATAATTGGGACCCAAGCAGGGGTGAAAGTAACCTAAAGCACTTATTGGTACTCCGGAGTCCTGCGGAAGAGGCGGGGCCTTTAATTCCGCAGGTGCTTTAAATGAGGATTTAAAGGGCCGGGGGCTGGAGCTGTGGTAGCAGCAGCTGGGATCCCCAGGCTATTTAAATCACCACCTGAGCCCTGCTGCCGGAGCCCTGGGGAGGCAGGGAGCGCTGGCGGGACTTGGGTGGCAGCGGAGCTCTGGGGAGGCAGGGAGTGCTGGCGGGACTTGGGTGGCAGCAGATCTCTGGGGAGGCGGTGGCAAGGCTCTGGTGGCAATTTAAAGGGCCCTAGGCTCTGGCCGCTGCTCGGAGCCCCGGGCCCTTTAAATTGCTACCTGGGGAAGCTGATCTGCCCTGGTATGGTGCACTGGCTCTTGCTGGTATGCCATTCCAGGGTATACCGGCTTATTTTCACCTCTGGACCCAGATAATGCAATCCATACAGCAATGAACACCTCAAGCTTAGAATATGGTTTGTGGAAAGAGGATGAGGAGAAACTATTGGTGTGGTGTCTACTTTCTGCAATAAAATACATTATTATATGAGCAAGGAAATCTCCATATCTACATATGCTCAGTAGTTAATACAGATGCTGTAAGAGAATCATATACATGCTATTCAGGGGAAAAATGAAGTTGTTTTCTGAGCTACCTAACTTGCAAGTGACTGGAGAAGAACCTATTAAATACATGAATCATCTGGAATCATAGAGTCAAATATGGGATTTCCTTGCAACTTCCTCTGATCAATCTCTTATCGACCACTAGATGGACCATTGGCCTGGCTGAGTATGGCAGTTCTTACATCATTAATACTATAATTCCTGCATGGCCAACCTGAGCCTGAGAAGGAGCCAGAATTTACCAATGTACTTTGCCAAAGAGCCCTCACCTCACTCACTGGCAGCCCCATCGACAAGCACCTCCGCCCCCCCCCCCCCCGGCACCTTCCGATCAGCTGTTTTATGGCGTGCAGGAGGCTTTGCGGGGAAGAGGGGGAGGAGCGAGGGCACTGCAGGCTCAGGGGAGGGGGCAGGAAGTGGTAGAGTGGGGGCAGAGCCTGTGGCAGAGCCAGGGGTTGAGCAGTGAGCACTTCCCATCACACTGGAAAGCTGGCGCCGGTAGTTCCAACCCTGGAGTCGGTGCCTATACAAGGAGCCGCATATTAACTTCTGAAGAGCCACATGTGGCTCAGGAGCCACGGACTGGCCACCCATGTTCTAATTGATTTTGTATTATTCTAAATGGTTAAAAAGATGGAACTGGGAATAATATTTATTTCCTATATATAATACAATAGTAAAATGTCATTATTTATAGAATAAGAGCCAATAAGCATTATTTAGATATTTTTTAAATTATGCTCGACAACATTCTGTTAATTTTACTCACATACGTAGTCTCACTGAAGTCAATGTGACTACTTGCAAGAGAACTGCAGTCAGGATTTCATCCCCTAGCTTATTTCAATGCATAATCACCGAATGTAGGGGCAGATCTTGAGCTGGCATAATTTGCCTTGGTGCTATTGATTTCAAAAGTGATGACCCTATGACAATTTATACAAGCTGGGGAGCGGGCCCTTGGTTCTTAGAAAGTTCACATATTGGTTTTTTTAGTACTAAATATTTTCCACATTAATTTTCATAATAACCAGGACATATGTTCTGATCTGGACCTTGGTTTTTTTAAGCAATGACTGTGACTAATACTGACAACTGACCATATGTTTTCTATTTCAGGGGACATCTGCAGAAAGACCATACCGTACATAAATGGACTTTAGGGGAAAACTTCTTTTCATTTGTACAAGACAGACGTTCTTCAGAGGAAGGATGTACTCCCCAAATACAAGACTATATTCCTCCTCATTCTTTTCACAGGAGTTTTATTTGTAATGCCTTGTCAGTTTGCTTTTAGACTGATGATTTGCACACACCCCTGCCAAATCCAAGATGATGCCCATGACATTTTGATCATCATTATTTTGCTGTTGCTTCCATTCTGTTTTTAACTAAAGAATACATTAAAATGAGGAAACAGTGGAGAAATGTGGTATCTTAAATGCTCAAATCATGGGGATCCTTTCATCACTCTCCTTAATGGGAGGATGGGAGGGGAAGCTTTCACTCCCCTTTCCATATGGGAAACAATGCTATTTCAAATACAGAGCATTCCTGATTAACAAAGAAAAGCTAAGAAATTCAGAACTAAGGCTACATCTCTAATCTTAACTCCCATGTCTGCACTTAGTATCATTAATAGGGTGACCAGACATCCCAATATTTAACTCTTTGTACTATGTCCAGGCCGATGTACGATCAGGGTGCCATTTGTCCCGATAGTGTAGTTTCTTGCCAGGCGTGCACTGGTGCAGGGCTGGCAGGCTCCTTACCCAGCTCTGCGCAGCTCCCTGGAAGTGGTGACAGCTTCCTCTGGGTCTTAGGCACAGGGACAGTCAGGGAGTTCTGCGTGCTGCCCCCACCATGAGCACCTGCTCCACAGCTCCCATTGGCTAGGAACTACAGCGGCTCCTGTGGGGAATGAGTCAGGGTGCACAGCTGCTGGTTGTGCCTCCACTTAGGACCCAGAGGGAGATGTCATTACTTCCAGAGAGCTGCCTGAGGTAAGCACCACCCAGAGGCTGCACCTCCCATGCCCTCCGAGCCAGCAAGTTAGAACCTAAGGGTTCTCATGTAGCCACTCTATGGTAATGGGAGAGAGCTCTCCGGTTGACAATTAAACCACCCCAATGAGCCGTGGTAGCTACACTGGAGGGAGTGTGTCTTCCGCCATCATAGTACTATCCATACCGGCACGTCTTTCGGTGTAACTTATGTCATTCAGAGGAGTGTTGGTTTTTTTCCCACACTCCTGACAGACATAAGTTATATCAACAAAAGTACTAGTATACACATAACCTTAGTGTATCAGTATCTAAACATCCGTGGCAATTAAGACACTTTTAATGTTAAATGTGTGCTTTAACTGCTTTGCTGAATTAAAGCCCATATAAGAATTAAGAATGAAATTCCAGCAATAACTGATTTCCCTCCCCCCTTTTGATTGTTTGTCAAAGAATATATAATAAAAAATAAAAAGTTAAAAAATGTTTCATGAACTAATAGTTGTGTTTAACTCGCGCATATTTGAACTCAACATTTTATCTAACCTGGGGCTAAATCTGTCTGAATCTAGTGATAAACTATAAAACGTAGACCTTATAGGGGCTGAAAACACAAGTTACATCATTTGCAAAGTCCAACTTTCTGTTCCTTATTCCCTTCAAAGGATGAGTAGAACAACAAATATATTTAGCATCCTTCTCTCACAGATCAAAAAGCCCTTTGCAAACCTTGGCCCTAAGTTTGCAATGAGCTAGCTCTTCATGTGCATACTCCTGTACTGACACTGAGCAGCTTGAAAAATCAGACCAGTGGGTGGAATCCTACCCTGTGCTGTATGGGACAATCTGGAGCGGAAGTGGGTTTAAAAAGACAGGTTTCTCTTTAGTTAGTTAGAAAATGCTGGCAAATAGAACCAACGTGCCTAAATATAGGTGTTGGGTGCTAAAGTCAGGCACTCAAGTTTGAAAATTTTGGTCATATGTGTATGTTGGTGGCAGATATAAACTGCCATGCAGTTAGTAAAAGCTGCACTGAGCTGATGGACTACAGAGTGTAGTTACAACAATTTTCAACATTTGCAACGTTTGCAAATTTCCAACCACAAGTAGCATTTCTGATTCCTCTGGCTTAAGCTACATTAGAGACAGAGTCCAAGAAACACAACACATATATCCTAATATAAGCCATCCACACAGACCATCTTTTATATTCTACCCTTTCTTTCAAAGCAACCATGAGTTTCACTGACAACTTGCTGAATATCTCAAAATATTCACAAAATGAAAAACAGTGCAATTCTGGAGGAGAAAATCTCACGTCATTAAATTCCTTCGCGAGGCCATTCCTGTGCCTTCCACTCACTGCTCTAGTGTGTTTAACTCAATATACGTCCCTTCACCAGTTTGAAATATTTTTACAAAAGTTATTAAAATGCAATTTTTTTCCTTTCCTCCAGAAAAAAGTTGCCTTGGCCTCAAAATTAAAATATCTTTGGACTGCACTGAGTGACCCATCAAGAGTGTCCTGTAAAAGACAAATTTAAGTTGTATACATTGGTGCAAGGATATAATTATGTGAAAAATGATGGAATATTTAAGTAAGATGCTTTTCCTTCTTAATCTTTTTTATAGTCTCATGAATAAAAATTTTCTGAACCGATCTTGTAGCAAATAAAATATTCAGGAACATTAGCATTCCCAGGACTATTTGATAGGTCATCAGTCCTTCCCAATGTCAGAAAATATACGCCTGGATTTTAACCCTAGCTCCAAGCTAAGGAAGTTTGTCCTGGCTCTCCTTTTCCTTTGAGGCAGCCTGAAAATGTATTCCCTTACCTTGCAGCCTCCAACATGATGGGCAACTCTCTTTTAAGGAAGATCTCAGGATACAAAAATGATCGGGGAGAGATCCTGCTAGCAAATGTGATGGGTTCCTAAGCTGCAGATGCACAGAGCCACTGAGTGCACAGGTCCCTAGCCTCTATTGAGCCCCAAGTCCATCTGCAGGATGAATTCCACCCCACAGCTGTGGGGGAAACTCCAGGAGTGGAACCTTGCACATTTTTTCTCCTCTGCAGACTCTCCCATGGGATCTACAGCTGGAGGGGGCATTTTGATCTCATGAGTCCAAATATACAGAGCTCAAAAGGAGAGAAAAACCAAAGCCATTTAAAGCACTTTTACAAATAAGCTGAAAGAGTTCTTCCGTATGCAAAAAATGTCAAGTACTGTATAGCCTCCTGGGAAGCTGGAAAACTGCCCTTTCCAGCACTATTCAACCTCTGTTTCTTAGCACTTATGTAGGGCTCCATCTTCCAAGGGCTGAACAGACCTTAATAAATTGATCTTCACAATACCTCCAGGAGTTAGGTGAAATCTGTGAAGCAGTGGAAAGTGCATAACTCCAAGAAAACTGTAATGCTCTCTGATACTATAAACCCTTTAGTAGAGCTGGAACGCACTCTTATTCTCAACCAAGCACCACTTGTTGATCCTTGAAAATAGTACACTTTCTTTTTACACAGAGTAAATAAGCACTGAAAACTCAGACTTTTTACTGACATATGCACTCTTTAGGTATCAAGAGTCTTTCCATTGACTTCAAAGTGCTGTAGATCAGACCCATAGTTTTCAGTATATATTTCTGATATGAGTGTGAACCACTTTTAGTTAAAGTACATTTGCATTAACAGAAATGAAAGGATTCTCTACTATGGCTTAGACCGTGTATCCTAATGCCTTAGCAGAGGGGACCTTCAGCATATGATTCTTCCCATTCATTCTTGGAAGGCGTTGATCCCCCCCAAACCTGTGCCTTGACCATGGTCTGAGTCCATGCAGAGGGAGGGACAGAGAATAGGAAGGCTGAGGGGAGTAGCGAATGAACTGGGATGAACACACTCATCATTCCACTTTTGCCCCATGGAGCTGAAGGTACAACCTGGCTGCACTATCTTTTCAGCAGAACTCCCTTTTCCTGCCCCTTGCAGCCTCTTCTGAAGTCCCAGGAACCAGCACAGCCAGAGGAATTGCAATTAGAGTGGTTCCAGTGGGAGCAGGGGAGGAATGGAGACAAACGGGGAAGAAATTATCTTTGTGGAGGTTTCCATCTCAGCTCCCACAGCTGGGGGCAATACGGGCCCATAGCTTCACATTTAGTCCTATTTGTTGCACTATAAACTCTTCATTTTGGAAGGGATTGTGGGGGTGCAGGGTATCTAGTTTTAAATACATTTTCCAAATTATAAAATCGAAAAGAAGCTGTGCTTCTAAAATACTTAAAATCTTCCATCTAATTTTTTTAATGACTGCATAATAAAATGTATTGTAAAATTCTACGGCACATGAAACATATTCTTTTCCCATATGCAGAACAACAGGGAACATTATCCTTCTTTTATCCAAGAAAATCTACAGCTTGAGAATCTATTAAAAAGCTGTTCTAAACAGCGATTGTGTTCTCTGCCAATGTTTCCTGGTGGTACCCAGTCCCACTCACATTATTCATTATTCTATCATGTCAGCATTGCACATTCTTTCCACTATTTAAGTATAGTCAATAGAATTTCCATTTTGTTACCATAGGACAGGATTCAAGGGTACAAGTTATAAAAAGCTGAGCAGTTAAGAAATGTTCAAGATGAACAATCAGCACTTTGGCAGTCTTCATCCTCACTTTCATGGCAGAGCTGAAGTTGCTCCACTGAAAACTGTTTATTTTTCAAAACCTTTACAGGAAAACTTAATAGCTGAGCATTACACAAGGAATGAAATGCAAGTTCAGTGGAGCTCATTCATGACTTTCAAACCCAATTATGGTATGGCTGATACAAAACAGACTTATGTGCTTAAAAAAACCTGGAGGACTGCATAGCTCATGGGCTTATTAATGAACTAAAGAGCCAGCCTTTGCTAGGTTTTCAGTTCACTGGAAGATAGGAATTGCCAAACTCAACTGATCGGTTGTCTTCTAGTCCAATATCCTGTCCCTGACAGGAATCAACTGTTTCAGCTGAAAGTACAAGAAACCCAAATTCAGCCTACATCCGTAGTAACAGGAAATTACCATCTGATGGCAGTTAGGCAGTTTGTGGGAAATGTACAGGGGATCTCAGGCCTGTTTCTTATGGACAGGCATCCACCATTTCAAATATCACTGAATATTATTTACCATTTGTATGTAATGTAGCACTAGAGCTGTACATGGTGTTTTACAGAGTGCTCTAATTGGCAACCTTAAAGAGGCCATGAAAAGATGCGTCAGTGAGACTGCACTCTCCCCTCCTTCATGTGGCTTGTTTTTGGAATAAAAAATTAATTGCATTTACGGTGGGGAAAAATTAAAAAACTTGCAGACACCTCTTTCACCTCCCCCTCCCACAAAAGGCACAGATGGGAAAATTAGGGCCTTTTAGGTTTGAACAACTGGATGGTAGTCAGTCAGGTTTTCTCTCTGTTTTAGTCACATGCAGTAATTGCTCCTAAATAATAAATAAAAAAGAGGGGATACTGAGTCTGACAAATGTGGCATAGCAATTTCAAAAGGAGAATCCTTGTGAAAATATAGTAAAGACAGAAAACCTGGACATTATGTGAAGTGAAGAGGGTTCAGACACCCCAAGAAAGGAAAGCTCCCCCAGAACCTAATTTACATGAGAGAGAGCAGCACTAGCAACAATGGGGGAGGAGGCGCTTAAACCCTCATAGATGATCAAGGACCACCAGATCCCAGCACAAACAAGCTGGGGCAGGGAGTGGGTCGTAGACACCCTCAGGGGACAGTGACACCCTAGATCACATGAAAGCATTAGGAAGTGGTACTCAGGCACTCCCAGAAAGACAAGATCCCTCCCGTATCTGGTCATATGGGGCCAGGATGGACCCTCAGATACTGGCACACACATGGGGACAGAGAGCATTCAATAAATCAGATGTGTTTGTTCCTCCTCTCTAGGATTTTGACATATTTTTGACATCTAGTTTTTAAAACCAGAAATGTTGTTCTTTACCAACAGCTATAAAAAAAAATAAAAAAAGAGAGAGAGAAATTACCCAATACCAAAAGCAAATAACTACTTGTAAAAGAAATGCCACAACTGCAACAATATCAACAGTAGAGGTTAACCTCTAACTTAAGGCATGATGGTTAGGGATTAGACTAGCTATTGTAATTGTTCAGAAAGAGGATTGGCTTGGTATGAGAGACTGGTAACATCACACCATTGGGACAGGATTCTCATCTTAATTTACATGCATTTTGCACCAAAGTAAATGACTTCAAGAGAGTTACTCCTGATTTATACCAGTGTAGGAGGAGAATCAGGTCATGTGTGTCTAGAAAGCAAACACTCAATTTACATAACGAAAGCTTCCATTTGCAAATGAAATCTGAGGAAAATTAAAAGAAGCTGTTCACTGTATCTAACTATTTCTTTTCCTGGAACATGGTGAAGAGTAGAAAGACAGACAAGAACATAAAGCAAGCTCAATTATCAGCATCATTATCGTATTACAACAGGCAATTTATGTTATTTAGTATAATATATTGCAGCCACAATATATACTAGGTGTATGACCTACGCATGTTACATGGGATGCAGTTGTGTGCGGATTGGGCTGCAAGTGGCCTATGAAGTGTGGGCTGAGAATCACTAAACTAAATTAAGTATTCTGTCTTCCCAGAATCTGACACCTGCTTGCAACGATTTTTGTTGTTATATGATTGCAAACAATACCTTACCTCTGTTGACTGCTTGTTTCTGTGTAACTTTGCATTTGGATTGTTTACAAACTTCCCACATCTGTCCTTTTGTTGTGCTTAGAAATGAGCCCGACCCAATCCCCTGACCTGCACACTGCTGAATTTTTGGGAAATTCATATTTCAGATCAGATTTTTGCAGCCCATTTCTAGTCACTTTTCACAAAAACTAAATTCCTGTTTTAACAGATAAAATCTTAACTCTTAATCCAGAATGAATACTTTTTTTGCAGAGCAGCACTGACATAAAGAGACTTGTCAAGGACGAGAGCAGAAATCTTCAGTACTTTACCCGCTCACAATATTAGAACAATAAGGAGAGAGAGACTAACACTATATGCATTCCTGCACCGCAGCAAACCCAGTCGTCTGAGGTTGGTGATGTGGGTCACTCAAAGTAAGAGCTTGTCTTCACTACCCGCCGGATCGGTGGGTAGCGATCGATCGGTTAGCGATCGATTTCTCACGTCTGGTGAAGACGCGAGAAATTGATAGTCTGTGGTGCCGTCGACTCCAGCACTCCAGCTTGCCGAGAGGCGCAAGCTGGAGTCGACGGGGGAGCGCGCCACTGAGAGGACAGCAGGTAAGTCAGCTGGAGATGCGCAGACTTCAGCTACATGACTCACATAGCTGAAGTTGTGTATCTGCAGTCGATCCCCCCCGTAGTGAAGACCAGTCCTAAGAGCCAGGTTTTTAACAGTGCTCCCTGTTTGTGCACCAATATCATGTTATGTCAACAGAAATGTGAATAGCACTATGTAGCCTGGTGTAAAAGTTAATTCATTTTCTAGAGAACATAACCACCCCAATATTTGAGAGTGAGACTAAAACAGTAGTTATCATGATGTAAAGAAAACTCGAATTTTAGCAGAGGATCCTTGGTGAGTCACTCAGCTCTTATTACCATAGAGACAAGAAAAATAAAAGAGCCCTTTTAAATTTCAGCTATCATGCCTTCAAGATTGTGCCCAAACTTCATAAAAATCAAACAAGGGCTTTTTTTTAATATATAGACCTTTAGATATGTGATAAAACTATATAGTTTTAAGAAAAGCATAACAGATTAGGTTTTAATCCCTACCTGGTAAAAATAATTCTTCTTGCATTTCTGCTCTGGCTTGTTCAGAAAAGCACCTTTTCTTCAGCCATTCAGCCTCAAATTCACTGGTGTGTTGGTCTGGCCATGTAATATGCACCTTATATCATAAAATAGAAAAAGATAATTAACAATGAGAGATTCAATGACATCTGCCTACCTGAAACAACTACCCAAGAGATCAGTTTGCTAGAAATGTAATATTACTTGCTATTTTGCAATTAAGTGTCTCTTGTGGGCAACCTCTCCTTATTTATATAACTACAAACACATTCAACTGTCCATGTAATCATTACTTACATTCCCTCCTTTTACAAGAGGTCAGTTTCACAATGAAGTGACAAGGCTTGCTGATGGGTGCTGCATGCTTTCATTCTTTATCCCTGCTGCACTTAGCAGTGGTATGTTCTTATGGGTCCCAGGATGAGAAAGCGGAGCATGAATAGATCATGGAGGGCAGCACTTCATTTCAGGGAGTGACGAGGAGGAAAAGGGTGAAGGACGTGAAAATAGTTTGGGAGAGAAAGGGATGACCACTGAGACAGGTGCTAAGCAGAAAAACTGCTTAGTCAACCCCCTGTCACTCCAGCTCCAATTAAGGAGGTGGATTGGAGCTGGGTACAACACCTGGCCCCGATTGGGGGAAGCTGAAACAGCTGCTGCTTATTCAGGTTGGGGCTGGATAAAAGTCCCAGGAGAAGGAAGCCAGAGGCAGTTGGAAAGGAGCAGGAGCTGGGAAAGAGGGGAAGCTGCACAAAGGGAAAGCAGGGAGGAATAGCTTGCACCCTCCCTCTTGCTACTAGACTGTAGAAGGGGACTGTGTATGTGATCTAAAGATGGTAGGAACACTCCTTCTGAATAAAGCACCAGGGAAGCACTGCAACAAAGGCTCTGAGTGACTTTCCGAGTCAAGCGGGGGCAGGAGCCAGGAGGGCCCTGCAGAGACCCCGTTACAACCACTTGGAAGGACAGAAGGAGAAAGACAAGAGAGACATGGACAGGAATACCTTTAAAATCTAGTTACAAATTAGTGTCCCCCTGTGCTAGTTGCTGTACAGAGGTAGACACAACCTCTTCTCTAAAGACATTACAGTTTAATTAATAATTATAATTCAAGTGTACAGGTAAAGTAGGCATTTACCTTGTATTCAGACAATTCAGAGAGACAATGCGTGCTAACGGACAGAGCACGGGACCGGAAGCCAGGAGCTCCTGAGTATTAATCCTGGCTCTGTCACCCACTTATTGTGTGGCATTGAACAAATCATGTCAACTCTGCATCTGAGCTTCCTCAACTGCAAAATGGGAATATTTCCCTCCCATGTTTGTAAAGCATGTTGAAAATACCAGTGCTAAGGAGCATTATTAATGATAAAATAAAGGGAATGGAGTTTGCATATCTGTTTTATAACCTTTACCATTTCCCAGGCAAGAAGATAAAGGGTCAAATCCTGCCCCTAGGTACACCCATGCAACTTCACTGATTTCACTGGGCTTCCACAGTAGAGACTGAGGGCAGATCGGACCCAAAGGAGGGTTCTCTCCCCAAAGTTTACTTTATATATTTGTAAATGTCAGATCAAATAAATTTTAAAAATACTCAAAAAACGAATTAGAAGCTGTTTATTAGATCAAATAAAGAATTCCCTGCTCTGGCCTTTAAGGACTCCATGCTTTACTGTGACATCACAAGCAGAAGTCTCCTGCAGGAAGAAAGACAGTGTACCAGCTACGAGATAGACGCTTTCTTTGTGGAGAAGTCATACTATCCTTCCTCCACAATGGAGCCACAGTGGAAAACGGCGGGCTGTAGGGTACAGAGGTAGACACAAAAGGGAAGAGAAGTTTGAGGTATAAAGAGTCTGCATTTTTATCTTCACGCCAGCTCATAGAGATGAAGAAGTGAAGGCTACAGTAGAAATGTTTCATCTATCTAAAGTTAATTAAGAAAAAACTAAATAAGAACATTTTGGGGGTTCCTATACCTAACGCTTAATATTTTTAAATTGGATTTTACCATAAGAATGACATAAAATGAAAGAATTTGGATTCCTCAAGTGACAGTTATACCTAGAAATCCTGCAAATACAGAATATAATTTGTGGATCCATGATAATAGCATATCCTGATATTCGAGCTGCAATACTATTCTCTCTATTCAGGTTGCTGATGAACAGACTGGCAAGAATTATTACACAAAATGTCACAAGAAAGCAAAAATTTCTTTTAAAAAATACCTTTTGTCTGTCTGTCAAAGTGACCTCCTGCACCCCGATGTTAACATCCAGGTCTTCCAAAAGCAGTTTGCGTGCTTTAGCAGAATGCAGGAAGCAGTCAGGGCACTGACAGTTGTCTCTTAGCCATACAGCAGGGTAAAGGCTCTTACTCCCATCTTCCCAGTGAATATGGACAAAATTATTCACATTCAAAGCTTCCACCTTCTGGATACTTGTACTCATGTTGAAAGGCTGAACTGCTCCAGCTGTATGCTGCCAACAATTCCTAGAGGAAGGCGGTCTTGTAAGAATACTCCTACCCTTTTTCAGTAGCAGCAGAGTGCGTGAATAGTCTTGGTGGACTTTAGTCCTTAATAGGTTTTTAGCCACAGCATTCCACATTTTGACGACTATTACAAAATCTTCAGAGCAAGAATGCCTTTTTACCAGGGCAAGTTCCGAGTACTAATAAATAAGAACAAAATTAATTATATAAAGAATAGAGATAAAAAGATAATGTACAAAAAAAAAGATGCTAATTTCCCCTCTCTCTTTTTCCCTCCCCCCTGAATTCCTGGGAATATATGTTTTCCATAGTTTAGAAGTTTTTCCCAAAGACTATGTATATTTAGGCCTAAGTTTTCCACTGCGGCTAGTGAATTTGGGCGGTGACTCAACTTCTCTTCAAACTGATATTCCTTATAGGGGCCTGATTTTCAGTGAGCTGAAAGCTTTCTGAAAATCAAGCTCTCAAATTGGACACCCAAAACTTGAGGTACTCAAAATCACTAGTTGCTTTTGAAAATGTAGCCTTTAATTTACCATATCCTATCACAACTCAGTTAATGATATCAGTTAGAAGATTGAACAATCCCTCTGGAAATTAGGGATATAGTCTGTGGACACAGGATGCATCAGATATTAAACTAAGAACAGAACCTGTGACTGAATATTTACCTTATTCAGAAAAATGATTCTCCTGTCCCTGGATTAATAAACCAGTCCTAGGTCTTTTTTAATAGAACTTCACACCACTTCAAAGTTCTTGTGTTTGTTTCTGGTTTGTCCAGTTTTTTTGATGCCAGTGGGCAAATCTTGATATTGTCACTCAGAATCCTGGCCCCATTAAAGTCAATGGCAAACTGGCATCGATTTCAATGGGACTACGGCTTCACCCTTAGTCTTTACACAGGCGATGGACATTCCCATGAGTTCAATAGGTATTCTTCCTGAGTAAAGATTGCAGGATTTGGTCCAGGGTTTTACATTTCCCTACACTGGTTATGAGTGAGAACTGTGTGGTATCGAATCCTCACGCTTCTTCTGGTTTTTATTTAAACTGAATGAAAAAATAAAAGTAAAATATTTCTACTTTTTTCCCCTCCACTGAGCATATTAATCCAAAGATCCCAATGATGCATTTATTGTCTATCAACCTTGCTCCGTTTTTAATAAGTCTGTATAACAATACAAACAAGCAAGGCATAATTACAGCTATGAGTCGTTAAACTATACACACATGCATACATTTACACTTACACTTTGTAGGCATCTCTCCCTCTTCTAAAACAATGGTTCAGAGCCAGAATGATCATTTCTGCTATGTGTTTATCACTTTTTTCAAAACAATAATCCCAATTCCTACCAACTATAAAAATACAGTATTAACATCACAAAAATGGCCTGCTCTCTCTGTATCAAATATAACAGGGATTTTTTAGACAAAGCTTTAGGGAGTGCTCTTGGGAAGAACACTGAATGTTTTAATCTATTGCTAACATGGAATAATTGGATACTTTAGACTAATCTCTTTAAAGTACAGATTTACTCAGCAAATATTGGGGAACAATTAGGGTTTCTGCTATGTTGAAATCCAAGAAGATCTGGATGCCAAACTAAGGTGAAAATAGCAACCTGAGTAAGATGGCTATTTTCGTGTATTGCAAACCTTGGATAGGGTTCCTCAGCTGGTATAAGTCATCATACCTTTCCTGAATACAATGGAGCTACACCAGCTGATGTTCTAGTCCAGACGTAGGCAACCCATGGCACGCGTGCCGGGTGGCATGTGACCTGATTTTCAGTAGCACTCACTCTGCCCGGGGTCCTGGCCACCGTCTGGAGGGCTCTGCAATTTAATTTAATTTTAAATGAAACTTCTTAAACATTTAAAAAACCCTGTTTACTTTACATACAAAAATAGTTTAGTTCTATATTATAGATTTATAGAAAGAGACCTTCTAAAATCGTTACAATGTATTAGTAGCACATGAAACCTTAATTAGAGTGAATAAATGAAGACTGGACACGCCACTTCTGAAAGGTTGCCGACTCCTGTTCTAGTCCCTTGTATATTCTCTAAGGTTCTTTCAAGTTATTTGGGAGAAAGAAAAAAGAAGAAGAAGAAAAAAAAGACAATCAGCTGCCCTACTTAAAATCCTGTATTTCAAAAAGTTCTTGTATAAGGATAACTCATGCTGGCTAGAAGCTGGGCTGTGCCTTTAAAGGCCAGTCCATTGTAAGGATGTGGAGCTAAACTGCCTCAGCAGAAGGTCAGGAAACATTGTGTCTCAGGGTATGGTTAGACTGGCGCTCCATTAGCCCTCCATTAGCGCTATAATTATCTGGCCCTACACACTTGAAAGGCACATTTTGCGCATTTACTCAGTGTTTAAAGCGCTAGTGTTAAACCTCATTTTCGAGAGGCAGAAGACTTTTAGCGTTACCGTTGTAGCACAAGGTTGGGAATGTGCACACCCATGGGATCTCTTGCATGCCTCCGAGCCATGTAAAGCCATCAACAAGCCATTAAAGGCAAATGACGTGAAGTGTTGTTTTGTAGAGGGGATGAAAAAAGCGGAAGTACCTTTCACACAGCAAATAACCAGTGAAAATGCTTGCGGACGGAGCTGTGTGTCTTAAATACAGATCCTGTCAGCTTTCGCTAAGGAAAACTCACTGACAGGCTGATCTTCTCTCTCTGCGAACAACTTCCCAGTTCCCCCTCATCCCCCTTCTTTGCAAAGCACGTTGCACCCAGCTGAATGCTGGAATACCTGCCTTATCCCGCTACTGTCACTGCCGCCAGAAGCGCTACAAATGTATCCATTCTTTAGCGCTACAGGGTTTCAATCTGCACAGGCTCTAGCGCGATACCTATTGCGCTAAATTGGGAAGCGCTACAAAAAAACGCACTATAATCTCTAGTCTAGCCATACCCTCAGAGAACAGGAGCTTCATGTTTCCACAAAGGCAGCACAGTAATTTGACCTCTTATGGCCCTCAGTGCTTAGCTGGCCTGTTTGCTGAGTGCTTATCAGTCTCAAGTCAAGAGTACTTCTGCTTTGCACTGTTTTTATGCTCCACCGTATGGAAACACCATGAGTTTCACAAATGACTAATTGACCACAGGGAAACTTGCAGCAGGAATTTGTCCAACAAGACTATGACAAGCTTCATGTTCTCCTTTGATGTGTATTGCTTAGCTGGTGTCTGTTTGCAGTGATGAATAACTGCATGGCAAGCAAAATCTGTTCTAAAATAGATGGCAGTAAGCCTCTCAAGTGGTTTGGAAAGCAAGGCCAGCATGCAAAATAAGAGAAGCCACCAACCATGTCATGAATAGGCTCTGGAAAATGGGGATAATAAAGACTCTGGAAACTATCCATTGGGCGTAATTTATGTTGTCTAGCACATCTGCAACCCAAACACAAATTTAGAAATACAATTTTCATTGGATCTGAAAAGCACTTCCTTGGGTGTGAGATCAGATAACTACTACTACAGCTGTCTGCCTTTTTTTTTTTCCCTTTCATGCTAAGGGAATTTGTTTTTGAAAAATAGCTGCTACTCTTGTTCACACCGAAATGTTGCTATATCAGATGCATAGTACTACCCTCTTCCCTACATAACCTACTGCTACTGGGAGAATCTTGGACAGGAAGTAGCTCTGAACGCCATTACAAGTGGAAAAAGCTTGCACAAAAGTGTTACATTTGTGCTGTGCACAGAGGACTTTAGTTTCTAGTACCATCAGTCTGACCCTTGCTCAAACACTAAAAATTAATGTAAAAATACATTTAGTCTTCCCATCCAGAATCTAGACACTTTCAGAAAGTGGTAAAAGATCATTCTCTTTACATAGGTCTTTCCCTAATCAGGAAGTCCAGTCTACTGTCGTTCTTTGAAGGAGGCAACAAAAGTCTATTCAATTTTGAAACCAGCTAATACTGAGATTTCTACATTCACTTTAGTTGCTTACTGCAGGTATAATTAAAACAGCCTCAGTACTCTCTCAAAAGGAGAGGACTGTTTCCTAAATTGCAGCAAAACCAAACATCAGCATTTTGCACTTCTGCCTTAGAGCATATTTTGGGTAAAATATAATTCTGTTGAAACTATCATACTAATTTTTTTAAGTGATGAAAATATTCCAGCATGCTTTTTTAAATGTGTACAAACACTCTGTGTCATTGCTAATTTTCCAAATACTTGGGCCTGATTTGATCCCTCACTGGTGTGTATATCTGGTGTGACTACTGAAGTCAATGGAGTTACACCAGCATAAAAACAACTGCTTTCAATTCTAGTACGATTCAATTTGCTAACAATTTGTGAAGAATCTCTGGAACAGCTGACAGTGGCAAGGATATTTCCCTTGTGGTGAAGATACCCATTTCCTTCTTTAAATATACAAAAGGTCTGTTGCCAAATCCCTCTGCTTATCAATTCAATGTGGAGTGATTGCCAGGGCTAGAGCCATTATGTAATGAATAAAAACGTTGTTTATTGTTTTCCTCAAGTCCATTTTAAAAACAAATCTAAATTGAGGCCAATGAGGAGTTCAGCTTAGAAACAGCTGGCAAAGTCAGTCCCTTTGATGTTATTCTTCCCTAGATAAAGTTACAAAAACCTCTATGATTCTCCTCTCACTTACACCAGTGTAACACCACTGACTGCAGCAGAATTCTTCAATTTTCAATAGCATAATAGCGTAGCTGAAGTTGCGTATCTTAGTTCCAATCCCCCAGCAGTGTTGCCCAGGCCCTAGAGTCTTTGTTTCTTAAGAGTCTGTGTTCCTGTTCCTGACACAAGAACAGCTGACTATGGAAATGATTATAATCATTGGGTGAGTGTGAGAGAGAGAATGACTCTCCTAAACTTTAACAACCTGTGAACCCTTTCTACTAAAATGCCAAGTCTTGCGAACCCCCGCCTAAAAATGAATATTTCCAGGGATTTTCTACTTTATCTAAATATAAATTATAAAAGTAGTGATCTTGGAAATATAAAATTTGGTTTTTTTGACACGCTATTACACACTATTATTAATCATCATTACAGTATTTTTATATTACATTATGAAAATGGCAACACTCTTCCAAGATCTCACTTCCATTGCTTGTATCAAATTGAATAAGCCTGTTATAAGACAAGGCTCCTATGTTTCCTCAAGAAGCATCAGATGTGAAATATCATCAAGGTATTTAAGAAGCCAACTCAAAGAGTTCCTCCTACACAAGCAGTCAGGTCTTGAGCAGTCCAGGAAAACAACACACTTACAACAAAACAAATTTATTCTTCGTAATAATTTTAAAAACAATACTAGCTGCCTATTTCATTTTAAAAACAGCAAAAAATATCCACCTCCCTCTCCATTTCTTATAAGGAGTCTTGAAGTTTAAATCTCCTCAGTGTGATAGATATGCTTGCTTTGATCTGTTTAGCTCTTGGAAGTCCAGGGGCTCCAGTCTGCTGGCCCCATGCTGCCCAGAGTCCCTAGGGACAGCTCTGTCTGCCACTAGGGATTTTTTTTTCCTGAGAACCCCTGTAATATTTCACAAACCCCACTTTGGGAACCACTGCTCTATATTCAAGAGGTTAGGACATCTCACAGAGGATCTAATCCAAAGTGTGTGCACTGTCTTTGGTGCAGGGTGGGAATTCCACCTGTTTACAAAGCAGATCATAATACTAGAAAGACTCTGCAAAGCAACATTTGTATAATATAAGTGACTGTACCTCTAATACTATGAACAAAGGCAGAAGAAAAGCATTTACAATAAAGGACACAAGGAAAGATAGTGAAATATGATCATACATAAAGTATTATCTAAAGTCTGTAGTGTTTATGTTATTTTATTTGAGTACATATAAATATGTAGCATCATATAAACGTGTTCCCTCCAGGGTTAATTGTGAGTCCAGTGTCTGGATTCTTTTCTATTCCAACTCTGCATAACCTTTCAAATTTATATAATCAATACAGGAAACAATAAACAGTTACCTTTCCTGATTGATACATGTCATTTACAGCCTGGAAGTACAACAGTATGCTAGCAAACCTACCATAAGGCACTTCTCTGAAAAGTAAAAGAATTAAAAATCACTACTGTTACATACATAAGTGAAGCAAATGAGGCCTGCTAAATGCTCAAATTTTTCATGCATCCACTGCTAGGCTGCAAAGGCGTGACCCTTTCAGAAAGTGACAGTTACAAAGATTTTGTGTCTTATTGAAATATGCTGCAAATATTCCTTTTCCCACTAGTTACAAATTGCCTTAGGATTGAGGTCCTTTACAAAGGGATACTTGGCAAGACGTATTTCATACTCCAACTCTGTGTAAAACCATACTGAGACCACAGGGGTCAACAGGACCACCTATAACTGGTATATGTAGAAACATTACACACATCAGCCCTAACACACCCTTAACTAATACACTGTAGAACTCCCTCCCAAGGGAGGTCAGAAAGTCAATTACTGTAACTGGATTTATTTTGTTTAAGGGCTGGATGATTTTATGACCAATATTTTTAGTTACACATTAAAATAGGCTCATTGAATTTCACATTTCACAGCATAAACTGATTACTGCCTGGGTTAGGAAAGAAAAATTTCCTAAGTCTAGAGCAGTGTACAATTGGCCAGATGCATTAAATATTTTTTTCTACATATTCTTTGGGGCATCAGCTGTTACTCACTGCCAAAAGCAAGCTACCAGATTTAATAACCTGCTAGTTGAAGTGTATGGCAAATCTTATGTTTCTAATAATCTGAGAAGTGTACTTTTTTCCAGGGCAAGATTGAGTGACCTTAATTCATGCAGACTCTTGACCCCAGTAAAGAGCACATCTGACCCACTTCCTAGAGAACGGCATATTGCCCTGGTGCCCTTGGAAAAAACATGTCGCTGCTCTCCCACCACCTCTGAATGCTATTGAGCTGCTGCTCTCCACCCCAGAGATGGTTGCATTTCATGGTGGTTATCATCTGCTTTCAGGGCCACAGACCTGGGGGTATTTGTAACTAGCCCCTCCCAAGAAAACACCCTTGAAGTTGTAATAGGTGAGCTGAAGAGCACATCCATGACCTGTGCTAAAGAAGCACCATCCAAATTTATGGCAACTCCTTTTCCAAAGCCAGTGTCCCCTTCCTGCCCCCTCTGTCGTGTCCTTGTCCCCTCTGCACTCCCGGCCCTAAACACAGGGTTTCCCATTCTAAGCACCCCCCACGTTTTGTTCTCACAGCTGACCCCCCCGGTTCCCCGGCAGCAGCCCCCAGGCTGGGGTGCCCCCCTAGCGCCCTGTGAGCCCCGGTGTTCTGGAGCCCAGCCTCTGCTGTGGGGCGCTCTGGGCTCGCTCCTCTAGCAGGGCCTGGGGGCAGGAGTCGCTGCAAAGTTGTCCTCCCCCTCCCCGGAGTCTCCAGCGCGTCCCACGCCCGGCGGCCAGAGCCGGCTGCTCCCGCGAAGCCGGGGCTGCGATCAGAGCCGCGGGGAGCGGGCGGCGCTTACCTGCACCCCCCTGCGCCGGCCAAGGGGCCTGCTCCTGCCGCGCCACCGCCGCGCTCCGCAACAGATGGCGGAGAGGACGGGACCTGCGGCCCGGGGAGCCGGGCCAAGTGGGGGAAAGGCCGCCGCCGGAGGGGAGGCGCCACCTGCCAGCGCGGGGAGGGCCAGCTGCGGTGCGTGGGGCAGGCGCCGCTCGCAGCCCCGGGGCCGGGCCCCCAGCTGGGCCTGGGGCCGCTTCAGTGCGTTAATCAGTTGTTAATCCGGATCCTGGCGGGCTCAGCACCCCAACCCAATGCGGGGGAGGAGGGGCGGGATCAGCGCTTCTTCTGACCATGGGTGCTGGAACTAGCTTGAAGTGGTTTCCATGATATACAGTCAAAGGTTTAGTTTAGTTCCCTAGCTCTCAGCACCCCTGCTTTTGACAACCTAGGACCTAGGTCAATACTGCCCCCCTCCCCTGCATGTACTTCCCTAGAGCACTGCATATGCGACTCTCACCCACTGACACTCAATCCCTAATCTCATAATGTTCTTTCATAAACTAAAATCCTTAAACCCGAGCTCTATATACGGCCCTGTCAGGCAGAAATGTTGAAACCAGAAGTTCTTTCTGCCCTGCAGGCAAAGCCACTGCTAACAACTGATGAGGAAGAGTCTTCCTCAATTACAACTGGTGCTTTGGCTCAGAAACTGATGGGACATTATGGCTCCATTTGTGGTATCTTTATGCAGCTGTGGCTGGATGTAAAGCAGATGTGCTTAGGTAGAGCTGGTTGCAAACAATGTGCAGATTTTGAAGTGGTGTGAAAAAGGTGCAAATTCCAGCAAAACAGAAAGAAACCTGTTTTAAAAAACGAAATAAAGATATTTTATATAAGAATAATAAAAAGAAAAGAAATGTGGAATTATAATTAGGTAGTTCATTGCAGGAGTGGTAGTTTAACATTCTGCTTTGTCTTAAAAAGACAAGAACCACAGTTATTAGGGTGACATATTAGTAAAGGCAGATACCTACACTGTTGGAAATATATAAAGCGTAGTAAGTAAAATAAACGATCACTTAGCTCTTAAATGGGCCAAATTTTCTCCACTGATTAATATAAAGCCTAAGTTCTCTGTACAGTTACAATGGATATATGTAAATAAGAGCTGAGTAAATAAGACACACTTATTTACACATACAGATACAATGGATGGATGTAAATAAGAGCTGAGTTCCGCTCCTCCTTTGTTATAGTTCCATGGTAGAATCCCCTCAAACAGATATATTCCACTTCTGAAACTTCAGACGAAGAATCTTAACATGTTTCAGACAAACCACATTTTATAATGTGTGTGTGTGAAAATCCTGGCCCCATTCAAATCAATGTGAATTTTGCCATTTTTGGCAGGCATAACTCCATTGACTCCGATGGATTTATATCAGCTGAGAATTTGACCCAACATGTTTATAGGTGAGAGACCTGAGTCATCATGATACTACCTGGCATCTTATAAACAGCAACTAATTAATTCTCACAAAGTCTCTGTAAGGCAGGTAAGTTGTATTACTATCCATTAGATAAGGAAACTGAGGTACAGAGAAGTAAAGGGACTTAGTCAAGGTCCCAAAGAATCAGTAGAACTCATGAGTTCCTGGCCGGCAAGCCTGTGTTCAGGTCATTAGATTATGTGTTAGATAAGATACCATAAAATCCTAGTTCAGCGATTCATTCGTAGGTTTACAGATTTTAAAGCCAGAAGGGACCATTATTTCATCTAGTCTAACCTCCCATACAATACAGGTAACAGAATTTCACCCAGATACATATATATGGAGCCCAATTACTTTTGTTTAACTAAAGCATATCTTCCAGAATGGCAACAATTCTGATTTGAAGCTATCAAGACATGGTGAATCCACCATTTTCCTGGATGAAGAATTTTTATTCCTTTTATGGAATAGGTAGAGCCGTATCTTTTCAAAAGCACCCATTTTGTTGAGCAGACTGAGATGATGTGGAAATCCTCTTTAGGGGGTTACCCTGCACGACAGGCAGAAACTGAACAATATATGGACACTGAGGCTATCCCTTGTCAGGCATGGCATTTCTTCTAGTTACACCCATTACATTACAGCAGCAAGGAGGGCAATGGTATAGGAACATTTATGCCATCTCTATGCCAATAGAGGATCCCCTGAAATTAAGATAATCCTTGGGCAAAATAGGCTGGTTCTACTGCCAGATTCTGTCTGTGGTGTGGTACAAAGTGGTTGCACTGCTCAGAATGATCTGGGCCTTTTTCTGGGATTTAATGCCGCAGATGATATTACTGCCAAACAACTCTGCTGTGAGCACCAACTCTCAGAAAGTGGAGCTTTCTATAAAAGAATCTAAATGCATTGTTTAAATGCCTTCATTTATCAGCTATGCTAAGTGCCTCCAGTGCTGACAAATATTTTAATGCTCCATTTATTTTAATGAAATGTTTGTTGTGGGGATTTGCTAGTTGAGATTTCTAACAGGAGAGAGAAAATCTTTTACTTCTAGGTCACTGGCTCAAATCCATCTGAAGGTAGTGATGATGTAAAACTCTTATCATTGGCTTCTCAGTGGCCTGCGTGAAATGAATTTGGTACTCATTGCAGTTTTCTGTGGACATTGGAAAGGTGTCCACTTGTAATAAAACACCATAAGTGTTGCAAGGATTGTCATTGCAACTGGCCTTCCCTGGCAGAAGCCAAGAACTGGTAGGTAGGGGATATTATTTTATCATAGGCTCCTGAATGGGAACAGGAAAGCTTGCACTACCAACTGCTTGAGATGTGTCTGTTCTGTTGGTATATAAAGTCCATCCTGTTGTCTATAAAGCACCTGGCAAACTGGTGGTGTTTCTATGTAAATAGCAAACAGACAACATCAGTGTAAACACACTCAAACCAACATGTTTGACAAACGCCAAACATTCACAGAGATTAAAAATTGGATAGGTTGCTGGAATCAAGCATGAGCAAAAACAGTGAAGGAGTTAAATGGCTGATTAGAGAATGAGTTCTTGTAAGTGTTTAGCAATTAGAATGGACCCAGATTGAATTTTTTGACATATAGGAAATTAAATATTTTTGTTGGTAGTATTATTAAATAGTAAACTTCATGTGCCAAAATAGTGTTGTAATGCATTCCTAATTTATTTTGTACAGCAAGAGTAGCAAGACATCATTGCTTTTAAGTTATGACCTAAATCCATTCTCCGTATTTCTTCTCATGTTCATTCCTTGCTTTCCCTCTCTTTCTTTAAGGCTCAGACATGCTCAAGCTGTCTTCCATTTCTGTTTTTGTTTGTAATTTCCCAACAAGCCTTTTTTCCTACTGAAATAATTCTGCTGAAGGCAGGAGTTTGCAAATTATAAACAAATTGTGACAGTGTGAATGTAATTAGGTTGGAAGTTTATTAGAGGAAGATAATTTGGCTCTTTTCAAATATACACAAAGTTATAAATAATGCCTTATTCAGATGAAGGTATTGCTCATTTAATTATATATATTATTCCCGAACTTTCATGTAATTTACTTACAGAAAAGTCCAAAAATCAAATAACTGTAGCTATTTCACAAATGTATTGAATAAATATTTATACATTAATAAACAATATGTTAATTTTTTTACATTTATTGAGGGAAAAGGTGATAAGAACATTGTACCTTTATATAGTGTGGCTACGCTGATGTTAATTTCCTGACTTTAGAGCTCTTGACCTGAAGTCTTAATGTTACAATAACACTAGAGTTTTTGAGTTTTTTCTTTTATGTACAATGCATCCATTGTTAAATGTACACTAGTAGATTTAAGAACATTTTTCTATTGCACATGGTCAGTATGCAGCTTTTAAATGGTCATTTTTGCTAATTAACCAATGCGGCAAAAGAGGTTGAAAGTAAGCCATGTCTTAAAATGTTTGTTCAGAATTTTTGTATATGAGAAATGTATATTTTATTACACACATATAGACACAACCTCAACAAACTCAAAAACAACTGAAGAGATTTTAGTCAAACATTAAGAAAAATAATTACCTTTATACAGAAACCAAGCATGAACAATTTCCAACCTAAAAGGTGAATATTTTGGCAAGTAAAGAGCATGGACAGCAAACAGAACTTAAATGATTTTGCAGCTGTAGGCCCAATTTTGCAATGAAATAACTCCAAGCAATAAGTACTACACTCAATATTTGCTGGATTGGTCCCTTTAAAGTTATATCCAAGTGGAAAAGTATCACATCCACTTGGGAAAAAAAGCACACACCCTTCTAGATTACATAATCATTCAGCAAATATAAGACTCATTATTCTTACCCTTCTATTTTTTGAATGTCTATAAAACAAGGAATTTTAAAATAGACATGTCAGAAGTACTGTGTAATGGAAATCTGGAATTCATTTATTTTACAGTACATTCACATGTCTGTTACTTTCAGAATATCATTTTACAGAATCCTGTACTGTGGGATTAGTTTATTTATTTCCCTTACACCTGATTCTGCCACCCTTATTCACATGGCGAAGTACCATACTGTATGGGTTGTCCCTTTGATTTCATCTGGGTTACTTGTGGTGTAAGTGGTTACTCAGTATGAGCAATGGTGGCAAACTCAGATCCTTTGTAATTAGTAGGCAAACCACATTGTGAACTCTTAAGTCAGGGGATAGCATGCAAAAACAGAACTTTCTAGGTAGCAACGTCAAATTTTTATCCAGTTCCCTTGTTGGAAAAAGCATATAGGCTTGATCACACCATTTAGGCACAGCCCATAGTGCTCTGTTCCAAACTTTGCAGAATGCCTCCCAGTGCTCCCTCACATGCAGAGAAGCAATTCTCTCTTGCAGCTACAGAGGCTATGCAAGAAGTACAAGGCGGGATCGTTACATTGTGTATCCGCTTAAGACCCAGGCAGAATTTAGCCCATCACATTTGCTTTTGGCCTGATCTTGCAACTCTCACTCACATATAGTAGCACTTATGAAAGTATTCCTATTGGAAGTCAATATTTAAGTTAATACATACTACTCAACCTGTGTAAGGATTGCAAAATGAGACCCAATGGAAAGCCCTGTGGTGTAGAGACTGTCATTACTATATTTACGTATAGTGCCTAATGCAATGAGGTCCTGGCTGAGGTCTCTAATTGCTAGTGCAATTAGAGACCTCAGCCAGGACCTCATTGCATTAGGCACTCTACGTACATATACACCACCCCTGGAAAAGATGGCATCCACTACAACATGCTGAAAAAATGAGACCCCGGATGTCTGGTGCTTTCTGCCATCTTCAACAAATGCAAGCAGTTCCACCGCACCCCCCGCTCCTGGAAAAAGTCCATGACCGTTCTCATCCACAAAAAAGGTGAATGAGACGACCCCGGCAACTGGAGGCCCATCTCCCTCTGCTCCACCATCTACAAGCTGTATGCCAGCTGCCTCGCGGCAAGGATCACGGACTGGTAGGTCTGCGGGGGCGCAGTCAGCTCAGCGCAAAAGGGCTTCATGTCCTGCGAAGGATGCTATGAGCACAACTTCCTCCTTCAAACGGCAATCCAGGAGCCAGGAGGCCAAGGAGGCAGTGCGCCGTAGCATGGCTTGACCTGACCAACGCCTTCAGGTCCATACCCCACCACCACATGTTCACCACCCTGAGAGAGTTTGGGATGCCGGAAACCTTCCTCCAGACCCTCCGGGACCTCTACGAGGACTGCACCACCACCATCCGCACCACGGACGGAGACACGGACGCCATCACCATCCGCTGCGGTGTGAAACAGGGCTGCCCCCTCAGCCCCATCATCTTCAACCTGGCCATGGAACCGCTCATCCGAGCTGTCTCCAGTGGCTCAGCCGGCTTTGACCTCCACGGCAAAAGAATCAGCATCCTGGCCTACGCCGACGATCTGGCCCTGATTGCCGACAGCTCGGAAAGCCTCCAGGGGATGCTCGACATTGCCAGCCAAGCCGCCAAGTGGATGGGCCTCCGCTTCAACCCCCAAAAATGTGCCTCCCTCCACGTGACGGGCAATGCCAGGGCTCTGGTCCAAGCTTCACGGCTCCTGATCCAGGGCGAGCCCATGGCCTCCCTGGAGGAGGGAGAGGTATATCAACACCTGCGGACACCCACAGGAGTCCACGTCCAACAGACCCCTGAAGACACCATCGCAGAGATCCTGCGGGACGCGGCCCAAATCGACTCCTCCCTGCTCGCCCCCTGGCAAAAGATCAAAGCCCTCAATACCTTCCTGATCCCCTGCATCTCCTTTGTCCCCAGGGGATCGGCTGTAGCTAAGGTGCCCCTGAACAAGGCTGATAGCATCATCAGACAGCTGGTGAAGAAATGGCTCTACCTGCCCCAGACGGCCAGCACCGACATCATCTACATCTCCCACAGACAGGGTGGTGCCAATGTACCTCGGATGGGTGACCTATGCGATGTGGCAGTGATCACCCATGCCTTCCACCTCCTGACGTGCCCGGACCCGACGGTGAGGAGCATCGTGGAGGAAGCCATACGGAACGTGGTCAGGAAATGAATCATCAGGACCCCCTCCGAGCAGGACATCACCACCTACCTCAGCGGCTCCCTGGAAGCTGAATTTGGGAGAGAGGGGAGAGATCTGTCCTCTCTCTGGACCCGTGCCTGTAACGCCTCGAGATGCCTAGGGAAGAGGATCGGCTGCTGCTGGAGTTGGTGCGAGGAGTGCCGGGAGCTGGGAATACTAGTGCCGCGCATAAAGACCCTGGACCACACCATCGTCACCCCGACTGCCAGAACGATGCTGGAAAGGACCCTGAAAGACACCATCTGCTTCTACTACTCCGAGAACCTGAAGCGGAAGCCAGACCAGGGCAAGGTGTTTGAGGTGTCCAGCAAGTGGGACGCCAGCAACCACTTCCTCCACGGGGGCAGCTTCACCAGGTTCGCCGACTGGCGGTTCATCCACCGGGACAGACTCAACTGCGTTCCCCTCAATGGAGCCATCCACCATGGCAATCGGGACAAGCGCTGCAGGAAGTGTGGCTATGCCAACGAGACCTTGTCCCACGTCCTGTGTGGATGCAAGCTGCACTCCGGAGCCTGGCAGCACCGCCACAATGCCATCCAGAACCAGCTGGTGAAAACCATCCCACCGTCCCTGGGGAAGATCTCTGTCAACTCTGCCATCCCCGTGACAGACAGCCGACTGCGACCCGACATCGTAGTGACCAAAGCAGAGACGAAGAAGGTCCTCATAGTGGATGTCACGGTGCCATTCGAAAACCGGTCACTGGCCTTCCATGAGGCCCGAGCACGGAAGGCGCTGAAGTACACCCCGCTGGCTGACACCCTGAGAGCGCAGGGCTAGAAGGTGCAGCTCCACGCCCTGATTGTAGGAGCCCTGGGCGCATGGGACCCCCGCAACGAGCCGGTACTGAGAGCGTGCGGCGTCGGTTGGCCTGATGCCCGGCTAATGAGACAGCTCATGGTGTCCGATACCATCAGGTGGTCCAGAGACACATACACGGAACACGTCATGGGACATAGCCAGTACCAGGTTGAGTAGCCGAGACTGCCGACCAGGGAAACAACCCACCCCCCCTTCCCTGACAAACAGAGGGATGCACCCCACCCATGTACTTATTGCCTGCACCACCACTGGCCTGGACTCTCGCCACACCCCATGGGTGGAGTACCCAAACACACTTATACACTGACGCTTTAAAAAACTTCCACACCTCAATCTTGATCTATGCTGGATATGTGATATGCATGTGCCTTGTAAACCCTGTATCTGTTACCTACAATCGCCCATAACCCCAGCCTGACTCCAGATGTCCAGTACCTTACCCATCAATCTGTGTATCTTTTCATGTTTAACATTAGCTTTAATAAAAATTTTAACTCTGTTCTTATTAAATGTTCAAAACAATAATGGGACTGATTCTCTGAGATAGGTCAACAGAACAGCTCAAAGAGCTATAAAGCTGGTGTAGCTGGCTACCTGGGGATTCCCCTGGAGTAAGCAGCTCCACACCAGCCCCCACTTATAGCCCTCCTTAGGTTTGTTGGGGAGAAAGGAATGCAGTTGCACTTCATTTATTCGCAGCAGTGGAATGGATCCTTTGGGCTGTGCACGGGGTGAAAGCAGCCTTGGCCAGTTTCAGATCAGACTTGGGACTTCAGTCTCCAAATCACCTACACAAAAGTCTTTGATATTAGATTAGGTCAGACTGAATAACAATAGACAAAAGTCCTAGAGGTAAAGGGTCAGAACATGCCTGTCAGGGACAGCCCAGCACAAGAGGCAGTGCGGAGCTGTGTCACCCTAGATGACTGGCACTGTGAGAGGGAGTGTGCCTGCTACTACTACTTTTGTAGGGAAAAGTGACTCAATTCTATTTTTAATTTAGAGCAAAAGGTAGCCTTGTGTACTAAAACTGGGCCCGAGTCATCTCTGTGTTACTGCAGTTTTACACTGGCATAAGGCCTTTGAAATCAATGGAGTTACACTGGCGTAAAATGAGTAATGATGAATCAGGCCCATAGTGTCCACTTATTATTTCCACTCTTTGATACTTGAATGTCTTTTTAGATCTGTTTCGAGCTGACTATGGCAATGATCTTGGTATCAAACATTTGTATTTGTTTCAATATATAGAACTGATTAGAATGAGGCCTTTCCCTGGGAAGTAGATGAGTTTTACACTAGATGAGTAAAAGAGCCAACTTCTTTTTGCTGGCCTAGGAAAAAGTTCGTTAGGTTTACCCAAAATTCCAGATACCCAAGCCAAGGAGTTTACTGCTACTTTGAAGAAGCAGAAATCTGGTTATCAGATATGCTAGATCACTTGCATGTTCTTAAAGATAAGGGTCTTCTTAAAATATTAATCATTTATGTGATTCAATAAACTAACAAGTGGCAGCTGGTGCTATGTATGATTTAATACACAATCCAAGATTAAACTGAGGCTTCACATCACATAGCATTTAGAAAGAAATCACCACTAGTGTAGACGTGGCCTTAAGACTGTATCAAGCCTTAACCTGGACTTCAATACAGACAAGTATTTGCCCCATACAAAGTGAGAATCTACACATTTTTACTCCCACAAGTAGTCCTTACTTACATGAGTAGTCCCCTTGAAGCCCATAAGACTGCTGGTCTGATTAGTGTCTACTCATGCAATTATACATTTGTAGGATTAGAGCCTAACATACATAATCTGAATTGAATATACACATTATGTACAATATGAGGGAGTAAATATTACAAAAATAATCTTATATTATTCATTTTATTTTATGTAGCTTCAACAATGCTTTTATTTGCATATATATGTTTAATGTAAAGTATGTTGGATTACAGAGGGTATAAGGATTGTATTTCAGTGTGAAAGTATCAAGATATGAAAATAACTTGGAAGAAATTAAACAGTTTAAACATTAATGTATCACATACTGTAAATTAAATTTATATTAAACCAGAACAGAGTCTAATTCTTAAGGAAGGTCAGGTTCTGGTGTCTCAAGAACTTTATCATGTCCTTCTAAGCCTACATGTTATCAAAGAACTATTCAGTAGCATCAAAACAATTTACAGGAAGGATGTTTTTGTCACTGTCCAAACAGGTGATTTTTAAGCTCTCAAATAACCATTATAAGGAAAATAAGTGATGATTAAAAACTAAAGGCCTGATCCACAGTCTATTGAGGTTTTTCTATTGACTTCAGTGGGCTACATTGTGTAAATTATGGTGATCATATATTTGTAGGAAGAGATGGTACATTAAGGAGTCTGAAAAACGTCTTGAAAGATTGACAGTCTGTTTATTGTAAAATGTGTTATTACCAGTGAAACAAAATTTATGATGTCATCTGCTGCGGCAGTAAAATGTGGAGTATGAAATATGAAAAGTGTGTGGAAAATATGATTTAAGTATGGGAATTCTTCTATCATCCCACACTAGCCAACCTTAACTCTGAATTATGACTTTCTCTCTAAGCCAACTTTCCCTAAGGATTGTTTTCCCTCCAATGACCAACTGCTCTCACATGGAAAAACCAGTTCAGGATGTGTTTCTAAGTAAGAACATAAGACTGGCCATAATGGGTCAGATCTAGCCCATGATCCTGTCTTCTGACAGTGGCCAATGCCAAGTACCTCAAAGGAAATGAACAGAAAATGAAAATGAATGAGTGATCCATTCTGTCATTCATTCCCAATTACTGGCAGGAAGAGGTTTTGTGACACTCAGAGCATAAAGTTGCATCTCTGACCATCTTGCTTAATAGCCAGTGGTGGACCTATCCTCCATGAACTTCGCATTCTTTTTTGAACCCAGTTTTGGCCTTCACAACCTCCTTGGCAATGAGTTCCATAGGTTGACTGTGTGTTGTGTGAAGAAGTACTTCTTTTTGTTTGTTTTAAAACTGCTTCCTATTCATTTCATTGGGTAACCCCTCATTCTTGTGTTATGTAAAAGGGTAAATAACATTTCCTTATTCACTTTCTCCACATCATTCAAGACTTTATAGATCTCTACCATATCCCCCTTCCTTAGTTGTTTCTTTTTCAAGCTGAACAGTCCCAGTCTTTTAAATCTCTTCTTATATGGAATCATTTTTGTTGCCCTTTTGTATCTTTTCCAATTCTAATATATCTTTTTTGAGATGGGGCAAGCGGAACTGCATGCAGTATTCAAGGTGTGAGTGCACCTTGGATTTATATAGTGGCATTATGATATTTACTGTCTTCTGATCTTCCCCTTTCCTAATGGTTCCTAACACTGTTAGCTTTTTTGACTATCACTGCACATTCAACAGCTGTTTTCAGAGAACTATCCACAATGACTCCAAGATCTCTTTCTTGAGTGGTAATATCTAATGTAGACCCCATCATTTTATATGCATGTTAGGATTATGTTTTTCCTTGTGCTTTACTTTTCATGTATCAACATTGAACTTCATCTGCCCTTTTGTTGTTGTCCACTCTCCCAGTTTTGTGAGATTCTTTTAATTCTCCAATCTGCTTTAGACTTAACTAATGAAAGTAATGAAGTAATGAAAAGGGATGTACGTACTGAACACAATTGTCTTTTGAAAAGAAAAGGTGCAGATGGCATTGCACTAATGGTTGCAAACAACCATGGTACCTCTTCAAGGTTCAGCAGAACTCAAGTACAACTGCAATGTACAAGAACTTCCAAGACACACTGTTGGGAGCTACAACAGTGATGGAAGATAGATGTTTTCTTCTTTACATCTTTGTTCCTTAAACTTGGAATTTTCCAGTTGTTAACTGATGGTGTAAGCAAGAAGATGATGAAGAAAATGAAAAAAAAAATCACACTGTTGTTTTCTTTTCTAATTACTACACTGGTAAAACATGGAAAAAGTGTGTGGATGGTTTAGATTCTCTGTTTTTCTCAGTGAGGCGTACATTTCAAGATCTGAACATAGACCATATTTTTCTTAGTTGGGCAAAGGCTCAGGAAACAAATTTCCTTAACAGTCTTTAGGCAAACTAGGTTTCTGCAGTTAGCCAAACTCTAAGCATAATGTTTACTTCATTATTCATAGCTGTCAAATTTCATTCACTGAGGGTTCCATAAGCAACCCACAAAAACAAGAATTTTCTGAGCTAAGGCTAAGAATCAGATTGTGCTGTCCTTAGCTCACCCTGTTGACTACTACCTGACTGTACCAATGTAATGACCTTAGAGTGTCTTTTTCTCTTTTCAGGTGCAAATCTTGATGAATTGCTGTGCACTGCTCTGGCTATGAGCCCAGTTTAAGCAATTTCCATGCACCAAGCGTAGCATATTCAAGTCTTTCAGAGCTACCCTATATCTTTAAAATAGTTCTCCTCCCCTCTAAATGTTGTATCTCTGAGAAGAAAATACCTAAGGTACAAGAGTGTTTAGGACATAGAACTGACTCCAGATGTAAGCTACTCAAGTGGGGGGAACAGTCTGTTTACTAACTTGGAGCATCATCTGTAAAGTTTTGGGGCTGAGTGAGTAAAGGCTCCTACAGAACTACAGTAACAAGTAAGATTCTTTATAATAGTTCCAGATATATGATTTGTTTAAAAAAAATAACTCCATCACCTGACTCCATCTGCTCTTCAACAAACTGATAAAACATCAGCTTTGAAATAAGTTGTAGTGGGTTGGGTGGAGTCATAGCAGACAAAGCAGCTTGCTCTTAGTTCAGCCTATGATTTTTTTTTTAAATGATTGAGCCCCAAAAGGGGTGCAATATTTTGACACAATGGTATGAGTTAATAGGTAGAAGTAACTGCTGCAATCATTCAGAAAGGCCCCCCTATTTAAAATCCTCAAGAAATTTTCAGTGAGAAGCTTGAAAGTATACCCCTTCAACATACAAACCCAGGAGTTTAAAAACAGAGGTCCAGATGCTCAGCTGTTGTAACTTGGTACACCAGCTGAAGACCTGGCCCTAGATCAAAACAAAAGCAAGTAGATTACAAAGTGAACTGCAATCCTCTGTCATTTCAAAAGATCTTAATTGTAATTTTAAAGGCCCTAAAAAGCCAGACAAAATCACTGATGATCCAGTCCTGCAAACACTTTGTATCAGTATAGTTTACCACTGACTTTAGTGGGATTACTTGCTGTAGTAAATTCTGCACCCATTGCTAAGGCTTTTTAACCAGTCCAAACCTCTGCACGGATGCATTTATAATGGTTTTAAAATGGTTGTATCAGCTTAGTTTGTGCCTACACATTTACTGACACAAACTGAACAGATATAAATCCAGTTTAAATACATTTAAAAGTTGATCCACGGATTTGCATTGGGTTAACTAAATTGGTTCAAAACCACACCTTTAGTTAAACAGGTGAAGTTTTTATAATCCAGCCCTAAATGTTGGCAGAATCAACCCCACATTTTATTTGGTACTTATCTTTAAAATAGCTGAGTAGAATTTTTTTAAACTTTAGCTAAGCAACATTGTGTTAATGATTTAAGGCCTAATTTCCCATTTCAATCTGGAGTATATTAAAAAAACATTTTTGCTGAGATATAATTATCCAATGGAGAGATTTATCACAGAAACCTGATCACACTAGCATGAATTTCAAATAACATTAGGTGTATACACATACATAGGGACATTGATCTGAATGTGCAGTTATACCAAACATCCCCATATAATTTCTGCTTTGGAAGTAGCCACTTTGCAAGCCTTTACCTTCTTGACATTGTGCTCTGTTTGCTGGATTGCTTGGAAGAACCAAATAACACTGTGCTACAGCAAATCCTCTCCATAGTACAGTAGACTCTCGATTATCCAGGATGATAGGGAAAAAAATAATTCTGGTTAATAAAATCCTGGATAATCACCATCCATAGGAAATATGGGGCGTGGGGGTTGATTCACCAGCCATCCTGCACCAGGGGGAGGGGGTGTTGGTTCACTGGCTGCCCTGCGCCCTGGTAGGGGTTTTTTGTGTGTGTGCTTGGGGTGGCAGCAAAGCCAGAGCCGGCCCTGCGAGTTGCGCATATTTTTTTTGACATCCTGGTTAATCCATATCCTGGTTAATCCAATCCTAGATAATCAAGAGTCTACTGTATAGCTAAACCATTTGAATGTAAGCTATGTTCAAGAGAACTGTGTCTGAGGCGAACTTTCTTGTAGGGTGTGAATACAGGTATAAAATGGTTTTAATAACCTGTAGTGTGGATTCAAGCCATGTTTGCCACCTCACTTCCCTTAATAAGGTTTACAAATTATATTGTGGCCAATGACTTATTAAACAGACTCTAAAACTCAAGCTTTAATACTGTTTTTTTTCAAAAAGCTGATTCATCTCTAGGATAACTCCGTTGACATCAGTGGAGCTATAAAGTTATTCTGAAATAATTTTAGTTAATTGGAATTTAATTAGTTAATTGGAATTAGTTTAAATGGAATGATAGTACGGATGTGTATGCCACAAAATTCTAAGCAGATGAGACAAAGAAAGATAGGAAAGACAGTGAAGTATGAATTAATCCCCCAAGTTCTTTGAAGTATGGTCACTTGCTTAGCTCAAAAATATTGGTAAGACGTAGTGTGGACTAGAGAGCAAAACACCACAAGTAAGTATATTGCCTTTAGAGAGAGCTTCTACCACCTTTTCTCACATTAAGTAGTATCTTACTCTGAATAGTCCTATTGAAATGAATGAGCAAAATTTTCAGAGGCCTTAATTTCAGATTCTGAAAGGTATTTAGCTACCTAAAGATACAGATAGGCACTTAGTAAGATTTTTAAAAGTGCCTAGATGTCTACCTCTCATTGATCTCATGAGAATTAGATGCTTTGGAAAATCCAATTAGGCACCGATCTACATTTTTAGGTGTTTAAATACCTTTTGAAAATCTGTCTCTGACTGAGCACTTTAAAAAATTTACCAAATGACACTAGTTGTAGAGTAAGGTACTGCTAAATAGGAGTATGGTTGGCAGAATTGGGCCCTACACATTTACAAAACAACTTTAGTTGCAACTCCATAAAGTTGCAAGTTCCATATGTTGATTTTTTAATGGTTGTGAGCAACAAAGAATCTGCTATAGCCACTTTTTTTTTTAGCATTACTTGCTTTGAGCAGTTGTGTGCTGAAGAATTTTATATTTTTTAGTAAAAAGCAAGTTCTAACTAGGTAGGTACTTCATATTCCAGCAGTTTTGCTGAAAATATATGTTTGACAATCTTGTGATTACAATCAGGTAGAGACTCATATAGAACCATGAAAGAAAATGTGGGCTTCAATTTTGTGTTTAAATATTTATTAAAACAACTTATGAACAATTATTATTTTCATCCAAACAGTGATCTTGCCTGCAATACCGGTAATGCAGAAGCTAATAGTCTACCCAATTGATTAACCAGTGACGGTAATAAAGATTTAACCATAATGCAAAAACTTGCTATGCACTTTTGCTATTGTCTAGGAGCACAAATAATTTTAAATAACAGATTAGCTAGCAAAAGTACAGAGGTAACAAATAAAAATCACTGTCTTGGAACAGACAAAACCTTTTATCAGGCTTAGAAAAATAAGACTCTAAAAGTCTAGGGTCTGGTACTACAAACACTACTGAGAATAGTGCTTATTTCTGCCTTCTATTTCTTATTTAAAGTTACTCACGTGCATATGTTTTTTCAGGATCTGAATCTCAAATGCCTTTTCAGCTGGCTCTTGGGGATAACTTAGAATCAGATATAAGCAAGCCTTAAAGAGTACAAGGTCTTCAAAATGGTTTTCTTCTATCAAAACACAAATGAAAAATCACAGCTTTAAATTATTTAGCAGAACAATATAGTTCATATTCATAGAACATAAGCAGAATATATGTGCTCTAAACAAACCAAGAAAGCTAAGGATTTATTAGCAGGCCAGAGAGTATATTTGAATGAGAAAAAATAAAATCAAACAAGAAAATGAAAGTGATTCAAGAGATTCATAGTCCAGTACCTGTGCATTTGAATATGGATCCAAAAAAGTACCTTGTTTTGTCCATGTTTATGGTAGCTGACTCAAGAATCTAACTGGAAAAGGTGACATTAACTAATGGTAGAAAATCTAAAATTAGAAGGTACTTCACTGTAATCAGAGCTGCACGGTATAATACAGAGCATTTTTTAAAAATATTGGGACACTTAATTTAAACATACCTCAAAACTTCAGCTTCATATACATGTGCTATTTGTTTACAATTTACAACCCATACCTTAAAAAACAAAAAACAAACAAAAAACAAACACAAATCAAATCTAATAAATAGAGTCCCGGAAAGAAAGTTGTGTGTTAATGAGAGATACATAATAATATCTACAGAACTTCAGAACACACTCCACATGTTATTAAACTGCAATTAAGACCTACTTTTAAAAAAGCAAGGCCTGATCCTCTGCTCTTTGGTACCTTGTGCAGCCATTTTACACCTATGCAAAGTCCCTGTAAAATGCTAGCAAAGGGCAGGTTACAGCATCGGCACTTCTATTGAATAGCACCTTATCCTGTAAGTCAACTTATTATTTTGAAATCAACAGAGTTTCTTCTGGAACAAGGTGCTGCTACTCATCTTCAGTAAAGGTGGCAGACTTTGGCCCTGTGGCAGCGTTTTATGCTTGCTTTGCATAGGTGTAGAATGAGGACAGACGTGCAAGGCAAGTAGAGTAGCAGGCCCATGATATTTACCCTTTAATAATGGGGTCACAGCAATGTGCTAAATCTCCCCAGTAACTGAGGCCATTTGCTTTTAATTTTGTTTTCAATATTAATCTAAACAAGATTTTATGGGAGGAAAAATCCCACGTTTAGTGCTGATCTGAATGTCCGGTCCTATCCAGGGCCAGACTGCCCCCTTCTTGAGAGTGTTGAGCAGTTACCTGCAGGACTTCACTGGGACAAATCCTGCCAGCAAATGCTCACCAAGGTGCCTGATTCTCCACTGCCTTGTCCCTGGGTCTGATCATTTGTGGCAGGGTGAGGCCCAGGGTTGAATGCAAAGAGCAGGGTGAAAAGCAGAGTCTCCCTTGCCATGATGGGCACCCCTAGGCTTGCAGGTTTGGCTTGGTCACTTCCCGTCCAAGGAGGAGCCCCCAGGGGGGACTCCCACCCCTGTGCCTTCTGCTCCCAGTAGCCACCACAAGCTGTTTCCCAGCCAAAGCCCAGGTCTCTGCTGCCCCAGGGCGCCTGGTCACCCTTTGAGATACTCGTTCCTGAGCCTGTTCAGCCGGGCGTCGTGGCTGCGGACGGTCAAGGAGAGCAGCTCGTGCTTGTCCCGCAGCCCGGCGGAGATGCCCAGGGTCTCCTTGAGCAGGGCCCGGGTGTGGGCCAGCATGGCCAGGAAGTCGTCATTGAGGCGGCTCTCCTCCTTGCTCTCCTGCTCCTGGCCCTGCCGGAACTTGCTCTCCAGCTCGGCCAGGGACTTGTCCGAGTTGGCGTAGGCGTCGCGGATCTGGTGGGCCTCCCGGCGCAGGTACTTGCCGTAGCTCTCCTCCCCGTCCAGGTCGTACGAGATGCTCCGGCTGATGCCCTCCAGCACCCGGCCCGCGTCCTCCACCTGCCGGCCCAGGACGGTGAACTCCTCCCGCAGGGTGAGGCCGGGCCCGCCGCCCGCCGGCCCCTGCTCCCCGCCCGGGCTGCAGCGCCGGTGCTCGCTCACCCTGAAGAGCAGCTGGCACTTCTCCGGGTCGTCGTTCTCCTCGTAGTCGCCGTCCGGCACGAAGTAGTGGTGCAGGGTCCCGTTGGACATCTCCGGGTGCAGGGGCCCGTCGAAGTAGCCTCGGCACAGGCCGCCCAGGCAGCTGACCCACAGCAAGCGCAGACCCAGCATCCCGGGGGAGGGGGCGCAGAAGGGATCGGCTGGTCGGAGAGCGCAAAGTCGGGGCAGCTTTGGGAGCCGCAGCCGCTCAGGCAGTCCGCTTCCTCCAGCCGCTCCTCACCGACTCAGCGTGCTTCATTAACGGCGCTGACTTGGCTCCAAGTTGCATCCAAGGCTCCCTCGCCAGAGGAGATCCCCTGGAAGATCCCCTACTGCCCTGACTTACGTCGGGGATCCCCCCCCCCCGCCGCCCCTCTTCCAGGGCTCGGCCCAAACTTGGTGACTTTCCTCCCCTCTTCCTCTGGCGAATGAAATGGAGCAGAGCCGAGGGGGTGCAGAGGAAGGTGAGATCAGATCGCTCCGTCTGGGGCTCCGGAGACCTTTGCTACTATTTCTTTCACATCTGGACTGGTAATGTGGAGCTTTGCTTTTGGCTAATGCTATCCCAGGATCTCTCTGCTCTCAAATTACACCGCGGTTCCGTCACTTCAAAAGCCAAGAAGCGAGTTTGGAAAGAGTCCGTACAGTAGGACTCCCTTATTAAAGCTACAGTACCATGCATCTGTGAGGGTCCATCAAGATCTGCCACTGCCGATTCGTGTTGAAAAAGGAAACACGGAGTTCAAAGGGAAAAGTGGCACCAGTCATTCAACAAGTCAGGTTTTGGCAGCAGTGAATATATATTAGTTTGAAAAGATTAGTCAGAAATACCCAAAAGATTTCCTACTTAACTAGCATCTTCTCCTTTACAATCCCCGTAATTAGCATTTCTTGAACACAGTCATTTGCAGAAACAGCAGTGTTTTATATGCTTCCTTTTAAGTAAGAAGTTAACCAGCTTGATTATTGAAGGTAGAAAACAAGCTACGCCTTCCCCACCCTTTCAAAATTGAGCAATCATAGTATTTTTTAAAGTGTTTCACTATAGTTCCATATAGGCTTCAAGGTGTGGAAAAAATAAATACAGGATGAGGGGGCTGGAAAGCTAAACAGATATTTACCCTTTCAAAGCACACAGTTAATCACTGACAACAGGAAAGAGAAAATAAAGGATATAGAATAAAGCTTGAATGTGATAAAACTTTCTAAGTTAAATCTGAAAAACGAAATTTCATCTTATCAGGCAACATAAAAATATAAGGATGGCCATATTAGGTCAGATCAAAGGTCCATCTAGCCCAGTATCCTGTCCTGACAGTGGCCAATGCCAGGTGCTCCAGAGGGAAGGAACAGAACAGGTAATTATCACTTGATCCATTCCTTGTTTCCCATTACTGGAATCTGGCAAACAGAGGTGAGGGACACCATCCCTGCCCATCCTGGCTAGTAGCCATTGATGGACCTATCTTTCATGAATGCATCTAGTTCTTTTTTATACCCTGTTATAGTTTCGGCCTTCACGACATCCTCTGGCAAAGAGTTCCACAGGTTGACTGTGCATTGTGTAAAGAAATACTTTTGTTGGTTTAAAACCTGCTGCCTATTCATTTCATTTAGTGACCCCTAGTTCTTGTGTTATGAGAAGGAGTAAATAACACTTCCTTACTCTCTGCACCCTAGTCATGATTTTATAGATCTCTATCATATCCCCCCTTAGTCATCTCTTTTCCAAGCTGAAAAGTCCTAGTCTTACTAATCTCTCCTCACATTCAAGCTGTTCCATACCCCTTATCTTTGTTGCCCTTTTCTGAATCTTTTCCAATTCCAATATATCTTTTTTGTGATGGGGCGACCACATCTACACACAGTATTCAGGGTAATCTGTTCTTGTATGAAAAGCTGGGTGCCTTTTCCAGAAAAGTTTTGAAAAATAGTTATCTTTATCTTCTAGGGGCAAAAATATACATTTTGATTTTTTTTTAATCATCCACTACTCTGGCTGGTTTCAGCAGTTGGGTTGGTGGATGGTGGCTACTGTGTAACCAGTTTTTGTCAGTGGAAGTCTCAAGTTAAAAATAAGAGAAGAAGAAATTCAGCACATATATGCTCTGGAATTGCCACAACTCTCTTTGGACCATTTTTATTGCACTTCTAGGCAGACAAAACTTCCACTGGAATTCGTGATAGCTTTGCCTAACGAAGGCCTTCATTAATGTTAAGGTGGTCCCTTTGACATAAATATTTCAGGTATAGACCAGTGTTGAAGTTTTCTGCATGTTATAAGGTTCTGAGGCACTTAGGATCTGATCCAGCTCCCATTGACTGAACTGGGAATTGTATTGGGCCCTTTGCATTTCTCACCACTGTTTTGGTCATTTAGGCCCACATCCACAAAGGTACTTAGTCACCTAAGTCTCAAGCTTAGGGACATACATCCCAGTTTAGGCTTCACTGTGCTCCACAAAACTCCCACTGAAACCTGTAGGTGCCCAAAGTCATTGTCTCATTTTTTGCCATAAAAGTTCCCCAGGCACCTGTGTTTCTGCCTCTAGGCATGTGCACTGGTGCCTCCCTCTGGGCACTTGGATATTTATCTCATGCCTAAGCCTCAGAGTGACTCACAAACCAGGGTTAAAACAGGCATTCAGCCACCTAACTCACATGCAGGGCCTGATCTGGTAGGTGTGTTCAGAGGTTGCTCTACCACTTTGGGTCTCTCTCAATATCCAGGAGATGGTGCCCACCCTATAACTTTTAGCTTAGGGGCTAGGACACTCATAACAGAGTCATTCTCACCCATTCTCCCATTTCCTTTCCGGCCCATTAACTATTTCAATATTTAACCACAGTGGGACAGTCATTCTGATGCTCAGCGTTGCAATGCCTAAATCTCTTCAGGGATCTCACCCTTATTACTTAAATCCCATGGACTTTAATAGGATTTAAGTACATGCTTTTAAATGCTTTCCTGAACTGGGCCCAAGGCAAACAAACCAACAAAACCAGCCAACCAATATAACTCAGATAATATTTGCAATCCCTCATGCACCTTGAGTAGTACTTACTCACACCAGCCATCCCAGTGCACTCAATTAGGACAACTTGCATATGTACTTCAAAGTGAATAAAGGGTTCAGAATTGGGCCCTTAATTTTAATCAATGAATTTTGCATTGCTAAAAGCTCTATCCAAAAAACCAACGAACCAAAATACGTACATACTTGGAAACATTTTAATGCTTTAATTTGTGATTCAGTGTAGAAAACTGACTTATAACACAGGGTGGACTGGTCTAAGTTTTTGTGCCTTGGGAGTTTGTAAAAGTTTTAAAGCTTATTATCTAAGCATGCTTGGCAGCCTTCGTTCAGTTGGTGTTTGCTAGCAGGGGCTGCCTCAAACAAAATCCTTCCTGGGATGCTCTTGTTTCACCTCAAATTCTTGTTGGGTTCTCAATTCTTTCTGCCACATGCTGTACTTTATCTGCATAGGTCTCCTTCCAATCAAGTGTCATGGCCAGTCTATGGGTTTGGCTGATATTTGGGTTGAGGTGGGGTCTGCTTTCTATCTATCTTTCCAGAAACACAGTGCTGTAAATCACTTAGCTATAGCTTGGAGAGCATGCAGGTGCTTTCGCTACTATAGAAGCAGGCACAAAAAGACTCACTTTTAATACTGCTGTTGCTCCACTATCTGCGTATATTAAGACCTTGAAAATATGAAAATTTTAGCAGTATTTTTGCCTTCTTTGTTTGTAGAAGATTAAGTGCTTCCTTTTCAGTTCTGTTGCCAGTGTTACATTTGCTGGTTCCTCAATCCCTGGCTGTTTTCAATCTTATGTGTGTTGTCCAAGCTCTTAATTAAATACTGAATCAAACTGCAACTCTTCTCCCTATGGTATACTTTTGGAATGCCTGCTTCTGTAGGAAGATGATGATACAGGCTCTGTTACTTCGATGACTCAATGGCTGAAGCCTGAATAAAAGCCAAAGCTTGCTGTAATAAGACAGGCAGCTACCTTATTAGAGGCAACATCTACATGGTTCTGAACTGGGACACAAAAGGAGCCTAGTTTTTGATCAAGAATGCAATTAAAGTAGTTTTCAAACTATAAAATACATATACCCATGCTGTCAGGAAGAGTAATACTTTGCAGAGACGGACATTGTTTCTTCCAGCATTCCATGGTAAAGAAGGCCTTAAAGATGAACGGAAGAGCTTTTCTAAAATACATACATTTTAAAACATCATAAAAATCCCAAATCACCAGCACTTTAAAAGTTTAAACTGAAAACATTAGAATTTACAAATAAGATTTTAAAACCAGATAGTTGAAAGTAATATCCTGCCCCTGCTTTACTTATCTACCAAGACCTAAGTTCCAGTTTCAGTGTTGTCTTGTCAGTTCAGGGTAGCAGCAATACCAGAGCACGGACAGAACACGGACATGGAATTCTGTGGCACAAACCAAAATTCTAAAGGCAAAGGTGCTTTGGGGCAGTAAAGTGAAATAATAATACCTCAAGAGCACTTGATGAGGGAGCAGTGTCTTTGCATATGTTTCCTTTCCTCCAGGGACCTCACAGAAGTCATTGTGGTGGGCTCTGTGAGATCAGGGCTCTGTGCAATTTCTGTGTGCATCCAAGGAGCAGCTTTTCTCTGTGGTGTGCTCCCATTAAGATTATGGGTGAAATCCTGGCTATGTTGAAGTCAATGGGAACACTCATTTTGTTCAGTGGGCCCACGATTTACCCCCATGTGCCTATCCAAACTGTCTTCAGTTCCTTCTGTATGACAGAATTACAAGCAAGTTACAAACAAGACAACTGATATTGTCCTTTTACAAACACTTGGCAAAATACTTTCTACTGATGTAAAGCCAGAGTAACTCCACTGTCCAGTCACACTGGGTTTACAACTGTGTAAATTGGAGCAGAATCTGACCTACTGCGCAAATTCTGCCCTGACTCCCCATGCAATACCATTGAATTCAATGCTCAGTTTTGCACTAAAGTCAATAGAAGTTATACATGTCTGGGTGTGGAATTGGGCTCCTGTTACTTTTATTTAAAGCAGAGTTTCATTTCAGGACTTGGCTCCAATGGGAAAAAAGAATGTTGCTATTTCCAATGGCTGAGTTCTCCCTGGGTCATGGCAACCTGACAGGAGCATCAGAAAGTCTTGGGTGTAAACAACCAGTCTTTTGAGACCAGATGCATGCTGTAAGGTCCTAAAGGCCCTACAGGCTTTAGGGACCTAAAACCTTTACAGAACTTAGGAATTTTAAATAAGAGAACTAAGGGAAAAGGTTGACTTTTTTTTTCTTCTGACTACTGGCTGCTATTCTGCCATGAACTGTTATACAGCTATATATGAAGACAATTTGTTTTAAAGGAACCAGCGAGTAGGTGTGTATATTGTCTTATTTCAGGGTTCCATACTGAATGCCCCATATAACAGCAGCTTAGAGGGACATTCGCAACAGAATTTTTTCCCCCCACCAGTCTTGGTTTCCAATAATTGCTGGCCCGAGGTCCTGCATTTATCCTCTCTCTTTAATATTAAGTCCTTCTGGTCAGGGGTGAAAGTAATTTAACTTTCTTACCAGTACTGGGGCTGGGCTGCGGCCAGCTCTGACCCCCGGATGGGGTGTGGCCTTGGGTGGAAGGGGCGGGGCCAGAGGGGTCAGAGCCAGCCCCAGCCCAGCCCCTGTACAGTTAAGAGCCCCACGTCCTCCAGGGCTCATTTAAAGGGCCTGGGGCAGTAGCGGCGCAGCGGGCTCTTTAAATAGCTCTCAGAGCCTCGCCGCCGCTTCCTTAAAGTTCCGGCAACAGGACTCCTGTCCTCGCGGATCCCCGTTGCCGGAGCCCTGGGGAGGCTGTGGCGGGGTTCTGGCAGCAGTTTAAAGGGCCGGGGGCTATAGCAGCGCACCGGGCTCTTTAAATAGCTCTCGGAGCCCTGCCGCAGCCTCCCAGGGCTCCAGCAGCGGGGCTCCATGGAAACGGGAGCCCTGTTGCCGGAACCTTAAGGAAGTGGCGGCGGGGCTCCGAGAGCTATTTAAAGAGCCCGGTGCGCCGCTATAGCCCCCGGCCCTTTAAACTGCTGCCGGAGCCCCACTGCAGCCTCCCCCAGGCTCTCGCAGCAGGGGCTCTGGCAGCAATTTAAAGGGCCTGGGGCTCCAGCCGCTGCTGGGAGCCACAGGCCCTTTAAATTGCGCCTGGGGAAGCCAATCCGCCCCGGTACGGCACATCGGCTCTTGCTGTTACACCGTACCGGGGAGTACCGGCTTACTTTCACCTCTGCTTCTGGTGCTAACAGCAAGGAGCTTGGAAAAAAAGTGCTGCTCTTTTCCCTTCCCTTCCATGGAGCTAAAGCTTGTTATCTGCCATAACAAGCACTGGATTAAATTAAATAATATTTTGCAAAATGATACATGCATCAGCCCTAATGACAAGATAGTAACATGAGTAAGGAGAAGATCATGTTTCTAAAGATCACAAAAGCTCAATATTGTGTCAAAGTCAATATAAATCAGAACAAGTCACAAGCTACATCTAAACCATTCTGAAGCTCCTTACCTAACTATTTCACTGTCACATTAACAGTACAGGTCAAGCATTATTTTGACAAGCTATTTATAACCTGTTCCAGCAGTCTGCCACTGTTACATGATAGTATACTACATGATAATACAGTACTATTAGAGTTCTTTGAAGGGGTCAGCAAACATGTGGACAAGGGGGATCCGGTGGACATAGTGTACTTAGATTTCCAGAAAGTCTTTGACAAGGTCCCTCACCAAAGGCTCTTACGTAAATTAAGCTGCCATGGGATAAGAGGGAAGATCCTCTCATGGATTGAAAACTGGTTAAAAGACAGGGAACAAAGGGTAGGGATAAATGGAACATTTTCAGAATGGAGAGGGGTAACTAGTGGTGTTCCCCAAGGGTCAGTCCTGGGGCCGATCCTATTCAACTTATTTATAAATGATTTGGAGGAAGGGGTAAACAGTGATGTGGCAAAGTTTGCAGATGATACTAAACTGCTCAAAGTAGTAAGGACCAAAGCAGACTGTGAAGAACTTCAAAAAGATCTCACTAAACTAAGTGATTGGGCAACAAAATGGCAAATGAAATTTAATGTGGATAAATGTAAAGTAATGCACATTGGAAAAAATAACCCCAACTATACATACAATATGATGGGGGCTAATTTAGCTACAACCAATCAGGAAAAAGACCTGGGAGTCATTGTGGATAGTTCTCTGAAGGCATCCACGCAGTGTGCAGCGGCAGTCAAAAAAGCAAACAGGATGTTAGGAATCATTAAAAAGGGGATAGAGAATAAGTTGGAGAATATCTTATTGCCCTTATACAAATCCATGGTGCGCCCACATCTTGAATACTGCGTACAAATGTGGTCTCCTCATCTCAAAAAGGATATACTGGCACTAGAAAAGGTTCAGAGAAGGGCAACTAAAATGATTAGGGGTTTGGAACGGGTCCCATATGAAGAGAGATTAAGGAGGCTAGGACTTTTTAGCTTGGAAAAGAGGAGACTAAGGGGGGATATGATAGAGGTATATAAAATTATGAGTGGAGTGGAGGAAGTGAATAAGGAAAAGTTATTTACTTGTTCCCAAAATAGAAGAACTAGGGGCCATTCAATGAAATTGGCGTGCAGCAGGTTTAAAACAAATAAAAGGAAGTTCTTCTTCACACAGCGCACAGTCAACCTGTGGAACTCCTTACCTGAGGAGGCTGTGAAGGCTAGGACTATAACAGGGTTTAAAAGAGAGCTGGATAAATTCATGGAGGCTAAGTCCATAAATGGCTATTAGCCGGGATGGGTAATGAATGGTGTCCCTAGCCTCTGTCTGTCAGAGGGGGGAGATGGATGGCAGGAGAGAGATCGCTCGATCATACCTGTTAGGTTCACTCACTCCGGGGCACCTGGCACTGGCCACTGTCGGTAGACAGGATGCTGGGCTAGATGGACCTTTGGTCTGACCCAGTATGGCCGTTCTTATGTTCTTATGTTCTTATGTACTTCTTTTCCAAATGGAACCAAGTTGTATCTGTACTATAGTTAAAATACTCAGAACTGCTTTCTGCATGCAGAGGGTGCCAGAGTAAATCAGAACTAAAGGAGCCTGTTACTGACAGTTACACATGACTGGCTGGTATCTCATAAATGGCTATAGGATTAGTGCAGGGCACCAAAAGTATTTGCGGATTCAGATTGAGTGAATTGATTTGGCAAAATAAAAAAACAAAAACAAAAAAACCCCCACCAAACCCACCAACCTGAATTTTTTTCTGGAAATGTCAAAATATTTCATTTGGACTTTTTATCGTTTCATTTTGAAGCAGTGTTTAATTTTGAAATGTAGCTAATTAAAAAAGGGTGTAAACACCCGAAAAACAACCTGAAATGAAACAAACAAAACAAAACAAGAAACAAGTGTTTCAGGATGAAGCAAACATTTTGTTTGACTTGAAATTATTTTGGTTGTTTTTTGTTTCGGTGAGAAAAAGCAAAAAAAAAAAAAGTTTCAGTTCAAATTAAACTGATTTCGCCCTCTCCCTTCTTTGGCCTCCAAACTGAAAAATCCAGTATTTGCTTTGCTCTACATAGGAGATTGGTTTTTGGCTACCTTACAACACAGGTTGGAGAAAGTATTGCCAGATCTAATGAACTCCCAGCCAGCTGAGTACCGTTTTTAGTTTCAGACTGTAAATTCTTTGAGGCAGCGACTGTATCCTCCTATTTGTCTGCACAACCCTTAGCACATATTGCCTTCCAAAGGAATACACAAGAATAATATTATGGGCTGCAATGTACATTTCAGTTACTACAGCTAGACTGTTTCATTCTGAAATGTAATTATTTAATGGTCAGCAAGATCAATTTCAAAGTACTTGCACAGGCACACTCGTATACCTAAGCATCACCAGTAGTGATATGCCATTGGTAGCTTTGCACAGAATGTAAACACTCAGGTGAGATTTTTAAGAGCACCTCGGCGAGTTAGGCACCCAATGTCCATTGACATTCAGTGGGATTTAGGTGTCCATCTCAATTAGGCACTTTTGAAAATCCCATCCTCATCTTGATGAGATAGACAAGACGAGATAGACATTTTCTTTTTCTTGTACCTTTTCATTAGAATGTTGAAACATTTTGGAAACATCCTTTGCAGAAGTAATTCTGCTGTGCAAAGGTGACTTTTGTAGGGGGTCACTTTATTACCGGAAGTTGACTTTTGAATATCAAACATTTTTGATAGGCAAATTCTCTACTATGTGCCAATTTAACCCTGGTGTAACTCCACTGAGTCTAGTGGAATTTGGCCTCAGGATTTTATGACGCCATTAGGCCACAAATTCTGCCCTGGGATTCATATAATTGATTGGCAACATCTGACAAGTTAAAGATAATCTACAAGTGTTATGTAGAAATTAATCTAATTACAGGATTACATGCTTGACTGTCCCAAATAGCAAAGGGTAGAGGAGTATTTAGCACATTATACATAACTAGTGTAAAAGCCCGTGTACACGGACCAACAGTAATGGCTCGCGCCCCCCCCCCCCCACTCGCTCAGCTCTCTCCCCCCTTCCCCCCCCACTTGCTCAGCTCTCTGCCCCTCCCGGCTCTCTGCCCCCTCCCCCCCCCCCCCGCTCGGCTCTCTGCCTCCTCCCCCGCTCGGCTCTATGCCTCCTCCCCCTCGCTCGTCTCTTTGCCTCCTCCCCCCCTCCCCCTCGCTCGGCTCTCTGCCTCCTCCCCCCCTCCCCCTCGCTCGGCTCTCTGCCTCCTCCCCCTCGCTCGGCTCTCTGCTGGGCACAGCTGGCCGGGCCATGCCCGGGCGCCTCCGCCCCGCCGGCCCAGCGCCCCCTTCCCGCGCCCTGCCCGGCCAGAGCCCCCTGCGCGCGCCTCCTGCACCCAGCCACCCTCCTGCCCAAGCCCCTGATCCAGACCCTGCTTCCCTCTTGGTGGTGCACGCGCGGTGGCCATGTTGTGCTGCCGAACTACACCTCCCAGCATGCCATTTGTCTGGGCCGTCTCTACTGCGCATGACGGCTTCACACAAACTTCTCTAGTCTTTTATTACATAGGATATTTTATTGTTCTCAGTCTGGCCATATCCATATTCACTGATTCCTGCTCCAATGTGACACTGCAGCAGAAACTTGCCATCTTATCCTATGATGCCCCAATGGAGCTAGCCCATAAATGGATGATTTTTTTATGTGTAGTATAGTTTTTCATAGATTTCATATTATTTTATATCCATATTTATTTTATGTAAGATAAGTGTTTTCCAGTCAAAAGCAGCATGCCAATGATTACCGACAGCTTATCAGTATACTGCCTATAGAATGTTCCTTCTTAAGGGATGATAGTATATAATAGGGACACATGATTTTTGCAATTAGTCCTATTTACTTCCCCACGGGAACAAATGGAAGTTATAATGATGATCTTGGTTCTTTTCCCCCTAGTAAACTGCACCAAGTCTGCAAGTGCTGTAGAAATACATTTCACTGGCTGTAAATAGTAGTATCATTGTCTCCGTGCCTGGAAAGTGATAGGAGCAAAACAAGAGGGTTTGAACCTCGTGTCTTTATTTCCCCAACACAGCAAATAAAACTTAAAAGCTTCCAGAGTAAAATTCACTTAAAATCCCAGTTCTGTCTTTAAACGGTTAGAAGCTGTCCATTTTGTAGCCAAATACATTCATTCTGGGATTTTATTTCTAGGTGTTTTTAGAGTGCATTACATTAGATACATTTTGTAATTGAATAGTATAAAACCAAACATATGGTTTCAACTGAAATATACCCATATTTCCTTGTAAATAAATCTCTTGCTTTAGCAAATATTCCTATAAAATTTTGACACGATGCGTGGTTTAGAAGCAGGTGAAGAAATAGTATTTCCAGCCAGTTCTATATTTATTTTCATACACACCTTTGACTATTCCACAGTTTAATGACTACACATACAGTGCTTTCATTCAGCAGTCCTAACACTGAAGTTATTCTGCTGCTCCAGAGGTTTGTGTAGAATATTGATTGGGAATTCATGCCCCCTGCTACAATTTACTGCTTTTACCTATAACAGCAGGACTGAGGTACTGGTATTTAACACGACTTGCTTAAGTCTTTGTGGACTTTTCCAAATTGGGTGCAAGGGGCAGATTGGTAAAACTACATACGAAACCTTTGCACCCAGAAAAACTTGCAACTGTGCACAGCCTGCAGGCTAAGCTCAGTGTTATTGATTATTATTTGTATAGCACCAACCCTGTGCTGGGCACTTTAAAGGTAGAGACAAGGTCCCTGCACCAGTCTATACACACAAACTAGAAAGGTGATTGGATATTATGAAAAGCCATGGGGATGAACAAGGTTTATAGAAAAATTCAGGATTAGGTTAATTTGGGATCACATTATGGCTGCTCCAGTCTGTGTCCCCTAGAGGAGTGTGTCTGTGTCCCCTAGAGGAGTGTGTGCAACAGATAGCCCTGATATGCCCATCAGCACTCACTGACTCTACTTCAGCAAACATTGACGTACATGCTTAACTTTAAACATGTCGGTTTAGTCCTGTAGCGAGGCAAAGACTCACCGCCGTGGCACCTCCTGCTGGTGGTCCTGGGAATTAGCTCTTCAGCACTTGGAGTGCCCTCTGCTGGCTGGTGTCTCACCTGCCTTGGGCCCCAGACCCTGGTGCCCCCTTTATCTCAGGGTTCTGCCCCTCTGCAGTATCCCCTCACTCTGGGTCTCCCTTCCCAGGGGAACCCCCAACCTTCTAATCCCACCTTGCCTCAGTGGGTACTGCCAGACGTCATCTAGCTCCTGCTCACTGGGGCAGACTGCAGTGTGTAATGGCCACTTATCATTGGCAAGGAGGTTGGACCAGCTGTCTCTGCCTAATCCCAGGCTGCAGCTCTGCAGCCCCGCAGCCCCAGTACCTGCATAGGCCTTCTCAAAGGCCAGAAGCCTGGGGGTTTATCAGGAGGGAGCTCCTCAATGCCCTTTGTCCTTCCCTAGCCCTTCTCTGCTTCAGGTACTTCCTCTCAGGGAGCTAGCCCGTCTCACTCCAGGGCTAGAGTGACACTCTTCTCCAGCTTCTGGCCCCCCAGCCCTCTTATAAGGGCCAGCTGGGCCCTGATTGAGCTGGTCACAGCTGTGGCTGCTTCCCCACTCAGCCTCGGTTTGCTGCTTTCCCCACCCCGCAGCCCTCTGCAGGGCTGTTTTAACCCCTTCAGGGCCAGAACGGGGTGATCACCCCACTACAGTCCCACTGAAGAAGTTTGTTAAAATTGCTGTTTTGGTGTGATCAGCTTAAGTTCTACCCCCTCCCTATTCCAAACACCCTCCCCACCCCAACACTTGTTTTGTAACTGACTAGCTGTCGAGTTGGGAGCAGGTTCCCTTAGCCTCAAATAGGGTCTGGATACCCCATCCCCCATTCCTCCAATCCCCAGGGCAGGCCAGTGGGGCTCTTAGAGCCAGCCCCAGTTCAGATACCCCTAGGGGCCCTTTGGGACGCTAGCACTGCTGCGGCTCTCCTGTCCCAGCCTTGTGCCCTGTGGAATTTGTACAGCAGATTTTACAGTCAATGAAATACTGTCGTTATGCCCTAAAAATGGGTGTGAGTGATTGTTATGAACTGATGTAGGAGGTGATACCAGGCAGCTCTGTGTTTTTGGGAACCAGGGCACAGTTTGATACCAGTCCGCTCTGTCTCTTTGGGGAACTAGGGTGCAGTATCCAGCCTGCCTGTCTCATGAAAGACACTCCCCGCCCAGTCTCTATTTGAACCAAAGCTGATCAGAGAAAAGGTCTGCAGAGAACAATGAAGGGTGTTGGGAGACAGGCCTGGACCCCTCCTGACAAGGTGACAAGAATAAGACATCTCGATTAGCATGGAGAACTGAGACCACTCCCCTAGCCTCATCTGCATGAAAGATGGACAGGAATTAGCATGAAGAATGAAGAAAAGAGAACCGCACTGAACTCTGGGACCTAAAAAGCAGGGATGCACTGCATTCTGGGAATCCCTGCTCCAAATGCTGATGAACCTAAACCTGTACACACCCAGCTCAGCAATTATCAGACCAATTCTAGTAATAGATCTTTGACTGATATCCCAAAATACTGAAGCAACCTGGTTACATTGTGAGCTCCCTGAAGAAAACACCACCCATAGCCAAGAGTGATCAGCTCCTATTGTCTATCCTAAAGCAAATCCTTGAATCCCTAGTTTACTCATAAACAAACCTATTGTTCTCCCTTGAACCTCTGTATTTTCTCTATAAAACCCCCTACCTGTGCCCAAGTCAGTGTTCTGATGCTGAGACCCAAACTGTGCACCAGTTCCACTGGGACTCCATCATCACCTAACTGATCGTGCTGGGGGCTCTGCCAGTCTCCTACCCTCAGGACCCTGAGTGGCTACCATCACCTGGGAACCCCGACTAATTCATGCTGCAGGGGTGGTGAGATCCCCTTTTTTCTCTGTCTCTCTTTTTCTCTGTTTTCCTTCCTGCCTCAGGTATTACCCTTTAATAATGGATGTTATGCTGGTTTAGGCTCTCTTTGTCTGGTTATCATTATTATTTAATAAATAACCCTTATGGTGAAGTTGGTTGTTTCTCTCTCACTCTTGGAATTTTACTCATTTGTGTCTGTAGCTTTCCCCCTTTACTCGTCAGCAACGCTTCTTTTACCTCAGCTAAAAGATCCCTGTAGTGCCCAAAGATACTGTGGGGTTTGCTCATCGAGTTGGTTACTGTGAAAGTGGGATAGGGACGCATTAAACTTGGGGCATATAAGGGGGGGGGGGGCAGCTGAGAGTGCTGCTCAACTCAGCCCATTGAGACCGGGAGTACATAAGGTACCAGCTTGAGAGTGCTGTTTAACCCAGCTCACTGAGCACAGGCACATATAAGGGGATCGGCTGGAGAGTGCTGATTGACCCAGTCCGCTCAGACTTGCTCTCTTAGGGCTTGTCCTCACTAGCGGGGGGGGGGGGGGGGATCGACGGCAGATACGCAAGTTCACCTACGTGAAGCACGTAGCTGAAGTTTGCGTATCTGCCGCCGACTTACCACTCGTCCCCACGGCGGCGGCAGTCGGCGGCGCGCTCCCCCGTCGACTCCCGCTTGCACCTCCCGGCAAGCTGGAGTTCCAGAGTCGACGGGGGAGCCGCAGGCGATCGATTTATCGCATCTTAACAAGACGCGATAAATCGATCGCCAGAAGATTGATCCCGCACCGCAGGAGTGAAGACGAGTCCCTAATGTGTGTGTGCATGTTCATCTAGTTCTATGGCTGGAGGAACCCAGCCCCGGGGAACCTAGCAGGATAACTCCACTAGGAGGGGACTTGCAGAAGGAAGGAGTAGAGCTCCATATGAACACAAGTGACATAAGCAGCACATTAATAGAATTACAGAACTACCTCTTCCCCAGAAGAGTAACCCGAATAAATGAGCATACCCCAAAGTAACGGGCACATTTGGTAACAGAGGATTGCCAGAAGATCGAGGGACATGATCATTCCCCTCTATTCGGCATTGGTGAGGCCGCATCTGGAGTACTGTGTCCAGTTTTGGGCCCCACGCAAGAGTGTGGAAAAATTGGAAAGAGTCCTGCGGAGGGTAACAAATATGATCGGGGGGCTGGAGCACATGATTTATGAGGAGAGGCTGAGAGAACTGGGATTATTTAGTCTGCAGAGAGGGGATTTTATAGGTGCTTTCAACTATCTGAAAGGGGGTTCTAAAGAGGAAGGATCTAGACTGTTCTTAGTGGTAGCAGATGACAGAACAAGAAGTAATGGTCTCAAGTTGCAGTGGGAGAGGTTTAGGTTGGATATTAGGAAAAACTTTTTCACTAGGAGGTTGGTAAAGCACTGGAATGGGTTATTTAGGGAGGTGGTGGAATCTCCTTCCTACAAGGTTTTTAAGATCAGGCTTGACAAAGCCCTGGCTGGAATGATTTAGTTGGGGACTAGTCCTGCTTTGAGCTGGGGGTTGGACTAAATGAGCTCCTGATGTCCCTTCCAACCCTGATATTCTATGATTCTAATTGTTGATTGTCCTTCAAATGACTGCTTTACAATGAGTGGGGTGGAGAAAATGGTGGTTTGTGTGACATAAATTGTGGATTTTTATGATGGGTTGATCTGAACAGATGTACTGAGAAACTGTGTTTGGATACAACTTCCCTGTTGTTCCCTATTATGTCTTTATCTTTATTCTTTGAAATAAACATGCAATGATGATAATAAAATAAAAGCTTTTATTTGTTAACATGGCTGTATTAAAAACTAACACTAATAAAAGATTGTCAGGCAGACCAGCTGCCCTCACAACACTAAAACACGAGTCATAAACCAACACTCAACCCAGTAATAAACACAAACAAGTACATAACACAAACAGTGAAGCTAGTGCAGATAAATAAATTATTTACTCTTGTGTGTCCTCTGGCCACCTGGTCTCCTTTCCCTTTTTAGCATGTTAAGCATGTGTTTTGCACTGCTTCAGGGGGTGGAGCAGAGCTGGGATATAGTTGCTTTCTCTCGCTAGTGTTTGGTCCCAGTTGCATAGGCCAACGTGTTCCTGGTCTGCAGGAAATGGTGTTGTGGAGAGGACTCAGGATGTGGTGCGAGTAGAGCAGCAACCTGAATTTTGGCCAGTGGTAGAAGCAGCCTCTCAAACAAGGTCTTTCTGCTGAGCTCTATCCTCCAGTCTCAAATTGCACCCCTGCTCCAAAAACTGTGCTGCAAGTCTCTCCTTGCACTCTACAGCCTGTCGGTGCCTTTCCACTCGCTGTGAATCGTTTTCACTTTGGTATTGTACCTGCTTGGTGGCCCCATCCAGGATGTCCACCCTAAGTTCATCAGGAAACCACTTCCTCTTTGACAACTCCATGATAGTTTGAAATCAAACTCCTGCTGCAGTGTAGCCAGGCTGTAGAGGTGGAAGGGCCTGAAAACAGACAGACAGTACATTATTGTCTCTGCTTCAAAAAAAGGTTTAGTATGTCCTCAGAGAAAAGAGCCTGTGGAATCTCAAGGCCAAAAATGATACCTTGTAAAACTCCACTTCAGTAAAGTCTTAGGAACACTTCAGTTCCCAGAAGCTCTGCAGACACAACTGAGTCAAGCAGGGTGAAGAAGTGCGCCCACAATGGTAAGATGAAATTTACAAATGTTAAAAAATTGGAGACCGTTGTAGCCAGGGATGGATGGTTGCCCTGGTTTCCTACCTGCGGTTTCTCAGTCCTTTCGGGCATTCCACATTGTGGAGGACATAACAATCCATGAGGTTCCTGAATGACAAAGGGACAGTCTATTCCAAGCTACAGCCATTCATGTCACAGAGGTGTTCAAGTTTATGGCATCTGAACAACAAGTGGAGTAGGCCAGTGTCCCACCCCCAGAATGTGACTACCTCTTGGTGTTCTTACTTCATCAATTGTTTGCAGGCATCAGGACCTGTGACTGAATCAAAATTCATGAGGAAAACCAGCAGGATGCTGCATTAGCATCCACATAGATTACTGACTCCCTATGGCTTACAGTACAGCCTGATCTCACTACATCTACTTATGGAGTGTACACACACACACTAATACAGACTGACAAAGAACTGCACATCTAGATCTGCTTCTCCGGCACATGTCTGGACTGCATACAATCCCCCTTTCTTATGTCAGACATTGATTTAGTCATCCACACACTACATTTCCCCTCCCCCCCTACAGTTGACTGTTTACAGGCAGCTCTTTATGCTGTGACATCGCCAATTTGAGTGATGTGGTGAACTAAAAGGGAAGGCAATAAACAGTTCTTACTTTCAACACCCCATCACATCTTTGGAAAAATGTTCAAGTATCTAGTAAAAGTTTAATATTAAATGCTTGCTCACTCATTGTCTGTGCTTCCTGGTATCTATTTTGGTAGTGTGGTGGTGGTGGGGTGATGCCAGGGTGCTGGCATGCATTATGCCATTAGCAGATACATGCCACTACCCACGCCTTCTAAAAAAATTGCATTGGATCATAAATCAGAAATCCTTCCCATTCATATACTAACAACAACAAACATGGAGGCAAACACTTACCAGGCACTGGGGCTACTTCTGCCTATTCTGCAAGCTCTATGGCTGGCTTCTCTTCTGGGGGAGTGGGGGGATCATCACACAATTTCTCCGACTATGGACCTACAAAGTGCTGCAGCTGCTCCAACAGCAAATCCTCTGGTTGGGGACTGGTCTGAGTGCCAGTCAGTTTGCTAGCCTGATTTGGTGCCTGTTGGCTCCCCTCTGGTCCTACACTAGATTCAGGGGTTAAAAGGTGATCATCCTGGTTGATTAGGCTATTGTCAGGGGGGGTAGCTCAGTGCATGGCACAGTACCCAACACCCAATCAAAGTTCTTGTAAAAGAGGCAAGATGATGGGGGGGGGGGTTCTCTTACTCAAGTCGAACATCTTGCTCACCTCCTACCACAGATTTATCAAAATCTCCTACCACAGATTTATCAAAATCTGACTACGGTTCCATGACCAAGTAGCAACGTGTTTGGCAAAGGACTTCTTCCTGTTGGTGGACACAGTAATTCAGGAGATAGTTCACTCTGTTTGCAGCTTAGCAGTCAGAATAGAACAGAAGGTTAACATCAAACAGCTGTATTAGAACCAAGAGGTTGTTTCCATTTTCTGTGAATTGATTGGCTGATATCGGGATAGAAATGATAGGAACATTGACCCATTGCATTGGGGGATAGTGTTGGTGAAGTATCAGCACTTGAGTCAGAGGGACCTGGGCCAAAACTGTGTCCACACTGCAAAATGGGAATGCGCTGCAGACCCAAGTCCCAGTGGAACTTGGGCTTAGACCCACCCACACTTGCCAAGTCTTAGGGTCTGGATCCCTAGGGCTTGCTGACCTGAGTCAGATAGCTTTGTGTGTAGATGGAAAGGGGGAGTGGGCTTGAGCCTGATCCTGAGTCCAGGCTTACACTGCAGTGTTGACATACCATTACTGACTTTGGAGCACAAGTCCCATTTACTTTCTCTAGTGGCTTTGGGGGAGATTTGCAGAGGTTAAGTGTCTAAAGCTCATTGACTCCGTGGTAATCAAGTGCCTCAGTGTTTGCCAAATGGTAACAGAGACAAAGAGGGAGATTTTCAAAGGCACAAATAATACTATGTTTTTTCTTCACTGTATTCTAAATGGAATCAGCCTTTTTTTTTTTACTTCCTTGTTTTTTGAAATGGCAAGAAAGTGAGCACAAATCTGGGAACAGTGTTTGTGTGTTGACTGCTGCTGCAATTCTACAGAAGGAAACAAAAGCTCAAAACACTCCTTTTGAAATGATTCTACATAAACAGATTAATAAGTTTCTTACTGAAAAACTAATGGATTAAAATAAATAGATTTTAGAGGCACCATTTTCCAAAACACTCCATGTTGGCCCAACTCTGATCCCATTGAAATTAGTGGCAGTTTAACTCAATGTACACTGACTTCAAAAGGAGCAAAGTTAGGTCAATGCTGAGCACTTTTGAAAGTCTGTAGAATCTAGAGAACATCTTCTCCTGGATTCTAACTAGAACTGGTCTAATTATTCATTGCAAATAGATTTGATGAATGCAGTCGTGTTTTATGACTCATCTGGGAACTAACTCTGTGAATCAGATGGAAATCAATACCAATTTCTGGAAATGTATGTGTTATTCATTAATGTTAGCCAAGAGTGCATGTGAACAAATGCCAGTCTATGTGATGCTCACAAACTGTTCTCTTTGACTATTTGCTATTCAACACTCATGATTAATCATGTATGATTGGTCAGCTCGGTTACAGGCTATTGGATGAAAGAACCAAAGAAAATAAATAGTACTTCTGCTAAACATTTTCTGATGAATAATTAGTTCTGCTGCAAAGCCCTGGGATTCATGAACATGTTCAATCATCCAAACACTCTCAAACAATTAGCAATACAATCCCATTACAACAGTGACTGCAGCACATTTACTTGGGAAATATGCAGGAATCACTTTTTGTGTTATTTAACCAACTCTAATGATAACAAATCAAATCTAATTTGGGAACTAAACTACTGAATATAAGTCTCCCTTTAAGCTTGTGTCCTGATGTTTTCCTTCTGACTCAAAAATTAATCTTTATTCCTTCTTCAAATGTAAAACATCTGGATCTATAACTAATTGCAGGTGAAACCCTACATCTGGATACATAATTTTATCAGCTTGTTTTACTAGTTACTAAACAACACCTTTTGTGTGGCCAGATGTCACAGCTGTAATGGAATGTATTAGTGAATAAAAGCAGCAATAGATTGCCTGGGCATCTCCTTCCACCACTTGGAATTCTGTTCCAATTGGGTGAAGTACTTTCCTCTTTGAAGATAAGTGCTGTGTTTGTTGGAGACAAGTGGGTTTGTAGCATAAGACCATTGCTTTTGGAAGACTCTTTAGGAACTGCTCTAAAGTGGGCCAGCTGGGAATTCCCCCACACTGGGAAAAACTTCATGTGGGGAAATATGATGGATATTTCTGGTACCTTTCAAGCTGCCAGAGCAGTACAAGGAGGCTAGGATGAAGGAGAGAGTCAGATGTCAATTGTTAGGGTAGAAAAAAAGTACTGTATAGGTACTTTATAGTATACAAAATGTACTAATGTCACTTTGAATATATATCACACCTTTGATATACACATGTTAAAGCAGTTTATAAACATGAAAAGTATACCTCTCCACACCTCTGTGATGCAACTAAGTAGTTTCATACCCATTATACAGATTTCTAACCAGAGACGTATAATAACTTTCCCAGGCCCACACAACAAACCAGTAGCAAGGCCTGGAATGAAACATACTAGCCCTGACTCAGAGTTCCCAGCTATAGCGAGATTCTACAAAGTCCTTTTAAAGATTCTAAGCAATTCATGGCAGTGATTTTGCCTTCTGTGCATTTTTACTGAAAGCCAGACCTGGCTGCAATATTTGGATCTGGATTTGAAATGCATCATTCAGAAGTGTTTGAATGAAGGGGTTTGTTTTAGGCTTCTCTCTTATATTTAGTGTTGTAAGCTACTGTGTATTATATTAACACACCTAGTCACTAGACCATGTTGCCTGTATTTTCCCCCATGTATCTAGCCAAGAGCCCTATCCAAGTACTTTTGCTGTTTGCAATCAACAGTATGTGCCTGTGGTTCCAATTTCAGATTCAGTCAGTAGACATTCCAGGTGCTAAGACAAAAGTTAGTATTTACCTGAGAGGTGTTTTCATTTTTCATGGCAGTTCAGATTATGCTATGAATATGCCACAGGAGCTAGTGTGTCTCCCAATACAGGGATGTCTCTGCCAGCCTGCCATTGGATTGGCTATATTCCTGCTGCCTGTTGGTGATATATTCACTCATACTCATTTCCACATGAAAGAGCTCTGTTAAAAATGCTTACAGAGTATTTTTTTTAAAGTAAAACCTGCTTTTCAGAATTGCAAAATTAAAGTTATTTCAAAACCACATTCATTTCCCCAAGACATTGTACTTTGTTCTTCCTAGTGCATGCTATTTTGCAGTCTGTCTGTACCAGCTACATTTTTACACCTGATCATCTTCTTGTTTTTCTAAGAACATTTTAGAAACCTAGATACAAATGTTCACCTTCTCAGCGGGAAACAAATGGAAATCCCAGTAAAGTGTTTTAAAGTTGTATACTTATAAATGCATAAAAGGAATAGTTCTTCCCCCCTCAGGACACTAAAATCTGGCATGACAATGGAAAAGAAATCAAAGAGATTGAGCGTGAAAAGTTAAAACAGAAAACCAGGATCAGCTGTCATTGAATGTGCTTTGAAAACGAAGTCATAGTTTCCCAAGCCAACAAATATCATGCAAAGCAAAAGCAGTAGACTTCAGGTTTAAAGGGAATATGTAGTTAATGCAAAAAGTCTTTCACCACAGGAGTTAGAACTCAAATTCGCCATGTCAGAAGTAAAATGAAATTGATGGTCCTTGGCTAGTCACTAGTGGCTAGAACCAGAAACTGCTTAACATTTTCTATTATTGAAGGGTCCTATTTTAACTATCATAACAAATACCTTAGTATCAAAAACTGTTCATCACTAATTTCATCTGGCGGGATGCAAGAAACAGTGCAAGTCCAAGGGAATCTTCATTTTGTTCCGTAATAAGGTGTAATAGCCAAAAAATAATAATAATGCTACAGATAATTAGGGAAAACTTCCACTGACTTCAATAGAACCAGGATTCCACCCTTACAGATTGCAATTGGAGAAGCATGTTATGTTTAAAAGACCCAAAGCTTTATAAAAAATCATAAGCAGGACACATCACCTGGCCCAAAGAGCTCTGCTATTCCAATGGTATTGCCCCCCCTTTCTATTTATCGTCCATCTACTCTGGGTTACCAGATTAAAGTACTCATAGTCTTTGAATTTCTTGAGGGTAGATTGGCACATTGTGATGGAGGGCACAGTTTGACAATACCTTCACATGCAAAGGGGGCAAATTGATCCCATTCCTCATCTCTACATTTTGAGGGTTAAGGCTGAAGGCCTATTCCTGTAAAGATGTGGCTGGTCACATATATAAAGTGAAATGACTAGCCTACAGGAGGGCAGGGGTCATTTACACCATCATCCTCACCAGGGGTCCCACCAGGTGAGACAGCAAGTTTAAAATACAGCTGGAGATCCACAGAACCTCATTACTGGAGGCTGCCTGTGCTGAACCAGGGTCTCCTCCAGTCATCTTAGTCCTTCCCCGCTCTCCAGCTAGCTTACTGCTTACTGACGGGGCTGCATGGATGAACTCCACAGCTCACAATATAAAAGGGACTGTGGAAACCTTGTGCTGGCACTGCGTTGCCTCTGTCTAGGCCAAACGCTCATGGCCTGGGTTATACCTGTAGAAGCTGGCAGAATCCAGGACTAAATATAACCCTATCCGTCAGCTGGACAAAGCACCTGTTCCCAACTTGCTCAAAGAAGAAAAATATAACATATAGCCCTGTAAGTCTGAATGGGGAAAGACAGGTAACCTAGTGGCATCTGTAAATTAGCACAGATCAAGTGCAATACACTTGGTGGAAAAATCTCATTAATTTAGTGGCAAAGAATTATTCCACATTCCCCTTTGAGAATTACCAATTTTGAAAAATTGCTGTCATTATAACTTCTCTTCTGTTTAAGAAACAGTCTCTAATCCTCTCCTGAAAGTTTTATTGGATACCAAGGCATACTTGGATGCTCCAGCACTAGAATAGTTCAGAAATACCAGGGCCTTGTTGAACATGTCAGTTGATTTGCTGTACTTTACTGGGCCAGCAATAAAATGCTTTAAGGTCTGTACAAACGTACACTCAAATGCACAAAGTTTGAAATAAAAAATGCTCCTCTTGACTGCTATTGTTTCAGATCCAGGGTGGTGCTCACACTTAGCTACAGGCAGTATATTTAGTAACAAACAGTGCATATAAGAGGAGGAGGGAGAGAGGTTGTGAAGCTATTCAGAGAGTTCAGGTGTGAAACATACCTGACACTTCATGGTCATTTAAAAAAAATTCCAGTTTTTAAGCTAGTTTGTTTGATCAGGCCAAGTGCAAGCCTGAAAACATTTATACACCAGAATCATTATTCATTTTATGGTCAGTATCTAACTGGGTTACTGCTCTATAACCAGTGTATTTATTACTATAAAATTAGTTGCTCTTGAGTTAGGCTGAGTGAACCCAGTGCTATCAGGCGAGTGCCAGTCTGAGCACAGCAGTGGAAGCAGAAATTCATAGATTCCTGGCTTCTAGTACTAACCTCTAGGGGTTCAGTGAGACTTTTGGACAAGTCACCTCAAACAATGAGGATAATTTAATAATTACTGTGCACTTATTAGATATTGAGGGTTAATTATGTTTTTTTAAGGCACTTTGGATTTAATGGGCCAAATTTGGCCATGGTGTAAGGGTGTAAATGGACATAATTCCTATTGACTTTAATCTGTGGCTGCTTTGCCAGGGCTGCATTTGGTTTTTATAAATGTGATGTATTATGTTAGGAATGTTGATGCTGTGTGTGACGTGTGTACAGTGCAGGAGCATTGCTGTAACTGCATGCTCCGGCGGTAGCTATTTCCTTTTCTTTGCTAAGTTTAAAAGAAGAAGAAAAGGAATCTCTTACTGGCATGACATCACCAAACAAGGAAGCCACTTGTATTTCCTCCACTTTAACAGCCCTTTCTGATTATATTTAAATGCAATCCTTTTATCCGGCTAACACATCTGGGGTTAAGCAAATGTTCCGACACCACTTGATATGAAGCCTTTCGTTCCACTAACTCATAGACATAACATGAACTAGTCCATAATGGAATCTACTGTTCTATGGCAAGAGACAATACACTGGACCATGTAAGGTAGAGAGATTAACAGCAAAAGGGCTTGTACATCTCTGCTGGGTCATGCCCAGGCACGTTGCCAGATGTGCCAATCTCACCCTCACATTTGCTATGTGAGGCAGCACCCGCTACACTGAAGGAAACAGGCCCTGTACTGCACTTTCCCTTCCATGGCAGTGTGCTAAGTGCAGCTGTCAAGTCTATACCGTTTCTTTAAGTACTGATCTAGAAAAGCAGGGACATCACAAGAGTTTGCTATGGCCTACCCTGTTTCCCCGAAAGTAAGACATCCCCCGAAAATAAGACGTACTTCCAGTTTTGCCTCTCACTGTAATATAATGTAATGTAATTTTGGGAGCAAAAATTAATATAAGACACTGTCTTATTTTCGGGGAAACACGGTACCTACCTTCTGCTAGAACCTGTGCACTTCAGCTAGCAGGGCTGCTATCCCATTCTATCACAGGCAGGTGGTGGGGAGGCATGTAGCTGCAGAGCAGTGATCAACAGTCCCCAGTAGTCCAAATTAATTATGCTTGGTCCTCATCTCCTGACTCCAGCAACAGCCAACTCCTTGCCACTCCCATAGTGATAAAGACGCAACACACCTGACAGTACCCAGATGCACAGGCCTAGCAACTAACCACACCAGTGTGCATCAGAGCCCTCGTGTCTGTAGGTACTTTACACAGCTCACTCTTGTGTTTTCAGAGTTCTAATATGCTCATAAGACTTCTAGTTATAGCTTTCCTAAGTAACATCTCCTCTGAAAATGGAAGAGACATTAGAGTACCTGAAAGTGAAAGCCATCCTATAACAGAAGAGCAGCAATGTAGCTGCTCAGAGGCAACTGGTCCTTTGCTCCTTTAATTTCAAGGCAGGATCTTCTGTTTACTTTTGCAACTTCCATTAGCATGACTGGCACCAGCTGGAAAACATAAGAGTTAGAATCTGCAATTTTTCTCATCATAATGAAGACTTCTTATGGAGATTTTAGTTAATGAATGAAATTGTTTGTGCATCACGGTATATTTTCCCCTATAGGCTATTGTACTTAGGAGGAAAGGATGTCCTGGTTTAATGCACAGCTGGTTTTATTTATACATGTCGGGATTCTGGTAACTACTGCACTTACTTTGTTTGTAAAGGAGTATTTACCATAGCAACCAAGAGCTCATGTTTTGTGTTAGGTCAGAACTACCCACAGTTTGTACTTTTGTTGGAATTCAGAAGACTTGTGGGCAACACATTACATTCTTTGACTGTTTGCACAGAAGAGAGAATTTTAAACATCAATTTATTCTAATTAATATGCCGACTATCAGAAGATGGGACTGGACAACAGGGGTTGGCTGACTTGATAATTGCCCTGTTCATTCCCTCTGAAGCATGTGGCACTGGCTACTGTTGGAAGACAGGATACTGGGTTAAATGGACCACTGGTTTGATCCAGTAGGCCATTCTTATGTTCTTGTTTATGCCTGGAAGGGCTCCCCAGCTTGTGTGGCAGGAGAGCAGCTGTCTCCATGGTGTTAACCCCTATTTCAAAATTAGTCCATGAAAGAGGAGGAAGAGATGGGGCAGCCGACTGGTCCTTTATCTTCAACCCACCATAACTAAATAGGGAATCTTCTGAAACTGCTCATGCCTGGGGGGGAGGGAGGAGAAGGGTAGTAGAAGATCTAGGACCAGTATAGGAAGCACATTTGCTTTTTCCAAGACACTGCTCAGGAAGTTGAAGAGGTTGATGTCTCCAGGACATTAGCGTGACCTATAGCCATGGGCTATAGACCTATAGCCACAGAAGATGCTGCTGGCATTGGCAACTATGAATACGATATCCAATGATGAACCTGAAGTCTTCCTTATCCTCAGCCAATCTCCCATTCATTTAAATAAGAGTAGTGCTGAACTAAGGATTTCACAGTTGGGCTCTGAGTAAGGTATTAGTTGTTGTTCTTCTAGAAACCACCAAAGAAACCTGTAATTTATATTCATCTAAGGTGCTGGTCTGCAAACCTTCCCCTTTACCTACATATAGCCCCTCTTTCCTTCATCCAGCTTCTTCTAACCCTAGGGTTGACTGTTCTCTCCCTTGTGTTGGTTTGACAGTGGTGAAAAGTCAACGATCGCCCCAATGATGTCACTACCCCGATTACACCAGTGTAATTGGGAGGAGAACCAGGCCCAAACATATTTGAAGCACTGAAACTAGTACTGTACATTATGGAGAGAGAGCAAATAGATTCACAGCGAGTTGTGAGGTTCTGTGGGGACAGGACTGGAACCCAGGTTTACAGCATGGGCTGTGGGTAAACTATGAGCTTGGAAAGGCTAGGCCCCAGCCAGCCAACCTCTTCCGCCCAGGGCCCCATGCCTCCTGCCCCCTTCTCCTGCCGGAGCTCAGAGGGTCCCCCTGCCTTCCCCAGACTGCCTGAGCACTTGCCCCTTCCCCAGCCCCAGAGCAGCAGAAGAGCAGGCAGGCAGCATCGCTCCAGCCCCAGAGCACAGGTGGTTGGGTGGCATGAGCTCCGGCTCTAGCCACCTGGAGTCCCTGGCTGCAGCACGGCCCCCAGTAGCTTCAGCCTGGGGCAAGGGTGCTGGAGTGCTCCCAAAAGTATGGGGTGGGGGCCCGTGCCTGAGGTGGAGGCGACCGTGTCCCAGAATGCCCAGCCAGGCAGGCAGCTGTGGAGAGCCACAGTGGACTCTCTACCTACCTGTGGTGTGGGGAGCCTGAGCAGTCCCCAGCCTGTGTTCTCACTCGCCCAGGGCAGGGGAGGTTCTGCAGCTCCTCACAGCTGCCTGCACAGCTCTTTCCAGGCCCTTCCCCTGGGTCAGAGCTGGGTTGGGGAGAGCTGCGTGGACCGTTGTGGGGATCTGGCATGCAGTCACAGACCCTCCTCCTGCCCATGGTGGCCGGGGAGCCTTGGGGGGTGGGGACACAGGCTGGAGAGCTGATCTGAGCCCCCTGCACTCTGAGCAGATGGAAGATCCGATGCAACTCCCCACAGCTACCTGAGGTGGGCTTCCTGACCAAGCTCCATTCTAGCCTGGTTTGGCTGGGGCCTGGGGGTTGGGTGGAGGGGTGGGGTGGGAAGAGGCGGAGGTCACCCTGGTGAAAAGTGGATGGGCCAGGTCTGTCCACCATGAAAAGGTGGCCCCGCAGGTTTTGGTGCCACTGGCCCAGGGCCCTGGCCACATGGGAAGGAAGAGCCGCAGCAGAGCATGACAGGAAGCAGGAGAGGGCCCGGGAGTGGTGTGAGGGCGGGGACATGCAGTAGGGTTGCCAAACCTGACTGAAGCTATTCTGGGAGATTTTTCCCCCCCTAACGTAACGTAATATCATTTTCTTAAAATATCCTATTGAAATCTCCTGGATTGCTTTCAATAGTCACTGGGAGATCTATACCCTATCTAGAAGTTATGAGGCAGTACCTTCCTCCTCCTATTTTCATCTGTAGATGTCCTATCTGATAGACAATGTCTGAGCACACTTTGGTGGAGAAATGCCCATCCTCCTTGGTCTGTACATCTCACTAGGGCGTAGTCATCTGGACACCTGGCCGCATACCTGGAAGCAGAAACATGGGTGCCTAGTTTTTACAAGAAAACTTTGAGTGCTGAGCATTTTTAGGTATCTACAGGGTTTGAGGGCAGCTGAGTTGGGGTTTTTTAATTCTCAGTGGGCCTGATTCTAAAATGTAGGCTCCTGAAGTGGCAGTTAGACTCCCAAATCCTTTTATGAATCTAGCCCTTAACTAAGTACGTCCCTTCTGCAACAAGAGAAGCCATGCTAAACTACCTCTTTCCAGCTTCTTTATTTTGCTGGAAACAGACTTTGCCGATTTGGATCTGTTTGTGAAGAGAGAACAAGAGAAAGAGAAACAGAAAAAAGAATGGCAAACTGGGAAAATACTTTCTCTGTCAGCACTACACTATGAATAGGATTTGCTGCTTTGCTCCGTAATAATCAACAACCCATTCCTTCCCTGGTAGAGAAGCAAGCACATACCTTTGGCCAAAAACATCCCAAGCAGCAAAGCCAAGTTTCCATAAGTGCAAGGCTACATTAATTATATGACATCTAAACAGTCCAGTAGGTTTGAAAAAGCAAACATTTAAAAAAATCTTTAAAAAGAAATGTCCTCAATGCACTTTAAAGCTGAGAAGGGCACAATTATATCCCCTAACCAGGTTTTCTCTTAATGTTCCACAGAGGTGGAGGGGCTGGAATGATGAAGTATATTGAGTGAGTAGAGATAAAAGGACTCAGGTTCTACAGAGTAGCAATCCTCAGCAATCCTCCATTTCAGTTTTGTCTGGAACTGAAGAACTGTTGCCTGAGTTTCCTAATGCATTAATTCATGTAAAAGTCTAGTGAATGGCCATGACTGTTTCATAGGTATGAAGTGCTTGCGCTCTGGCCTCATTTGATTTTTTTATCCTGATGTAGCTGTAGAATATTTATTAATAGGTTTTAGTTAACTTGCTCATATGCTGACATACCATTGCCTTTTCCTTTGGAAAGTATGGCACGCAAAACAGCTCTCTATAAACTTAAGTAGGAGACCGTGTCAAATGTTTTGAAAGTAGTTGTTCCTACTCTACTCTCCTTTGCTGCAAGTAGCCTCTAGAGCTTGAAAATTCTCTCTTTTTTACTCGTTTGTGCCTCCATTCATCAAGGCACTTGAGCATATGCTTAATTTTAAGAGTCTGAGCAGTGTTATTGAAGTCATTGGGACTACTCTTTAAGTTAGGGACATTCTTTAGTGCATTACTGAATTAGGTCTTTCACCCTCTTATGCATTCGTCCTTCCCATTCACATTAAGCTGTCCACCATTCTGGGGACTCACATGTCTATAGAAAAATAATAGTCCCAAAGCACAGAAACTAGCATGTGTTGCAGATGGGGTGCAGATATACAGCTTCCTTGGGGCACAGCTTTTCTGCTGGCTAGCCAGCCTGTAGGACTCGTATCTTGGGAATCAAAGGGAGGAAACCAGTTGTTTGACAGGAATGGGGAGAGGCTGGTGGGGAGGGGAGGATGTGGCCAGAGGCTTGGGATCTGTTGTAGTACAAATGCAGAAAAGTAAACGTGAAAAACGGAAAGGGTACATCTGGTACCTTGTTCATAAAGTAGAATTTGGCAATGGAGGTAACTTGTTAATTGTATAGTGCACATGCTCATCATTATGACAGAGGCACAGCCTGCTGACAGGCTGGCCTTAAATGTAAAGAGTCTGAAGCAAGAGTGGAAGTGGAAGGGCTCTTTCTCCCCTCACTGCAGTCTCACAGCCATGTGTGAGCCTGAAATTTGCCAGTGAACTTTTTCCCCTCAGAGTCTGTGGCTGAAGGTGTACGGGCTCATGCTAACCCACGAGTCACTAAGTCAATGGGGTCATTTGCATGGCTTCACCTAAAGTTGACTCCATGGAGCAACATGATCAGTAGCCATTTTGCCTGATCAGACATAATATTAGGATGGCAGAGGCAACTATTAGCTAAGCTGAAGCAGGAGTCAGGAAATCTTGGTTCTAGTCCTAGCTCTGCCTGTGATTTTCTGTGTGTCATCCTTGAGTAAATCATTACACTTTTGTTTCCTTTGTCTCTCTTATCCTACTGTTTTTTGTATTATGATAGCACCTAAGACTGGTCATGAACCAAGGCCCCTTTGTCCTAGACCCAGTACACACACGTAGCAAGAGACATCCCCTTATCCGTATCCCAAGGAGCTTATGATCTAAATAGAAAAGATAGATAAAGGGTGGGAAGCAAAACAGAGGCACATTTGGGGAAGTCAATTCCCCGAGGTATCTATGTATATTGTAAGCTCTATGGGCAGAGTCCATCTCTCACTGTGTTGCCACAGTGCCTAGCACAATATGGGCCCATTTTGGATGAGGCCTGAAGGCACTACTGTAATTCAACTAATAAAAATTAATAATCAATAATGTGCTGTATTAGCCACAAAGGGACTTAGTTAGGAAACCAAACACAAGAATGTTTTAACCTCAAATTTCAAACTCCTGTAAATAGATATTTCTAAACATATTGGTCCAAATATACCCTGATGTAGCGCAATGCCTTTTATTTCAGTGAAATTACAGGATGTCTGAATTAGGTCTATTATATTTTGCTCCTGTGTCATAAAAAAAGTAGGTATATATGGGAGACTATATGTCAGTCCCTGTTTCCTAGGGACTATTTTTCTCAGCATTTACTGTCTTTTGCCTGCTGTGCATACTATTTACAACTTTTAGTCTAGTTCATATATCAAGCTCTGAACACTTGAAAACTAAGTAGACATTTGATGACTTAGGTTCAGTTTTATGAAAAAGTGTGGAGAGGGTCAGACTGAGGCAACTACATTTGTTGTGAAAGGGTAGTTCCAAGACATCCTACTTTGTGTACAGCAGCTAACAAAGTATAAGAGTGATAGGATGGAAAACATATTTCAGTACAGTAAAACCTCGATTTAACGGACTTCGGATGCAATGGACAAAATTTGTAAGAAAGTCTGATGCATCCGAAATCCGTTTGTCAAGGGCCTCCCCCCGGCAGCAGGCAGGCTGGCTGGAGTGTCCCGGGAGCCGGGACCGTGCGGGCTGATGCCCACTCCCGGCGGCCGCCGGGATTTGAGCTGGGGGCGGGCTGCCGCCCGGCCCCCAACAACAGGCAGGCTGCCTGGAGGGTCCCGGGAGCCGGGACCGTGCGGACTGGCTGCCGGCTCCCCGCTGCCTCCCCGATCCAGGCAGCGGGCGGGCTGCCTGCCGGCTCCCCGCTGCCAGCCCGCCCGGGTCCCAGCTGCTGGGACCCGGGCGGGAGCCGTCAACCCACCCGCCCGGGTCCCGGCTGCTGGGACCCGGGCGGGAGCTAGCAGCCCGCCCACCCGGGTCCCCGGCTGCTGGGACCCGGGCGTGAGCTGTCAGCCCGCCCGGCTGCTGGGACCCGGCTGCCGCCCAGCTGCTGGAACCCGGGCAGCAGCTAGCAGCCCGCCCGCCCGGGTCCCCGGCTGCTGGGACCCGGGCGGGAGCTAGCAGCCTGCCCGCCCGCCTGGGTCCTGGCTGCTGGGACCCGGGCGGGAGCCGTCAACCCGCCCGCCCGGGTCCCGGCTGCTGGGACCCGGGCGGGAGCTAGCAGCCCGCCCGGGTCCCAGCAGCCGGGACCCGGGCGGGCGGGCTGACAGCTCCCGCCCAGGTCCCAGCAGCCGGGGACCCGGGCGGGCGGGCTGCTAGCTGCCGCCTGGGTCTGAGCAGCCGGGCGGCAGCCGGGTTTAATAAAAATTATTAAATAACGGACTTTCGGCTTTAACGGACACCCCCTCACCCGAATTAGTCCGTTACATCGAGGTTTTACTGTACAATAATTACTTGAAAGGGTACCCTGTTAACTTGGTGATAACCAAAGATGCATCAGCCTCTCAATTTATTTGCCCAGGATACTGCTTAGACAGCAAACCCCCTCAACTGATCATATAAATAACTTACCAAAAAATCACTCATTAAACCATCTCCTGTATTAATAAAATACCCCAACTATCTCAAATTAAATGCATATAAATCTGCTTTGTCTTTATTAGAAGATCACCCTGGAGTTGTTGCTTAAATCAGGTTCCATATGATAGCTCTGCTATTACTGGTGAAATTCATTGCAGGGCACAAGACAGCACATGGCCTGGATGCTAATTAAGTGCTTACTTTGAGGGTAATGTGGCACTTAAATGGCACCTAGAACTTTCACTGGCCTTGTGTTTCATCCTAGCAACACAAGATCCAATTCAATCCCCACAGAAGTCAATGGAAAGATATCTGCTGATTTCACTGGACATTGGATAAAACGCAAAGTAGTATCTAAAGATTATAGTCTTTGGATTAGAGACATTCAGACCACCAGGGTTTACATCAAGTGTGAGAAGATTAGAGCTAAATTATATGCATGTGCTTCTCCATTACTTCTATTTTCCATTTCCAGTATTTCTAACCAGAGGATTAGACCTGGTTTAAGTCCAATGTAATATTTTGTGAAAATTATACTTATAAGGTTCAGATGGTTTCAGTTTGTCTTTGCCATTTTGCTAACTTTACCAGTTCTGTGAGCATAATAAGTATTTGATTAAAACATTTAAAATCATTTTAAAACAATTACATGCTTAATTATGGGCACATTTTTTTTATTTCAACATGCCACCTTAACGAAGTTGAGTGTAAAGTCTCAGATAGATTAGTTCAATTGAATATCAATTTTTGTTGTTGTATGCTGCTAATGTAAGAGTGTGGTACTGCCTCCAGCCTTTGACTGTCTGCTATTATAACAATCATCCAAGAATACCCATAAAAATAGTCAGAGAAACTATAAAAATGTTTTTGTGTTTTGCCAATACAGCATATGTTGCCAACAGTGACTGTATGTTGCCACTACCATGGCAGGAGGGGGATAAAAACACCAAACCAAAGGAAATAAGTATCTCTATTCTGCTTGGAATTGGGGGTGGGAAGGAAGGCAAGATGTCTCTAGGCATAAGCAATAGCTCCCTAGCTGCTTAGCTTGGATGAGCCCTAGAGGAGAAACAGAGCTTGCTGATTATAGAAGCCTATATTACTTTGTGGCAGGCCACGCACTGCACCGTCCCTTTGTGGCAGGGGTGGGATGGGGTGTTGGAACCTCACCACTCCCAAGTTCACATGCTCGCCTCTCTGTGGGTGGTGCAATGCAACCTAATGCCTAATGATCCCTTCATGCAATCACCCCTTGGTCAGGGTAATGTTCTCTAATGGTCAGAGTCCATATAAATCACTCCCAGCACTGGAGCGGTGTGGCTGAATGGCCAGAGTCCATATAACTCCTCCCTTGCAGGTGGGGTAGTGCAGCCTAGAAGCCAAAGTCCATGTAACTTGCCCCAAGTGTCAGGGCAGTGAGGCCCAATGGCCAGGGTCCATATAACCACCCCTCTTAGACAGGGTAGTATGGCCTAGCGTCCAGAGTCTGTATGATTCCCATGGTGTGGGGGATAGTAGGGGAACCCAGGACCACCCTCTCCACCGGGTCCTGACCCAGGGCCCTGATAGTGGCAAGATCCCCTTGCCACTGACTCGGTGGGGATCCGCCCGAAACACGCCGAGACTCTGTGTCGCTCTAACGCCATTTTCCTCTAAAGTTCCCCTGGGTCACTTCCTACCACAACCTCCGTGTTCTTCGGTTTGGGGGGTCCTCTGGTCTGTTGCCCTCCTGTGACATACTCCATCTGGGCCTTGGGATGCGTCCCGGCTTGACTGGCCTCTGGATCCTGGAGCGCAGATTGTCCATCCTCGGGAGCTGGCGGCGTGCCTCCTTCACCTCTGGCTGTCAGCCCTGACTAAACAGCTCTGTTTATACCTGGTCTCTAGTTGGAGCCTGCCCAGCAGAACCTTAGGGGCAGGGCTTCCTCTGCTACGAAGGAAGGGATAACCACTGAAGTAACAGTGCGGGGCCTCTCTGCCCCATCACATACCTTTTGAAATCTAAGACTAACTCATTCATAGATTTACGTGCTTTAACCTTGTAAATAACTCTAATTTCCTTTTCCTATTTAATAAATCTTCATAAAGTTTACTATAGATTTGGCTACAAGCATTGTTTTTGGCATCAGACCTAAAGTGCAATTAACTTGGGTAAGTGACTGGCCCTTTGGGATTAGGAATAACCTGAATATTGCTAGGTTTCAGAGTGGTAGCCTTTTTAGTCAGTCTGTATCAGCACAAAACCCCCCAAAACCAAACCGATAACGAAAAAAGAAAATCCGAGGAGTACTTTTGGCACCTTAGAGACTAACAAATTTATTTGGGCATAAGCTTTCATGGGCTAAGGTGCCTAGTCTCTAAAGTGCCACAAGTACTCCTTGTTGTTTTTTCTGAATATTGCTGCAATTCTTGGTGCAAGGAGCCATCTATCACAGAGATACACTCATCTGGGTGGCAAGACGGACTGTGTTTTGCTTCATAAAAGGAGAACAGGGGAGGTGACCCATTATCAGTGTCGGGAAGACAGTTGCAGTTCTCATGAATTCACACTCTTGGACTTTTACACAGAGTTTTAGGAACAAATTGACCTGAAAACTCAAAATCCAACTTCAGCTGAAGACAAAGCCAAGCTTTGCTTGGTTTCTAACAGACCCATAAATTGTCCCTGGACCCTGAAGCAATGGAAAAGGTTTCATTTCAAAACTGGCCAACGTTCACAAACCTTGGCAAACCTCCCAGGTAACTCAGGCAGAGTGGGAAGTTTATAATAATACCTGAAACCAAGCAAGACTTCTGTATCACAATGAATGGCTCATGCAACTGTGGTAATAATCAGTTATGCAAACCTAGAGGTCTGGCAGATTTCTCTTAAAATAGAAAGTCACAGATGCTCATCATGATTTTTTCCCCTATGTCTTTAACATAGCTACAATACAATAAATAGATCATGTCAAAGCTAAAATCCTTGGACCAAGGACTAATCCTTGGACTAAGGACCAAGTTACATATTATTTTAAGGAAACATATTAAAGATTCAGAGTGAAATTTTGGTTCTATTGAAGTCAATGGCAAAACTCCCATTGACTTGAATGGGCCCAGAGTTGTACCTTCAATCTCAGTCTCAAAATACAGTAGGCACAGGAATGAACACAAACAGTAGTCATGTGTGTCTTTGTTCTCTTCCTCAGCTTTGCATTTCTTTTGAATAAGGAAACAAACTCAAAAAATGTCTGAGACAGAGCTTGAAAATTCAGATCTAAATGAAAGAGAATCCTATACAGGGAAAACACACTCCTCTGTTTCCTTCTCAGTTAGACCAGATATTCTGTGTGTGAGTGATGCAAAAGCTTCATTCAAATTGTTATGGAAAAATAGCATCTGAATGAAATTAAGTTTCTATAATGTTATACATAGAAACTACATTAAAGTTGCAAAGTCAAACATTCAAAAGTGAGCAAATACCAGAGTTAAGGTTGCCTCAAACCTATGACATGAGGTGGTATCATTATCTCCATTTCACAGATGGCAAACTGAGGGATAAAGATTCAGTATCCACTAATTTTGGATGCCTGATATGAGACACACAAGTCCTGATTTTTCAGAGAACTTGGTATTATATGTTCAAAGTCCATCTCCCACTGAGTTCAATTGCAGCTGTGAGTTCCCAGAATTTGAGCAAATCAGTGCCCCAGGGTCTCAAGTCAGGCACTAAGAAACTGAGGAATACACAATTAGTGACTATCATGGTTGTAGGGCTAGCTGCACCTGCCCCCATTCTTGATCTCTGAATGCATCTCCTCAGATCACATGCCTTTACCTCTCCTCTCCTGGGGTGAAATTTTGTCTTACTTATAGGCTAACTGTACACTAGTAGCTAGGGGTATGATTCCCCTCCTCATGCTAGCTCTCACTGAGCTAGTCTAAGTGACGGCATAGCTGTGCTGAGTACAAACCTCTCTGAAACTGGTGGTTATATACTTGGCATGAGTAAGCCATGCCTCTGCTGCTGCTATCCGTGCTACTGCATACACACTACGGAGGGCTACAGTACCCTGTGTACCAACTGCACTTACTCAGTGGCTGTGTCAGTCCAATTTTCCCCACCCAACTTCCTGACAACTACCCTCTCTCTTGAGAAAGGAGAGAAAGTTCCATTGTATGATCAGTTCCCAGCCTCTTGCCCTGCTCATCAAAACCAGTTTGGCAGGTTCAGTAGATGGCTGCCCCAGCCTCCTCAAAGCCATTGTTCCTTAACAGTCCACAAGTGTTTGCTGAAGGGTGGCTTATCTTGAGCTTTTGTACTCATCCTGTTCTTTTCCATAGATTGCTATTAAACTAAACCAATATATTCCTACAGTAGACATCTCAATAATGAAGTCAACATACAGTATTCAGATACTACAGAGCAGCATCACATCCATCACAATAAACCTAGCCTTAGTATCTTGTTAAATATCGTGGTTTACCTAGCAACACACAGGAACTCTATGGCAAAGGCAAAGACAGAATCCAGTTCTCCAGCTTCGCATTCAACTACCTTAACTAAGATAACATCAGTCCTCTTCCTGCAGTCTCCTATACACCTTCCAACTTCTGCAACAAATGAGGAAGGGTCCTACAGACAACAACCTTCTTCACTATACAACCCTAATTCATACCCAGAGCATCTTCTTTCTCTGCACTGGATTAGGGAGGGCTCCATAGCCACACTATAACCTGGGGAATGTGGATTCCAACCTCTATCTAGTGCCTTGCCTGTAAACTCAGAGCAAACTCCGAGCGAAGGATTGCTCTCCAAACATCCCACAGTATCAAAAACAAAACAAAAAAACTTAGGCTATGTCTACAGAACAAGACGAGTATGGGTGTGATTCCCCTGCTCACGTACTGCTGTTTTCAAGCTACCATGAGTATAAATAGTAGTATAGCCACACAGTACCACGGGCAGTGCATTGGAGGCACGGCTTTGTTGTGCAAAGTTGGACTGAATGAAACTGGCTGGTCCATCCTTGGCACAGCTAAACTGTGCCTTCTCTGCTGCTCCCCATGCTACTGTAGCTACTCTGCTATTTATACTTGCATTAGCTCAGTGAGAGTTAGTGTGAGTATATATATATATATATATATATATACACACACACACCCCTGGCACGTAGTGTACATGTGCTCTTAGGGACATCATTGGGAATGTAACTGTATAAGAAGGGAAGGATTTGGGACTACACCTTCTGATCAGCTACTGATGAAAATTCATAACTGAAAAAAAAAGCCAGTAGACTTTTGCTTGCTGCCATTTAAATAGTTATAATAATTAGGCTTCCTGCTTTTGGAATTACAGCTTTCTTAAAAGCTACTGCAGATTTGGTTAAATCTTTGATGTGCTAATATAGGAAAATTGGATCAACTGTAGGATAAATTTAATAGTACATTCTGGTATCAGCATCACCTTTTTTTGTAGTTGGACTAATCAAAAATGTAAAGTCTTTGAAACTAAATGAACTTTTAACAGTCAACAAAAGAGATCCAAACTAGTAAACCGTCATTGGTTCACAACAGGTTTAGTTAAGTTTCTATTGCTTTCCTTCTGAAATATTTTTGTAGAGATATTTCTATTGTCTTCAGTTAGAACAAAAGCTAGTTTATATTTCCAGCTGTTTTATCCCACTAGGGATTTCCTAACCTGCTTTAGACAGACCTAATCACTTAAAAATGATTTGCTCCTTTCTCTGCAATAATTATCATGACTTGAAATTCTAAAACTCTGTTTTGTTTGATATTGGCAGAGAAACTGATGAGACTTTAATCACGACACAGCTGTGCATTTGATAATATGTTGTCTAGACAGCTTCTAGGGCCCAGTTCTATTCAGTCATAAGAGTGTAAATCCATAGTTACTCCATTGAACTACGAATGGAGTTACTCTGGATTTACACCTGTGTAACAGCTGAATTTGGAAGTTTGAATTCTTGTTTTGATGGAGCTTATTTGCTGCTATGACATCAGGATGCCTTAGCATTTTAAACTCAATTGTAAACCCCTCTAATAAAATAAAGTGTTCTTTTGTTTTTTTTAAAAAATTAATAAATAATATAACCAGGATTTTATGGGAGATCTACCAATTGCTGATAGGCCAACTGGCTGAAATCCTGTGATTGTTCCCTCTTTTATATCCTAGTGAAAAGCATTTGTTACATAGTTCTATATGTGGACTTGTGCAGATGCTAGTTTAAGCAGTTTCTAGATTGCAGGAGTTTAAAAGAAATATGTCGTCTAGACTTTCTTTCCCACATGACTCCAGTAGGGAAGGTTTTTAACCAACACTGTTCCAACCTGCATAATTTATACATCTGTAGTGTATTTTCACTGTAGACAAGCCAAGTTCCTAAAGTAATCTTGACAAAGAACTTTTCCACTCATTTGATCAGGCCTTGATTTTGACTTCCTTTTTTAACAAAAAGGAAAAAAAAAAGCAGGAAACAAATACAGATTTGTTGGATAATGTCTTTTCCATTATGATAATTTAAAACATAACTGCAAAATCATCCACTATTAAACTTTTTTTCCAGGAAGCTTTTTAAAAACTAGCAATTAAAGCTAAAAGTTTAATAGTGCAGCTATAACGAATAGTGCTGAAGGAACCAGCCTATTTCATGAATCAGTAATGCATTTATATCAGGCTGACACCTTTTAATTTCCTACTCATTCTAATATCAATACTGTTACACCTTGCAATGTGGGATATGATCAGTCCTTTGTCCATGCATTTCTGAGTACAAAAGTGTATAAAAAAACATTTAAGGGTAACATGGGCACCATTAAACATAGCTGTTTACAAAGCCACACAATTTCCCTTTCCCCAGAGTCCTCCCTATTCTTAGAACAGGAAATATCCTGGGTGGTCAGAGTCTAATTTTTAATGGTGCTTCTCACTGATCTTGAATTCATCCTTGAAGAATGTAGACATGAGATGAACAATACAAATACAAGGGACTGGATCCTTAGCTGGTGTAAACTGACATCTCTATGGAACTGTGATGATTTACTTCAGTTAAAGATCTGGTCCAATATTTTTAGATTGTATGACCTAATGTATACTTTAATTTCAAGTTGGTAACAAAAACTTCAAAAAGGGCAATTCTTAATTAAATGAAGGGAAAATGTTTTATCAACAGTAAGGCAGAAAAGGACTTCAAGTGGCTCAAATTGTACTAAGAATTAACCTGCTACTGCATAGAAATTAGAGGCCTGAAAAGAGGGTACTAGTGCCAATATTTTGCTATCTGTTTAGCATCGTGTTTTAGCTCATGTGGTAATTGACTGCTTTTGAATGCAAGGTTCTGTGTTGAAATTCATTAGGATGAGTTGAAAAACTTTTAGTTCATTAGAGTAAATCAACCTTTTCCAGATTGTGACACCATGCTACAAGAGAAAAATGTTTTATGTATACAGGGAAGGAGGGTGGGACCCCTAAGATGAGAAAAGGGATTGATTTATCCCTTAGAACGCTGACAATTTCCTGATTTCCAGTCCAGGGATTACTTTAGATGTAAGTAGATAGAGGGGCGAAATGGGTGTAATAAAACACTCCAGCCTCTCTCCAAAACTTTCTTCCATTTTTAGAGCCAAATTTTGTTTTAAGGTTCTGAAGTATTTGGCTGCGCATTTGCCATTTTTGCAAAATGTCTGCAGCTCTTTTGGGAGGATTCTAGTAGTTACTGGAAGTGGCAAGATGCTAAAAAGACTGTTCCCTGTGAGATATCCAGCCTCATTTTGCAGACTCGGGGTTTGGATAGTTTCAACACATTTGGGATATTCACACAATCTGTAAAGTAGTTGGTAGAGAAGGTAGCATGGCCAATGAATCAGATGATAGTTACAACCTAACCGCCTACCCATTGCACCGTCCCCCCCAGACCTATTCTATTCTTACATCTGCAGTTCTGACCTTTTCTTCACTCCTAATAGATATTAGAGGAAGAAAAGAATCCACAGAAACAGCATCTTCAGCAGGCGGCCACAAAAACAAAATATGATGTTACTGTATTTTGCTTGCTTCCTTCACCACGCCTATCAATCTCTTGGTACTCAAAAAGAACCATATCCTGCCATTGTTCCAACCCCCCCTTCCCCCCCCCCCCCCCGTGCCCCAATCATCCCATATTGCAGCACATCTGCTCAGGTTCTGATTACAAAAGAGTCTTTCCTACTTCATGATCCTCCTGACAATAAGTCTGGATTCTAGAATACTCACTCATACTCTTTCCAGGAAAATGGTGTCAGTTTCATGTGTAGCCCTCTATGGATTCATTTGGGTTTCGGAAAGACATTTGGAAAAATCTATGCAATCATGATACCTTTCATGAAGAAAACTGCCATACTCTTGCTGAGGCTTAAACTTCCAACTTCTCAAAAGTACAACTTGCTAATGAATTACACCCACTGTTCTGCAGTTGTGCTCTTTGCATCTTTCAATGCTATGTGTCAGTTGGTCTTCCAACTGATTTTGCTTGCCTACTGGCTACATCTCAATGTCTCAGGACTCAGAAAGGGCCATATATTCTTCTATCTTTCCAGGTGTAGGACTTCCATTGAAGTCAACAGGAGTTTTGTGCAAAATCTGATTGAAGGCTATTGTTGAAAATACTTAGTCCTAATGTTAATAGCATTGGTATTTTTTAGTTAATGCACACACTGCAGAAGATGCAAGACATTAAAAGTAGAATTTAATAAACCAGTGAGTTAGCACAAAATATGAAGTACTGAAACAATGTGTTTTTAAGATTATATATGTATGCTCATGCACAGAGGAGTAGCTGAGTGTGTGTTGTGCTAATTCAGGTCTGCACAACTTGGAAAGCAGCGAGGGCCATATTACTGCAAAAAAAACATCTGTGGGCCAAAAAGCCCCGCCCTTTCCCTGCCCCCATCTGCTTTCCCCCACCCCACCACTTGGCTTGCCCCACCCTTACTAACCTCTCGCGGGCCACACAGTGAGCCCGTGCAGACCGCATATGGCCTCTGGGCCGCATGTTGTGCAGGTCTGTGCTAATTGTTCAGCGTCTCTCTTTCTTGATGACATTAGTTCTAGTACTTATTTTGGCTAGTTTATGGAACTAACTTCTATAATAGATGAAAGCTTTTCCATCTGAAAAATGATCACTTTAAAATGAACTGAGAAATATCACTGTTGATACCACCGAAATTCCTGTGAACTCTGTTGTTGGTCTGCTTTAAATAAATAGCTCTAGTTATAATTACCTAGCTACAATGGTTGAATTCAGGAACAGGAATAGACATGGCCACTACAAAGTAGATCCATACTATTATCTGGATGCTTCCTGGAATGCCCCTTGGATTGATATAGGGCAGTGAGTCAATCAGGAGCCATGGGTCTGTTGTCTGTCAAACCCTTGATGTGGAACTTCCTGTGGTCTGAGTGCATAGGTTATGGGAAGTGGAATGCAAAGAGACTTGAGTTGTTGCTGGTGTGGCCAGGTACCTAGTAGCTCCTCTAGGCCTAGTCACTTGTTCAGCCATGATCAGTAAAGACCGTAATTACAGGCATGCTACATTTATACAGAGCTTTAGAGACAAAGACCCACTCGCTGTCATATGGACTCAACAGCCCAGAATCTTCGCTGTTGAGAAGAATTGGTCGTAATGACTGCGACGGATAGTGAGAGTTTTGCACCATTGGGTACTAAGATAAGATGAGTTTAACCTCCCCAAAAAAGGAGAATAATAGTTGACCCGGGGAGGGGGCTTACATTTCCTCATTTAATATCATTGGCCAAATTTAAATTCTTGCTTTCAAAATTATTTCAACACAGGACATTTTTACAAATGTCTATAATCTGAAGTATCAACAGCGATATTTCACAGTTCATTTTAAAGTGATCATTTTTCAGATGGAAAAGCTTTCATTACAGTTCTTTTTTTTCTTTTTTGTCCATCAGATTTTAATCTCAGATTATTTTCCTTTGTTGCAGAATTCTACAGCCCTAATAGAAGAGTTCAGATGCCTTGTGTGAAAGAGAACTGTGTCTTGATGAGCAATGAAATAGTTAAAAATGGCAAATCTTCAGGAAGACAGAGCCACTTGGACAAGTGCTAACAAAGCATTAGAAAACAATATACAAGAAGGTATAGGAGCAAAGGAGGTACCAGATGACTAGCTCAAGGCAATAGTTGTACTAATCTTGAAGAAAGGCAATTCTGCCAATACAAATAATTATAGAGATATAAATTTATTGCCAGTACTGGGAAAAGTCATGATGAAAGTAATTAACAGATTAAGGCCAGTTTTAGCATTAGCAAGCGAGGAACAGTGTGGCATAGACTGGGCCAAAAATGCATTCATTATTGAACATGTTCTGACAGTTTATGGAAAAAAGCGAGAATGAAGAGTGAAGATGTTTTCTATTTTTCATCTACTTTACGAAAGCATTTGATTTGGTTTGGAGGAAAGTATTATGGAAACTATTAAAATCATATGGAGTTCCAGATAGGATAATTGCAAATCTAAAAACTGTGTACGATGGCACCTGAGGTGTCATATGAACTGGCAGAAAATTAAGCAACTGGTTCAAGTCAAAGTCTGGTTCTAAGGAGACGTGGAATTGCCAATGCTTTCCATCATTTTTAAATCGGACATTGAGACTAATAGATGAGCTTGAGGGCATGTAATTGGATGATCTAAAGTTAAACTACTTAGCCTATCACATACCTGGCAGACATGTTTGACTCAAATAATGATACTTTTTGCTATTTTGGAAAATTAGTGTAGTCATCATAAGAACAGCCATATTGTCCATCTACCTCAGTATCCTGTTTTCCAACAGCAGCCAATGCTAGGTGTCTCAGAGGGAATGAACAGAACAGGCAATCATCAAGTGACCCATACCTTGTCATCCACTCCCAGCTTCTGGCAATGAGAGATGAGGGATACCTAGAACATTGCGTAGCATCCCTGCTCATGCTGGCTAATAGCCATTGATGGACTATCGTCCAGGAACTGAACAAGTTCTTTTTTAACCCTGTTATAGTTTTGGCCTTAATAACATCCACTGGCAAAGAGTTCCACAGGTTGACTGTGCATTGTGTGAATAAATACTTCCTTTTGTTTGTTTTAAACCTGCTGCCTATTTCATATGGTGACCCCTAGTTCTTGTGTTATGAGAAGGAGTAAACAACATTTCCTTATTTACTTTCTCCACACCAGTCAAGAATTTATAGACCTCTATCATATCTCCCGTTAGTCATCTCTTTTCCAAGATGAAAAGTCTCAGTCCTTTTAATCTTTCCTCATATGGAAACTGTACCATACCCCAAATATTTTTTGTTGCTCTTCTTTTTTCCATTTTTAATATATCTTTTTTTTTTTGAGATGGGGCAAGCACATCTACACAGAACACAGTATTCAAGATGTGGGTGTATCATGGATTTATATAGAGGCATTATATTTTCTGTTTTATCATCTATCCCTTTCTTAATGATTCCAACATTCTGTTTGCTTTTTTGACTGTTGCTGCACATTGAGTAGATGTTTTCAGAGAACTATCTGCAATGAATCCAAGGTCTCTTTCTTGAGTTAATTTATACCCCATCATTTTGTATATTTATATGTATAGGTGAGATCATGTTTTCCACTGTGCATTACTCTGTATTTATCAACATTGAAAGTCTTCTGCCATTTTGTTGCTCACTTTTGTGAGATCCTGTTGTTAACCCTTTGGAGTCTACACTGGACTTAAATATCTCAAGTAATTTTTTATCATCTGCGAGCTTTGCAACTTCACTGTTTATACCTTTTCCCAGATTATTTTTAAATATGCTGAACAGCATCATTCGCAATACAGATCTTTGGAGGACCCCAGATATCTCACGTTCTGCATCCAGCTTCAATTCATGTGCTTTATGCATAAAACTCTGTTGTCTATGTGATTCCCTCATCTGCTCATATATCCTCCTTGATTCACCAGCTTTCAATACCAGGCACAGATTTGGCTGCTGGACTGTTGCTTCATGTGAGCGCTGCATGGCCATTGAGGAGTGCGAGTTTCAGTTTGGGGTCTGCCGACTCTGCCTTGTTTAGTATTAGGACAGGCTTACTGATCAGAACCCAGAACCTGCATTTGGCCTGTAGAATCTTTTATTCCTGGAGTTGATGGAGACAAGCCAGTTTGCCTTTGAGATTCCCAGGTTGAGTTTATGTAGGGATGGCAATTAGAAAAATCATCTTTTCATGAGTAAATTGAGCAGATTTAATCTGGAAACAAAGGTGGAACCCAGGAATCTTGATTCCCATGTCCTCATTTTTAACTTCAAGATCACAAACTCCAATAAAGTTCATCATCCAGAAGTATAACATAACTGCTATTGGTTCAAGAATAGCAGCCGTGTTAGTCTGTATCCGTAAAGAAAGCAAGGAATACTTGTAGCACCTTAGAGACTAACTAATTTATTTCAGCATAAGTATGTATCCGATGAAGTGAGCTATAGCCCATGAAAGCTTATGCTGAAATAAACTAGTTAGTCTCTAAGGTGCTACAAGTGTTCCTTGCTTTCATAACTGCTATTAAATCAACTTCCTTGGAAACTTATTAGCCTAAAGAGAGTTAGTTGACACATGAACTGATAGATGAATTGCTGGCTTTGAGCAAAATGGATTCTTTTGGATGCTTTTAAAAAAATTCTTTAATACAGGAAGCAGTACTGGCCTCCCTGAGTCTTGCAGTTTGGGGAGGGGGCACTGGCCGCCCTCTGGTCCTCCCCCCCCCTGCAAAATTATGCCCATGCAAAGTGCTTATCATGAGCTAGACTGGGCATGGCTCTTCAGCTAGTATATGGGCTCAAAGACTTTCCCTACCCCCCTGCACCTTCTGCAGAAAGGCCAGGTATGGAATGCTTCCCCCTTTTGGATTTAGGACACATGATACTCCCAGGAGTGTGGGAAGAGCCTCACCTTCACACTCACTGGTCGCCTCCAGAGAGAGGAGCGTGCTGTACCTTTCTAAGTCCTCTCCTGTGCACTGAGAGGTCCTGTCCAACAGGGACCTGTGCATTAGTGGCATACCACATCATTAGAACCACAGCAATGATCAGGTAAGTGAAGAGCCCTTTCAAGACTCTCACTACCTTAAGCCTGGAAAGGGTTAACAACTGTATTTTCTAAAGCCAATATCTCCTGCTGCTTTTTTCCAAGCTCACTGTGCTCCTTCAAACATGTCTCAGCAGTAGCTCATAGCCGGACACAAGCAGGATGGGAAGATGCCAGCAAGCTCACCAGCTCAGTTTGGAGGGGCTTATTCACTCTATTTTGGCAAACAGTGGTAACTTGCTCCAATGGTAAATTTTCTCTTCCACTTGGACAGCAAGTTCAGGGGACAGATGCCAAACTGCAGAGGATATTTTCCCAGCAGCAGCAACTACAGCAGCAGCTGTCTAATTAGGAGGCTGCACACAGGCTGATGTGTCGCCAGCTCTTAAGTTGTCTCCTCTCTAGTGAGATGAGTTCCCGGAGCTGCCTTGTCCTCCTAGATACGGGTTTCTTTCAACTACAACTAACATTCAGATTCCAAAATATTTAAGCACAATGGAGTTTACTCCCATCGTACAGATACTAATCTTTATTTATCACTTTGAAATCAAAATAGAATCTTTTCCAACTCGTCTCTTTTTCTTTTTGGCTATAATTTTAGGGCACAGTCCTGCTGTGATTTGCACTGCAGATCACTTATGCATCTCTATTGTACCGTTTGCACTTGTTCCACAAGCCAAGCTTTTGCTGACATCAATGAACATGCTGTAGGATATGGCAGAATGGATACAGCCTTAACTTTCAGCTCTTCAAGTATAACGCAGCATCACAGCATGCAGGGGTTTTTTGGTCTACCATTTTATCTCTCTGACTATTCTCTCCTACTTAGCTTATTTTGGGTAGAAATGCAGCTCCTGGAGGGTATTTCTATCAGTATCAAAGCCTTCAGTCCTGTCATTCTATATTGCAATGCATTAATCAGTAGCACACTGAAAATGTTGGGGTAGCCTAAAATAAATGGAGTTTAATATTAAAATGAATAACATGGGACTGTGATGCTGATTGCATTAGTTATTTCCATATTAAAGAGGCTGATACTTCAAAGGTATGTGCATATGAATAATTGTACTCATGTAAGTCAGCCCTTTGAAACCAGTAATACAACTCACATGTGTCTGCAGATCTGAGTTCTAATTCAATGAGAAACCCTCCATTTTGGAATGTACCTGAAGGTACAACAGAAAGCAAGGACTTGTCCTAGAACATACAGGACTTCATCATCATGTGCTGGCTAGATTCAGCCAAGCTCTTCACCTGTGAAAGTGTCCTGGGCAGCTGTAAATTGCCTCAGAGGGTGACTGCAGTACACAGCACCTATGACATCCCCTTTGCTGGGTGGGAGGAGCCGTAACAACCTGTACAGCCTCCAAAGTAGGCCCTTTGGAGCATAGCCAAAGTAGGTGGGAAATGCAGCTGCTGGCAGAGTTCCTATGGCAGAGCCAGCTCCTAAACAGTCTCCTCTGACAGAGCTCCTATGGGGCTCATTGTGGGTATTAATTCTGCCCTCTACCAACAAATGGTACTGCTCTCTAGCTTCCTTGGGGATGCATATAAGCTTGTAGTAGAGTCAATGGAAAGACTGCCATTAATCTCTGTTAGATCGGGCCTTTATTCACTCTGGACTTATTTACTAACATCAACACATAAATAAATAAATAAATAATGATGATGATGATAATAGTAATTCTTTGTGGTTCTTATATAGCCACTTTTAGGATCTCAAAGCATATTTTTAAAAATGAAAACCCTGAAGGAATATCAATAACTTAACCAATTGTTGATTTAACTTTCCCTTTGAAGAGACATGGATGAAAAACTAGTCTATGACCGAAGACTGCTGTTATTCCTTGTGATGGCTCATAAAAGGTTGTACCCAAATCTTTACATATTAGTTGGTAGGTAAACCAGCTGGTAAGTATATATTAGTTAAGAATACCAGTCTGTATAAATAAACTACTGTGAAAATATCACTACATGAAAACAAACAAAACCTAAAACCCCAAAACAACAACACAATCAGTCCTAGTGCTTGTGTGAAACCATTCCAATATCACATTAGTAAGCTGCAAGTACCGGACAGACTATATCACAATCACTAAACCAAATTGGCACAATCAAATTAAATTGAACTCAGATGCATGAATATGCACTGTAGACTGATGTAATTTCTGGAACAGAGTCACAAAAAGAATTATTAATGTGTCTTGTTCTAAATACACAGAGGTATTCTATTTTAAATGGTTCCACACAACAACAGAAGAGCATTTCTGACTTCGTTCCAAGATCCTATAGACAACTAAAAAAGCAGAGGGCAATAATTACATTTATTAGAGGAACCAATCCCTGCAACAAACCCCGTTGCCAACTCTGTCCACATATGTATTCAAGGGACACCATCATAGGACCTAACTATACCAACTAATGTGATATATGCATTCATGTGCCAGCAATGCCCCCTGTCATGTATATTGGCCAAACTGGACAGTCTCTGTGTAAAAGAATAAATGGACACAAATCAGACATCAAGAATTGTAACATTCAAAAACCAGTAGGAGAGCACTTCAATCTTTCTAGTCACTCAATAACAGACTTAAAAGGGACCATTCTTCAACAAAAAAAACTTCAAAAGCTTCAGTGAGAAACTGCAGAACTAGAATTAATTTTCAAACTTGACACCATCAAATAAGGCCTGAATAAAGGCTGTGAGTTGCTGGGTCACTAAAAAAAGTAATTTTCCCTCTGTTTATATTCATCCCTTTTTGTCAATTGTTGGGTGTAGGCCACATCCACCCTGATTGAATTGCCCCCCAACTTGATAAGGCAATTTCCTTCAACTCCCATCTTTTGATGTGCTGTATATTTATACCTGCTTACTGTATTTTTCACTCCCTGCATCTAATGAAGTGGGTTATAGCCCACGAGAGCTTATGCCCAAATAAATTGGTTAGTCTCTAACGTTTTCTGCCCCAAAATGGTCCCAAGCTTTCATCATTTTTGGAAACCACTTAATTGGTGTATCATAAAAGGAGCTGCAGCTATGAACATACATATTTTTGTTAAGAATCAGAGAGGTAGCTGTGTTAGTCTGGAATAGCAAAGGTAACAGAGTCCTGTGGCACCTTAAAGACTAACTAAAGCATAAGCTTTCGTGGGCTAATACTCACTTCGTCGGATGTCAAATATTTTTGTTGGATTATTTTGCCAAAGTATAACAGCCTTGAATTCTGTCCCACACAGAAAGTCAAGATGGTAAATTTAAGAGGTGATAGGCATGTTAGCCATGGACTGGTTTATTTTAAATGGTGCTGGTTATGAAATAAAAACATGTTCTAAAAAAATCAAGATTAAATCAATTTCTCTATTTCCCTATTTCTCACCATTGTTTTCTCTCTACTTTTTATTCATTAGAGTCAGGTAACAACAATTTTCACTTTTCCCCAGAAGACTTCAGAGATCAAAACTCTGACCACAAATCTTATATGTCTCTCATATACCCTTGATGATTCTAAATCTCTTGCCATAAATACATTTTTCTGCAAACCTCAGGCATAACCAAAAGCGTGTTTGGCTTGTCCCCATTCAACATAGACATGTATCTTGGGTTTTTTTTTGTGATCTATTTATTCTAAAGCAAAACTGCATGTTATGGATATGTGGGTTACAGTTCTAAAAGTTAATTTGATCTTGTTCAGTGAGCATCAGTCAAGTCATACTGCTTTCCATAACAAAGCAGAAGGCATGGAGCCAAGAAGCACTAATAAATGAACTTTTGAGTACTTCCCTCTGAGTGATGATTGAAAACTGCTGTCACCTAAATGGCCCATACAACCACCCAGGACACAAACTGACCTTATGTCTTTTACATCTATCTATATATATAAAAGTCAAGTGGTGTATGTATGTATGTATGACAGCGAACTCCTCCCGCACCGTTTGAGCCAGAGACTTGAAATTTGGTACAGTGAGGGGTCTTGGGGTCTAGATGCTGGTAAGGGTCGAAAAATTTTCGGATCTCACCTCTGACGCCCCCCAGGGGTGAAAGTCTTTCAGGGCCAATCACATCGGCTGGGCGGTTAGGTGGTGATGATGTCATAATACCCCCTCCAACAGACACCGCACTCGCTCAGCTCGCCCCTCCCCCCTCCCAACGGAACCCCGGAGATCCCTCAGTTCTCTGCCCCTCCCCCCTCCCAACGGAACCCCAGAGATCCCTCAGTTCTCTGCCCCTCCCACCTCCCAACGGAACCCCGGACTCCATCAGCTCTGCCCCCCCACCCCCGTGACGGATCCGAGTTGGGTTTGGTGGGACGGTAAGTGAGGTGGGGGTGTCGGGTTTGCTTGGGGGGGGGTCAGGTGGGGGTGTCGGGTTTGGTCGGGGGGGTAAGTGAGCCGGGGGGTGTCGGGGTTGGTCTGGGGGGGGGGAGGTGTCGAGGTGGGTGCCCAGACCAAACCCGACACCCCCCCGGCTCACTTACCCCCCAACCAAACCCGACACCGCCACCTCACCCCACCACCAACTGCAACACCCCCTGACCAACCGCAACACCCACACCTCACCCACCCCGACACCTTCCCACACCCCCAGACCAAACCCGACACCCCCTGGCTCACTTACCCCCCGACCAAACCCGACACCCCCACCTCACCCCCCCACCAACCGCAACACCCACACCTCACCCCTCACCCACCCCAACAACTTCCCACCCCCCCAGACCAAACCCAACACCCCCCCCCCCCCAGCTCACGGTGCACTGTGTAGCACACAGATAATTAAATACACTGTTCGGTCGGCGGGTGAGGTGGGGGTGTCGGGTTTGCTCAGGGGGTGAGGTGGGGGTGTCGGGTTTGGTCGGGGGGTCAGGTGAGGGTGTCGGGTTTGGTTGGGGGGTAAGTGAGCCACGGGGTGTCGGGTTTGGTCTGGGGGGGTGGGAAGGTGTCGGGGTGGGTGAGGGGTGAGCCGGGGGGTGTTGGGGTTGGTCAGGGGGTGTCAGCTGTCTGTCCCCTCCCCACCTCCGACTGACCCGAGCAGCGCCGGGCACTTATGCTAGTATAATCTAAATGGCTAATTGTTAGGAACAGATTCTCTGGGAGTTCATTATGGGCCTGATCCAAAGCCCACTGAAATTAATGTGAATACTTTCCACTGACTTCAATGTACTCACAGTCTTTGCTACTAGATTTCCAAAATCATTACTCAGAAGTTTTGCATATTCAAATGAGTGATACTTTTGGGCCTTTCACCTACTAATATTTTAACTGGCCTCTTGTTCTTTCTCAGATCATTAATCTACTTCCCTTGAGTTTATTGTTCTTTCCCTAGTTAAGGATTTATTTCCACAGACACTTAAGTGTTGCATGCATAGTTGCACTCAAATGTCTACTGTTAAGCAGATTTAGCAAAGATAATTGAGTTGTATAATTCATTTTCTTTTGCTCTCTTCATAAATCTGCTCCTCTCCCTTTTACCCATCCCCTGCCATTGCTCACCTAAGAGATGACTAAGCCCTGTTCTACACTGGGGGTGGGGGGGTGGGGGTGTCAACCTAAGATACACAACTTTAGCTACGCGAATAGCATAGCTGAAGTTGACATATATACGTCGACTTACCACAGCGCCTCCAAGGCGCTGAGTTGACTGCTGCCACTCCCCTGTCAACTCCGCCTGCACATCTTATTGCGGTGGAGTACCGGCGTTGATGGGAGAGCGCTTGGGCTTGATTTATTGTGTCTAGACTAGACATGATAAATCGATCTCCGATAGATCGATCACTTCCCGCTGATCCGGCAGGTAGTGTAGACCTGGCCTATGACTCCTGTACAAAAGGTCTTTCTGGTATAACAAACAGCTCTTGTTCCTTTAATACTGAAGACTGGAATAACAATAGAAGAAATCAGGTCTTATAGTACAATACTTACTGGGATCACTTCACATGTCTTGGGATCTTTAGAACAAATTGTGTTTCTGTTATGGAGCCAAAGGAAATAATAAAGCTTCACTTTGTTTCAAAGGTTAGGTACATTAATCAACCTTAACTTGCCTCCGTACAGTGTTGTGTTCAACTGCTTAAGCAAGAGGGATGTAAATAGGAGTGTATTGTTTTGTGTCATTACACACTGTATTCATTATATTGAATCACTTTAATCCTCTTGTCCCTGTCTCCCTTGGCACTGTTTTGTCTTCACCCATTCCTCTCACAGAGGCTAATGAATCTCTTACACAGTAACTATTTCCAGGGCACATGAGGCTGTTCTGGCTAAGCATTTCCAGAATTTGCAGTCTTCATCCTTGGCTCTTTTAATGAAGCTTATTTTACCTTAAATGACTGGTATTGTAATTGCCTATCAAATCAAGAAAGCAGCAGTAACTATTACTTAATTTAAAAAAAACCCTCTTCTCCTTTCAAAAGAGGGTCCAACTAGTTCTCTATTTCTAATCTATCCCTTTTGGCAAGTGTGCCCAAGTCATTTCTGAACAGATATAGTTTCTACAAAAGTTTCAGGTTGGTCTAGTGCCTAGTTAGGTACTTTGTAATGTGAACTGCTCCTTCTGTTTTTTTGTTTTTTATGGCTAAATTAGCAAACATCATAAAGGTTCTGTTGCTTATGTACACTGTAATTCTCATGGAACTTGATCGAAAGCTCATTGAAGTCAATGTAAAGATTCTAACTGGCTTCAATGGTTGGATCAGAGTCATAATGCTGGATATGTCTACTGGGTAGGATGGATCTGTTGCACTAGTTTTTCACCTCTGGACTCCCAAGGACAAATTCTGACTCACGTAAATGAATATCCTAGTCTTTTTCTAGTCCCTAATTGATTTTTTCAATGACACCTAAAGGCACAAACTGACAGATTCTGCTTTGTATAACTTCATTCCTGCAAAGCCTTGAGCACCTGCCATAGTCATTAACATCACTAGGAGTTTATGATGTTCAGCAGCTCACAGGAGTTGTTCAAAACAGTGTAGTAGGATGCCCTTGAGTCCAAGGGCTGGAATAGTAGGGAGGGCAAAGGTCAGAATTCAAGTTCAGAGGTGTGAGGGCAATGTGTTCAGTATTTGCTTTTGCTATGCCAAGCTCTACCTAATGCTATCAATATCTCACTTTTATGGATAACAAACAATTAAAGCCCTAGCCATTTTAATAATGCTAACAGATTATGATACAGTCACATGAGTGTCATTCTAGGAAAACATTTTGTGTTCTATACAGTATGGTAAAATGTCAATGGAAGATTTTTTTAAAAAATATTTTAAAGCTTGTGTCTCACTTTGCATCAACATGAAGCCCATATTTTTAAACAATTTGGGTATGCAAAAGTATGTCTAATTTGCACATGTAATCCCTCAACAGTGAATGTAATTCAGGCAACTGAATGCAAAAAGTAAATAAGGCAAATTTGCATGTACACTTACCCCGTTTGCATGTACAGTCGTAATTGCATATACAAACTTGGCACACAATGATCTTGCATTTTGCATATGTAATTTGCACCTCAGTTGTTGGAATCTTCTTTCGGAAGATACTAGTATCTATATTCTCAATGTATATACAAGTATCTATGCTCTCAATGTAGTTGGTATTACAATGTTTCAGGAAAGGTTTTCTCCTAAATTATTACATTCTGAAAATATTACCAGCAAAATTTGAGAATAAAAGAAATACAATTAAAGATTGAAAATCCCACTAATGTAATTCAACAACTAAAATCTAAAGATATTGAAAGCATGACAGACCTACATTAAAACTCACTTCAGCCTTTAGTCACATCACTGAGACAACAAGAGGTATTGCAGCAATATGTTATATCCGGGTTAGCTGATAGTCCCCGAAAACCTCAGTGTTGCAGCACAGAATGGCTGCTCTTATTCAGAATTCCCTTGCTTTTTTTCCCCTTGAGGAAAAAGTGAAATATGAAAGGTGCATGGATCACAGATCTATTAAACAAGAATTTGGTTGCAAACCTTAGTACCTGTGCTGTTTTCATTGGTGTGATTTATAGGAACTAAACTGAAGGGGAAAAAGTAATTCTTTTAGGGTTTCCGGTTGAACTCAGAACTGAAAAGGCAATGCCAAATTGTTTTCAGCCATCCATCAACCACCCTATGTATGTAGGTCATTTATCATTTCACTTGCTAAATGAGGCTTGAGCATACACAACCCCAACTAAAACTAAACAAATAATGAATTAAAATGGATTTTAGATACAGTGGTTTTACTTTATGGAAATGTTTATAGTTTGTTTTGCTTTATGAGGACAATAAAATTTAAACCTGGAAAGCTACGTTGGGAAAAAAAAAGCTAAGTGTTATTGCCAAAAAATGAAAGCAGTAAAAAGAATGAAGATAATAAACACTAGCATAATGGTTAGAAAGGAGGAAGCAGATGATCTGAGAGGGTGTGTGGTCTCATAGATAGAGTTGGGGATTTGGATGCTGGACACCTGGTTTCTCCTTCTAATTTGACAACGACTTTCTGTGTGACCTTGGAGAAGTCAATTAACTTTTCTATACCGTAGTTTCCCAATCTGTAAAATGTTTATGACGATAGTATGTAGTGACCTCACAAGGACATGGTGAATCTTAATAAATTTGGTCTACATTTTCAAAAATAGATTTGCCAACGATATATGCACATGCTCAACTTGACATATCTGAGTAGTCCCACTGGCCTTAAAGTAATTGTCATTGACCTGAAAGTCAATGGGACTTAGGCACTGAAGTCACTGAGGCATTTTTAAAAAAATTATCCAATGGGACTTGGACATGGGCATAAGTGCTTTGTGGAATACAGATGGACATTCTGTGGAATTTGCTGACCTGTGACTTATCCATTGAAGCAAAAACACATGAAATCAAAAACTTAGAAGTTCAAAACCCTGATGGAAAAGACCTATAATATATAATGGAAAACTATACCCTTCTATAGGTCATCTTTAAGAGATTTCTAGCCTATAATAGATTTCTATAGGATAGTTCATAGCACCAGTAGAAAGAATGTAATTCTCTATTAAATTGTATAGACTTTTAGATTAGAATAACATATGTAGAACACTACAAAAAAGACTATGGAACCCTACTGTTTTCTTCTTGTTAAATTCTATAGACCAATTTTCCTAGCCCAGTTAAAAGGCAGCCTTTTATGAAATAGTCCTTTAACGTAGAATTTGGTAGGTGTTACCATGTAAGGTTAAATTTCCCGGCATCCCTCCTGGCTAATGCTAAAAATTGTTACAAGAGTATCATAGGGTCTTGCAAAAAAGTAGTGCTGACAGATATAATACAGAATTACTAGCAGATAAAAGTTAGACTGCTCCTAAAGTGGAAATGAATTACCTTTCTTTGACCTGTCTGGATTGTGCTGAAGGTTGTTTTTATGTTTGTGCCTGGCTCTGACTAGAACAATAAGTTATAATGTAAAAACAGAAACCATAGGAAGGGATAAAGTAAGAAAAAATTATGAAAGGAGAAATAATGTTAATTGATAGTGATACATTTTCTGACTGGGGATATGAATCATCTTGCAGAAAACATTAAGTTTGAAAATATACTCAGCTGCAAAGGACAAATGGAACAATTGTTTGAGACTCTTTTTGAACCCATGCAAAGCTCTTCTCAATAGGTCGAAATTGTTTTGATTCTTTGTAGCTGGAAATGTAACTGTGTAGACAATTAGTAAACATGTAACAATGAATGGAATAATCACAAATTGTAATGTGAGATAAACATGTAGTGTATAATAGATCTGTAGATTGTAAACCAACCTGGCCCTGTGCTAGTGAACAGGCCTGGTCAGTTCTGCCTTTCTGTATGCATACTGTCTTACCTTTAGTTAAGAAAATGTAATATACCAAGTTGAGTTAACTATTCAACATCTTACCATTCCGTGGCATAAACTGAGCCTTAAACAGATAAGAAAGCAAGAGAATTCTATAGCTATTACTTTCATAACTTGCATAATTTAATAGTGAATGAGATCCAAGCTATAGAATTTACAGAATTTAGTAGAAAGTTACCTCTCTGATAGGTATTGGATTCTATTGGTTGGTCTAAACATTATCATTCTCTATTTAATTCTTCACTATCTTTCACAAAGGGACTGGGAGTGATTTTTATAAATCAAAACTAAACGAGAACTGATTTTTTAAAAGTAGTAGAGGAAGGCTCTATTTTTAGCATATACTAGTATGCTAAAATTTGACTTATTTTAAAGTGGCACAAGAATCAATGTGGCATATTGCAAAGCTGTTATAGTTTATTCAAGGAGGCATCCTCAATGCCTCTCTCCAGTAGCTGTATCATGTGATGCACATCTTGCCAAAGCATGCATACATGTGTCATTGAATAGCTGAGCACATTTGTATATATAGGCTGCAAGATCTATTAACATGAACATTATAGTAGCTGGCAAGAGCCTGTAAGAATTTATGCGCCCTTAGTTTAAATTTTTTGGATATCTGTGCTTTATTAAGTGAGAAAGCTGGAACATTTCCCTTTTATTATCTGGCTGATTTTTGCCTTCTTTTGCAGCTTTTTAGTTTGTGTGTGAATAAATGATATTGCCCACATAGATGGGGTTAATGAATTGCAGAAGAGTGTTTTTTATTAGGGAATCATTGTTCTACATTTTTCCATCATAAAATAGCCCACAGTAATATGGACGTGGAAATGCATCAAACCATTTTCATAGGGTTATGTCAGATTGGAATCTGAGTTTAATAACAACTCCTAGAAGTGTGTTCAACCAGCATAAGGCAATCTAATCCATATCTCAGGGTCCAGTGTAAAAGCTAGTACTTATTGATCAAATACTTTAGACATCAGCAATGTGCTATGGGGATGGGAACTCGTACATCAAAATATCTCAGTTGCAGCCTCCACAGCAAAATATAAGAAATGGCTTTGCTCAATGCTGCAAGACTAACTTAACAAAAATAGTGTGCTATGATTCATTCTCAAGGTTCAAGATGGGTATTATTCATATTTTGCAGAGATTTCCTCATGCAGACAAATGATTTATAAAGCAGAGACTGAACTCCTTGAGTCAAATTCAGAGGTGACACAAATGATGATGTAAATTACACATTGGTAAGTGTTGTTGGGGGCTGAAGTTTTAGGAAGAAATCACTTTCACACTGAACTAACCAAACCAACCAAAATTGGCTTGGGTATCCCCTAATAATCTAACTCAGTTGCCCTAGAAACAGCAAGGTTCTATTACCATGATGACCAAATACACAGCATGTTCCTCTCCCTTAATAAGAACATCCCTTAAATAAAACAAACACTAAACTAGAGAAAGAGGATAAATTTCCTCTCTACGTGGCTAAGGCTCAGGGATTATTTTTCCCTGTAACCGTGGATTCGCCCTAGATAAAGATCCAGCCATTGAGGAGTCCTTCTGTCTCTAGGTGAATTATGGTGGACTTCTGGTGTTGTTGCACCTGAAAGTGTCTTGGGCACAGACCTGACAATGGGCTCAGGTTTTGTAGCACAAATGGGTGAGGATGTGGTATCAGCTCATTCTGGGCAGGGGGTTCTCTCAGCCACCCAGGGGACAGTCAGGAACAGGTGACTCTTGATTCGGTGTCTCTCCAGAAGTGTCGAAGTCAGGCAACTCAATTGAAGATGTGTCCTGTGGACTGGTATGACCTGGCAACAGCTGATCTACATGTTGCCTCCAGGAGAGATCCTCTGCGGTCCAGACTGTGTAGGAAAGAGGTTCTGTTTCAGTGATAACAGTGGCAGGGGCCCATTTATCTCCAGAACTATAATTCTGAGCCAAAACCAGCTGTGCCAGGCTAAAGGTTCAGTCTTTTGGTATTAGTGCATGCCTAATAACGTGATATTGCTGCTGACATTGCACAATTTGTTGCGGTTGAGAAGGTTTCAGCAAATCAAAGCAAGTGCACAGCTGTTGTCCCATTATTAGAAAGGCCGGGTATGGCTTGGTTGTATAAAGAGATGTGGTTTTGTAGGACAGTAAGAAGGTGTTCAGATGCTTTTGAATGGATAATTGTCCCCTAGCTGTTTTCAAAGCTTGTTTCATTGTCTGCACAAATCTTTCAGCTAATCCATTGGTGGGTGCATGATATGGTGCTGAAGTGATTTGGTGTATCCCATTTGCCTTCATTAAATTTTGAAACTCCTGAGAGACAAACTGAGGTCCGTTGTTACTCATAAGTTGTTCTGGCAGACTGAAATGACTAAAGACTCCTCGTAGTTTTTGGATAGTACTCTGCAGTAGTGGACTGCATTATAGAGACTTCTGGCCATTTAGAATGGGCATCTACCACCACCAAGAATATGCTTCCTTCAAGGGGGCCAGCAAAGTCAATATGAATATGTTGTCACAGGTTTTCAGGCCAGTCCCATGGATATAGGGTTGCCCACTGGGGTGCATCCCTCAAACCCTGACATGACATACAAGCTCTTGCTTCTCTTCAATACCATTTTCCAAACCAGGCCACCAAAAATAGCTTTGTGCAATTTCCTTCATGCGTACTATTTCCACTCTGACCGGAATGTAGCTGTTCTAACATCTGTGATCTCAGTGGTGGTGGGATAACAACACATCTCCCTCCACAACAAACAACCAGACTGGACTGATAACTCCATCTTCCTGGATGTGTAGGTAACAAGGTTGGGTGAGACCGGAGAGGTTCGTTGAAATGTTCCATGCATCACAGGTCCATAACTTGGGACAACACTGGGTCAATGCGAGGTGCCTTCTTTACCTGAGTAGCAGCGGTGAGTGTATTCTCTACCTGTTCAAAGTACAAGATTTCCTTCTGGGAAATACCTTGATGTTTGACTAACAAAGGCAACCTTGAGAGACCATCAGCATTGACATGCTGGATTTCCGATATTTGATTTCATATGAGTGCACTGAAAGCAACAACAACCAACTTTGAATACTACTAGCAATTAATGGGAGAATGCCTGTGTGGGGTCCAAAAATTGAAGTCAGGGTTTGATGGTCTGTGAGAAGAGTAAACTTCTGCACAAACAGGTACTGATGAAATTTCTGAAGTCTGAAAACAATTCCCAATACCTTACGTTCGATTTGGGCATAGTTAATTTCTGCTTTGCTTAGAGTGCATGAAGCAAAAGCCATAGGTCTCTCTTCTCCCGAAGGCATAATGTGTTGCACAACTGCTCTCACTTCATAAGAGGAGGCCAGTTGTAGGGGTAAAAATGGATCAAAGTGTTTCAGAACTTCAGAATTTAGTAATGCACCCTTAGCTTTGTTAAATGCAACATCAAAGACTTCAGTCCACTTCCAGGCCTTGTTCTGCCCAAGGAGTTCATGAAGTGGTTTTAGCAGTGTGGCTAACTGTGAGATGAACTTTCCATAATAGTTCAATAGTCCTAGAAGGGAGTGAAGCTGGCTAACATTTCGAGGAGGGGGAGCCTCCGCAATAGTCTTAAGTTATACTACGGGCCCTATGAAGACCTGTAGCCTCAATGATGTGTTCCAGATATTCAACAGAGGACTGGAAGAATTCACACTTGTCTTTGTGGACTCATATGCCATAGTCTTCCAGTCTTTGTAGGGTAGCCTCTAAATTCCTTAGGTGATCCTCCTCATTCCTTCCAGTGACCAGGATGTCCAGATAGCACTGAACTCCTGGCAAGCTACACAAGATCTGGTCCATAGCCCTCTGGAACAGGGTGGGAACAGCCGTTATTCCGAAAGGTAGGCAACAGTATCGATAAAACCCTTTATGCATCACAATTCTTAGGACTTTTCATTGATGTGCATCTGTAAATTTGCTTGACTTAGATCAATCTTACTGAACTTTGTCCTCCAGCCAGGGCCGTGAAAGAGTCATTGATGTGTAGAAGCGGATATTGCTCTGCCCACAACATCGGGTTGATGATTACTTTAAAATCACCTCAAATCATGAGGGAGCCATCTTTCTTCACTATTGGAACCATAGGAGTTGCCCATGAGCTATGGATACGGGTATTAGGACTCCATTTGTGACCAGGCACTCCAGGTCTACTTCAATTTTCAGGCTGGTGGCATATGGCACAGTTCAGGCTTTCAGATATTTTGGTTGACTGTCAGGTTTAATGTTCAATGTCAAAGTGATTCCCTTCATATTTCCCAGATCCTCTCCAAAAACAGAGCATGTTTCCTTAGTGTAGCGGTCAGACCAGTTTCTTTAGTCATTCGGTGCATTTCTGTCCAGTTCAGCTGAATCTTCCAAAGCTAAGACCTACCCATTAAGGCTGGGTAATTACCTCTCCCCACAAACAGTGGCAATTTAGCAACCTGTCCACTGAGCTCCACCGTAATATCAATAGTGCCCAACAGCTTCTCTCGTATATATCTTCAGCACTGTTTCTGATACTGATACAGTAGACTCGATTATCCAGGATTGAGTTAACCAGAATGTGGATTAACCAGAGTGTCAAAAAAAATACGCGCAACTCACAGGGCCGGCTCTGGCTTTGTTGCCGCCCCAAGCACACACACAAAAAACCCCACCAGGGCGCAGGGCAGCCAGTGAACCAACACCCCCCTCCCCTGGCACAGGGTGGCTGGTGAACCAACTCCCCCTCCCCATATTTCCTATGGATGCTGATTATGCAGGATTTTATTAACCAGGATTAATTTTTTTCCTAGCATCCTGGATAATCGAGAGTCTATTGTATAAAGGACTGTGGCTACTTTTTTTGAGGATAATTGCAGGCATGTGTAGCTCATAGATATTTTTTGCTCTCATCTGTCTCCAGGCTTCAGTTGCTAATCTTGTCACCTGCTATTGCCAGGGCCAGCGACAGAAATTTGGGGGCCCCCTACTCTAATAGTTTGGGGCCCCCCCAGCCCAGCCGGAGCCCCCCAGCCCAGCCGACATCGGCTGGGGCCCCCCCAGCCCAGCCCAGTCGACATCGGCTGGGGGCCCCCCCAGCCCAGCCGGGGCCCCCCAGCCCAGCCGACATCGGCTGGGGGCCCCCCAGCCCAGCCCAGCTGACATCGGCTGGGCCCCCCCCAGCCCAGCCGGGCCCCCCCCAACCCAGCCGGCGCTCCCCCCCCAGCTGACAGTGGCTGGGGGCCCCCCAGCCCAGCCGGCCACCCCCCCAGCCCTGCCACCCCCCCAGCTGACAGCGGCTGGGGGGCCCCCAGCCCAGCCGGCACTCCCCCACCCCAGCTGACAGCGGCTGGGGGCTCCCCAGCCCAGCCGCCCCCCCTCCCCAGCCCAGCCGGCGCTCCCCCCACCAGCTGGCAGCAGCGAGACCCGAGAGCCGGGGAGCAGCGAGAGCCTCCCTTGCTGCTCCCTCCCCCCCTCCCCCGGACTGAGCCGCTGCCGCTGGCCGGGCTCTGCTCCGGCCGGGGACAGGCGCTCGTCCGGGGGAGAGCCGCCCCGGATGACTACCGGTAGAGCTGTACCGGGGCCCCCCTAAAGTCGGGGGGCCCGGTACAGCTCTACCCGTAGTACCCCCCTGTCGCCAGCCCTGGCTATTGCAGGTATTTTTAAAACTGCGAATTTTGCTTTTGGTTCTAAAGGGCAGGGCAACAACCTGAATCATCTCAATCCAGAACAAACATGATTTGGGAAACCGTGTACAAGAAAATATAAAATTCAGTTTCTTTCAGCATGGTCAGCACTAAAAGTAGATTGCCTGAAGTGTGTGTGGGGCGGGGAGTGGAAGGGGGGGAATGTTGTGTACCCAGGTCACCACACTGTTATGTAGTTCTGTGTTGCAAAAGCTAAAGGATTGCATAGAGTATCTTTTATATCTGGATTACATCAACTAATATTAGTTGCAGCTTGCAGACCTCAATTTCCTTGCCAGTTTTTATGTTATTAATCCCTTGGTAAGCTAAAAGGAAAAATATCTGGTTCTAAACGCTTCATAAAATGAGGCTGGGAAATCCATGCTTTTGGAAAAATATCAGATTCCTTGGACTTTTAGTAAAAATATTTACTTATTAACACTGTAGTTTCAAGCAAAGGAATATGAAAGTTCAAAGCAAATTTCAGATACTATCAGATGGGTAGTTTCTCTTGCTGACTATAATACTACCTAATGAAACAGTAATATGTTGAATAAATGTTAAATAGTTGTTAAGATGCCATGATGATCTGTCTCATTCATGAGAGCTCTCTCTTGGTCTCTCCCTCTACCTAGGTCACATATTAATCTCAGTTTCTCTGGTGTGAATCTGGAGTAATTCCATTGAAGTCAATGGCATTTTTCCAATTTCACATTACTGTAACTCAGAGCAGAGTTTGGTCCAATGTTCTTATATCACCTTTCACCCAGATAGATCCAAAAATGCTTTAACTGAGTAATTGTAAAAAAATGACAGTATCTACATTAGGAATTAGTTCACCAATCCGTGAAGTGGAAACATATGTGGGTTCAAATAGGGAAGCCGCTGAACAATGTGGATCATAAATATTAAATAATAATTTGGCTGCTATCGGTGTTCCCATAGCACTGAGAAAAGTACCTGAAAGGCCCATCTTTTGAAAATGTCAAATATTTAGAAAAGTAGCCCTAGCTTGATGCTTACAACAAGATGTACTCTGGTCAGTAATAAGCAAGGCGAAAACTTATCAGCACCAGTAGCAGGTGGCTTCTGGAAATTAGTCAAACGATCACTTTAAGTGATATTGGCTAAAACTAAACTACAATACATATTGCACGTTGTCATTCACGGGGATAAACGTTAATTTCAAAGTTCTCAGTTTGTATGCGGCTGTGCGTGTGTGTGAGGGAGAGAGAGTATGCATATGAATCAGACGGTATTCATACATGGAACTTTGCCCAAGAAGTATTGTGGTTTTAATACACCTGTAGTATGAAAAGAGATATACAGCCCATCATTTTCAAATGTGGGTGCCTCAAGTCAGATGCCTACATTCAGATTTAGGCACTTAAATAAAAGTGGCCAGATTTTCAAATGCACTAAGCACCTCCAGTTTCCATTAACTTTAACTGCATTTATGGGTGCTCAGCACTTTTGAAAATCAGGGCATTTACATGGAGGTGCACAACTAAAGACAAAGTGGAAATAAGCATTAGTTATACTGAGAGCAAGTTAAGCAGCGACAGTGAGAAACATTGAGTGGCTTGCATACCAGATGCATGGGTGGCAGTTTCTCACCAAACATTTAGGCAAACTTCTAGTGTACGTGGAGTCGTCGTCCATGGCATGGTACATATTGTTATTAACAAAGAAGGGAGTCAGAGGAGAGATCCTGGAGGCTAAATCCAGATTACAAGGAAAAAACCTTATATCTAGTTCCTCTATGGAAGCTTTCTCTGACATGCTTCCAGTCCCATGCTTAGGGCTGACTAAACAGGAAATTGCAGATTCTCAATATGCAGAGAAGATGGTGTAAGGGGAAGGGAGTTACATTTATTAGCCACTGGGAACTTTTTCAGGTGGGGTGAGTTCCATGTTAACTAAAGTGGAACCAGACGGTTGGCAAAGAAAATTACCAAGGTTTGATGGAATTATTTAAAGCAGGAGGTGGGGGAAAACTGACAGGTGCTATGGAGAACTCAAGCAGGACAAAGACATCTTTGAATGTTGTCAGTAATACCAAGGTTATTCTGTATCCTCTAAAAGATAGGACAAAAATGAGACATGATAGGTGGACCTCACAGTGTCAAGTTCTGAAGGATGACAGGATAAAGAGTTATTAAATAAAAGTAGGCACACAGCCAAAAGATAAAAACTATTAAAGTATATATAGCACTGCAAGAAGCTTAAATAGAGGAGCTAAAATATCTGGTAACGAAAAACCATCTTGGCATAATGTGCATTAGTTGGAACATGGTGGAATGACAAAAGGTAACAGGAATTTGTAATATGTGTCTATAAACTTACAGGAAAGGCAGATAAGGTAGTAGATGTGGGGGAGTAATATTCTACTCCCCAAAGCGAAGCCAGGTCAAATATCTGAGTGGAGGGGTCCATGCACTGTAAGCTGCATGGCTGAAATTCCAAGTCATAAGCATACTAAATTACCAGCAAGGTTATATTACTGGGCACCTAATCAGGAAGAGTATATTGGGTACACAACATTGCAGCAGATCAAAAAAGCACTCAAGTAGTAACTGTAGCTCTCTGACTAGAAAAATTGGTGTTGATTACAATGAGAGGCAGATACAGAAATTGTCACTGACTGTACATCATGAAAAGTGACTTAGGATGTAAGATCCTGTTGTACAATCCAAAACACAAATGTGTCTGTTGAAAGTAGAGTGATTTCTTTAACATGCAATTTCCTGACTTTTGCCATTTTGTAGTTGGGTCTTGATTATAAACAACACGTATGTTGCATGCACAAAAATGTGCATGCCTGTGTTCTCTAATTCATGCATGTAAGTACCATGGTTGCATCTGCATCTTGCACATATAAATGCCCAGTTATTCATTTAACATATGATCTGCAGTTGTGGTTATAGTAAATCTGTGTACAAATTAGGTGTGCAGTTGCATACACACATTATTGAAAATCAGGTCCTTGTTCTGTTAACATATTCTTTTTTAACATTTAATTAGTCTTAAGTATTGGGTAGAACACTGTGAAAGACAACATTTGCGAACAGTAGTCAATTTCTGAGAGAGGCCCCTCTGTTGCTTCTTGCTTAATTTTTTTTATTATGAACATTTTCATATACAAACTAGTGTTTAAACAACATTTCATTTGATTACGTTTGCTTCATCGCTAATCAATTTAAACTATGCCCTGACAAGCCAGTTTCATAGGGTATCTCTACATTGCAATTAAAATCCAACGGTGGCCCATACCAGCTTATTGGGCTCACAGGGCTCAGGCTGTTTAATTGCGGTGTAGACATTTGGGTCCTAGACCCTAGGTTCCAGCCCGTGTCCACATGTCTATACCACAATTAAACAATCCTGTAGCCTGAACCCACAAACCTGAGTCAGCTGGCATGGGCCATCTGTTGGTTTTTAATTGCTATGTAGACATACTGATACTGTTTCTAACAGTGGCGTACTGTACACAGGATACCATGATGTGCTATTGGGTGTAAATGGTTCTTGGCTCAGTTAAATGAAAAAAGTGTTTAACTTGGCATAGCCAGCATGCTGGGGTGGGTGTGCACTCAACCTGCAAACAAGCCAGAAAACAAACCAGGTACTCAGCTCATTGGTTAGTTAACTTTAGCCTTTTTTGCCAAGTGAAAATATAGGTTTGAACCCTGCAGTAACATCATGATGTATACGATTTCACAATGAGTTTTTAAATTTTTCCTGGCATTCAATTTTCTTCTATATTATCTCATCTTACCATGAAATCTCCATTAGTGTTTACTAGATCTTTGAGCGTATAAGTATACACAAGTGTCACTATGAAATATTACAAAGAAAAGGCTTTTACCATAAATGACAGAGTATCTTGATGTACTCCCTTGGTTTTTGTTCGATGATATTCTTTTGTGGTTTTGCAATAACAACAATTAGACCAATAATGTTGATTAAATGCCCAGCCACAGGGTTTAAATGTTTTTGTTTGTATGTTTCTACTCCTCAATTTCCTCCCAGTCCCCATTTCCTGAACATATTAACTGCATTCTTGGAGAATTAAATAAACACACATTTATATAATAAATTGCTAATGCAATGTACTGATCCCTCTTGCTTAACAGAGCACGTCCAAAACTAATCTCTGAATCTATATATATAAAAGTCAAATGGTGTATGCGTGCGTGTATGCGTGCGTGCGTGTATGTATGCGTGTATGTACGTGCACTTACTCCTTCCACACCGTTTGAGCTAGAGACTTGAAATTTGGTACAGTTAGAGGTCTTAGGGTCCTAATCAGGGTAAGAGTCGAAAATTTTTCAAATCTCACCTCTGACGCCCCCCAGGGGTGAAATTATTTAAAGGCCAATCACATCAGCTGGGCAGCTGCTGTTCTCTGTGACATAGTTATGATGTCATAATACCCCCTCCAACGGACCCCGCACTCGCTCAGCTCTCTGCCCTTCCCCCCTCCAACAGACCCCACACTCGCTCAGCTCTCTGCCCCCTCCAATGGACCCCGCACTCGCTCAGCTCTCTGCCCCCTCCCCCTTCCAACGAACCCCGCACTCGCTCAGCTCTCTGCCCCTCCCCACCTCCGACGGACCCGAGTTGGGTTTGGTCAGAGGATAAGTGAGGTAGGGGTGTCGGGTTTGGTCGGGGGGTGAGGAGGGGGGTTGGTCGAGGGGTAAGTGAGGTGTGGGTGTCGGGTTTGTTTGTGGTGGTAGGTAGGGGTGTCGGGTTTGGTTGAGGGGGAAAGTGAGGTGGGTGTGTCAGGTTTGGTCTATGGGGGGTGAGGTGTGGGTGTTGGTCAGGGGGTGTTGGGGTTGGTAGGGGGGAGACATGGGGGCGTTGGGTTTGGGTGGAGGGAGAAATGTGAGTCGGGGTTGGTCGAGGGGTAAGTGCGGTGGGGGTGTCGGGTTTGGTCGGGGGGGTGAGGTGGGGATGTCAGGTTTGCTCTCTGCCCCCTCCCCCCTCCAACGGACCCCGCACTCGCTCAGCTCTCTGCCCCCTCCCCACCTCCGACGGACCCGAGCAATGCCAGGTATTTTTGCTAGTAGAAGATAAATAAAAGGAAGCTTTCCCCTTGTTCAGCCTATAAAGGAGTTAAGAAACTGGCCACATCCTAAAACCCAGATCCTGATTCTCCCTTCACACTTAGCATGTCAATGGTTTCCTGTAAACAATCACTCAGCATTTACAAAATGCCAGCTGTTTCCCCACTTTAACTGCCTTTTATTCCTGTATGACTCTGGAATACTACGATATATACCAAGATGGAGAACAAAGTCTCTTGTTTTTAAAATAGTCAGTGAAGCTTTATAGAGCTATATGCTTAGGAGAAGATGGTGACATACCCTGAGAGAACTTTCTTCAATACAGAAATAAAACTCCCTTTGACCGCATACCCTCTGTTGTCACTTACCACCCCGCCACTGGAACTCATATGGAGCATCATCAAATAACTACAATCCATACTTGACTGGAACCCTATCCTGAAAGAAATCTTTGCTAAACCCCATCTTCTGGCCTTCAAACAATCCCCCAACCTCTCCAAACTCATCATGAGAAATAGGCTCCCTGCAGATCACGGCACACCAAATCAAAGCAGCATCAGACCCTGTCAGAGCAACAGATGCAAAACCTGCAGACATATCTCCACTGCTACAGTGATGATCACCCCACAACACACCTTTCAAGATGTGATACACAAGCCTATCACAACATCTGGTGTACCTCATCCAGTGCACTAAATGCCCCACCAACAACTATGTAGGTGAAATCAGACAATCACTACACTTTTGAATGAACCCCCACAGGAATGTGATAAAAGACAAATACACCATTGTACACACTGTACCCCATATTCAAAACTTGTATATGGTTATATGTTTTGTACAAAGTATGCCTTGTGAAGTATCATATGAAAACTCATAATCTGCTGAATATTATTATCCTTCTGAAATGTGTATAACAACACTGCTTGTAAAATTATGAGGTTTTGCTATATGATTGTTACTGAAGTATGTTGTAGTTCTGGGTAACATCCACAAACCAATGTCTGAGGGACAGAGATACCCTAGCACCTAGCAGTGATAAAGGGTCATTACACCTGGCCATGTGCCAGCAAGGGGCAGGGGGAAAGGAGGTATAAACAAAGGATTTACATGAAATGCTGCAAACCTCAGATACATGGAAGACTGTCTCCAACCTGGTTGGGGGGGGGGAATACTCCAAGAAAAAAGGAGTGTATAAAAATAAGAGCGTGACCTCCACCACACCTCTCTCCCTTCTCTTCCCCCCCCCCAACCTGTACTCAGGGCAGCAACATCACTTGAAAGCGCAAAAGAAGCATCACTGAAGTAAGGGAGTGGTCCTGGCTGGAGATTTTCCAGCCTTTACAGACTGCTGCAAGCTTTGATGAGAAAAACTCCTTTTTCATTTTCTAAAACTTATTAGCCTTAGTTTAGGAATTAGTTTCCACGTTTATCCTTTTATTTATTTTGTAAACAATTCTGACTTCTATGCCATCTTATCATCACTTGTAATCACTTAAAATCTATCTTCCTCTAGTTAATAAACTTGCTTTATTGTTTTATCTAAACCAGTGTGTTTTAGCGGAAGTGCTTGGGAATCTCTACTTAGGTCAATAAGCCTGGCGCATATAATCACTTTCCTTTGTTGAAATGACATGTCACTCCGTATGGATGTCTGGGCATAACATTCATATATTCAGCTGGGAGTGATTTTACATCCTAGTGGCTGGTGAGAGCCGGGAGTGTTGCTGTTCACTAGGAAAGCAATGTAAAAGGCACTGCAGACTGGAGAGCTAAGGGGACACAGCAGTCTAGCAGTTCAGATTGCACAACCATATCACCTGTGGGTGAACACAGTATTGTTAATTTTATAACCAAACTAACTTTAAGGAGGTTTTTCAGGCCTGGTCTTTTAATAATTATGCTCTCGCATGCACTCTAGACTTCAACTGGTTGTTTGGGGTGTAAGTCATGTCAGAATCTGAATCCATATGCCTAGCCCATTTTGTGTAATAAAAGTTACTTAAAAGTAGCTGCAATATATTCAAAGGAAACTCCATTTACTCTACATAAAAACATTGCTAAAAATGACTGCATGTATTTGTGATTTAATCATTTATCTTCAAGTCCTTTAGAAATTCACATTTCTTAGCCCTGATTCAGCAGAGCACTTATATCCATACTTGACTCCACGCATGTGTTCAAGTCCATCCCTGTTTGGCAAGGCACTAATGTATGTGCCTAACTGCATTGCTCAGAGCATTAAAGAGATAAATAAACAGGCATTATGTGATAACACAGTGGAGATGTGTTTTATGTGTGTACTCAAGGGAGGACATTGTGCAACCAATTCCCAACCAAACATGGAGGATGTTCATAATGCTTCATGACGTGTATAGTATTGTGTAATTCACATATGGACATGGGAAAATTGATGGCATGTCAGAGCTGGAATTTATCCAGAGCCAGATTCTCAATAAAATGTCATTCAGACACCATCTGCCTTATATTTTCAGAGCAATAATTGAATGGCAAGACAGACAATAACTATTGTATTACTCAGACTTCATTTCAGCCAGCAATGCATTATTATACAGTATCTGTGGACTAGAAGTCCCTTCTGCCTCAGAGCTAAGCAAACTTTGAGGATGTAGCAGAGTCAAGAGTCACCCGTATGGTGCCTTCTGCTGGTTGTCTTCGGAATTAGCTCAACTCCAGCTCCAGAGCATCTCTACTGCCTCAGGTCCCATGTCTATTCCTAGACCTTTACCTTGGGGTTCTGCCCCCAGCAGTTCTCACTCTCTGGGTCTCCCCTCCCAGGAGAGCCCCCTCTGTGACAGGGATCAGCAAGGATGGCACGCGGGACTGCAGAGTAAGCACCCTTAGCGGGCCTCGCTGCTTTGTTTACCTGGCTTTTCGCTGGCTGCGGATCACCGTCCCGGTCCAATGGGGGCTGCGGGAAGCAGTGCAGTGCCACAAAAAGTGCCTGGCCTTGATTCTTCTCTCATGGAGTATCTCTGTTTCAGACAAAGGAGCAACTGACATACACAATCAGTACAAGTGGATTCAGCTCTCTGAATACACTGCACACAGCTACAGAGGCAAGGAAAAAATGGATGAAAAATATATAGCTGTTTCTTTTGGGGAATTCAAGATTTTAGTGGTAGGAATTGAATACATTTTTAATTGCTTTATAGTTCAATAAGATAGAGGCTTCCAAGGATGACTGGCCATAATGGTACAGTAAAGGACCTAACTAGGTAGGCTGGTACTTTCAAAGGAGGTATCCCAGTTGGGAAAGACTAAGAAAGTATGGGAAAGATGGGAAAACCCATTTCCCCCACTTTTTCAAAGTTTCCTGCATGAAAACTGGAATATTCCAGTGAACATTTTCACAGGAAGAAGCCAAATTTTCCAAACAGCTGAAATAAAAACAAAGTGAGAAAGATAGGATTTGTCCCTTTCCTCTCCCCCCACCCCCCTTCCAAAGGCTTTTGCAGCGGAATGTGACTGGGAAAAGCATATTGCCTAGTTTGATGTTGCCATGTTAGGAAAGGGCAGTGGGTCACATAGGGGACAAAAGGAAAAAAAAAACAGATCTGGAAGCAAGTAAGTAGCTATATGAGGGAGGGAGAGTTGTCTGGAATACAGGCTGTGACAGAAAATATGTCAGCAAGCATGTTTTATCCATGTGGCCTTCTTGAGAAGAAAAACTTCCATGTACTTTAGTTTCCAGCTGCAGGAAAACTTAGCTTTTCCCTTGGCAGTTCATTCTAGCTGAATTGCTGATCCTAATATATTTTCTGATTGTCAATGTGGATTTAAGACTTTTGTTCCATCAAAAAAACCTTTAGATTTTGCTTGTTGAACATTTGAAGTTACATACACATAGTCCATTGATAAGAGAGAGGCTGATGTCTCAGTTATATACCCCACTGAATGCATGTAATTGAGAAGAATTTAGTCCAGTGGTTGCTTTGTAATATTCAACAAAAGAAATCAGGGCAAGAAATTGTTTTGCAAAAGCATAACAGATCCATATGTAGATGAACTATTGAAGCAGATGCTTATAGTTTCTGTTACAGCTGGTAGAGGATAGGGATCTGTATATTCAGATTTGCCTAAACTTGTCCTATCAAGAGATTAAATCTAGCGAGTCCATATAATTCAGATTTAGAAATATCTTTTCAGCTTCCTGGAGAGGGTAATTTTTTTGCCAGATAAATAAAACATCATTACTATTTAAATTTTCTCATTATTTAGGTAGGCACATAGATTTGGTCCCTGGCCTAGTAAAGTTGCATGCTGATTTTGCACAGCTGAGCTCTCTCCGCCATTCGTGCTCACAGCTCACTGGTAACTCACTGGTAACAGCAAAGCAATTATTTGATTAAATTCAACTCTGGTGTTGGCAGATGTAATGCCCCCTTATTTCAGATGAACCCACACTCACTTATTCTAGGGCTCAGATTGGTTCATCACATCTGTTCTTCATCATTTCCTGCTGGTGCCCTCCGAGAATTTTCACTTTCTGTGCTGTAAGTTTGTAGATGGATATTGTTTTGTGTCAGAGAACACGAGCCTTCAGAAGTGAGACTCATACATATTTATTATTCCTTGTGAGGATTTTAGGAGGCTACAGTGGTGATAGTTCATACGGTTCATTCAAACAGACACATCCAAGCCAAGTAACCGAAGCATAGGGAAAAATGGGAAAAAGGCCCCAGATGGATTACCAGAGGAAGTTGGACTAGTATAGTAACTAACAACCACACTTCCTCCTTCACTCTTGTATCAGCAGTGGTCTACAAAAATCTTGTGGGCCAGAATAGGTGTGTTGATGAAATTATTAAGCAAATGCAAATGGATTGTGCGGCTTCTCACTCAATTTTAGACACCTAACACTTTCCTAAAATGTGTGATTATAAGAATGAGTTTTCATTTTCATTTCATATTGGCAGCATTTCTTGTCAGTGGAGCCTCCCTCCACCAACACAGAAATATGTTAGGAGGTTGAAATAATATTAAGCAAAACAGCTGTTGTCAGTGTAGGGAATTAATTAAACCATTATCAGGAACATGGATACTGGGGGCCATGAGTTTCAAAACCAGGTGCCTAGATAGGTCCTTAAATACAAATTAAGTAATCTAAATGAGTTTGGATTTCCAAAGGTGCTGAGTAGTCGACGGTTCCACTTGAGTTCAGTACTCAGCAGCTTTAAATATCAGACTGCTCATTTAGGCACCTAGGTAAAGATTTAGGAGCCCAACTTTACAAACGCTTGGTCTGGGTGTTATGGAGGGTCAGAAATTAGCACCAACCTAACCTGAAACATTTAGATGTTTCCAAACTGATTTTTTTAAAACTTTTCATTCTGCCAAAAGTACTGATATTTCAAGTTTTTGTCCTGGTTTGGGAGGAGAACAAATGTCAAAATATTGGAATTTCTGACAGGATGGAAATTCTGGTTGTCGATTAGCCTTAATGATAACAGTTTGTGGGATGGAAAAGCTTCTCATCTGTATAATGACATTAGCTGGTTCTTACAGTGAATAAAAATGCTGCCAGAATTTATACAAAATGGACTTTGTGGATAAAAGAGGCTTTGAGAAGCAATATGGGAAATTAATGGATCTAAAAATGAAATATCCACCCTTCTATTTGAAGGAGTTTGTGGCGCAAGAGAAGAGCTGCAATTTTCTAGTTGTTGTCTCTATGGCTTGAAAATATGGTTGTAACTAATACAGTTTAGTTAATTTCTTTATACTTAAGAAGACAGAGCCCTTGCCATGAAAAGCTAAAGGAGACGTACTATAGTCAGGCTATACAAATAAATAAAAGTGTGGGGATGAGGAAAGGGATGGATGAGTGTCATATGAAAAAAAGACCACTTGATTTGCACTGAGCACTGCATATGGATCTTGTTAGTTGAAATTCTTTTTGTTTGTTTGTTTTTTGGTTGGTTCCTTTCCCACCACTCATCCTTGTCCCTTTTTAGAGAACAAAGCCAGACCTAAGAGCAGACAGCAGTAGTTAGTGGTGGGCTAGTGAACAAGAAGAAGTGAGTTGGGAGGGGGATCTGAATGTTGTGATGACGTACGTCAGACTGCATCTGGGAGAGTGTTCCAGATGTGGGGAGGCACAATAAAAGGCATACAGGCATGCGAGGGTGATGAATATAAGGCTATCAACACAGAGTGCAGGGCTTTTTATACCTGGACTTCAGTCTTGCAATTATAAAGTATTTTACAGAGAGACGTCGGTGAGGGTAATGTTAAATATTAATAGTAATTTTTTATAAGGTGAATTTAGGCACTAGCATGGAAATTTCACCAGACATGCAGAATCCCCGGTTAGAGAAGGATTCTAGTCTATGCTCCCTTGTGAGCCTGGCTTCAATCTTTTTGTGCCATCACAGTCACAAAGCTGGGCTATGTAACCATTTGAATATTGGATGTGAATAGGAAGTATCAGGAGGTACTGCCTCGCCACCTTTCACTCCAGCTGTCCCTGACTGGTAGACAGCCCCCTAGGGGCTACTCCAATATCAGGGAGATTCAACTGCAGAATGGGTGCAACAGAGAAATGCATGCATGCACAGGCTGGTATTGGATTAAAGGCAACAGGTACTGTAGAATAGATGGATTAAGAAAAGAAAGATGATCATGGAGAAAACAGCAATGTTGCAGGATGGAACATCTGGGGAGAGAAGGCAGTCTCACCGCCCTCCACCAGTTGAAAGTAAATTGCTCCAGGTTTGTAAATATCTGATCAGTAGTTGCAGAGCTGTGTATATAAAAAGGTTGCTGATCAAGATGTTCCTGGTACTTATTATAAAATGTTCTCTAATGCAAAATGCATTTTTCCAGGGCACCGTGTGTTTTGTAATCCCACTTTTTCTGAAAGGAGGAGAAGGTCTGGTGGTTTGACAACATTAACATAATCTTCCCTCACTCTCCCTCACAGTAAAAGATGGGCTCAGAATTAGCTCAGGCACTGTTTATACTTGAAAAGCTGTAAATTAAAGTTAAATTGCTCTTCACAGACTAATAAACTAAAACAGCAATCATCCCAAACTGAGAGAGAAGTGTTTAACAGCTGCTCATCTTGTTTGTATATGGTGCTGGTCCTGCAGTTTCAAGAGAGAGTCATCCCTGTGACTGGCACTAATTGAATTATTTATCTGATTAGATTAATCCTTTCCCCATTCAATTAGAGGTGTTCAAAACTTGGAATTAATGCCCCTTGGGAAATTCAGATATTTTGACATTGGATTTCATCTCAAATCAGGATAATTTTCACATGCTTTTGTTTGTTAACATTTCGGCTCATAAAACCTAGCTTACCCAAATGTATGTGAATAAGTCAATACAAATTGGACATGGATACTAGTGAAGCAAATTTTTTTTTGTATCAACATGTGATTAAGATATCATGAGGACAGGTACCATAGAAGAACCTAGACTGGTAAATTTCCTTGATTTCTACAGTTTGCTGACTGCTCTGTAAATGATGGGCCTGCTGAGTTTCCAGCGGCAGTCCCTTTAACTTCTGGAATCATGGAAAGAGAGGGTGGAAAGAGCAAGGAAACAGAAAAGTGCGTAAAAATCACTAAAATTACAGGAGACAATTTGGCAAATGTCAATGGAATGGCCCTCTGGTAGCTGCAGAGTTGGCCACCTAAGCATTTGCAATTGTTCACAGATGCTTTTTGGGGTAGGAAATACTTGTTTGGGGCTTATTTTCCAATGTATTGAAGATTGGCTAGAATTGTGTAGAAAAGCAGAGGTGTTAGGCAAAGCTGAAAAGTTTTGACAGGATCCTGGGATTTTCCAAAAGAGAATGGACAACATGGCAAGTTCAAATTTCCAGAAAGATGTTTCTATTCTCAATGACTTTTACACCTTTTTGAAGGATAAGATTGATTATTTCTATCCCCACTTTGGCTTACAACCTGCTTTGAAGAGTCTCCTTTCATTTACTGACAAGGTCTTTTATCCTTCAAGGTGAAGTCAGTGGGAGTTGAGGGTGCTCTGTATCTAATGGTAAGTAAGCAGTGCATGATATTATGACTGGAAAAAGTTACAAGGAAATAATATGTTTTTAATCATAGCTTTTCTCCAGAGAAAGCAGGCATCACTGAGTTCATGAGGGCTCCTAGAAACATATCCTAACCCCACTGGATGAATTTGAAAATGTTTGTACAAAACATTATTGGACGCTCCTTGGATTATGACAAATTCCATCCAAGCTTGGCCATTATCTTCAAAAGTGACTAATGATCTTGGGTACCTCCGTTTCTGGATGTCCAACTTGACAATACCCTACAGAAACTTTGTTTTTCAGAAAGTGATAAGCACACCCCAGTCAGTTCCTTTAAAGTGTCTCAGATTGGCAATCCAAAAGTTCAGGCACTCAAAATCACCAGTCAAAATCTTGGTGAAGATCTTGCAGCTCCTTTGTCACAAATGGAATTTCAACTGCAAGGGGCCATGATAAATGACCTGAGAAACCAAACTGACGATTCCCAGTTATTCATTAATAAAATTAGCAAAATGAAGGGATTGCATCAACGTTTCCCCAAATTCCCTTCTACACCAGGATCCTCCCTTCCCAACATTTAGGAGGACATCCAGGGCTAGTAGCAGATGAAGAAAGCCCTCCACTGGAGCTGTGCAGCTAAGGAAACTCCAAGGAACCTCACATATTTTCCTCCTGAGTGTTCTTGTTGCCTGGAAGAGGAACAATCTGATTTCAGGATACGATCAGTTAATTTGCAGCATATTAATTTTAATATGAATAGGCTTTTCTTTATCTGAACTTTGTTTCATATGTAATATTTAATATTTTGCGCTGAGCAATTTTCTCCCCAGCCCTTCCAGTAAAGAGATAAGAAATGAACTGACATTTGTCTAATAGCTTTCTGCTATAATAAAGATACGCTGTAATAACGATACATTTGCAGAGAACTCTCGCTCTTGATTTGAATTCAATTTTTATGACAAACATTATGATGCAAATTGTTAATTGATTTTGACAATGGCAGTTTAGTTTCAGTATAATGTACCAATAAAATGTTATAATATGGTTTGTCTTATTTGTGAAAGAGCTCACAATAGCTCTCTGACATTAAATTTTTGCTGAGAACAGAGGAAGACAAACAGGCTTATTTTGTGCATGCAGCGTTGCTGTAGCCATGTTTGTCCCTGGATATTAGAGACACAAAGTGGGTGAGGTAATCTCTTTTATTGTTGCAGCTTCAGTTGGTGAGAGTGACATGCTTTCAGCTTACACAGAACAGTTCTTCAGGTTTTTAACGCTAAAACATGCAGGCTAAAGAAATTCAGGTGATCATAATTAAGTGGAGTTCAGTTTGGAGCTGCTATTGAAACTCCCGCAGACATTTTTCTGGTGCTAGATTCAGCCTAGCTGAATCTGAGTTATACGCAGAGGTGGCCAGCTTTAGTTTTCAACAGTTTGTTTGTCATACAAAAGACTCTATGTGCTGAATGAATGCATAGTTCACAACCACTCTTTAGCTAGCACCACTCACTTTCTGCTAGCCTCCTGCTGGCTTTTCAGGTGAGAGGGGAAAGGACTGTCCATTACTGAAGACCATATGCTTTGATTAATGCCAGAGGATCTGGAACGAATGAAGGCATAATCTTACCCCAGTCTCCACTGTTCTGCAATATTTAACATTTGATTAAGTGAGTCTGTCACTTTAGAGGCATGAAGCAATCCACTGTTGTCAACCTCATGATTCTTGAGAAATGTTGTGGTTTTCTCAAAGCCCAGCCAGCTCCTGGAGTCATTGAATTCAAGAGAATCTCAGGTGTTTTTTTTTTTTTTTCTTTTTTAAGGAAGTTTATCATCCTCGTGGTTGTGGATGAAAAACTTGAAAACCTGAATAAAAATGTACCTTGTTCAAAAATCAGAAGGCAAATAAAGAGTACTCCAAATTTTTAAATACAATCTCATCGTTCTTAAGTCAATCTCAAGATTTTTAGGGGCCTGAGACTCATGCTTTTGGGGTTGACGATGCTGCAATCACAGAAATGACCATTTGTGTGATTAAGAAGCTGCAATATTAGATGATTTGAGAATAGCTGTAAGTATCTATGACATTATTTCTTCAGCGCAGTTCCCTATTTTCATCATCCTAGAATGTAATGAGGATTGGACATGGATATTTCAACTCAGTCACTGCCAGTTCTCTTTACTGCATTAAATTAAATGTTCTTGAACAATTGAAGTCACAAGACTTGAGACATTTAAAAAGTGGGAGTCAGTATCCAAATATTTTTAAACAACATGGATCATATGTAATTATTAACCCAACTAGCTTGCAAGACAAGCTAGACAGAAATTTACAGCAGTCAGCAACATACAAGGAGAAAAGGCTACATCAGTGCATATGAGGGTCTACATCTAGAGTTTTTAACTTAGTGTCCACTCAGCCACAACTCTCACAGATGAGGAGTTCTCAACCTTTTTCTTTCTGAGCATATAAAAACTAGGTTCAGCATTAGGGAGTGGCAAGCAGAACAACTTCCTGAGGCTCCACGCCACAGGGAGCCCATGAAGTAGGCTTCAATTTAAGCCCTGTGTGGCAGGGCTCAGGACCCCAGGCTTCAGCCCCATGTTGGTGGGCTTCAGCTTTCTGCTCTGGGTCCCAGCAAGTCTAATGCCGGCCCGGCTTGGCAGACCCCTTGAAACCTGCTCATGACTCCCTAGGGGCCCTCAAACCACTATGACCACATAGTTGTCAGTGAGAGTTTGCCAGTAAAAGAAACTCAGGTTTGATCTAGACTCAAATAAATCATTTAAAGCAGCAGGCTGCAACTACATTAATTAACAATTAACTGGGGGATGGGGAGAGTAAGTAGCTTTACTTCCATACCAACTAGATACTAGGCAATTAGTTGTATCCAATGTGAGACAGGCCATTTAAATTAAGCCGCTTAGGTGAGGGGAGGGTGAACATTAACCTAACCCCCCCCCCCCCCAAACTGCAACCAGGGATTCAACCCACACTCCTCCCAAGCCACTTTCTTTGTGAAAGGGATGAGGTGTTCACTTTGCACAAGACTTAAGCCACCTCCCATCTTAAAGCTACTAGAGGTTGATGACAGCAACCCCTGGGTCGCTCTGGAGTTGGTTTATGCCTGGAGCTGACCCCATTACCTGGCCTCCTTATATTGGACACTGGCAGCAAGTTGTGACAAAATTTTAAACCTACCCCATACCTTACCTAACTGTCAAACCTCCAGGAAGCTGTAGGGAAAGTAAAAATTCTACTAGACACACTGTCAATTTCCCAGTCAGCAAATCCCTCCCTGACCCCCAAATATCACTCTGGCTGACCCACAGTAAACCTGGAAACCCGATAAGGCAACTACAATCAACTTGGGTGGACCGAGTGCTGTGTTGCACCAGGAAGGGGCCATGTCCTTTGGGGAATGGAGGGAAGGCAGGGGAACCAACTGGCCCATCCAAAGCAGCCAGTCACAGTGTGAACCCTGTGCCTTACCCCCACATTCTCCAAATCTGAAGTAAGAAGAAGCGAAGGTGTGGAAGGGAGGGATACAAGCCTCTGTCTCACCACCCCAGCGATGGCAGCTCCCCACCAGTCAGGGGACACCATTTCCTTGCTGAGATGGGGGAAGGGAGGCAGCAGTTGGCCTACAGGAAATAAAGTCTGTAAAAGCCTTATATGAGAGTCTGAACACATGTTCATACACTCCATTAATACCAGTTGCTCATAAATAAGAAACCCAGTGAACATTTTTCTCCTCCTGACGGTTACACATGTTTTTATTTACAAGCTGCCATTGTTCTAAATGACTCTCTTTCTTAATAAAATGTCAGCCTGAAGCAATCATCAGAAAATATCACTGAAATTAAAAACTGATTTTTAAAATAAACGTCTCCATTTATTTAGTATATTCCAGTTATCCTTATCTTCAAATTGTAGATGTCTGTGCTGATAAAAATTAGTACACTTTTCCTTTAAGGCTGTGTCAATTTACTCATTATGCTTATTTTTTTTGCATGCTACTTAAAGATCTTTTCCTTTAATCTATTCAAATCTCCTGGCTAAACTAAGTTTACAACTAACCAAAAAAATTTAGACAGAAAAACCTAATTTTGCATTAATTCTGTATTTTGTTTTTACACGAATGACTTATTTCCTCCATTTGGTGTTAATGAACTTCTGAGGTCTGGAAAATGTCAGACTACTTGAAAATGCCAAGATAAACACAAGACAGAATAACTCACCTCCTGATACATAGTCATTACTTAGCTCTTTTGGAATGATATACAAAATGTGCTTTTGTTGTGAGGATCTATATGTCACATTGCATATGTCTGAGAAAATGAGTAGATTATAGTAAAGAATAACAGACCCCTTTAGATGCATCAGTGAAGGATAAAATTAATCCAAGGGGGAAAAAAAACTCTCAAGAAAAGCAGAAAATATTTGTATTTTTTGTTGGAAAAATGCTGTAGAAAATACAATAGCCTTAGTTTAAAAAAACGGTGCAATATATAGTGTAGACACTTGTGTCCTATGGTTGCATACCCCAACAAATCTTCAGAGCAACATTTATTGGAAGTAGTTTAAGGTGCTTCTGAAGTTCTAGTCCAGGCACCAGGTGAGCTCAAGCCACTGAACACTATGCAGGAGGTACTGAGTAAATTGCAGGATTGGGTCCTAAAACAAAGCACCTAATTCTTCATTTCTTATACATATAAAAAATTCAAGGACCTCAGGATATGGGGTAAAATTTTCAAAACTGCCTGAGTGATTTAGCAGCTCAAGTCCTATCCCAAAAAGTGACTTAGGGCAGGTCTAAACTCCGACGGGGATCAATGCTGTGAGTAGGGTGACCAGATGTCCCGATTTTTTAGGGACAGTCCCGGTTTTTTTCTTATATAGGTTCCTAGTACCCTCCATCTCCTTTCCCGATTTTTCACATTTGTTGTCTGGTCAGCCTAGCTGTGAGATCAATCTTTCAGGGGGGTTGATTTATAGTGTCTAGTCTAGATGCAGTAAATCGATCCCCGAATGCTCTCCCATCAACTCCTGTACTCCACCGCCGTGAGAGGCGCAGGCGGAGTCAATGGAGGGGTGCAGCAGCAGCAGCGAAGATGTCACGGTAAGTCGATCTAAGTATGCTGACTTCAGCTATGCTATTCTCATAGCTGAAGTTGTGCATCTTAGATCAATTTCCCTCCCCCAGTGTATGTGCTTGAGGATGTGCCTACACTACTGCGGCATCGATGCTCTGGCCATCGATGCATTGGGGGTTGATTTAGTGAGTCTAGTGAAGACCCATTAAATCGATGGCAGAGTGCTCTCTGGTTGACCCTGGTAGTCCATTGGGAATGAGAGGAGTAAGGTAAGCCAATGGGAGAGTGTCTCCCATTGACCCAGCATGGTTTAGACACCGCTATAAATTGACCTAAGCTACGTTGACTCCAGTTACATTATTCACATAACTGGAGTTACGTAATTTAGGTTGATTTACTGTGGTAGCCTGAGTCTGATTGAACTTCAGTGGAATGATGGGAACCAGTGCAAGCAGCTATAGGCGGAATCACACACCTCGCTCCAAGCATAGCTGTTGCCTAAGTGTACAGCGTAGCCCATTTTCTAGGAAAACTGCCCTTGATAGTAGTATTCCTGTGGTGGAGATCATAGTACTTGTCTCTGCTTCCCACAGTGTACCAGGCAGGGCCCGTTTTGGATCTGAAGTAGCATCTGACAGTCAATTCGTTGCATTGAACCTAGACGGTTTTCTACCACTAGTGTCAGCTGGACGAAATCTGTGGCTTTGAAACCAGAAAAGTCTTTCTGCTGAACACATTGTTTATCCCATTTCACAAATGAAAAATTGTTTAGTTGGCTGCTGGTTTGCTGGACTACGGAAGGAGAATGTGAAAAGGGGAATCCATGCCAGGAGTAAAACTGTGTGCTGCTTTGTATGTATCAGATTTAAAAATAACTTAATGGAAATGAAAATGTAACTATATCTACTGCAAGCTGAATGGTAAAAGCAGAAATACGGAGCATTGTTATTCAACACCTTGTGGAAGTTCAGCTTCAGGATTCTTATTATCTGTAGTTGCGGAAGAAACCAATCATTGTACAATAGTGCCAGACCTTACCGTTGGAATTCGATGACATTTAAAGCTGCAGCTACTTCATTAGCAGTTAGCTTTGGTTGTCCTTTTCCCTAACCTTTACCAAAGTTATTGAAATTTTACATTGTAATTATGTTTGTCATTATTTAATGCTCATGAAATGTGCTGGATTGACAGGCCAGGTGACTGAAGGGCTGTTTCCCTACAGGTCAGTTACAGCAGGGGTAGCAACAGCAGAGGCTTCCTCACACTTTGTCAATAAGCCTCAACCTTGAACTGGAGGTATTACTTTCTGAAATGAGAGGTCCACTCAGTTTCCTTAGCCCATTCAGTCCATAGCTTCTCTACTGACACTATGAACAAAGGTGGCAATTAGCAGCAACTGCAATGATAATTATGGCACATGGGAATCTGTTCACTAAACAGCAGCTCAAGACCCACAACTCATTTCACACAGGTGGATGAGACTCCATGGAGCATAATGGACCTCACTGGTAAATCCTTTTGCAGGCTCAGGTCTCTGCAACTCCTCCTCCCAAGCTGGTTTATTGTTTAGTGAAACCTAAAAGGATTTTCCAGTACTAGACCATTTAAATCAGGGTTTCCAGTACAGTATATTGGCTATATTCCTTGAGCTCTTTTTAAGTATGTTTCCAAATTGCTTTAGCAATCAACATCTTTGCCAAATGTCCTTGATTTGAAAACAGGATTCCCAAGTTTTCCTCTGCCAAATGGAGAGAATCTGTCACTGATGCAGTCAGAAAGGAATCAGGAGGAGACAGGGGATGTTTTAAAATGTAAAACTTATTTAGCAATTCCAAAACACATTAACTCATTTTAAATGTTTCAGGTCTTAAATACAAGATTGTTTTGCTCAACTTGGGGAAGTCAACACTCAGTCATTTTGGACTATGTTCAGTTTGAGTACATTTAAGAGGAATCTCTCCTCCCTCCTTACTTTCAACACAGGCCCCAAGGGCTGTCACAGGGCTGGGGGAAGGGTGATGATTCTTTCTGCACTAAATGTTTGTGGTAGTGACAAGCTGTGCCATGTACCTGTGGCTGGGTAGTTTCTAGGGCTATTTGCAGCAAATGTGCTGGCTGGCTGGGCTCAGAGGTTTAGCTAGCCATTGGCATTAGTTGATTTCTTATCCTTTAATTTGTCAATTGTTTGTGCTGCTTAAGATTCAATATTTTAATATTTTGTTTTGCTGATTGTTTCTGGTGGACTCAGAATTCTGGATCACCCGGTTTACTCTTGGACATAAGAGACATGTTCCTATTAGACCTCCATGTGTCACCCACCCATTTGTCCTCAGTGAGAGAATATTTCCATCATCAGTCCCAAAGTTTTCACCTGATGCTTTTCTAATAGGAGGATGGCATTTTAGTATAAGCTTGTCTTTTCTGATTCCAATTCTGATGTGCTCCCAGATTGGTTTTTTTTTATACCCACATATTTTAGCAAACAAGGTCCTTTCTACAGTGTATTTCAAATGTTTATTTCTGGTCTTTATCAAGAAGTCTCTGGTGATTTCAGTCGCTCCAAATTGATTTTATTGCCCCTCCCTATTCACTCCATGCTCTAGTCTTCAGATCAAGCAGTTGGATCCATGATTAATTATTATTAGTTTGCTAGTGCCTGGATGCCCTCAGGTCCATCGTGATGGACACAGGGATCCGGAGTGGGGTTGCAATGTGGTCGATATAAGCATCCAGGAAAATGGCCTTTACCGCAGAATTTTCAGTGGATGTAAGTGGGGCAAGATAGCATTTGACTAGGCCAGAAAGGTTGCAGTAGTCAACATCTCAGATGAGAAACGAGTGAGAAGATTCAGAGGTCCATTTTGGTCATGATGAGTTCAGGCTGACCTCTGGACATCCAGGAGCTGTTAGAAAGAGAGGCTGAGATTTTAGTGGACAGAAGGAGAAAAGCTCAAAACAGAGAGGTAAATCTGGTAGTCATCAGCATAGAGATGATTGTTGAAGTCATGTTTGTAAATAGAATAATCCAGAGCCAGTATGAGGGAGAAGAGGAGAGGGCCAACAACAGATCCAGTTTTGGAAACAATAAAAAGCTTGAGGTTAGTAACTAAGCCCCATGGAAATATCTTTCCAGTTTGAACAAGTTCAGCTCATGCTACTCTGTGTTTCCTGCCTGTTAGCCAATTGTCAGCTCAATGAGCCAATTCTCCTCTTACTTCATGACTCTATAATTTAATAGCTAATATTGTATTACTGCCAGCAGAAAATCTCCAAGGACTAAGATGGTCTGAGCAAACATTCAAACACACTTTAAACTCAGGTAGAATTAGGACCAAATGCCGCCCCCACACATCATTCCCCAGTCTCTTGCTCCTCAGAGAATCAAGCTCTGAAACATTGTGCACTGGTTCTAGAAAAGAGTCTGCAAATCTGCAAAGGGGGATAAAGGGATTTATTATTTGTAATAGTATTACGTAATGCTTCTGCCAAGTGATGTTGGCAGCAAAAAGGACATGGTTCAATTTCCTCCTGAAAACTTAAACACTAGCTAGAGTTTCAACCCACAAATCTGGGAAACTATGTATACCACCCTAGTCTCTCTTGATAGTCAATATTTCCCCACTCGCAAGCCTTGAGGCTATGGGGTTAAAACAAAGAGAACTTTACTGGGAAGGGGTGTGTTTGTGGAGGGGGGAAGATAACAGAATAAATTTGGGAAGGCCAGTAATTAATAAAATTAACAATATCAGTTAGTTAGGACTCATGCCCTATCAGGGTGTCTTAGCAATAGCTTCAGCCTCAGTCATCCTCTTGCAGTACTGAGTGGCTAATACATTCCAGACATCTTTATCCTCCCCAGCGGCCCACTCACAGTTTGTTGTCCTGGGTTGGTGGAATCCAAGAATTCTGGCAGGTCAGTGTTGCCTGGGCTGCTCTGGGGGGTTCTACTACAGACCCAGCTGATGTGATGTTAGCTTTGATTGATTGGTAATGAGTCCTTCGGGCTGCTGCTGCTCTCCTAAGCCTTCTCAGAACCATCGCCTGCCTTAGTGCCATCTCGATCTGCCACATTAAAGCTGCCTTAGCTCAGCTCTATCCTCTTCCTCACACCCACCTCAGCTCAGCTCTGTTCACTGTCTCAGAGCTGTCTACCACCTTGAATCTACCTCTATGGTGAGTCTTCAAAGAGGGATCAGTGGCACGAAGGGCCCTAAGGGAGTCCTGGCCAGCAGGGACTCCAAGCAGAAGGTAGGAGTCAGGCTCTCTACTTACTCATGCTTCATCTGAATACTATTACTCAACTGTGCCGGCCATGATCTTGTTCTGACTCCTCATCCCAGGTGTATTTGGGGCAGTTCTCTTGTCTTCTCATTTCCCAATGGGGATAATAGAATTTTATTGCTTCCACACACAAAATGTACCTGCATTTTAAACAAAATGCCCTCAACTGTCACAGAACTGAAATGCAAATTAGTTCTGCCCCATTCAGTCATTTCCCTTTGCTTACCAACAGATTCTGGCAGAGAGTCCCTCTCCTATGGAACCTCTCTCCACCTGGAATTCCAAGCAGCTGTTCTTCGTGTTTACTAATGGCTATCAACAACAAGCTCCCTGCTCTCTAGGGCTTCAGGCCACAGTGCATATAATCATTTGTGTTGTAATACTGCTTAAAAAGCCCAATGGAGATTGGTTCCCTATTGGGCTAGACCCTACACAAACACACAGTAAGAGACTATCTCTGCTCCAAAACCACTTACAATTTCAATAGGCAAGATAGACAAAGTTTGGGAGGGGAAACAAAGGCCATAGTAAGGTGAAGTGACTTCCCCAATGTCAATGGCAGAACTGGGAATAGAATGCAGGCCTCCTGATTGTCCTTGTCCCAAGTGCTAATTTGTTAGAGTTGCAGCGGTTGCCAAAGGATCCTAAAATCTTAGAGATTGACTGGGTCAAAGCCCCTCAGAGCTCTAGTAACTATTACCAGACTGTGAGGTGGAGAAGGTATGATCCTTCCCCTTCAAACCCTGTGTATGGCTGGTGGGCAAGGCTTTGTATATTCAGGCTTTGCCAAGGGATCTAATTTGACATTTAAGCTGTAACTTTATCCCAAGTCTATACTATTTTTTAAAATTCCTGCAAGAAATGCCTGGGAGAAGTATCTGGATAACGGTAGTGGCTCAGCAGTTCTATCCGCAGTTCCCATTTTCTTGGCAAATTACAGAAAACATCCAATGAGGAAACAAACATCAGGAAGTAACTTCATTCAAAAATAGAACGGAAACAGTATCATGTAATGTATGTAACTAGCCAATAGAGCACAAATTTGCAAATTTTATTATCAAATGTACAAATTTACATTTAGCAAATATTTGAGCAGTTGAATTAAAAATGGTTTTTTACAAGCATTTTTCCTAGTAAAGCAGGACCCACATGCTTTTAACATTCCTAGGTGGTGAATACAAGGAGGCTAGGAACATGACCAACTCAAAATTTGTTTTGAAATCTGAATGAATATTCATGGGGAATTTTCCATTAGCTCCAAGTACTACAAGTACCACCCCTTGCAACAAAATACAGTGACTTCAGGAATGATAAAGTTGGAGCAGGCACTGCACACTGGAGGATATGCTGCATTCACAGGAATGGAGTAAACCTACACTCTCTTTAGGGGCTAGATTGTGACATGCAAAATCACACTGAGTAGTAATACCTTACATCACAGGTAGTCTTACTGACCTCCAAGATTCTAGTCAACGTAAGGGCATCTCAATCTGGTCCCAAAGAAACAGAAGATTCAGCTATTTAATTCTGTGGGACTACATGATACTATTAAGCAATGCAAAAAAATTATGTTTTATCTGTTGCTTTAGTGTGATGCAGATACCTTATTGCAGCCTTTTGGATATGCGGTATTAATACAGCATTTGTATATGGTACAATATGCAACCACTCAAATAAGCCAATACTAAATATTTCTTTTCTAAATCAATGTTGTTTACCTTCACTACTTTATTATTACTACATATGTTCTCTTTTTATTTGCCCTGCAGTATTATTTCCATGCTTTTTATAGACTACAGATGCTACATTAATTGTTTATATTTTTCTAAACTGGTTAATTCTTTATCCTTTGTTGGAATATTGGTACCACATTTACATATTTCTAAACATTCTGAAACCTCACATGAACTTGGTGAGTTTGATGGTTTTTACTAACCCATGAGCTCTCAATCCACATCTCTTTTCGAACACCAGGATAAACATCTCTGTAAGAGTGTGGATTTCATAGCATCCCTTATTTCCTGCACATCTATTGCTCATTTATACGAGGTTATCAAGTGCCCTAAACACATAAAGTAGCTAACGTTGGATGGCAGCATTTCCACAATGAATTATGGCACATTAGCAGTCAATGCAATGCCATGATCTTTTATTTAGCCACAATAGTTTTACATCTTTATTTTTTTTAAACACAAGTGAACTTGGGATAATTATTTGAGTCAACTCTGTTAATCATGGGTGTCCAATCTTTTGGCTTTCCTGAGCCACATTGGAAGAAGACGAGTTGTCTTGGGCCACACATAAAATACACTAACACTAACAATAGCTGATGAGCAAAAAAACCCAAAAAAACCCATAGCATAGATAATGTACATATCTAAGTAATAAAACTTCATAAATACTCCGGTATTTGTGGACGTAATCTCATAACGTTGTAAGTTTACGATTTTGTGTTGGGCCGCATTCATAGCCATCCTGGGCTGCATGCGGCCCGTGGGCTGGACAAGCCTGCTGTAAATGAATGCGGAACGCAGCAAAAAAGAGAGGAAGAGAATTGCTAAGAGCCACAGATTCTGCCACCCTTAGTCACAAGGGTTAGTAGTTGCCAATGCCTGAAGTCTGACTGAAGCCAGCTGGTCTCCATGGACTTATTGGTGAAGCAAGGTGCTACTGAATATGGCCCTTAATGAGTCCAAGGACAAAAATTAATTAAAAGTACAAATCTTATTCTGCTTCACTGAATCAGTTATTTGTACATTAAAAGGGAAAAAAAGTATAGGATTTCAGTTGATCATTTAGAAATTCACAGGATTCTGACCCCCCTTCACCCCCCCCCAAAGAATTTAGCTGTGTAAGTGTAAAAGTATTTGTGGGGGAAAAGGGGACTCATTTTGCCAGCAACGGTTTTCTAAAATACATGTTATCATCCTCATGAAAAAACATTTTGGTGTTTTACAAGTTATATATATATAATTTCTAAACTGGTCAAGAATTCCCTTAGAAGTTTGTTTTCTCCTTCCCTAACCCTTATATTATCCAGCAAATACATATTCCTTCTAAATTTAAATTATAATTTGGATTATGAGTATCTGTGTGGTAAAATATTAGCTGACATTTCAAATTCCCTTTGGGACAACAGAGGAAATACCCTTCCATTCCTGTTCTTTAAAAAAACACAACACAACCTTTTACCTAAATTCCCTAACTACTTTTGGGAGTCAAGAGAAATTTATGAACAAGCCTTAGAATGTCATGGTCTGAGACACTGCACCATCATGACTCAATTTTATCCTTTATACTCACTGAAATTAAATCAATTCAAAGAATAACTGCTGTATGCCAAAGGCCAGCCGACAGTCATTCCTGACGGTGGAAGTAACGATGAGGGGCTCTATTCTCCCCAAACAGGATTTGAGAAACTGCTATTCTCTTTAATATGAGCAGCAGGAGAATCAGGCCCCTGGTGTGTAAGAACAAGAGATATTTCTTACTGCCAGTTGCAGGATTTAGAAGGATTGAGGATTACAGTCTTGATGGCTAGAGTTGAAAAATGATTAACTCTTTCTCCCTCTTGCACATCCCTCACCTGGGCTGAATGGAACTGGAAACATAGCCGATGAGACACACACATGTTAAGATTTCTAGATTTTGTGATCATATTTTTCTGAATTTTTCTTCTTAGTTTTCCAGATTGGGGGATGAGAGGAGGGAAGCAATAATTTAATAGACCATGGAAAAATTAACAGAGCAAAAAGGATCATATATAATCTCTGTCTTGCAATTGATTTGTATTAAACATAGTCCCTAAAGTCCAAAGCATCCCTGATTTACTGTTTGCTTGGCCTGATATATTTTCCAGATGGAGGATTGTGAAAGACAGGTAATTTATCAGAGTAGCTTCTAATCTCCTGCCATATTATTTTATCTGCCTTTGGAGATCTGCAAGTGATTAAAAAGTAAACTGAAAATTACTCTACATGATTGTACCTGCAAAATATAAGTACAATCCATAGTGATTTGAGTATATAAGGAATGGTATTTATAAATTGAAAATGGCGATGACATTCAACCATGATGTAAGGGGATCTTACCTATGACACAGATGGTTTTAAAGTCTCCCTTGTTCATATAATTCTTAACTTCTGCTTGGGACTGCTAAGTGAGGTGCCCTGTCTGATGCTCTTTTTTTTTTAAATGTAAACACCTCTCCTCTGGGCACTGGATTGACACCCCCAGCTCATTTCTCAAGCAGCTGTCCAAAGGCAATAACTTAGCAGCTCTACTGGCTTTGAGTGGATGGGCACATCTGATTTTACTTGGTACTCTGCATCCTGTGGAGTCATGAGATGAACATTGTCTGTATTGCAGTTTGGCAGATCCTGAAGAACTGACTATTCTATGATTCTCATAAATAGCATCATGGTGACTTCGCCACGGTTTGTCATGTTCACATATTTGCTCTTCCTCAGCTGGAAAACTTGAAATGTGTGTTGGTATAGGCCCCCTAAAAAAGCTATTTGAAAGTTTACAGTATGTAATATGTAGAAGATTTGTTGGGTCAAGAGATTTTGAATCAGATTACTGGGAAGCCATCATTATTACATTATTATAAAATGTAACCACATTCAGCACTAGAAATAAAGAGTATAATTTTAGTGCAGTGCACAAAGAGTTAAGCAGATAGCTTCTGATAAAGCCAGCAACTTAACTGTAAATTAACGAAGTTAAAACAATCTTTTTGTTTTTGCAGACTTTTTTTTTATTATTATTATTATTACTGCTGTAACAAACCAACCAAGTCAGCTTTTTAAACTTGCCTGGCAAGCTGCCATAGTGACATACACATAGATTTTACAGCTCGTATTCATTACAGAGATCCAATAAATCCCCCAATGCACACTAGAACTTTAAAGAAACATCTGAACTAGCATTTCCATTTTAAAAGAACCCCAGTGCAACACGTCGCAATGCAGTCATCTGTTCCCTTTAAAGTGACATTATTTTAAATTATTTGTTTGTAAAAATAACTTGAAGTCTGAAGAAATGTTTCAAGGACTTTTCAATTGTCAAAGAATCCAGGCTGTATCTTTCACCATTATATGCAAACCTTGAGTGCCTTTTACTATCACCCATCTTCCTTTTAGCCCCTCTACTTTGTTCTTTACTACCTTGCCTGAAAATTTCTCTGTGTAGGTGACTGCTGGACACATTGACCTCAATGGGGCTCTGTTAAGGCACAAGGCTGCATCTATGTCAAGCCAGTTGCAAAATCAGGGTCTCAGACGGTAAGATCCTTGGTGCAGAGATTGTCTTATTTTATGTTTGTACAGAACACAGCATAATGGAGCCCTCCTTCCTTTAGGTGCCTCTGGGTGCTTGTATAATACAAACAAAAGATAATAATAGTCATCACTTAGCGCTTGGCTACACTTGCAGCTGTAGAGTGCTTGCAGCCTTCAGAGAGCACACTAGGGAAAGCGCTCCAGTCTGTCCAAACTGACAGCTGCAAGAGCATTGGTGAGGCCTCATTTGCAGTATTTTCAGTGGCATTGGGAGTGGTGCATTATGGGCAGCTAATCCCAGCATTCAAGTGGCTGCAACATGCTTTTCAAATGAGGGGGGTGGGATGGAGTGTGTGGGGTGTATGTGGGGGCGGAGAGAGAGTGTGTTTTTGGAGTACTGAGTGTGTGTCAGCATGCTGTCTTGTAAGTTCAGACTCCCTTGACCCCCTGCCTATCACTCACTCACTCAGTAAATGTTTGCTTTGCCCCGTAGCAGATAAGCAGCCCGCTGTCTGAAATGGAGCTTTGAAAAGGCACTTTTGCATTCCTGCAGCATTTCACAACAAAGGGAAGAGTGACCACTTGGCTTAAGGGGATTATGGGGCATTTCCGGAGGTCAATCAGAGTGCAGTAATTTAACTCCTTGTTCACAGTGACCCTGAAGTGTCTCACCCAATACACAACAGTCATTAATCATCTCGGGGAGGTGGAGTACCAGGAGCGCTCCAGCCGTGGAGTCAGAGCGCGCTATGTGCCTTGACAGTGTGGATGGGGAGTAAGGTAGAGTGCTCTGGGTGTCTTTATTGTGCTATAAAGTGCAAGTGTAGCCAAGCCCTAATTTCAATTGCTGAAGGTGAAAGAAATATGTACAATAAGGAAACCTGAAAATTAGATTAGATTTGAACATTTCCTTTAGTTTTAATAATATAAGGTACTATTTGTAAATTAAGACAATTTGGGGCCTGATTCAAAGCCCATTCAAGTCCGTGGAAAGACTAATTGATTTTTAAAAATATTATGGGATAGATTATCAGTTGGTGGAAACATGTTTAGCTCCCTTGACTTCAATCAGTCAACTCTAATGAGACTTCTTTAATGGAGCAATGCTGATATACTCCAGCTGTGGACCTGGCCCAATATGTGATTTTGAGCTTGCCAGCATTTTTTTAACCCCTTTGCTGCCCTAGAAATGTTCAATAGCAGCAGCAGTTATGTTGATTTCCATGGCCCCATGGTTATCATCTACTATAAACTCTCCAACTTTTACTAAATATTTTACGCTCTTATTTATTCACATAATCTCTGCTGTGCCACCAGCTTGTTGCAGCTGTGTCTCCTTTTGTTTGTGCCAGGGAACCTTTTCTTTCTATTTCTCCATTCTTCTCTTTTATTGCAGTTTTCCTTTGTATATGGCAACAGTTCCAGTCCTGCTACATAAGGCATAAAGGACAGTGAGAAGCAGCTAAAGAGAGCTAGACACTGCAAGAGTTACAGTGAGACTTCTCTTTAAAAGGCAGTTAAATAAATCATGAACAAGAACAGGTGGGAACCACTTTGAGCAACCATTGACAAGTGCTAAAATCCTCACTGACTTACTCTTGCAGTAGTGAGAAGGAGCCCCATTGTGCTGCTTGCTACACACACAAAACAAAAAGATGGTTCCTGCCCCAAGGCCTACCATCTAAGTATGAGACAAAAGATGATAACAGGCCGGGGAGCACAAGGAAACAATGAGACAGTAGCATCTAATATTCTTCAAGGGTCCTGAATTCTCCTATCTTGGTTTGATTCAAACATCTTCATTACTAGCAGATATTATTATTATCATTACAGTAAAACCTCCATTTAACGGACTAATTCGGGCGAGGGGGTGTCCGTTAAATCAAAAAGTCCGTTATTTAATAATAATAAAAAAACCGAGCTGTCGGAGCAGAAGCCCGGCCGCCACAGGGTCGGGGTGGCAGCTCCGCAGCCCGCCCGCTGCCGGGACCCAGGTGGCAGCCGGGAGCCATCAGCCAGCCCACCCGGGTCCCGGCTGCTGGGACCCAGGTGGCAGCCAGGAGCAATCAGCCAGCCCGCCCGTGGCTGGGACACCGGCGGCAGCAGGGAGCCGGCAGCCAACCCTCCCGCTGCTGTGACCCGGGCGGCAGCCGGGAGCCGGCAGCCAGCCCGCCCGCGGCTGGGACCCCGGTGGCAGCAGGGAGCCGGCAGCCAGCCCGCCAGAAATGGATTTGGAATGCATCAGACTTGCTCCGAAATTTTGTCCGTTGCATCCGAAGTCCGTTAAATCGAGGTTTTACCGTACTACTACTGCCACTGCTTGCATCCGACAAAGTGGGTATTAGCCCACGAAAGCTTATGCTTCAATACTTTAGTTAGTCTTTAAGGTGTCACAGGACTCTTTTTTACCTCTACTACTACTACAGAAACTCCAGATTTCCAATTCTCACACTCACCTTTATATTTTTTTGAAGTACTTTGTAATGTCCTCCAGGAGAGTTAATGCCTGAATATGTTAGAATGCATGTTCTAAACAGCTAGTAAAAACCAAACAAACCCTATATAAAGAACAGATGTGGCATGTATAACTAGTATTTTAAAAGGACACATTTGGATGAATGTGTTATGGCTGTAGACTGTCATTAAAGCATGGCAATCATAGTTTTCAGCATGTTCCTGGGGTGAATTAAATGCCCATAACTTGTTGACAATGCATTTGGCTAAGATGACTCCTAGGTTTGTAACAATTTATGTAAAATCCAGTATGTATTTAATTGGAATAGTGCTTTTTAAAATGAAATCAGAACATTTCCCAAATCTTCAACAAAGCACTTATCGGCCCAGGTTTAGCTCCCACATACAGTAGGGCAAATAAGGAGTAATGTCCATTGACTTCAATAGTTACTCCTGATCTGCATTAATTTTACAGCATAAGGTAGAATTTGGTTCTAGTATATCTAAGAAAAGCTCTCTCAGTGATTATAATCCTATTTTTTTTGGAATTTTGTAAACAACAGAATGTGATTTGTTCCCAATTTCAATGTTTTATGAGACAAAAAATGCTAGCATTTGCTAAAGTGTCCCTTAGTGCTTGAAAAGAACTTATAGCTCAGTTCACATCTTGGATGGCAAGTCCAACCAGTTACGTCCCTAGTCTTACCTGGGAGGAGATGGAACTACCTAGTGCCAGATTCTGATTTCAGGTATATCAGGGATTTTGAAGATTGGAGTATGGAATGATCACTACGAATGTAGGTCATTGGTTCACCATATGGCTAAAAGTGATGGAGAGTGAAGTAATTGCTTGTTGAGAGCTGTTTGTGTGAAATGAGTTGATGATGTCATTTGAATTCCTTTTGGAGAAGGATCTGCATTAAAACTCACCATCGCAGGGCATGCTGATTGACAGAGCAGCTAAAAATTTCATAGGAATGTATATTACAATACTTTCGGACTACCAATGAAGATATTCAAGTAACGATTGGGGCCCATAGGCACTACCTGGGTATGTTGCACAGTACTTTTCTTGTGGATGAACATTATATTACTTTCTAGTGTGCTTATCAGTCCGGTATTTTTCACAAGCTGTTAAAGAAAAATGTAAAATAGCCAAGTATAAGTAACAAGTTTACTAGTCATTTCTCGTACCTGTTAGAAGATGCTTTCAAATTCTTTTCTTCCATGGAGATGTTTTTCTTTTCTCTCTCACTGCACATTTTGTAATAATTTCCACAGAAGCTTATCCTGGAGGCAAGCAATCTTGAACTTTCTAGTGGGTGGAACAGACCTGATTGCAGAACTCTTCCTTCTGTTCTTTAATCCACAACAACCTTAAAACAAAAACATTGCAGGCGATGATCTAGAGAACTAGATTTCATCAAATTTTTGGCTGAACATCAAAAGAATATTTTACTTCAGAACTGACTTGGGAAAGTTTGAGACATCACCATTAATTTTCACTATGAAAGTAACAAAGTCCTGAAGGATGTTTTTACTTTATAAACAATCATATATTTCCATGATGTCATGTTTTTGTTCCTACACTCAGTTGTGATTAGTTCTGATTACCGTGCATTGGGCAAACTTCTTCTTGGCTCTTGCAACACAAGATATCAAATAAATCAAGTAAAATGTTTACAGTCAAAATCTGACAAGTTTTGGAGAGGATATTTTACTCATCAATACTTTTACTGGTAAAGTTGCAACACCTGCAAAAGTTGTGGGTTACCTGAGGTATCAAGGAGAAGTAACAAAGCTGTGTTCAGTGGCAAACAATTGTAGATCCTTTTAAAAAAAAATCAAAAGTGGCAATGATCCTTTTTCATTGTTCTTGATAGAATTTGCTATGTGAAATATGCCTGGTCTCAATGATTTCAAACACAATTAAAAACTACCAGAAGTAGGTTTGTATCTTCAAATAATTGAAAATAAATTATGCTTAATTAGTAATATAATGTGAGCACCTAAACAAGATATGGACACACCCAACTCCTGAGCTATACTTTGACTGGTACAATGTATTCTAGGTCAGATCTCTGGCTGGCATAAATCAGAGTAGCCCCATTGACCTCTCTCCTTATTGACTTCAGTCAATATTGGGTATTGAGTTCTACATTAGTGCTGAGGATAGAATATTGATCCTAATGTTAAAGCATTCCTGAGTCTGGATTTATATTACTCAGAATCTCATTGGTATTTAATGTTGGTGGTTCATGTATTTAATACGCTGGACTTCCAGAGTTTAATTTGAAACTCAGATTTCTAGGACTTCTTTCAGTTACAAAGGAAAGTAATGCATAATCTGTGAGTGGTACCTATAATTGTTGCATTACTTGTATAAATAATGGTGGTAGGAAAAAATAATAATATTTCTTTACATGCTAATGATGTGGGACTGTTGTATTAATTGAGATGTAATATACTTGTCCAAAGAGCCAAAGGTTTTAACAAGACCCTGAAACTGTCAAAAATTAAAGAGTTTTAAACAAGGTTGGATTTGGTATAGAGAGACCTCAGCCTGCTTAGTACCATGGGAAACACACTACAGTATTAAACATCTTTTCCACTTTTTTTTTTTAAAGATACAGAGAAAGAATGAAAAACAGTTAAAGCATTTGAAATGTAAAGTATTAAGCAAGTCTTTCATTTTAACAATGTCTTTGTTCCCTTTTGCTGTACAAAATTTTAATAATGAAGAACCCTTTGACAGGTTTTTAGAGGATATTAAAAATGGTAATAACTGTCCTTTTTGTGAAAAAGAGAAGTTAGTTAGTCTGGAGCTGTTGTTGTTAAAGTCTGATACCCTCCTAGAGGACAGAACAAGACAAACTCACATATACAGGGAGAAAAGAGAAAGGCAAAGATGAAGAAATGCAGTTTGTCTTAGATTTTGACTCTCACTTGCAACCACACTGTTGGAAAAATACAGGCACAGCACACTATCTTAATAACTACTCTTGAGACCTGACTAAG